>CAMTDV010000019.1:53045099-54267060 GCA_947069175.1 Scalesia atractyloides
TGCAGAGAATTCCGGCGAACTGTTTTAGGTGCTCAGATGATTTGAGAATGCGACGAAAAGGAAATAGAGTGTTGTTGTGATAGTTCTGAATCGTGCAAATGATCGGAACTTGAATTAAATCAGAGTTTGATAAATTTTCGGTTTCAAATACCGAAAATGATGAAACTTTAAGTTCATTCAATTCTGACTTAATTAGAAACCGAAATACATCGGTTATAAGTTGGCCAGATGAATTCGAAATGATTTGGAGATCGGTTTCCGATTTCCGTTATTCAGATGGCATCAACGGTTGATTTGAGTTTGCGTATAAGATCCAATTGTTTGCCTAGTGTTAACAGAAAACACATTGTGGCGGAGTGGTTTAGTGAAAGAAGGTTAAGTTGTTTTGAAGGCTTGGCTGACCCGGGTTCGAGTCCCAGCAGCTACAAATGTTTTTTATTTATTTTATTTTAACTTTTTATCAAATATAATTTTTATAGTTTAGTTTATTTATTAATTATGTAACGTTTAAACTCAAAATAATTATAAATAATTAACGAATCTATTATAACATGGTACAAGATTACAAAACGGAGCGGGTTTTGGAGACCCGATTTTTACAAATGTTACAGTATCCCCTACTTTTAGGAATTTCGTCCCGAAATTTAAACAGTTGAAGTAGCAGGAAAAAGATGCGGGTATTTTTCACGCATTGAGTCTTCACGTTCCCAAGTAAACTCAGGTCCCCGTTTCGACTCCCAACGTACCCTAACAATTGGAATGCGACTTCGCCGAAGACGCTTTTCTCCATAGTCCATAATCTCCACTGGTCTTTCAATAAAATGCATGGATTCATCAATCTGAATATCTTCCAGTGGAATATGAAGATTCTCATCAGCGAGGCACTTCTTCAAGTTCGACACGTGGAATGTGGGATGAATCCTGTCGAGTTCTTCCGGTAGGTCAAGCTTATATGATACAGGACCTACTCTTTCGAGTATCTTGAAAGGTCCTACGTAACGTGGTGCTAGCTTTCCCTTTTGACCAAAACGAACTACTCCCTTCCACGGTGATACTTTTAAAAGCACATGATCACCAATGCTAAACTCCAAGGGCTTCCGTCGTTTATCTGCGTAACTCTTTTGACGACTTTGAGCCGCTAGAAGATTGTTTCGGATTTGATGAATCTTATCTGTGGTTTCTTGGATCAATTCTGTACCAGTAATTTGTGCTTCCCCAATTTCGTGCCAACAAACAGGAGATCGGCACTTTCGACCATATAAGGCTTCAAAATGTGCCATGCCGATGCTCGAATGATAGCTGTTGTTGTACGAAAATTCAACTAACGGTAGGTGGGCGTCCCAATTTCCCTTGAAGTCTATGACACATGCTCTAAGCATATCCTCAAGAGTTTGAATGGTGCGCTCAGACTGTCCATCAGTTTGAGGATGATAGGCGGTACTGAGATCTAATCGAGTGCCCATAGCGGATTGTACTGCTTGCCATGTCCGGGAGGTGAAACGACCATCACGATCAGAAATAATACTTAATGGTACCCCATGCCGGCTTACGATTTCGTTGATATAAATACGAGCAAGCTTTTCGTTCTTGAAATCTTCTCGAATAGGGATAAAGTGAGCTGATTTTGTAAGTCGGTCTATAATCACCCATATAGTGTCATACCCACTAGAAGTGCGAGGTAACCCGGTAATGAAATCCACGGTTATATTTTCCCACTTCCATACAGGTATTTCCGGTTGGACTAGAAGTCCTGAGGGTCTTTGGTGTTCAGCCTTCACCTTAGAACATGTGAGACACTTGGAAACAAAAACGGCAATATCTTTCTTCATTCCAGGCCACCAATAGGTGTACCGTAGGTCTTGATACATCTTATCGGCCCCTGGGTGTATCGAATATCGCGTTTTGTGAGCTTCATTCATGAGAGTTTCCCGAAGATTGTTGTGGTTAGGAATCCAAATACGATCTAGGTAATACAAAATACCATCAGATTTAGTTTCAAGTTTTAGCTCGGCTCCACAGGACATCTCTTTTCGTACATCTTCCTCTGTTATTGAAACGTGTTGAGCTTCTCGAATTTGATCCTTAATATCGGTTATAATTTGCGAACATAGAAGATGAATGGAGTTCGCATAACCCTTTCGACTAAGTGCATCAGCCACCACATTTGCTTTACCCGGGTGGTATCTAATTTCACAGTCGTAATCATTTAGGAGTTCGACCCATCTTCGTTGCCTCATATTTAACTCTTTTTTATTGAAGATATGCTGAAGACTCTTGTGGTTAGTGTATATTTCACACTTAGTACCATAGAGATAATGTCTCCATATCTTAAGAGCGAATACAACGGCTCCAAGTTCGAGGTCATGAGTGGTGTAGTTCTTTTCATGAGTCTTGAGTTGCCTCGAGGCATAAGCTATGACTTTTCCTCTTTGCATGAGAACGCAACCTAATCCTTGCCCTGACGCGTCGCAATAGACTACAAAATCATCACAACCTTCAGGAAGAGTGAGGATTGGTGCATCACAAAGTTTTTGTTTAAGTGTTTGAAAAGCTTCTTCTTGCTTGGGTCCCCATACGAATGGTTTTCCCTTATGGGTTAAAGCCGTGAGTGGCACCGCAATGCGAGAGAAGTTTGAAATGAACCGACGATAATAGCCAGCAAGTCCAAGAAAAGACCTTACTTCGGTTGGTGTACGTGGAGCTTGCCATTCTTGAACTGCTTTGATCTTTGATGGGTCAACATGTATTCCTTTGTCATTGACTACATGCCCGAGAAATTGCACCTCTTTTAACCAGAATTCACATTTAGAGAACTTGTCATAAAGCTTTTCCTTTTCTAGAAGTGCAAGAACAAGTCGAAGATGACGCTCATGATCAGCTTTAGATTTCGAATAGATAAGAATATTGTCGATGAAAACTATAACGAATCGATCGAGGTAAGGTTTGCAGACTCTGTTCATTAGGTCCATGAAAACAGCTGGTGCGTTGGTTAATCCAAACGGCATAACCATGAATTCATAGTGGCCATAACGAGTTCGAAAAGCAGTCTTAGGGACGTCTTCTTCATGCACTCTAAGCTGATGATAGCCAGATCGAAGATCGATTTTTGAAAAGCAACTGGCACCTTGTAGTTGGTCAAGAAGATCATCTATGCGAGGTAAAGGATATCGATTTTTGATGGTTAACTTGTTGAGCTCTCTGTAGTCGATGCACATACGAAAAGATCCATCTTTCTTCTTTACAAAAAGGACAGGTGCACCCCAAGGCGATGAGCTGGGGCGTATAAATCCCTTGTCAGTCAACTCTTGCAATTGACTGGCTAGCTCTTGCATTTCAGAGGGGGCTAACCTATATGGAGATTTTGCAACTGGTGTAGCACCAGGTATAAGATCGATACGGAATTCGACATCTCTGATTGGAGGAAGTCCTGAAATGTCGTGAGGAAAAACTTGTGGAAAATCTTTTACTACGGGAATATCTTCAAGTTTCTTCTCTGTGGTCCCCTTCTTGATGATATGGGCTAAAAACGCGACATAATTCTTACGAAGGTATTTTTGAGCTTGAAGACAAGACATTAAGTTGAGCCCTTTCAACGAGGTTTCTCCAATGATTCGAAGAGTCTGACCATTTGAAAGAGGAATACGAATAAATTTCTCACGACATACAACTTCCGCATGATGTTGACTGAGCCAATCCATACCGATTATGATGTCGAAACTTCCCAGCTTCATAGGAATCAGGTCGACTGAGAAATCGTGGTCGTTTAAGGTGAGTGTACAGTTGCGTAAAATAGAGTCTAATGAAACTGGTTTTCCGTCCGCAACTTCCACCGTTATGGATTCCGCGAGCTTATCCCGATTTTTGCTTAATATAGGTTCATATTCTAATGACACGAAACTTCTATCCGCACCAGTATCAAATAACATAGAGGCATATCTACCATTTATAAGAAACGTACCGTTGACCACATTGCCGTCAGCTCTGGCCTGGTTTGCGTTAATATTGAAAGCTCTTCCTCTAGCAGGTGGAGGAGCTTGGTTCGCTTGATTCACAGGGTTGGCTTGGGCCTGAGCATGAATAATATTGACCAGCCTTGGACATGTGTTTCTGAAATGACTTGGGTCGCCGCAATTGAAACAAGCCCGCATAGGTTGGCCCATAGGGTAATTGGGTTGATAGTATGTTTGGGCTAAATGTTGGGTGGGTGGAAATGGTAGTTGTTGTTGTGCTTGACCCATTAACTGTTGGTGGGTTTGGGTTATAGGTTGGTGGCGGTTTGTTCGTTGAGACGCACGGCAGTTTTGAATAGTATGTCCGGCGCGACCGCAGCCGGTACAGTATTGGCAAGGATAATCAGGGGTGTGGTGATACTGACAACGGTTACATTTTGGTAATGGGCCTGTGTAGGGTCTTCTATATGGCGCGGGTGGAGGAGTGACTTGAGTGATGGGTGCAGCAGGAATAGGGGTGTTGGTTTGGGTGACTGCAAAATTCCTGGTGTTACGCTTCCTCTTGTTAGCAAACTTAGAGGAAGGATTGGGGTGGTTTGAGGTTTGTCCCTCAACAGGGGCTTTCTTCTTTTCTTCTTTGAACTTCCCATTGCGAATTCGGTTTTCGGTCAGTTCCGTTGCCAACACCATGGCAGCTTCGAGTGTTACCAGTGAAACGCTGAGGACCGAATCTTGGATTTTCGAGGGAAGTCCTCGAATGTAATGTTCGATCAGACGATAGGTTGGAGTGAATAAGTTTGGAACCATTTGGTTCAACTCCAAGAACCTCTTGTTGTAAGTAGAGTGATCACCCTCTTTTTGCTTTAAGGCATGAAATTCATCCTCCAATTTCTTAATTTCACTTCTAGGGCAGAAACGCCTAGTCATGATTTCCCTTAACTCCTCCCAAGTTAAGGCCATCGCATCTTCAGTTCCCCTCTTTCCTTTCTCAGTATTCCACCAAGTGAGAGCTACACCAAGTAGTCTCCCGGTGGCGTAACGAACTTTGCGATCCTCAGGACAATCGCAGTTTAAGAAAACGTTTTCCATCTCCTCGAACCAATGTAGGAGTGCAGTGACCCCCTCAGTCCCTTCAAATTTTGGAGGATCACAGGACTTAAAATGTTTGTAAGAGCATTTGATGGTAGGATGGTTGTCGATGTTCTGGTCCTGTTGTTGAGGAGGGTTAGTAGGATTGGCAGCAAGGGCTTGTTGTACTTGTACCACGATGTCAGGCAATATCGTGGCCATTTGATTCGCGATATGAGTGGCCAAACGTTCCTGAGACTTTTCCGATCTTTTACTCCTTCGATGCTGTCTAGACGACATCTACAGGATCATAAAATGAGAAGATTGTGAGTTTATGGTGTCTTTTTAAGTGTCATGTGTCTTTAAGAAAATGAAAATAACATAAATATCAATAATGCAACTACATCCATGGGATGTCTTGGGTTCGCTCATGTTGGGCCTCAAATGTCCCCCCATACCTTCACCTACATAGTCATGTGGGCCCCCATGGCTATTGGCTTGGTAGGATTCACATTAGTATTGGCAATTTAACACTCGCATCCCCCGAATGCAAACCACAAAATATGTTTATGAGATGTTTGGTCGGAACGTGTCCTGGTGTAGACACAATGACAACTCAAAGTGGGATTAGCTCTCACGACGTTTGGTATAGCATGCTTTGGCCTAATAGGTATTTCGTACTCTCATCGTTAGTCCCCAGGTAGGCAAACTGGTCCTTTATTTTGGATTTATACGAATGCCAGCCTAGACAGGACGTTCCGACTACCGGTACTAGTACCCTTCCAGTTACTACATGCCCGTCATGAGAACTCACTTTGATGAGATTTGAAAACATGAAAATCATTGTAAAATCAATCATGATGTAGTGTGTGCTTTCATGGATGTGATATGTTATGAGCATACGATTTCATGATAGGCATTATTTGATAATACATACTTATGAACATGCTTGCACAATATCAAATGTAACATTTAACATAAAACATATAAACATCATGAAATTTGGCATATAACACACAAAATTCTTATAAGTTTCTAATCGACTATAGTATAGGCTCTAAGGGTCTAATAACCTATCCTATATCCCTATAGTCATGGCTCTGATACCAATCTGTCACACCCCGACCCGCAGCGGAAATAAGAGTCGGGGCATAATTGGGTTATCACCAAAGCACATGACATTTACTATTATGTTTCATAATTAATGAAGTCAAAGTTACATTTTCAAACATC
The DNA here is from genome assembly GCA_947069175.1 of Scalesia atractyloides. Taxonomy (NCBI): domain Eukaryota; kingdom Viridiplantae; phylum Streptophyta; class Magnoliopsida; order Asterales; family Asteraceae; genus Scalesia; species Scalesia atractyloides. Next base: position 53,051,351 of record CAMTDV010000019.1, read on the forward strand.
CAAACATGTTCATTCAATACAAGGGAAAATAACCAAACATAACAATCCAAATGCTAAATCGTTTTATTCTTCTAATCCAGGTCCTATGTGTTCCTAGCTGCTGCTGGTTCACCTGTATCATGTGTAAAATGGGAGGTTTTGGGTCAACATAAGTTGGCGAGTGAACCTTATTAGATAAACATTTGATAATGATTTTATGGTTAGTTTATCAATAAAATATTGTGCATAATCATAAAAGAGCAAGTGTAAGTAATCAAGCATTGGCAAATAGCAGTTACAATTATAACATACAATAACACTTGATGGCATACATGAACATACCAATATCATACGATAACTAACATAAATGAACTGTGCGATCAAGGCTCAATCAAACGGAGCCGATCGTATTGCATGAACTGGAAATGTAAATTGAAATGACCGATCAAGGCTCAATCAAACGGAGCCGATCGTATTGCATGAACTGGAAATGTAAATTGAAATGACCGATCAAGGCTCAATCAAACGGAGCCGATCGTGCGGGCACGCTAGGTTCAACCGCATAATAAAATGGGGAACAGGCTCAACCTCATAATTGGGGAGCGGCGGCCTATGAAATTGCATGTATTGAAATAATAATTTGCATCCAATAATAACTACTTAACAGCAATAAACTAAATACACATGTCATGTTATGATGTATGCACAATGGTTTAGTTGTAATATGTATATAAACAAAGACACATGATACACCCCAAAAACGTGATTAAAAACGGGAATTTGAAAGGTTCACTCACATTGGGTGCGTTGAATTGGAGATGGTGAGATGCGCACGATTTAGATGAGCGAGTCGACGAGGAATACTAACCTACATAATAATGGAAAATATATTAAGTGGATGGATGTTATTAAGGATTTTAATGAAATTTTTAGACATATTTTTATGAGTTTATGGCTATTTTCTATCTTTAAAAATGTTATTTTTAAGTATTTTTAATTGATTTTTAAATTAAATTAAATATTTAAATATATAAAAAAAAATATTATTTTTTTTTACTGTTGACCGTTGACCGGTTCGGTCAGCGGTAAATTCTGCGCCGGGTGGGATTCGAACCGGCGACCTTCCGTTCACGTGCACGTAGCTCTACCAACTGAGCTACGTGACTAACCCGTTATAAACTCGGTTTTAATTATATTTATATACTTATTTGTATTAACCGAAAATTCCCTTATTTACAAAAACGTTTTAATTCAAATGACCGGTGCTCGTGACAAGATTCGAACGCGCGACGTGAAGTTCATTTTGCACACAGTCCACCGCTGGACTGTGTGTCTAACCCGGTTATATTCTTGGTTTTTATTATACTTAACAACTACCTGTTTTAACCCGGGTTAGTTCATGATTAAAAAGGCATGTTATTACGTAAGGCGTGCGCGTAGCAAGGATCGAACTCGGGACGTGTATATGAAATTTGCACACAGTCCACCGCTGGACTGTGTGTCTAACCCGTTTATAATCCGGATTTTAATTACTCTTATCTCATTATTAAGTTCGTCTTCTTCATTACGATCACAGACCTTACTCAAACATCTGGTTCGTGACTAATCTAATTAATAAACATGACGACTAGCTTGAATGTACTAAACCGAACAGTTTGGGGAAAGGAGATACCGGACAGGTTGTCTTCCTCAGAGAGTCCGGCGAGAATTTGACGGCTCTGTTTTTGAACCTTCGGCTGAGAGGGTCTAACAACAGAATTAAGGAATTAGATATGAAATTGAATTAGTGTGTATTGATTATTAGTACGTTTGAAGGTGCATACCGATAACTAGCGAGTTTCCGGCAATTCCAGAAATTTTCCGGCGAACACAGAAAATCCAGCAAAGTCGTCTGTGGCTGATTTTGAGTGATGGGTTAATGTTAGTAAAGTTCTAACAATAGATTGAAATCGTAAAGAAGGAGTATCTTACCGGTTTGTGTTGAATACGGTTTTCCGGCGACTTCTGCAGAGAATTCCGGCGAACTGTTTTAGGTGCTCAGATGATTTGAAAATGCGACGAAAAGGAAATGGAGTGTTGTTGTGATAGTTCTGAATCGTGCAAATGATCGGAACTTGAATTAAATCAGAGTTTGATAAATTTTCGGTTTCAAATACCGAAAATGATGAAACTTTAAGTTCATTCAATTCTGACTTAATAAGAAACCGAAATACATCGGTTATAAGTTGGCCAGATGAATTCGAAATGATTTGGCGATCGGTTTGCCGATTTCCGTTATTCAGATGGCATCAACGGTTGATTTGAGTTTGCGTATAAGATCCAATTGTTTGCCTAGTGTTAACAGAAAACACATTGTGGCGGAGTGGTTTAGTGAAAGAAGGTTAAGTTGTTTTGAAGGCTTGGCTGACCCGGGTTCGAGTCCCGGCAGCTACAAATGTTTTTTATTTATTTTATTTTAACTTTTTATCAAATATAATTTTTATAGTTTAGTTTATTTATTAATTATGTAACGTTTAAACTCAAAATAATCATAAATAATTAACGAATCTATTATAACATGGTACAAGATTACAAAACGTAGCGGGTTTTGCAGACCCGATTTTTACAAATGTTACACTGATCTCCTCAATCACATTCTTCTTGTGACTAGCCCTTGCCTTGGCCACAAGTTCTTCAGTTAAATCTATTTTCTTTGAACCATCAGGCCTTAGAATGTTCAATGTAGGTCTGGCCTTATCATCATCTATTGTTAGCTTCTTTGGACCCAAAGGTTTCTCCCCATTTTTGGCTTCATCTGATGTAACAAATATAACCGTTTGAGGTGCATGACCAGTGGTTGTAAGTAGATGTGCTTTGATAGCTTTAATGTCTGCTGCAGTGTCTTGATACCTTGATTCAAACATGTTTCGAACATCATTCACATGATGCTTGTGTTGTAAATCCAAATAATGTTGTTGATGTTGAAACAGAGGGTTAAGAGCTTCTTTGAGATCAGAAGTGGATAGAACAGAGGGTTGACTTTTTGTAGCTATCATCTGCTTTAGTAAATCTTTGATTTCACCAACAGAGTTTTCTATTCTGGTCACTCTCTCCGTCAAATCCTGGTATTTTAGATCATCACCTAATTTAATAGGATCATCTGAACTCCTACCAGTGGTGCTAGTTATATCTATGTTATCATGAGCAGTGGTTTTAGGACCAGCTTCAAACATAGATGCCCCTTTGTCTTGGTACTGGGGACTTCCCACAATAGAGGTAACAGTTGTTGCCTCAGCAGTGGTTGCCTTCAACCAAGTCTTATTAATGAAACCACTGTCCAACTGAGAACTAGGGAGTGCTGCAATTGTAGTGGCTGCTTGTGTTGAACTATCACCAAGGGTTACATGTAACCCAAGGGATGTAGCCTCTTCATTTGCTGATGGGCTAGAAATGAATAAAGAATCAGACCCAGCCATTGGATGAAATATATTCTCAGTAATAGGTTGTTGAGAAGTGCTGGTTTGTGTCTGAACTACTTCAATTGCATTCAGCGATGGTACAATTGTGGGTGGAAGTGAAGGTATTGGTGAAGGTGGTTGAGTAGAAAGCGACATTGCCTTGGGAGAGGGGCTGTGGAAGATAGACCCAGGTAGATCTAGAGCTTCATAAAGTGGTGTCCCTGTGTCTACAACCTTTTCCTTTTGTGAGGAAGAAGGAGGAGTTTCAAAGCCGGTGGGAGATCTTTGAACCATCTGCCGTGAAGAAGTAGCAGCAGTGGTTTGTGACTTTGGTGCTGTCACAGGGTTAACCTCTGGGATCTCATCTTCCAGAGGACCCTTTTTGGGTTTGGTGGGCTTTTTGGAGGTTGTTTTGGTTTTCTTTTTGGAAATTTTTGGTGTGGGTTTTAGGGCAGCGGTTGTGTTGCCCTGATCACCAAGAGCAGTGAGCTCAGTAGCAAGAGGTTGAGATTGAACATTTTGTTCTGGTAAAACTTGCTCATCCTCCTCTACTTGTGTTTCCTCAACTTTATCTTGGTTTGTTATTCTGGTGAAGGTTTCATGATTGAGGCGGCCTGGATTAACCACAGCGCCAATTTTACTTTCGGAACCTTTAATTTGATCCTGTAAGTAAACACTCAAGAACCATGGATGCATCAAAAAAGCTTTTCTCTTTTCAATATTTTTAAAATTGTTCACAAGATCATTGAACAATATCTGGGAGTAGTTCAAATTGGTGTCAGTTAAAATTGCATACCCCAGATATTGCATGTTCAATGGGATTTCATTGAAAGCAGTGGATTTTGCTGAGAGACAAGTAAGAATGGTGTGAAAGAAAAATCTCATCTCAGCAGGAAAGTTAGGTTTAAAAATGGTTATACCTTTCATCTGGCCGATATAACCTCTTTCCAGAAACTCTGCTTGGATCTCATTAATGGGAAATGACACAGGGTGTTGTATGTCATTTAACTTGAAAACTTGAGAGATCGATTGGGGGCTAATTTGCATCAACACTCCCCCTACTCTTGAAATTATTTTATAAGGAACACCATCAGCAAATGAGTGAACCTTTGCATTTTTCCAGAAATCACGAAGAGCATCAAAGTAAATGGGGGCTTTGACGGTTAACATGTGCAAGAATTTAGACTTATGCAAAATTCAAATCATTGGATGATAGCGAGTATTTGCGTCGTTTTCTTCAAGTATGGCAGTGTAGTTGTGTGGGGTTTTGATTATGAGAGTGAAAGGTGGAGGTTCTTCTTGCGATTTTGCTTTGGATTTTGAAGATTTTGATTTGGGAGCCATGGTGTTTGAGAGAAAAACTGTTTTGAGAATTTGAAATCGACATAGTTTAGGGTAACCACTGGTGAGATAAAACAGGGGTATTATAGGGGTTTTGAAAAAGTGAACATGACGTGGCATCTGTTGCAAGATCGGATGGCTAACATCTGGCCACGTGTAACCTCTGATGAGAAAAGTAACCGTTGATGTGGCAAAACACTGTTTTAGGACAGAGGTTTGGACAATACTGATTTTGTTAACACTATCAGAGGATAGCCATCAGTGGTTTTGAAGAGGTGAAAAGTAGAAGTCAGAGGATACACTGTATCAGTGGATAAGATTTTAAAGCCTATCAGAGGTTTTGAGCAAACAGATGTTGTGATCAGACTTTTAAAGATTTATTGAAAATTTTCAATTTTAAACTATTTTTAAGGAATTTTTGAATTTCTGAAAACATTTTGATGCTATGCACACATGGATTTACAAGAAAACTTGTTTTTAATCCATGTTTAGCATACCAAGCCTTGATTTTTTCAAAGGTAGATGTATCCAATGCCTTGGTTAAAACATCTGCCCATTGATCTGAAGTATGGACTTGATGCAAAGAAATCAAACCTTTTTCATAGCAATCTCTCACAAAGTGATGTCTGATGTCAATGTGCTTTGTATTTGAATGAGAAACTGGATTTTTGATGATATTTTCAGCAGCTTGACTGTCCAATTTGAGTGGAGTCTTTAGTGCAATGATACCAAAATCCAACAACTGGTTTTGAAGCCACAAGAGTTGAGCAGTGCAGCTAGCAGCAACAATATACTCTGCCTCAGCAGTGGATGTTGAAACTGCAACCTGCTTTTTGCTTTGCCAAGACACTAGACAATCACCTAGGAATTGACATCCTCCTGATGTGGACTTCCTTGTAGTTTTACACCCAGCAAATCACTATCTGAAAAACCTGAAAGCTCAATATTCCCATTAGCTGGATACTAGATACCAAGTGTGGGAGCACCTTTGATGTATCTGAATATCCTTTTTACAGCAATAAGGTCAGACTTTCTAGGTAATCCTTGTGATCTGGCACAAACACATGTTGCAAACATGATGTCTGGCCTTGATGCAGTTAGGTACAATAAAGACCCAATCATGCTTCTATAAAGAGTTTGATCAACAAGGTCATCTTTACCATCAATGGTGACTAGCTTGGAGGTTGCCATGGGTGTGCTACATGGTTTACAATCATCCATATCAAACTTTTTAAGCAGTTCTTTCACATACTTGTTTTGATGGATAAATGTACCACTGTGCAATTGTTTAACTTGTAGACCAAGAAAACATTGGAGCTCACCCATTGCACTCATCTCAAACTCTGCTTCCATGAGTTTTCAAAACTCTTCACACATAGCAGTGCTTGTGGATCCAAAAATGATGTCATCCACATAAATTTGGACAAGCATTAAATCTTTTCCTTTCCATTTTAAAAACAGGGTTTTATCTATTTTGCCTCTAGTAAACCTTCTGGATAAGAGAAAAGTGGATAGAGTTTCATACCAGGCTCTTGGTGCTTGTTTCAAGCCATACAATGCTTTGTTGAGCTTGTAGACATGATCAGGATGGAATGCATCTTCAAAACCTGGAGGTTGACAGACATACACCTCTTCTTTGATTTTCCATACAAAAATGCACTCTTTATATCCATTTGAAACACCTTTATGTTGTGGTTAGCAGCAAAAGCTAAGAACAGGCAAATAGCTTCCAACCTTGCTATAGGAGCAAAAGTCTCATCATAGTCTATACCTTCTTCCTGTCTGTAGCCTTGAACCACGAGCCTTGCTTTGTTTTTTACAACAATACCCCTTTCATCAGTTTTGTTCTTGAAGACCCACTTTGTGCCAATTGGACTTACATCTTTTGGTAGTGGCACAAGCTCCCAAACTTGTTGTCTTTTGAACTGAAGGAGTTCTTCTTGCATGGCTTCTACCCAGCTGTTGTCTTTCAGTGCCTCTTGGTACTTGACTGGTTGTATGAGTGATAGAAAACCAGCAAAAAGACAAATATTTTGGGATTGGCTTCGTGTGAGCACCCCAGGTTTGATGTTGCCAATAACTTGATCTGCTGGATGGCTTTTGAGATAAATCAAATCACCTTGGTATGGAACAATAGCATTTTGAGGTGATGGCTGCAAATGTGTATCATCTGAGCTAACCTCTGCTGGTGAAATTGAAGTATCAGCCACTGATGAGAATGGTAGTGGTGGTATTGGGGGTATAGAGGTAACATTCTGATGATTTTGGTGCCCAGATGTAGGACTTTTATCAACAGATGTTTGATTTTGTGAACTGGCAGATGTTTGAGGATCAACGACTGTTGACCCAGAAGTGGCAGAGTTTACACAAGAGCTTGTAGCACTTGATCCTCTGTTTGAAGAATAGACTTTTGTTTGTGCACACAATCATATCCTTGATCTTGAACTTCTTCAGATGATTGTGGTGTACTTGCATTGTCTAGCTTGATAGAAACATCAGCAAATGTGAATTTATCTAAATCAAAAAGCTCTGCAGGATTTGCTGGGATTTTTAGTGATGACAGTTCATTGAACTTCACATTCAAAGTTTCTTCAACACACTTTGTCCTAGAGTTAAAAACTCTGTAGGCTTTGGCAGTGGTTGAGTATCCCAGAAAATAACCACAATCAATTTTGGCTGCAAACTTAGATATAGAATCTTTTAAGTTCAAAATGAAACATGGACAGCCAAAAATTTTAAAATATGAAATCAGAGGTTTGATTTTATACAAAATCTCATAGGCACTCTTTTTATGCATGGGGTTAATCAAAACTCTGTTTTGAACATAGCTAGCAGTGTTTACAGCCTCTGCCCAAAAGGACAGGGGTAAACCAGAATCTGCTAGCATAGTTCTTGCTGATTCAATTAAGGTTCTATTTTTCCTTTCAACCACCCCATTTTGTTCTGGAGTTCTTGGAATGCTATATTGTCTAACAATTCCTTTTGACTCACAAAAAGCATCCAACTCCCTATTTTTAAACTCAGTTCCATTGTCACTTCTAAAGATTTTTACTAGAAGATCAAATTGCTTTTCTACTTGTTTGACAAAGTTTTGCAAAATGCTTGCAGTTTAATCCTTAGAATGAAGAAAGAAGGTCCATGTAAACCTAGAGAAATCATCAACTATCACTAGGCAATACCTTTTTGTGTTTTAAGCTCATGATGTGCACTGGGCCAAACAAGTCCATGTGCAACAGTTGTAAACACTGGCTTGTTTTGGACTCTTCAATTGATTTGAAAGAACTTTTATGTTGTTTGCCTTTTAAACAGGAAACACAATGTTCATCACAGGAAAATTGCTTGTGAGGCAAGCCTCTCACAAGACTTTGTTTTGAGAGTGTGGTGATAGTTTTAAGATTTGTGTCTCCAAGTCTTCTATGCCATAACTCAGTCTCTTTGCTATAAGCAACTGAGAATAGACATGTCCCAGACATAGGATTATCTTTTAGCATATCTACCACATACACATTCCCACTTCTGTGTGCAGCGAGTTGTGCTTTGCTCTCAGCAATGATTTGATCAATCCTTTTAACAACCTCTGGTCCCACAATTTGACAAGTTTTCTTAGTGAAGAAGGATCCATATCCTCTGTCACTCATTTGTGAGACACTCAGCAGGTTAAATTTCAGATTGTCAATCAAATTCACATTTTCAAACTTGAGTTTACCAGCCAGAACCGACCCAGACCCTAAAACCTTTCCCTTTGAGTTATTACCAAAAGATATATCACCCCCCCCCCATGAGCCATGAAGTCCTTGAGAAGGGCTCTACATCCTGTCATGTGCCTGGAACCTCCACTATGTACATACCATAAGCTATCAAGGCAAGTAGAGGGTCCCTGCACATTTAAGTAAATAGATCAGTTAAGATTGGTCTCCAAAGCCAAAATGGCTTTGGATGGGGTCACAGATGGTCCAGCCTCAAGTCTAGGATAATGGTCAGAGGTTTTGAAATTTTCTTGTAACATCTGCTCTTGACCATTTCCTATCAGATGATTGTATCCATAAGGGTGCCTGTTTATTCTTTGCTTTGAAGGATTTTTGTAACCTTCATAAGCATGAGGAACCTTTTTATAAGTAGGTTGGCCATACCCTCTTGGAAATGAGTTTGAAGGTGGGGCATCTGTCATTTGCACCTCTCTTTCAATAGAGGTTTTGTTTAACGCTTTTGTAACAGACGTTTCAATTTGTTCAAAACTCTGCTTGGATTTATTTTCAACAGAACTTGAACTTTCTCTTTCAAGTGCTTTTGCCTTGATCTCTTTTACCTTTTGTTCATAGTTTTTGAGATAGGCACACTGTTGAGTTGAGTGATTTGTTTTGCTGCAGATGGTGCATTTTGAGGAGTTTTTGATAACAAAAGTTTTTTTAATGTCATAGGCTTTTAAAAGAAAACAATCTGCAGCCACATGATTTCTTTTTCCACAAAATTCACAAAACAAGTTTTTAATCTTTACTCTTCTTTTCCTATCAGACTTTTTCTCGGCAGTGGTTGTAACCTCTGCTGGCACATCTTTGATAGGGATCACTAGGGCTTTTGGGGCTTTAATACCATTAGTGGTTGTGAAGTCCATTGACTTAAAGTTCTCTAAGATATCACATTCATCTGACCAGGTTGGTTTAAACTGATATTTTTCAATTTCTTTATTTTTTGTTGAAACCTCTGGTTTTTCCAAAACAGTTTTGTTTCCAGCTTTATCTGTGATTTTTATCTCTTCACCAGCCAAATTTGTAGGGACAACTTCAACCACCTCAGAATCAATTTCAGCAACATTTTTCTCATTTTGATCATAGGCTCTAAAACCTACACCAAACTTGATGTTGCTCTTGATCTGAGCATCAAGCATAATTTCATAACCTTTGCAGGACTCAACCCATTTTTCACAAGTGATTTGGGTTTCTTTAACTCCTTTTTACAAACTTGGTATTTTTCTACCATAGTTTGGAGTTGGTCCTTGGTTATGCTTGATTCATGTCTTAGGCTACTCATTTCAGAATCTTTTTCACTTAACTTTGATTTTAACTCTTTAATCAGTTTTTCAAAATTAATTTCATCTTCTAAAATATTGTTTCTCAGGTTTTCATTCACCTTTTTTATGTTTGCAAAAGCAATGATGCATTTGTCAGAACATAGATCTTTAAGGATCTGAGGTGATACCTTTGTAGCAGCCATGAGAGCACAATCACACTCATCTTCACACACATCAATGTTCCATGGATCTGTAGGAGAGTTCTTTTCCTTATCAGCAGCATTTTCTCTTTCTTCACTTGAAACCACTGTTTCATCACAAACTTGAACTTCATCAGATTTTGACACTATCTCCACAGATTCAACACCTTCAGCCAATTGTCTCTAAGGCCATTAAACAAAATTCTTGTTCAACATCATTTTTGGCCATTAAAGCAAAGTTTTCGTCAGTCAAATCCTCAGGCAAACTGCTCCAGTCAACATATTTTGTGTGAAAAAGCTTTGTTGACCAACCTCTGCTGGACTAGCAGTGGTTTGAGCAGATTGTGTAACAATGGGTGCTTGTTGAACAAGCACTTGAGGATGAGATGGTGCCTGAACATATTGAATTTGTGGAGCAGTGGATTGAACATAATGCACTGGAACAGTGGTAGCAGGATGTGCAAAGTGGGCAGTGTTTTGAACATGTTGAGCAGGGGCATATTGGGAATAATGAGCAGTGTTTTGTGTGTGCTGAGGTCTAGGGCCAGGATGAGTCACTATTGGTCCAGAACTTTGAGACCTGCATTCTCTGGCAAAGTGTCCTAGCCTATTACACTTATAACACTTGACTTTTGATTTATCCAGCCCAACCTTCAACCCCCATGCAAACCTGGGAATTTTCTACCAGTTCTTTTATAAAATTTACTAGCCCTAACACTCAATAGGGCCAGTTGGTGAAAAATATCCATTTCCTCAAGATCAAAAGGTTCAATGTGTTGTAAATCATTCAGCTCAAAGGATAGATTGTCAGAGGTTTGGCTTTCCCCACTAGCAGTAAAAACATAGTTGGGTGCATATGTTTCAGATCCAAAGTAACCACCAGATGTAATATCTACATAGTGATCATAACTTTGGTCCTTACTGCTGCCAGAAACCTCCTCTTAGCCAAAAAGAGCTGTATTACCCAATGAGTAATCATCATTCATTTTGCCAGAATCTTGCAACTTCTTTTTCTGGTTTAACTCTCTCTCATAAGTGAGGAGTATCCCATGAAGTTGTGTCAACGACATTTCTTTAAACCCAACAGATTTTCGTGTTACATAAGCTACCGTCTCCCACTTATCTGGTAACGATCTAAGGAAACGACTATTGGCAGTCGAATTAGGAAAAACCACGTTAACCAGTCCAAGTTCACTGATGAGACAGCTGTAACGTTCAAATTGTTGTGTTAGAGACTCTCCTTTCAAATGACAAAACGTTTCATACTGCTGATTTAGAACTTCTCTATTACTTTCTATCACTTCCTCAGTCCCACCGAATTGCTCCTTAAGTGTATCCCATAACTCATTTGCACTATTTCAATGGAGTAAACAGCATAAATTTCATTGGGTAAGGCCGAAGCAACTATGCTAAATGCCTTAGCATCCAATTCAATTTTCTGGAAATCCTGCTACGAAAAGTTTTCAGGATTTTTTGGCACTTGCTTGGTTGGATCCTCTATGCTTGGAACCATTGGAACGTAAGGTCCATAAGCAACAGATCTCCAGCAACCGGTGTTTTGCTGAGCAAGGATGTGACCCATCCGTCGTTGCCAAATGAAATATTCATTTCTTTTGAGCATCGGCGGTTTGAACAAGGAACCAAAATTAGCATCCTGTGTGTTTTGAGACATTTTCAGTTGATTTTTCACAGGTTTTGCTTTAAAAACCTTGAACGTAATAAACTCTGAATATCAAGCTAAAAACAACCAAACTGATTAGCAAGAGAGCTGATCTGTTCGAACCAAATCGATTGTTAGATCGAATTTGATGAATCAAGCTCTGATACCAATTGTTAGGATCTGAGTTTGAATTACTTGTAGTTTTTGTTTCAAAAATGGAAAATGATTGAATTAAAAGAGATTTGCAGCGGAATAAGATGGAAAACTTTTACTACAAGCAATGGCGTTTGTTTTCATCATCATCATGCTTTCAAGTTAATTAACTTGCATGTGATTCACAAACTCCCCCTCAGCCTTTGCAATTTACAGTTTGGTAATGAGAAAATGCAGAGAAGATGATATGCGAAAGTTGATATTTTAAGAGACAAGTTTAAAGGTTACAAGAGTTGCCTATTTATACTAACTATCTAACATCTGAGCATCTTTGATGACGTCAGGGTTGATAGTGACAGGAAACTAATATGTAACTAACTCTAAACACTGCTTATACTAACCATTAGTGCTTGGCACTGTTACATTGATAAACTAAGCTAATGACTAAACTCTGATCACTATCCTCTGTCCTTGTTAACTCTGGCAGACCTTGAAGCTTTGTGAAGGCAGATGATAGGATGAGCAGTCTTTATGAAAAGCAATGTAAGTACATCAGAGGTTGTAACCTCTGATAGTTGAACCAAAGCTCGGATAGTGTTATTTGGCTTTATATCATCTGTTCCTTTCATAGGGTTCAATCCCAACAGTGAGTGAAGGAAAAAGAAAATATATGTGAAAATTACTGTTCATTTGTAAATATATGGGGAAAAAAATCTGGAGAGAGAAAACCTTATAAATCTTTTAATATTTTCAGATATAATTGTGAGTAAAGGAGAGAGAAAAGGTAATAATAAAGGTATAAAAATATTATTTAATTATAAAAAAGAAAAATTAGTTGTTTTTAGTGAAAATATATAGATATGGACAGAAAATTCATTGCGAACGCTCTGATAAATAATCTATCTACTAGTAAATAAATTGTTTTTATTTATTTATTTATGTATATAGTGAGATATATATGTGTGAGGGGAGAGGATCAAATAGGAAGTTTATTTTGGATAGGAAGCAATAGGATTATGACATGTGGCAAAATTTAAAATAAAAGAGGAAGGGTATTTTAGTCAACCGTATCCAATCTTCTTCCTTCTTCTCCCCCAGTAACTTCAAAACCCACAATTTTCAAAACCACCATCTTCAACCTTTTCTGTCACACCCCAACCGATGGCGGAAACATCGGGATGAGACGAAAACGAGATTGCTCATTGCTCACAACATTAATAAGTGACAATAATTAATTAAACCATATTTCATTTCATAAGAATTGTCAAATACATCAATGTAACAAAACAAAGAAACAACATAACACTTGCAAAGTCATAACAAAATTGATACATCGACATTAAACCTAACGTCTAATTTGTGTGTATCTAGTTCTTGCTATATTGTTTTCACAGCATCATCTACTTCAACCTGTAACATGTTTTAAAATAATGTCAATGCGAAAGCAAAGGCGAGTACACAAGTTTAGGCATAGCATACGTATACGAATAAGTTTAAACAATCCTCATGGCAACCAAATCTATACAAGAGCAATATCAAGGCATGCAATACTAATAATCAAACCCTTAACGCAATCACGATGATTTAACATGACCTCACGAATAACACGATGGAGGTGGATGCGTGAATTCCTATAGCGCTAAGCATGTCAAACAAAGGCTAAAAATAGTTAATGACTAAAGCATAGCATTCGAATATCCAAGACAAGCATCAAGTATAAGATTCAAGTTTTCATGTGTATAAGATTGTTTGTGCGTTTCATAAAGTTTAAGTGTTCATGATTTTTGTATATGTAAAACATGTTACACCCAAAAGTGTTATAAACAAAAGTGGGTCGAGTGTACTCACGGTTTTGCTAAGTCTTTTCTACACTTGACAATCCGTGAAGACGTTGGTTCGAGGATGACGCCGAATTATCCTACAAGAGGAAACGAGGCGGATGAGTATAGAGTTTCAACGGGAGATTAGGAGTATTCGAGCATGATTAAAAATAAGTTTGATAAAGTATTATGATACGAAAGTATTCACTAAGATGTAACACTCGTTCTTGACACTATAGTAACTCTTACTGAGTTGGATGTGATTTCATAGGTTCGGGACCTATTAGAATCGTGACAAGGAATTACATACTTTAGTGTTAAACTTAATAACTTGATAGGTGATTATAAGTTCATTATCAAGGTTTCGGTTTTAGAATTATAATATAGTTATATATATATCATTATAATCCTGTAGGAGGTGGGAGGATGAACCATCCACTTTGTAACCTCTAGTGTCATGTATGTCAAGTATGAGGTGGGAGGTTAAACCATCCACTTTGAACCTCGGATTATGTTCACCACTACACAAGTTACCATTGGTAACAAGGAGGGTACAAGAACTATATAATATACAAGAATGTAAAGACAAGAATGATAAGGTGTCATCTAGATACCAAGTAGCCAAGTATTCAACAACTCGACGAGCACACGAGGACAATCGTCAACGGCTTTGTGGGGTTGAGACACTTTAGGTCTAGCAAACTAGTTTGGGATCTTGATGAAAATAATCAAGTGATGTGTGGTCTCAAGTTAGGATAGCCCAAGCTTCCTTGTGGACACACATGAACAAGCATAATAGCTTGTATCACTTGTGAGCTTAATGCTCTTCAAAAACAGAAAGTTTAGGGTGTTAAAACAGCCCTTAGTTCATGTTAACAAGCTTGGTTAGGCTTTACTAATCATAAGCTTGATTGTAAGCACAAGAACACAAGTTTGTTGAAGTTAAAACACAAGTTTGATAAAAGTTTAGACAAAACAGAAAGTTTGTGGACATTTTGGGGCATTTCCAGGTCTGGATTCTCCATGGAGAACCCTAGGAATTCAACCCAAAGTTTATCCAAGCAAGTAGGAAAAAGAATGGAGTGATTTCGTTAAGAAATGAGTGAGTTACACTCACTTTAGTGAAGATGAGTAATTCTGCTCGAAAATTCTGATTTTGCAAGGATCTTGAGGTGATTTGAGAGTGATTTAAGAGAGATTAAAGTGTAAAAATGTTTGGATTAGAGGTGGGTTTTATAGGGGAAGGATTAGGTTAAGTTAGGTGAGTTTTAGGTGGGTTATTAAGTGTTAAAAGTTGATAAAAAACTCAAAAAACCAACCCAATCCCGCCCAAAACCCGCTGCTGCCACCCTCCTTTGCGATCAGGTCTGATCCGGAAACAAAGCTTATATGCTTTGTGTTTCCGGGTTCTTCAGATGTGTGGCAAGTGGTGGAGTGGTGGAGCGCTTGACTGTTGAACCGGAGGTCCCGGGCTTGAAACCCTCGGATCCCGGTTTTGGTATATTATTTATACATATTTTTTTTAATTAAAACCCTTTAAACAATTTACCAAAAATGGCAAGATTGGTCCCTGAAGTTAAGAATTCAAAAATTACAATTTAGACCTGGACTTTATAAAAAAATATTTATATGTATTTATTAACCTTTAATCCTAAATGTTAATATATTTATAAAATAGCATTTTAATTTTTGTAAAAATAAATTAATTAATTTTATTAACTAATTTAATTAATTAATTTAATTAATTAACTTAATTAATTAATTTAATTAATTAACTTAATAAATGAATAGATAATTATATTTTCGTAACGAATTTAGTTTAACGATTACGAGTTTCACGTTTGAGTATCGTTTACGCATACAAACCATGTTTGCGAGTTATCACATGTTTACGAATAAGAGTATCACGAGTATGTTTATATGTTTAAGGTATGAACAAGTATAAGTGTAACAAAATTATGATTAACACAACATGAATAAAATACGAGTTTCTCATTACGGTCCAAGTCTCGGTTTACAATGTTTACAACAAAAGACGAATACAAGATACAACGATTACAGAAAATAGAAGTACGATACAAGGTTTCCAAATATAGAAAGTATAGAAACGCGGGGCGTTACATTTTCTTCACTTTTTATCTCAATAATCACTACATTATAGTGCGATTTGATGATCAGCCACTAGATCTCTCACCTTCTGATCATCATAATCAACAGAAGTCTCATGCTTCTGTTTCTGATATAAATATGTTTGCTGATCTTGATGCCAACGGTAACTCAAAATCCAGTTCCTCTTTGTTTTTTGTATGCATTGCGTTTTAAAAAAAATCATTTTTTACATTTTTTTCCATTGCGTTTTACGCAACTGAGTTTTTTCCATTGCGTTTTACGCAACTGGGTTTTCGAAAAAAAAAATCGAAAATATAGCAATAGTATACTCGTTTTAAAGATAAAAAACGCTCGTTTTTGGTGCAATTTTTATAAAAAATAATGTCGTATGAAAAAGTTATCAACGTTTAAAAAATGAGAGGGAATTGAAGGAGAGAGAAACTATTGTCCTGGATTGACTAGAATGCCCTTACACAAACCCACGTGCCTCTTTTCTTCTCTTCAATTTCACTTATTTAATCTTAGCCCTTGATTAAATCAATTGATGGTCAAAATTACTTCCTAGTCTTCCTAGCTAAAGAAACTTTCTATTGTATCCTGACCTGTGTGTGAGAGAAAAAGAAAGGGGCAAGTGGGTGACACACTTAACAATGATGACACTCGTTACGACTGAAAAGAATGAAGTCTGCCTAGCTTGCCTTTTCCTTTTATAAAAAGCACCAATGGTTCATCTAAGATAAAGGTATGTGTTTATTTAACTGGATGGCTAATTAATTAGTAAGGTTATATAATACAACTAATTAATCAATAGCTTGTATAAACGTAAGCTTGACTCGTTTAACCTTAATAAAATTGGCTCGTTTATATCAAGTTTGAGATTGGTTCATCTTTTTTAAGTTTGAACCCGGATATCTAGCTTGACTCGTTTATAGCTTATTGATTATTTCGTAATTTTTATACATGTATAATCATTTTTATATATATATTTATAGTTATAGTTTCTATATCGAACTCGGTTTTAAGCTCGAATCCATTTGTTCTTTTAGCGAGCTGATCTCGAGTAGTTCAATAGCAACTCAAGTCATTAACCACCCTACATTCAACACATAAACAGTAGTTGAGGTGTTAATATTTCATTTACTAAATTAATTATCCCCATATCTATAATGTTAAATTAATCACTTATGTTAATTAATGTAAAACAAAGCTGGTTATATATAATTGCAGAAAGTAAATATTTAGTTAATAACTGTTTTTTTTCCTTAAAAACTGTTTTTTTTTAATTTAAATGCATATAACTATTATTTCTTTTTCTTGTAATACTACAATAGCTAATTTAGTTAGACCTCCCAACATCCAAATGCTTAAAAGAAGGAAACAACAGAAGACATGTAAAAGTTCATATTTTTATTTTACCATGGTTGATATCAACTGAGATCAACTTGAGAATGAAACATGAAGTGTTTGTTTTCTTATATGAAAGGGTAATAAGGCTAAAGCCCTAAATATCAACTGGGCCCAAATATAATGCCCGGCCCAATGAGTAGACCAAGATTGGCCCGTAGTATATTTGACAATTTAATCGAGTTTTAATAATTATCAGATCCCCTGAACAAAGACTAGTTGGTTTTGGGGGTATATGCTTTAATCGAGCTATATTTCCTCGTGTGTAGTTGTGACCATAAGAATAACGGAACCAAAAATGAACCAAACTAAACAAATTGATATAAGTTCGATTTCACACTAACCGGTCCATACAAAATCAGAAGCGTTAAACTGTTCGTACTTGAGAGATTTCTAATTTGAAAACTCTATGTCTAAAGTCGTTATAAGTTTAAGAAGCAGAAACCATAGCTTGCTATAGACAAGAAATAACAGAGGGTATACATCTTTAAATAACCTATAAATAAAATTCCGTTGGCGAGATAATCAACCTACCCATACAACCATCTAGATTCGCACATAAACATGTTATTGTATAGTAATAAACACGTATAACATAGCAAGTTTCGGTTTAATATGATATAGGTATTGTTGCTTTAAAGGAAAGCAACCTACTATTTTTTTAACTCTTATACAAGTACCATGTAGTATTTGAAATTTCCACACATTGAACATAGAAGAGATATCTTATCGGCACACCATGTTTTTTAGGGACATTAAAGAATTAGAATAAATTACACGTAGATCCCTTTGGTTTGGGCCTAAGTACGATTATCCTCCTTGTGCTTTTTTTTCATTGGGACTCTTTAAGTTCTATCTTTCTTGCATTCGTAGTCCATGACATTAGTAGGATTAGTGTGTTGGTGCATGTTATGTCTGTCACTATACGAATAGGCTAGATAGAGCGTGTGTTAAATATTGTATAGATTAGATACGAACACATGACTTAAGTGCGAACGAGAACGGTGTTTAAGGTTCACTTTGTACGGAATGTTTCACTTCGTACGAAGTCAGTGTGTCACTTCGTACGAAGTTAAAATCTCAGTTCGCACAGGTTAGTCAGGTCTATATATAGGTGTTGTGTGTTTGTGAGAAGTTAAGTTTTGGAATTCCCGAAGGGAAACCGTGGCAAAATTTCTCTAGAATTTCGCCAGCTTGACAAGATGTATACTCTTTGTATGAATGAAAGCTTCCGTTGATTCTGCTTCTACTTCTTTCTTAATAACATTCTACCGAATTAGTTCTATTTTACCCAACTTCCTTATAGACCCGCCGGATCCTGGAATCTCATAGTGTTTTTCTTAAACCCATGTAAAATTAGCTTTTACCCTTTCTCTTAAAAACTAAACTACAGAGACCACTGTAATTTTAATTATTATACAACCATATTATTATTATTATTGTTGTTATTGTTACTATTATTTATTATTACTACTAGTAATCTCCCCTTTCTATTAAAGGAGAGTTTTCGATGATATGGTGTCGAACTCTCAGCTATGTCAACTCAGCTTTTCTTATGTCATTATTACATTAAATATCACTTTCATTTATTTAAAAACATCACTTTATTTATTTAAAATACATCAACTATTATATCCTCTTCATTTGAATTTCAAAATTAGAGAAGGGGGGGGGGGGGGGTTAGTAGGGGCTTAATCAAGATGTTCTGGCTTTTGTACTGTGATTTATATATTTCTTATCACATAACTCATCTTCTATAATCCTCCCCCCATAACTCATTTTTCATCTTCGCAAGTCTTCTGATCCTGTTTCAACAGTTGTGTGGTAAACTCTTCTTTTTATCTTTGAACTATGATGGAATGGAATAGACAAGTTCATCCAGCAGTGCAATGCTACTCCTGGTTTGCTTGTAATAATTGTCACTACGATAGCAACTTTTTGGTTGAGTTCTTCATATGTCCTCTGTTCTTGGAGTGACCATCTTGAAAATTCCATTTTAACAGCGTTAGTATCTGCCCATTGGTAGAAGGATCTGTCTGCCATTTCGAAAGAGTGTGAGTGTTTTTGGATGGTTTTTTTTTGGATAAACAGATTTCTAAAAGTGAATTGTTGATGTTATCAACTAAACTAATCAGCCCTTTATAGTGTTTAAAATGTTTGATATGTTAAATGAAGAGTTTACTCCTAATTATGATAACCTGTTTTAAAGGTTTAAATTTTGTCCTTTGGATTTCTAGATATTTAATTTTACTTACTTTTCATGAAACTCATTTTTGAAAGGTTTTGCATTAAATGCACATGGTTTTTTAATATAATTTTACATGTTTATATTAAATGTACATTTTTTTCCCTATTAAATCATTAAATGCACATGGTTTTTTAATATAAATTGTTATTTAATGTTTACATTTAAATCTAACCTTCTGGGCTGGTGATATTTACTATATAATACCATTGCCAATTCAAATGTTTTTTCATCATACACCGATTCATTCAGTGAAATAGAAGAGCAACTGTTATTGTTTTGCATCACTTCTTATAAATACATTAAAATGGCATCATGTATACTTCTGCACAATCTGACGAATTAAAGCAACGTTTTATTAAACAAATCGAAGAGCAAGTTTATGCTGATAGGTCTACTCTTCAAGAGCTGAAGAGGTTTTAACGGACCGTAATTGGTATGCTGATGAGAGACCAGGTTTCGAGAGACCTGAGGGCGATGGCGATGACTTCTGTTCGTGACCTGTGTGTTGCGAGTAATATAGAGTGTGGAGATAGAGATTTGGAGTTCATGACAAAGATCAAGGACATACATCGAGAGGTTCAGTGCTCGATGGAGTTGAAGTTAAAGTTTCTTGATTCTTGCTATTAGAGTTTAAATGTCTGAGTAGTTTTCATTGTTCATATGTAATTGTTAGTATTTTAATACTTATTTTTTGAGTTTAAAGATTTATTGTTTCAAATTATTATTTGTTTTATGTTTATAAATTGATTGCAAACAATAATATATATCTGTCCAGTGACAGGCAAAATCTAAGTCGTATGATCCGAATTGTCGAAAAAATATTTTTGACTTTGCTTAGATTTGATTACAGAAGTTCATTTCTTTTTTAGATTTTATTTTAATTTTAATTTTAATTTTGTGCATCAGGATATCGATACAAAGATAGTGTGATGAGGCATGAACGTGGATGCTCTTTTCAGGTACACCATTGTTTTATAGTCAATAAAATTAGATTTTTTTCCTTTGCCATTTGTTGTTACCTAATGTCCATGAAATTTCATAAAACGTCAGGAATTAATAGGAGTGATTGTTATTTAGTAGAAGAGGTTGTTGATGAATAGGGTGAAGAGGATCAATGAGTGGATAGTGTGTACAAATTAGGGGAATGCTTTTAGCAACAACTGGGTTGAGTTGGTCATGATTAACAACCTTCTAGAAGTATGGTTAGTCTTTTTACTATTTGAATTCTTGAATATGCCACATTCATCATCCATTAGGTTTTGTATGATGATGTTCACATATAGTGTCATAATTGATTTTTTTATATAATTTCTTATGTAATTTTGGGTGCAGGACAGTAATAGTTGGAGGGATTATAAAGAGCAATTTTAAAGGTTGAGGAAAAGGTATGTATGTTATATGTGATAAGTTTTTGTTATTAGTGTTGTTTAGTTTTGATACTCTACCTTATCCTTGAGAAATATAAAGAGCAAGTTTAAAGTCGCATCTTTGACTTTGCTCAGATTTTACAGTGTTCAGTAAACAGTTAACCGGTACTTGATTTTGGTAGCTTTCAAGTTATCTTCATATAGAGGATCTGTTGGTTATGGTAAGTTGTTGTTTGATATGTTTCTTGATCTTTATTGGATAAGATCTAACATACTTATGTTGTAGGAATATTCTACTTGTGACCAAACCTTACAAACAATTTGCAGATAGGTTGACATATTTCAAATTCAGTTGAACTTCAGGTGTGTATATATGTATGTTCTGATGCATTATAATTGCTTAATGATGAGGTGTTGTACAAATTTGTTATTAGTTAACAGTTCATATATATTTTGATTAATTGTTGTTTTTTAATTATTGTGTTGATCTATGTATTTGTTTTACACGTATGTTAAAAGATAATTTGAAGCATATCATAACCAATTTCATTTTATTTTTGTGTAGGATCATTTGGTGAAGGTTGTATGTTTAGAAATGAAGATGAAAGATTTATGTAACGCTATATCGCAACAATGAAGGATCTTGCATTAAGATATGTTTCAAGATTTACAATCATGGAATATTGAATGATGTGTGCTCAATTGTTATTTAAAAGATGTTCCCTTTTATTTGTTATTTATCCGTTTTTATTGTCTGGGATCTTATTTAGAATAGGTTATTATTTGTATTATAGCTGGAAAAAATGGTTGTTTAATAAAATTTATGTAAAATTTCTAAAAACCACCCGTGTTTGCACACGGGTTTTACTACTAGTTATTTGTTATTACTACTACTAATCTTCCCTTTCTATTAAAGGAGAGTTTTCGATTACATCAGAAAAGCTAAAATGTCGAACTCTCAGCTATGCCAACACAGCTTTTCTTATGTTATTGTTACATCATATATCACTTCCATTTATTTAAAAAACATCACTTCATTTGTTTAAAATACATCAACTATTTTACCCTCTGAATTCAAAATCACATAACTCATCTTCTAGAATAGGGTGCTCAATCAAGATCTTTTGGCTTTTGTACTGTGATTTATATCTTTCTTATCACATAACTCATCTTCTATAATCCTCTGTAACTTTCCATCTCCCTCACCAAATCATTGATTGCCTATTTCCGAGCTCAACACAATCAATCTTCCATACCTCTACGAGAAGCAGTTGTCTGTTATTCTTCAATGGGTGCTTAAGAGGTAAGTTTCTTGTCTAATTTAGTTCAAGTGATGTTGATTATGGACTAGATTTAAACATGCAAATGATTTAGGTGTCATATAGCTACGATTGAGTCCAATCTTTTACAAGTTTGAACGGATCTAGGGCTTGATGGTGCTTTTGTGGAGAAACTGATCACCAATCGACATTAGGGTTCATGTGGTTAGAAATGACGTGTTCCTCTGATTTTGTTAGAAGTTGATACACAGAGCACTGAATTGAGGTATGTTTTTCTGTATGTTTCATTACAAGAAAGGTATTGAATTTATACACAAAACCGTAATCTAAATGTAGAAGACAGCTTGGTTAACGGCTGGATTTACAGCTGATTACCAGCTGTCTTCGATCCTGCTAATCTTAACAGCTGATTATTAGCTGTTTTTGACCCTGCTAAACTTGGGAGATGATGCTTGACTGATCCCGTAATCTTTTATTTTTCAACACTCCCCCTCAAGTTGAATAGTTGGATTTCCAAAATTCAACTTGCCCAAACAATCGCTGAAAATTTTCCCGTTAACTGCTTTTGTTAGAATGTCAGCAAGCTGATCCTTTGATCGAACGAATGGTAGTTCGATCGTACCATCTTCCAATTTTTCTTTGATGAAGTTCCTATCAACTTCCACGTGTTTTGTTCGATCGTGTTGTACTGGGTTTTCTGAAATCTGAATTGCAGCTTTATTATCACACATAATCTTACTTGTTTCTTTTGACGGAAAACCAATCTCAGCTAAGAGTCTTCGCATCCACATGGCTTCTGTTAAACCTCGAGCTATACCTCTAAATTCAGCCTCTGCACTTGAAAGAGCAACCACCTTTTGTTTTTTACTTCTCCAAGTAACAAGGTTTCCTCCAACTAAAGTGAAGTAGCCTGTTGTTGATCTCCGACTTCCTTTATCTCCTGCCCAGTCTGCATCGGTATAGATTTGAACATTTAGATGTCCATGTGATTGAAACAGGACTCCATGACCCACTGTTCCTTTGAGATATCTAATAATTCTCCAAACTGCTTCCATATGTGACTGTTGAGGTTGGTGCATGAACTGACTTACTACCCCTACAGCATAGGCAATGTCTGGACGGGTATGTGAGAGATATATTAGCTTTCCCACCAGCCGTTGGTATCTTCCTTTATTTGCTAACTTTGCTCCTTCCTCCATATAAAGCTTTTGGTTCACACTCATAGGAGTGTCTGCTGGTTTGCAATCGATCATTCCGATCTCTGCCAACAAGTCTAAGACATACTTCTTCTGGCTAATGAAAATTCCTTATTTTGACCTTAGTACTTCGATTCCGAGGAAATACTTAAGTCTGCCCAAATCTTTCATTTCAAATTCAGCAAACAAGCTTTCTTTGAGTCTTACCATTTCTTCTTTATCGTTCCCCGTAATGATCATATCATCTACATAGATAATTAGGCAGGTTACGAATTTTCCTCTTTTTTTGAGAAACAAAGTATGATCGGCATTACTCTGTTTATATCCAAACTTTTTCATAGCTACCGTAAATCTGCCAAACCAGGCCCGGGGAGATTGCTTCAAACCATAAAGAGATTTCTTTAGACGGCAAACTTCTCCAGTTTTGAAATCTTTTGTGAATCCTGGAGGAGCATCCATAAATACCTCTTCATCTAGGTCCCCGTGTAAAAAGGCATTTTTTTACATCAAACTGTTGAAGCGGCCACCCTTCATTTGCAGCTATCGAAAAAAGAACCCTAATTGTGTTCATTTTTGCAACTGGGGAGAAAGTTTCAGCATAGTCAATCCCATGTGTCTGGGTATACCCTTTTGCTACCAGTCGGGCTTTATATCTTTCAATTGTACCATCTGGTTTATACTTAACCGTATAGACCCAACGACACCCCACGGATTTCTTTCCCAATGGAAGAGTGCACTTTTCCCAAGTATTGTTCTTGATTAGGGCTTCCATTTCCGTTTCCATTGCTTCCTTCCAATGTTTAGCTTTTAAGGCTTGATCCACGTTTGTAGGAGTTTCTTCGGAATAAACAGATGAGATAAATGCTTTGGCTTCCTTAGTGAAATTTCCATCGGCCACACTAGCTATAGGATAACTAGATCTTCTTGTTCTTTTTCAGGAGAATACCGTTTCGGAGGAACCCCTCTGTTTGTTCTAGGGGGTAACACATATCTTGATGGTGGTTCTTCTTGTCTGGATTCATCTGCCTGCAAATTTTCAGTTTGTTCTGTGGCAGTTTCATGGTTAGAAGTATTGGTATCCTCGGAGTCATTAGAAACTTCAAAAATACCACCAGACTGAATAGGGTGAGTATTACTTACCTCGGACACCAGGTTAGGAGGAACATTAGGACCGTCAGTGGCACTGAAATTGAAGTCTGGTGACTCTGTAGTAGGTGACTCTTTAGTTGGTACATAGGGAACATATTCTAACCAGCTTAGTGTGTCTAAACATTCCTTCTCCCCCTGACCACTGAGTTGGGAATTGTAGTAATACTCGGTTTCAAGAAAGTCACAGTTTATTGTGGTGAACATATGACGTGTTTTTGGATTATAACACCTGTATCCCTTTTGATTCATTCCATACCCAACAAAGACACATTTTTCAGCACAAGGGTCAAGCTTGGTTCGATCTGATTTAGGTATGTGAACAAAGGCAGTACATCCAAAGATTCGTGGTTGAAGAGTAAGAACTGAGGGTAGTTTGAAGAATTTTGAAAGAGTGTGTAACGGAGTGTTAAGCTTTAGGATTTTTGTTGGGAGTCGGTTGAGAAGATAGGTAGCAGTAGCAAGGGCTTCAGGCCAAAAATATTTCGGGACCTGGGACTCAATTAGGAGGGCTCGTGTCATTTCTAGCAAAATGCGGTTTTTCCTTTCGGCGACACCATTTTGTTCTGGGGTGTGGGCATGTAGTTTGGTGGATTATTCCCTTGTCTTGGAAAAAGGATTTAAACGAGGTATTAACAAACTCACCGCCATTATCAGATCGGAATATTTGGATGTTTGTTTGAAATTGGGTTTGAATCATGGCGTAAAACATAGTGAATTTTTCAAAGACTTCGGATTTGTTTTTCAAAAAGTAAACCCAGGTCATTCGGGTACAATCATCAACGAACATCACAAAGTAACGAAGGTTCTGCCCCCCAAGAACTGGGGCAGGACCCCATACGTCAGAATGGATTAATGAAAATGGCAAAGCAGCCTTAGTATTATTGGGTTTAAAAGTTTTTCTGTGGCTCTTTGCCAAAACGCATGTTTCACAATGTGACATAGAATTAACTGGAAATAGTTTGGGAAATAAGATATGCAAATAACTTGTAGAGGGATGACCTAATCTTCGGTGCCATAGCCAAGCTTCTCGTTCTGATGTCCCATGAGTCAACATCACAGCACCACTTTGAGTCACCTCATCCACATAATACAACCCTTGATTTTCAGTGCCACGCCCAATGATCACTCCCGTCCTGATATCCTGTAAAATACAAAACGTAGGGACATTAGGACAATACAGTTAAGTTCCTTTGTGACATGGCTGATGGAAAGCAGCTTATGTGATAACGAGGGAACATAAAGACAATTAGAGATTTTTATTGTGGGCGAAATCTCAATAGTCCCTCCCGATTTTACATCCATTATCCCCCATTCGCCGTTTGAATATGTGTTTTTTCTGGTTTAGTTGTTGAAATAATATCCGATGACTCATAAGTCATTGTGTCGGTTGCACCGCAATCGAATATCCATCGTTTTTGTTTACCATGATGTTTTTGGGCCATATTAGCATTCCCATTACTTTCAGGGACCAAATGTGACATATTCACATTCTTATTATATATGCTCGGTTTATCTGCCCCAAACCTATCCGCCCCATACCCGTTCCCTTTTTCTTCTTCTTCTCCGCCTTTGCCTAAGCATTCATCTCCTTCACCTGTTGCGTCGGTCATTCCGCCGAAACCAGTTCTGCTCCGACTTCCATCTCCGTGACGTCTTGGTTGCCGGTACTGGATGATTTCCCTTTTTCTTTGACGGTAGCCTTTGTGTTCTTCTTATGGCCGTCAGACCACCATTCGGGATACCCGACGAGTTTGAAGCATTGTTCCTGGGTATGGTTTGTCATGCCGCAATGATCACATTTGAGGTAAGTTTTGTTGTTACCTGATCCGGTTCCTTTTTCATCGTTCCGTCGGTAGCCTTTTGATGCAAGCCCTAACCCTTCGATTTCAGAGGCCTTTAGACCCGCTGTGATGCCCTGTGTGTCATTGAGAGGTGTTCCCAGAATATTCTGGTGAGCGGCCTCCTTGCGGACAGAGGCGTATGCAGTTTCTTTGGTTGGAAAGGGCTGTTGAGCTTGAGGTTTATTTGAAGGTTTATCGGACAATTTTGGGTTCCGATTTTGTGGGTTGAGGCCATTCTTGAGCAGATTGGCGATTTGGATTGATAGATCTTCTCCCAAGTTACCGGCTTTGGCCATGGCAGCTTGGTTGAGAGGATGGTTGGTTTTGAGTGAGCAAGGTAAATGATGAACAGGTCAAGAACGACACTGCTCTGATACCATGTTAGAAGTTGATACACAGAGCACTGAATTGAGGTATGTTTTTCTGTATGTTTCATTACAAGAAAGGTATTGAATTTATACACAAAACCGTAATCTAAATGTAGAAGACAGCTTGGTTAACGGCTGGATTTACAGCTGATTACCAGCTGTCTTCGATCCTGCTAATCTTAACAGCTGATTATTAGCTGTTTTTGACCCTGCTAAACTTGGGAGATGATGCTTGACTGATCCCGTAATCTTTTATTTTTCAACAGATTTTGCTTCACGTCTACCATAAAAACTTCGGTTGAATCCTGATTATTTCTGCTCAAGAAACCCACACCGGGGTTTCGGTTTTACAATCGTTGATTCCTTCAGTTTCATCCATGTCTGTATCAAATTTCATACGAAAGAAGTCTGTAGAGGCCATGGTTTCTCCTACAAGGTGATTATTATTAATCTCATCTTTAACTTTTCTATTTCTGTTGAATAATTTTATTTTTTTTTTTCATGAATTTGCTATGTGGGAAGTTGCTCTTTGAGTTTAATGCACGCTTTGATGAAGGGTCTCTGATTTTCCCTATTTAATAATGTTGCAATTGCAACCAGCTTTCATATTAACCAAGAAGTGAGAGTGATATGTGTTTTTGTATTGTTGATGTGTGTATAAATGTCTATAATACATAATTAGTAGCTTAAATCTTATATGCTTTACAATTTAGGTATCAACAAGATACTAATTGTTGATTGCGATTGACATCATGGAAATGGTACTCAAAAGATGTTTTGGAAAGACTCTCGAGTGTTGTTCTTCTCTTCTGTCATGCTCACTAATAGAGTATACAACAAACGTGCAGGCATGAGAATGGGAGTTTTATCCTACTGGGACATCATGGAAATAGTACTCAAATATGACACTAAACATATTGAATTTTTTAATTGATACAGCAGGTTGCAATAATTGGTAATAGCAGAGCCATTTGATTTATATGATAAGACTTATAGCAATTTGTATATCAATAATTAAAGACCACTATGTCTAAGTGCATTTGAATTCTGAATATTTGGCATGAATCACTATAGAGATGCTCCACTGGTACTTCAAAGGAAGATTAGAGGAGTCGAGTACAATCATGGTGGGAGATTATGAAGACGATAATGGATCACAAGACAATAATCAACCTAGAAACATGGATATTGATGGAACCTACGATAAAAAAAAAAACCATGGAAAATAAGTTAGTAAGGAACTTAGGGATTGTTGTTCATAATACCAGAAAACTTGGATTTACATCTATGACCGAAGATAGATATGCATCCACAATATTTTTGCTTTTAAAGGTGCACATTACGCACAAACTTTTTAAATACCATATCTCCTGTTCTTAACTTTTTTTGTTGCAATTGTGTTGTGTTAAAAATACTTATATTGGTGTTGAATGTGATGCAGGTGCAAGACCACATATAAAAATTCATTTGATCAGGTTCCTCCTCATCTATAATCTATATCTATAATATAATAAAAGAAAATAATTGTTTGTCGCGTTACTGCATTCGAGGCCTGTTGCTTTGGCTAATGGCGCCTAAAAGTTTTTTTTTGTGACCCGGTTTTTACCTAAATAACGCTTTCCCAGTTGTCTCCTCTTTTAAAGATCGACAGGTATGGTTTCTCTCGCAACCGGCAACCTCAACGCCCCTTTATCCTGCTCGAAACTCGGAACCCTAACAATGGTTGTCGTGTACTAGACCTCTCTTGCTTGCTTTCTATATCGCATATAT
Organism: Scalesia atractyloides; assembly: GCA_947069175.1. Taxonomy (NCBI): domain Eukaryota; kingdom Viridiplantae; phylum Streptophyta; class Magnoliopsida; order Asterales; family Asteraceae; genus Scalesia; species Scalesia atractyloides. Next base: position 53,079,681 of record CAMTDV010000019.1, read on the forward strand.
ACATTCGATAAATGCTTTGAATTGTATGCGTGTTCATATTTCGAAGTGCAAATGAAGGTTAGTAGGGAACTGTCATCTGTTCTTACTTTTCTTGGCCGTTGGTCGATTATCAGCTTCCATTCTGTCCTTCTTTGATTGATTGATTTCATATCACAAATAATTGATCATAAAAATCACAAATAATTGATCGTAAATAATCCACCACCTATTTTATAATAGTTATTCAAAAACCTCTAGACGTTTTTATTGAGTTAGAAGTTCTAAACTAACTTCTTAGGGATATTCACTTTTTACGCAGAAGAAACCCCACTTTGTAAGGTGAGTTTGCTAATGCCAAAGTCCCAGGTCACCCATTTTTTTCAATTGTTGATTTCTCATTTTTTGGGTTTGACATGTTCAAGTAAGTTCTATCCATCTTGATCTTTTACATCAAAGTTGTTGTTAGTTTTAAACACTATGTTATAGAACTTACATGGGTTAAGATAGTTCATATATGAAAACTAGGGATGAGCATTTGGTGCTTGGTACCGCTATCGAATTTACCGTATCAAAATTTTTTCAGTACCAATTCGGTACACAGTGTTTGGCATTTTCGGTACGGTATTTTCGGTAAGGTACCGGTATATTACCGAATTTTGCATACAAATACTGGTACCCATATTTGCTGATTTTTGATACCGGTATTTTCGGTACCAGTATCAAGCTCATCCCTAATGAAAACCAATTGGCAGGCGACCTCCTTGACAACTTCAGTTTGTGTGAATCTCTCGGGGTACAAGCTGAGCAACAACATTATGTGTTATGTGGTGATGCAATATTATTTTATCATATTTTTCTATCTTTATTTTGGTATCTATATGTACAAGTAAGTAGTAACAATATATGAAGAGTCATTTACAATTCATTCCCAGTGATTCTTTTTCAATCTCACTGCTACTAAGTAGATTAGGTCTAGAAAGAATTTAGCCATTTTGTGGGTAGTCATTGGTTGAATGTAACTAATAATTCTGATAACAATGTTAAGCTGCAGGAACAATTGTGGCCGAGGGAGGAGAAAGGTTTGTTTAGCATTTTTTTTTGTTTAAAATGATTCTTTATTCTCATTAGATAGCTAAATGGCGGGTCAGGTGAGTTGACTAAAAGGTCAAATGGGTTATTCTATAATAAACTGATCTAAGTAGCATGCATTAGAAAACCCTTTGGGAGACTTTAACCTGTATCCCTATTAGCTAATCTTTCATATGTTAAGAGTAAACGTTTTGAAGTTTAATAATATGCGTAAATAAGTTTTTCAATTTGATCAAAGTACGGTTGTGATGGGTTGTTTGGATTTGTGTTTGGAACTGATTAAGCGAGTACTACAAGAGTGCAAGTTGAAGTTGCAAACTTTTGCTTTTTGATGTTTCCATAAACCAATTATGCTCCCTGTTATCTGATTTAAAGATGCAACAATCAGTTTGTATGGATAAAAAGATTTTGATTTTGATTTTTTTTCATGAATATGGCTTTTCTGTCTTTATATCTAACAACCAAAATTTGTGTGAACACTAAAAAATTTAACTATTACAACTTCAAGTAGCAAAACCGTAACCAAACACTATTTCCCGCAACCTGTCCCAATATCAAAAGCACGCCTTCACATCCAAACACACCTTAACTTAATCATCGAGTAATAATGCTAATTGTCTAATCCGTGCTCTATGTGACAGTAGTATAACCGCTATCCGGTCACATTGGTTACTGCAACTGTGGACCAGATTAGAAAGGTAAGTCATGACCTGTAGAAGTAGAGGTGCACAAACTGGTTAATTTTAATAACCAGTTCGGTTATCCGGTTAATTTGACTTTAACCGGTTATATTTAACTGGTCTGGTTATTTACTTTAACTCGTTCGGTTAATTAACCGGTTTTTTGCCCCCCCCCCCCCCCCCCTTTTTTTACTTTTTAGGTTTTTTTTCGGGTTAACCAGTTAAAACCGGTTATTATACTAAATATTTATAACCGGTTACTAACCTACGGTTAAAAATAGCCGCTAACTGGTAATTCCTCATGGGATGCAGGGTAAATTACTTTTTATATGCATTCTATTTCAATATTTAGTTTAATTACCATTTTATAAGTTAAGATGGGCTCTTTTTTGTCCTGTGCAGCCTAAGGGTGCAACTGTTGGCAATTATTTGATAGCATATGCAGTGGCTTGGTGCTCAATGAGTATTTTAGAAATTTCTTGTGTTGTGAATGTTGGAATTATCAATCTTATTGATAAGGTAAACTATTTCTTGTGCTGTCACCTAAGTGTATTTTTTATGCATAAAACCTTGTAACTCATTTTATTCAAAAGATTAGATAACTATTGGAATTATATAGTTATTGTAATTATTGTTGACCTGTAATCATTTTTTAACTTTTTAATGCGAGAGGTGAGCCTCTATTACCCAATGTGTGCCCTTTTTTTGGAAATGCTACTCTAAGGGTCTGTTTTGTATGAGATAATGGAATGGACGGAGAAATGGAATGGACAATGAAATGAAATGAATCATTCCATTGTGATGTTTGGTTACTAATATGTGAATAGAATGAATCATTAGTTTATACAATTTGATAAACAAAAAAGACAAAGTAACAAAACACAATTGTACTAAAAACGACAAAAATAGAAATGCTTCAATAATAATAATAATAATAATATATTAATGGTAAAAAAATTAATAATAAAATTTGATATATATTTTTCTAAATTTCCCTTCAAAAAATATATTTATAATATAAATATAAATACAAATATAAATAATAATAATAATAATAGTATATTTATTTCCGTTCCTTGAAGGAATGGAAAAAAACACCCCCTCATCAAAGAATGAAAATTGTTATATTTGGAAGGTGTTACATTCCTTTGGAATGCTCTATTCCATTATCACATGACAACCAAATATGTTTCTTTTCATTCAATCAGAATGATCTATTCCATTTCAACGTCTATTCTTTTATACCAAACGCTATCTAAATATCAAGAGGGGTATTTTTGTAATTATTTAATTAGATTTTCATTAACTCTTTTTCTTTAATTGTTCCAGCCTCCAATTTTTAGTAAATTAAATAGGTAGTTAGTATGAAATGCATGAATCATTCCTATGCATATGGTGAAATTATAGGTTTGATTAAGCCATTCTATAGGTAGTTATTATGTATTTTGCTTGGTATCATTGGAATAACCATCACAACTATTGTCAAAAGATCAAGTTTAGGAGCATAAACTCTCTGTCTGAACTTATAGCTGGGGATATTGAAGATTAGATCTCAAAAAACAAAATCATATAGCTTGCTACTATGTCAATTAAAGGAGTATATGAATGTCCTGGGGTTTTCATTTGTGTTACAACTGGAATGTTGGATTGGGCCGAAAATCATGCGGGGGATTTTTAATTGTGCTATTTGGGCCATGTTACTTACCAGGTTCAAGTGTTTAGTTGTTAAATGGGCTCATAAACATGAAAGTGTGGACTGGATACTATTCAAGCCTATACAAGCTTTACATAGATGGTTCAAGGTACAAGTGGAAATCAAAGTATAATGGAACGAAGCCCATGGTACAAGTGGAAATCAATAAATTGGGAAGGTCAGGGACACTAGCCATGGTTGCGTGGTTCCTTTCTGGAGCGGGCCGAGTGAGAATTAAATGCCTGTGATTTCTTAGTGATGTTCTATCCATGGGTGGATTGAGGGCCAGGATGTACCTAGTCCAAATGGAGGGTCTCCTGGTTTCGAACCCGGGTCTCTCAGTAAACTTGGTGCGAAAGCCCAACCAGTTGGTCGACTATCTGTTAAAAAAATAAATTGGGATGTACTAAGGATAGTAAGCAAATTTTAACATAAATTGGGATGTACAAAGAATAATAAGCAAATTTTAACAATTGTTATAAGGTACCTTATCTTCATCGTCTTTATTATAATAATTCAACAACTATTTCTTTAAAATACATTTTCAATTAAACCTTAAAAAATTATAGTGATTCGTTGTTTAATAAAATATGGTATATAAAATTTTTAAAAACTACCCGTGTTTTTATACGGGTTTTACATCTGGTTATTATCATAATAAAATATTTTGACTTTATTATTATTATTGTTTATTTTATTATTATATAAGTTTAAACTTTTTATCATTAAAAATATACGATAATAATATTTATCGTGATTACTTAATTGCATTATAGAGCATTCACTTTTCCAGCTTATACGACTCAGTCAAGCATATTTGCTATACTTTTAATCAAATGGTTAATCCTGTGAACCTTGAACCAAATTGTAATCGAGTCTGGTCATGAGAGTTATAGAAATTGCAGACCCTTTAAGTGGGTGGTATATATAGGTTGTATGTTGGGAAGTAGAGAATAAAATGTAGAGATTTTGTACGTGGTTTATATAATGAAATTACAATAAAAAATGTTACCTATTTTGCCTTTATAAGAAATGCTCGCTGTCTTATGAATTCTTTCTATATGCTAAACTACTCTTGCGCTACTTGTGATTGGCTGGCTAAAAACTCAAATCAAGTCGAGTTTTAACAAACTCGAGCTGACTCTCGAGCCTAAGCTAGTTTTTTGTAAATATTTATATACATATATATACTTATTATTGTTGGGAAGTAGAGAATAAAATGTAGAGATTTTGTACGTGGTTTATATAATGAAATTACAATAAAAAATGACCTATTTTGTCTTTATAAAAAATATACTTATTATTATTATTATATACAAAAGAGTAAATTTCTGTTTTCGTCCCTGAGGTTTGTCCATTTTAACTAGTCTAGTCCAAAAATCTGATTTATAACAAAATCAGCCCTAAGGTTTGCATTTCTTAACGCTTTTCATCCAAATGGATAAATTAGTTTGTTTTTTCTTTTAAATTTTGGCTAATTGACCAAAATACCCCCAAGGATTGAATTAGAGGTTAATTCTTATATAAAGATATTATATATATTTAAATTGTTTAATTTGATGTTTAAAATTCTTATATATGAAATATTATTTATATTTAAATTTTATATGTAAATATATCTAACTTATCGTTTAATGTTTAAAATTTTTGGGATGTTACAAAATTTAAATAATCTAACTACGAAAAAATATTATATGTATATATATGCTTATATATATATATATATAATATTACGCTTAAGGTAAAATAGTTACGTAGCTAATATATATAATTACATACAATAATTACGCACTCGTAAAAAATAATTACATAAAAATAATATAACTTATAAAAATATAATTTGCGTATGGTATTGCTATGGTTTATTTTTTAATTTAAATAATGCGTGATTATACACTTTACGGTGTTTGTGTTTTGCGTTCTCCGCCGTATCGTACAAACACCATAAAGTGTATAATAATGTATTATTTAAATTAAAAAATAAACCATATCAATACCATACACACACACGCACATATATACATATAATATTTTTCTCGATGTTAGATTATTTAAACTTTGTAACATCCCAAAAAAATAAACATTAAACAATAAATTAGATATGTTTACATATAACTTTTAAATATATATAATATTTTATATATAAGAATTTAAACATCAAACATTATACAATTTAAACATCAAATTAAACAATTTAAAAAATATATAATATTTTTATATAAAAATTAGACTCCAATTTAGTCCTTCGGGGTATTTCGGTCAAGTAGCCAAGAATTAAAATAAAAAGCAAACCAATTTATCCATTTGGATCAAAAGCGTTAAGAAATGCAAACGTTAGGGCTTATTTTGTTATAAATTAGATTTTTGGACTAGACTAGTTAAAATGGACAAACCTCAGGGACGAAAACAGAAATTTACTCTATACAAAATTATGATAAAAGTACTTCAATAAAATATACTAAATATAAATAAAAAAGTATGATTATAAACACACATATATAAATTAAATGAGCCGAGCTCTTTTGATACCGATACCAATATATATATTGTTTGGTCGATTACGGTTCAGTTGGGTACGATAACGGCATAATATTTGTTTGCAATAAAATTTATATCATAATGTTGAAAAACAATTGGTTTTGGTTGTAACAACCCGACTTTTTGGTTGTTATCTGCTTATCGTCTTTTCGATTTGTAACCACTTTGTAATCCGAGATTCGATATAAATCGCAAACGCAGTTATTTATGTGGGTTATGTAATGCCATGTGTTATATATGTTTATGTTTTATATAGTTAAACTCTCGCTTAAACGCTTGCTCGCTCACGCAACTCGCTCTGTCACATATATTGTTAACGCAACACTTAACACCTCGCCAAAACACTTAACATAACTAACTGGTACAAGCGGAAACACCAAACAAGCAGCCAACACGCAAAGTGGGAACAATTCGCACAAAACTGACCAATTCGTACGAATTGATCATTTCGTGCGAAATGACCATTTCGTAGGAAATGTCAACCAGACCACTCCATGCTCCTCTCCTATAAATACCGCACCTGTGCACTTCCTTACTTTTGGCTGTCTTTTCGCACGAAATCTATCCTATCCACTTTTCTCTAATTTTCCAAGTAAGAACAACTAATTTCACGCAAGCCACAACGATTTTCACACAAGTTTATCTCCGATTTCATCTAAACTTCTGTTTATGAAAATATTCATCTTTTTCTACAAAACTTCTGATTTTAACTTGGGTTCATTCTTACACGAGCATTTTGAGTTAGCTTTGGCTTTTTCAAGTTAGAAACCTTAATGTTTCAAGCTCACCAAGTGGCGAATCGAAGAAAACTGTTTTAAAACTTGATTTTCTCACAAAAACGATCTAAAACTGACACATGCTTCGTTCACTAAATAGTGGGACGAAACGATGTTAAAACACGTTTGAGATGGACTCGAAATCACATCCGTTTCATGAAAAAACTCAGTTCCGGTACACGAAGACGCAAGAACAGTCACTTGTGCTAACTGGACTGGCCCGCACGAACCACTTCGTGTTCGTACGACCCAGTCTGAGTTTCCACAAACGACTAACTCGCTCTAAAAGACCTCCCAGCTTTTGGTTTGCTCAGTAGCTTAAGGTTGGAAGGATGGACACTCGATTTCCCGAAGAAAGACGCGAAAAACACTCGATTTTGGACACGAAACAGGCTGATTCATACTTTTCGTACGGAAATCATATTTTCGTACGAAATGCAATTCGCTAAAAACTCAATTCGTACGAATTGCTAATCGTACGACCGAACCTCGTTTCGACTGTTTCAGCACTTCGGAAGACTGATGCACTTCTGTTCTCGCTTGCAGGCTGATACGGTGCTCCTTACAATCCGTTCCAGATCGTGTTTACTGTCTAAACACGCCCTGTGAGTATATTTGACCCCTTTTTGCTTAACTACACTTTTAGGTGTTACATACGTTCTCTATCAAACGATCACAACACATAACGCTTTCAAAACGCAAACCCACTATCGCATGACTATACGTGAACGTTGAACATCTATGTGTTAATTGTATGCCTTGATATTTGCTGACCACCTTTAACATGATAGCTGCTATAGGTTGACCCGCCACCCGTTAGTTCGGGGGTTGTTAAGGCTCGCTCTCGCTTTACTTTACTTGTCTCACTCGCGGCTGTGTTGGTTAGTCTATTTCGGTATAGGTAACATATATGTGTTCACATGACTACGTTAGTGCATACCCCTTTCGTTAAATGTTTATTTACTATCATTATGCAAAACCTGTGTACTCACCTTTACATTATTGTATTGAATTTTATTTTAACGTATGTGACAGGTTGATGATTCCATATGCTGCAAATGGATAGGATTCTAGAAACCTACACATTAAAAATCTAGGTTGTCAGATTTGTATTGTTTGAGAGACATGTAATCTGTTTTAACTTTCGTGGAATGTTTGTTTAATTGTATGGGAAATTAAATCTTATAAATATTGTCATTGAAATAGTTGTTATAGATTATCTTGAACAATCTGATTCGCCTAGTGCCGCGCCCCGATGATTCCGCCATCGCTTGGGGTGTGACAGATTGGTATCAGAGCCATAACTATAGGGAATTAGGTAGAATTGCTATGCTCAACCTAGTCTATAGTCTAAGCACCAAAATAGGCCTCGCCGAACGAACTAAAATATTCTATACTAATCTGTGAATTCGTGCGAATTTCACCATTCGTTCGAATTGCACCATTCGTACGAATTGAAAAGTCTTCCCGATTAAAACGAACGAATTTTACCTGTTCTGCTTCTGATATAGCCCTGTTAACTAAACTACATATGCTTTTCCAAAAGCTGCCACAATACACACTCGAAGACGCTCGTATAACACAAACGAGTGATTGTGTCGAGATTAGGTGTGAAAACCAAGAACTCTTGATAATATCACTCATCCCGCATATTACTCTCTGCACGAGATTCTTTCGTCGAGTTAGGAGTGATATCCATATCTCGACGGAAATCTCCATTTCTACCTCGTGGGTGTTTATACCATAGTTATGGTATGAAGTTGTTAAGTTAGGGGTGAAACCCGCACCTTAAGGACTAGTTCCACTCCTCGATTTTTTAATCTCACCAAGGTCTCGATTGTTTCAGTGATTTGGGACACGAAGTAATCGGAAGGGTAATGCCGTTAGCTGCGAGGCGATGAGAGCATTCACCTATTAGGCCAAAGCGCGTGTCCAAATTCAGAGTAATGGTCGAATCACTTTGGGTAGTCGTTGTCTCAAAACCCAGGACACTCCCCTTATTTTAAGCATGCACTCGCTGATTTTACGCATCATTGGATTTTATGTGTTTTAATTTGTGATTTTAACTTTTACGCTTTATCGATTTCTCAATTTATCGCTTTTCGCTCCATGAACGTACGCACAACTCTCGCAATCTAAAACAATAATTATACTCGCAATCGAACCAATCACACAACTCTTTCACGCGCATGACCTCATGCGCAGTGGTACTCGCTATATTACTCGCTTACAATACACTATATTACGCACGTCTCATACGCGCTACGTGTGATTGATTTATGGTGAATACGTGCAAAATATGCGCTTACGTGCTTACGTGATTATGTGCCTACATGATTATGTGCTTATGTGATTACATGTTTATGTGATTACGTGATTTTGTGCCTTACGTGAATAACAATAATAATAATAATAAGTATTATGGTGTAAAACGCAAAACTTTTAAACAAACGTCGTTATCATCGAATCTCATCTATTCTTCCCGTGTAGAATGGCTTCCATGGGATCTCACACTCGAAGAACCGTCCAGAGGAACAACGCTGACAAGCGCATCGCCTCCCTCGTGGCCAAGGAAATGGCTAAGGCGATCTCGCAAATAGTCAGTGAAATCCATGCTGCTGGAAGCAACTCCTCTGTCGATTCCAAGGTCGACACACCAAAAGCTCCGTTCAGCTTCAAGCATTTTAAAGCTTGTGCTCCTATGACCTTCACAGGCGAAGAAGGCCCAAGTAAGATGTTTCAATTGTTCGACGCAATTGAGGTCACTTTTCGCCAAAGCGGATGTCCAGAGAACCTCCGCACCGTCAATGCTACTGTTGTTTTTCAGTCAAGGGCACTTGACTGGTGGACCGCCGAGTGCAACAGGCGCGGGAACAACTCAGTTTATGGGCTCTCTTGGGAGGAACCGAAAGAGTTAATGATTAAGGAATTTTGTCCTCCCCACGAGTTCTGGGACATCAAACAGGTTGGAGGTAATAACGCAGGTCTCACCGCCCGATTCAAACAGTTGAGTATTATCTTCCCAGGTCAAGTGGATACCACCAAGAAAGCCATCAAGACGTATCTCCGCGCTCTACCTGATTGTGTTGCTGATTTTGTTCAAGCAGCGAGACCGACTACTATCAAAGAAACATATCAACTCGCGGCCGAGATCAACGACAAACGAGTCTTGGCTGGAGCTTTCAAGGTCTCAACCAAGAACCTCAGCCAAGCCACTGTCGAGCCAAGCGCCGATGCTACTCCATCTCAAGCCGTCAAATCGAATCATTAGAGCCGCAAGTGAAGGAACACCAGCAAGAATAACGCAGCAGTTGCATAACCGAACCACTTGTCTCACCAGCTTACTACTCCCAACGCACCTCCTGCCAAGCGTGCGTGTACTGGTCCTCATCCTCTGTGCCCTAAGTGCACTTATCATCACGTCGTTGGAGGCAACTATCGCTTTTGTGTTAACTATAACATCTACGGTCACTACACTGTTCGCTGCCGCTCAGGCCCTCGTCAGCAAGCTCCTCAGCCTCTCACAGCACTGCCAGCTCCACCTCACGCCCCTCAGGTCAACCCAGCTCCGCAAGCACCCGTTGCTAATGCACATGCTTGCTTCACTTGTGGTGATCCTAGCCACTTCAGCAACGTCTGCCCGCATCGAGTCGTGAAATAAAAACCGCAGCAGCAGCCTCAACAACAGCCACCACAGCCACAGCACCAGCAACAACCATAGGTTGTGCGTGGAAGAGCTTTTAACATCAACCACCGCCAGGCTTAGAACGACAACAACGTTGTCATTGGTACGTTCCTCGTAAATGGTATTTATGCTTCTTGCTTATTTGATACTGGAGCCGATAACTGTTTCGTATCGTTTGAATTCGAAAAGCTTTTAAAATGTAAACGCGCTAACCTCCCAAACACCTTCGATGTCGAAATCGCTACCAGAAGAACCATTACCGTTAACTCCGTTTTACGTGATTGTACTCTCAATCTCAACAATCACATTTTCTCGATCGATCTCATACCTATGCAATTAGGTAGCTTTGATGTAGTAGGCATGGACTTTCTTCGCGAAAACCGTGCCGAAGTTGTTTGTATGATAAAATGATATGTTTTCCACTTCCAAACGGTGACCAGCTACAGGTTTATGGTGATATACAAAATTATGATAAAAGTACTTCAATAAAATATACTAAATATAAATAAAAAGTATGATTATAAACACACACATATATATAAACTAAATGAGCCGAGCTAATTTGATACCGATACCAATACATATATTGTTTGGTCGGTTACGGTTCAGTTGGGTACGATAACGGCAAAATATTTGTTTACAATAAAATTTATATAATAATGTTGAAAAACAATTAGTTTTACAATAAAATTTTTGGTTCAGTTTGATATGATAGTGGCACAATATCTGTTTTCATCCACAACAATTGTTCATCCCCAGGGGGCAGGGGTTCGTATTTGGAAGATTAGGGTTTGCAATTCAGAAGGGAGTGGCGGCGCAGCTTGTTGCCCGTCTACCTTCTGTTTGATGTAACTTGACAAGTTTTTTTTTATAATGTGAAATGACTTTGGAAAAAAAAAACACTCAACAAATTTTTGATATAAAAGTCCCTTCACAAGTCAGTTTGGAAAATTAAAGGTTTATATTGCGATGTTAAAAAAGACAAACATAGAAAGCAGGTTATTAGAAAGAAAATCTACATGATGAATAAAATATTAACTTTCAATTATTTATCAAATTTTTCTTAGCTCATACGTTTACTATTCAATTTTTGTTTGTTTTTATTGATCATCACATTCTTATATCCCTAGGGGATTGGTCTATAATGTCTCCCATTTCTAAGTCCTTTTCATTAAATTTTTTTAAGCAATAAACTAACTCCAGTAAAAATACAATTCTATTTTTATAACTTGGCTATCAATTTGTGAACATAATTTTAAATGTGTTGTATATATCAAACAAAATGAAAAATAACAGTTAAATATGGTTCAACATTTTGTAACTTTTTTTCCATCGATAATTACGTACGGGCCCTAAGTCAGTCGAGTTAGTTATTGTTTTTTATGTTTTACATCTTAGTTTATTTTTTTAATTAACATGCTGCGACATGTGTATGTCAATTAACATTTTTACGTTACTTTTTGTTCGATTTAACAGTCCTGTCACATTGTACGGGTTCTAAATACTAGTTACTAAAAAATTACAACAATTACTTAAGAACATAATTGCTATTCATGTTCACTTTGAATTATAATATAAAATAACAACAACAACAATAATAAGAATAATAATAATAATAATAATAATAATATTAATAATAATAATAAAGCAATGTAAAAAACAATAGATGCCAGTTCGGTTTAGTACGATTGCACCACAATATCATTTTTCACTAAAGATGTATTTCGTGATTTAAAAAAAATAAAAATAAATGTAGAACTTAGGTTATTAGAAAGAAAATCAATTACATGATGAATAAAATATTATTAAAGAATTAAAACAATTATTTAAAAATATAATTACTATATTCATATTACAATGTTGAAAAAGACAATCGGTTTTGGTTCAGTTTGATACAATAGTGGTACAGTATCCGTTTTCAATAAAAAATAATATAAAGATGTTGAAAAAAAGATAAAACGCAGGTTATTAGAAAAAAGAGTTAATTACATTTTTCGTCCGTGTGATTTGTTGAAAAAACCATTACAATCCGTTAGTTTAAAAATTAACAAAAAAACCAGAACTTTCACTTTTGTAATAGTTATAGTCTACCCTCACCAACTCCATCGAATCATTCGATTAGTTTAATTGAAATGACTATAATGCCCCTAATATTAAAATGTAAATATGACTAAGTAAAGAGTTAATTACGTTTGCCGTTTCCGTGGTTTGTTGAAAATAACTATTACAGTCTATTAGTTTAAAAATTGCCAAAACAGTACTAGTACTTTCACAAGTCCCACCTCAAAGTCACTCACAATGGCGCTTAACAACTTCATCTGCTATTATCCTTCACTCTACTCTTCACTCTCTCCGTTTCTTTTGATCCAGCTGGAACATCACCTGCTCCGGTTCCACAACTTTGTTCCGGCGACTTAGTTTCACCACTGCTCCCCTCCGTCGTATCACCGTCAACCGAATCTCCTCTGTCACCTCCATCGACGTTAGATTTGTCTCCGTCAACCGGTTACACCGTAACCGAACCCGTAGCCCACCTAACTTCCCCCATCATAAATCGAAATCGTCGGCCGACTAGTATTCCCAATCACAATTGACGTTAGTGGGAAAGCTCGAGCCAGAGCGGATGATGTTCCGATTGGATCTGAAGAAACGAAGAGATTCATAGAGTGAAGGATAGTAGATAGATTAACTTGTTAATTGCCGTTGTTGGTGAGTTGCAGGCGGAAATGGTGAAAGTATTGGTATTGTTTTGGCAATTTTCAAACTAACGGACTGTAATAATTATTTTAAACAAACCACATGGACGAAAAATGTACTTAACTCTTATTTATTTGTATTTTAAATTTAATAACATGGACATTTTATATTTTAATTTTAATAACATGAGCATTATGGTTATTTCAAATAAACTAACAATATAACTGGATGGGGTTAGTAAGAGTGGACTGTAATTGTTACAAAAGTGAACGTACTGGTATATTTTTAGCAATTATTAAACTAATGGATTGTAATAATTATTTTCAACAAACCATAGGGACGAAAAACGTAATTAACTCTAGAAAAAAACTGAAATTACATAATGAATAAAATATCAATAAAAAAATAAAACAATTACTTAAAAAATATAATTGGTGGATTGCACGCGCTTTGCGACGGGATTTCGGTCGGAAACAGTTCGTTTTGTTATCGTACAAACACTATTTGTAGCAACCGAAAGAAGAAACTCAAATAATAAAGTTGTGATATTCTAAAAATCAGACCCGGCTCTTGGGCCGGCCAAGCTGGGCAGGCGCACAAGGCCCAAAAATCTTAGGGGCCCGGCAGATAGTTACAAGTATACTATGTTATGTATATATAATAGGCCCAAGTGTTGAACATTAAGGTCTAATGGTCCAGAAAAAGGCCTAAATTCCAATTGAATGTCTATCCCTATATGCGTACAGGGCCTCTGTGCTAAAAAATATCAAACTTCCAAAATCCAAACTGCTGTGCGATCACTGTGCGATTAAAAGAAGACTAGGTTTTAGTTTTTTCATCATCATCCGATCATCTATCAAACGATTTCATCGTTGAGGTAGGTAATTTTCAATTGTAAAATCGATTAATAGAATGTATTTTTTATTTTTAGATTTATATAATTAGTCAATTACATGAAACCTTGAATCTTAGTTGTTTAGATTTATTGATTTAGAATTAGATGAAACGATGAATCTTTGATGTTTGAAATTAAATGATTGAATCTTTGAGACTATGTATAATTGTTTATTGTTTAGTTTTAGAGTTAGATAAAACTTACTAGTTTTCAACTTTGATTTTTTTTGTCTAGAAATTATGCCACCCATTCCTAAATACAAATACATATCCGGTAGTAAAAAACGTAAAAAGAAGAAGCTAGAGGAAGAAAAAGCAAAGGCCGACAAAGGGCGTATACTCAAGTTTTTCTCAAAACTATCTCAAAGTTCTAATTCTAATGTTGATAAAGATAATGTAGATGTTAATGTGGGTGAAGATAATGCGGGTGTTAATGTGGATGAAGCTATTTTGGGTGAAGGTGATGTTAATGTTAACGTGGATGAAGATAATGCGGGTGAAGATGATGCTAATGTTAATGTTAATGTTAATGTAGATGAAGCTAATGTGGGTGAACATGATACTAATGTTAATCGTAGTATTGATAATTTTGACCCTAGAAATTGGGATAGGCTTAATCCTAACTTGATTAATGAATTGGTTATGAAAGGTCCAAAAAAATTTTGAATATTGATAAGGGTCCTGTGGATAATGTTGGAAGACAATTTTCTAAATTCATGTATAATAGAATTTTATCAAATAGGGAGACGTGTGATAGAGAATAACTAGTGTATTCGAAAGAGCTTGATAAAGTCTTTTGTTTTTGTTGTAAACTTTTTAGACAAGGTTATAAGAAAGGCGGGTTGGATAATGAAGGTTATTCGGATTGGAAGCATGCTTCTCAAGGTCTTAAAGACCATGAAGTTAGCTTTGAACATCTCAAGCATATGCATCAATGGTTTGAAATGCGTCAAAGGTTGGATAGCAATGAAACAATTGACAAAGAAGCATATGAGCATTTCTAAAAAGAAAAAGATTATTGAAAAGAAGTGATTTTTAGGATTATTGCTTTTGTGAAATTTCTTGCTAAACATGGCTTAGCTTTTCTGGGTCACATGAGAAGTTGTATAAAAAAGCATGGAAACTTTTGGGATTGATTGAGATGTTGGAAGAGTTTGATCCGATTATGAAAGAACACGTGGGACGTATCTTGAATGATGAACTCCATATACACTATCTTGGGCACATTATCCAAAACGAGTTGATACAATTACTAGCTGATCAAGTTAAACAGAAATCATCAAAAGGATAAAACAAGCATAGTATTACTCCATCATACTCGATTGCATGCCTGATATAAGTCACCAAGAGCAAATGTCCATAATTGTGAGGTATGCGAATTTTAACTCTAATTCTGTGACAATTGAGGAATCGCTTTTAGTTTTTTTTGGTTGTTGATGATACCACGGGTAAGGGACTTTTTGATGTTACATCTAAGGAATTAGAGTCTCTAGGTCTTGATATTGTTGATATGCGCGGTCAAGGCTATGATAATGGGGCGAACATGAAAGGAAAACATAGTGGAGTTCAATGTAGATTTCTAGAAAAAAATCATAGAGTTTTGTATAGTGCTTGTGGTTGTCATACTCTTAATCTTGTTGTGTGACATGGCAAACACGATTACTAAGTCTAGGGTATTTTTTGGAACGATACAACGTATATATACTATCTTTGCCAATTCTATTAATAGGTGGCAAATTTTGAAAGATAATGTTAAAGGATTGACTCTTAAATCATTGTCTGTCACTCGTTGGGAAAGTCGTGTAGATAGTATTAAGCCTATTAGAACTCAACTTGTAGAAGTAAGAAAAGCTTTGAAAGAAGTTAGTGACTCGGATAAAGATCCTAAAATTCAAAGCGAAGCTAAATCACTTGAAAAGCATGAGGTTGGTGACTATAAAATTTTGGTACAAATCGTCATTTGGTATGAAATATTATCAAATGTGAATGTGGTGAGCAAAAAGTTGCAATCAAAGGATGTGGATCTTGATGTTGCTATTGATGAAGTGGACAAATTAAATAAATACTTCAAAAATTATAGAGAAGGGGGGTTTTCTAAGGCGATTGATGAAGCTATAGAAATTGCCAATGAATTAGGTATTAACGCGGAATTCCATCAAAAACGTGTGATACGTAGGAAAAAACAGTTTGATGAGAATTCAAGTGGAGAAGAAGTTATATTTTCACTCGATGATGATTTTAAAGTCAAATACTTTTATGTATTGTTGATCAAGCTATAAGTTCTCTTGAAACAAGATTCGATCAATACAAAAAATTCGAAAAAATATTTGGGTTTTTGTTTCCTAAAAAGTTGAAGACACTTGATGAACAAGATCTTAAGGTTTGTTGTTATCGTCTTCAAGATACATTAAAATATAAAGAAGAATTGGACGTCGATGCTATAGGACTTTATTTGGGGTTGAAGTTGATTAGGACCTTCTTACCGAGTCACATAGGGCTACCCCTATTGATGCTTTAAACGATATCATGCGGCTCGGTCATTGTCCTAATGCTATAAATGCATAACATATGCTTTTGACACTTCTGGTAACGGTGGCATCAGCAGAGAGAAGCTTTTCTAAATTGAAGTTGTTGAAGTCTTATTTGCGACCGTCAATGTCCCAAGAAAGACTTAATTATTGGCGATGATATCTCTTGAAAAAGAAATATTAGAAGGTATGGAATATAAAGACCTGATCAAGAGCCTTGCTTCCAAAAACGCTAGGAGAGCCTCACGATTTGTTTAAGTAAGTTAGTTCGATCATTTAGCTACACTAGTATTGTTTTCTTTATTTTTTAACAATTAATCAATTATCATTGTATCGTGGTTTTTGGATATATAAAATGATAAGTTTATATTATAGAAATGGCCCCAACTTTTTTGTCTCGCACGAGGCCCAAAAGTTTTTTTATTATTATCGGGGACGACTTTGCTAAAAACAGTATTATTTATATCGGATCCTAGAAATTTAAAAATAAAAATAAAATATACTAAACATTCGTTATAATAATAAACAAAATTTGAATTGAAATTGTTACAACTTGTAATATGATTCTCAAGTCTTATTTCTACTTCTATAAGTATTGTGAGATCCACTAAAAAAATAGAACCTGTTACGGGTATATACGTTACATATATTGTTTTATAGAAATAGGACTTAGAGACTTATATTACGAGTTGTAACAATTTTAATTCAAATTTTGTTTATTATTATAATCAATTCTTAGTATATTTTATTTTTATTTAACAATTTGTAGGATTCTATATTTTATATACAATAACGTTTTTTGCTTTTCAAAAACAAAATTTACTCTCTTGTCTCAACATTTACCAAGGCTTTTCTTTTTCCATATAATGTGAAAGGTGGTGTTAGAAACTGAGTTTCTTTGTTTGCAAACAAATATTGATTATCACAATAATATTCACAAACTGGGAGTTACCATAAGCGATTGTTTTCAATGAATATTAATGATTCAAAAGTTTTGCAACTTGATTGACTTTACAAACTCCCCTCAGCTGATCACACTAACAAATCAGTTCGTATAAGAGAAAATGTGATGGTGTGTGATAATAGATCACTAACAGGAGTGGTCTATTTATACAAGTACGAAAGCTCTGTTCAGCGATCAGCTGACGTCACCCTGTTAGTGACATCTAATATTCCTAACAGAAAAGATTCTCAGATGTTTGCAAACACCTGAGCAATCTTATCCTTTGTTCTAGGCTATACTAAACACTGTTGAAATAAGGTACTGTTAAATTGAGAAAACACTGTCTAGCCAATCCTCTGTTGCAGTTGTCCAAACTTCTGTTTGGCCTAACAAATGTTTTGTCTTCTTCATCAGACCTTTGCTTGATCAGGGCTTTGGTTCTCAACAGAAACTTGTACTCTTGAACAACGGTTCAAAGTTTTTAACAAATGTTAGCCATGCACATGAACAGATGTTCTGAATAGGTGTTCAAGATTCACTATATTTGGGGAGAGTCTGGTTCAATCTTTTGTTTATTTCTTGATCATAAGATCATGCTTTGGCTTTTGGATATCACCTGTTCTTTCGTAGGTCCAACAATTTCCCCTTGTAATAGATGATGCCAAAACAGATGATGACAAAACAGATGGTTATTGATCAACTTTTATTCCTTATCTTTGACTTGAGCTTTGAAGTTTTTCTCAAATCTTTCTGATAGTGAATAATCAGCATCCCTTTCAAGTGGAAGATCCAGTAGATCTTGCAGATCTTCAATTTGCAAGCTCATGATGTTGTTAATTGAAGACTTTTGAACTTCCCCATTTGCTCTGACCAGGGTCAATTCATGGCTTGCTTTGTTGGCTGACCATTTTTGAAGCAATGGGGTTTACTTGGAGTGATGTTATTGGAAGAGGTGAAGGGAATTGCTTTCCCTTGACTTGACCTATAGGATCAGCTTGATTTGCATCAGGAAGTTCATAATCATCATGTTTTTGATCCCTTCTTTCAAGATGTCTTCTTCAAATCTTTTTATATCCTCTACAGACATATTCTTATTTCTTTTAAGATGGCTTATCACCAATGAAGAGGCTTGACTTACAGATGGAAGATTGGATTTGGTAGCCTTTGATCAAATAGGTAAGTCGTCATAGTTTGGCTTTCTGGGAACTGAGGGATCTTTGGCTCTTAAACCTTCAAGCTTTTTATAAGTTTCCCTGCTGTTGACTCAGCCCATCTTGCCATTGATTGCATTGAGCCAAATTTGACAGCCACCATCTCTTCTTCCATTCTTGTTAGCTCAACTGCTTTTATGCCAACAGGTTTTCTACTTGCAGTCTAGTTGGGAAGAGTGGGCTTGATATCTGGATTGAGATTCATCATCTCAATTTCAGCTATTTCTTCTAGAAGGGCCTCAACAGACCATCCAGTATATTGAGCTCTTGAAGCTCTGTAGGGCTTATTCTTCATGATGAAGTCCAGATAGTCTTCCCTTAGATCCTTTTTATGATTAGGGTTGCTAACTGGTTCATGAGATGCTTTTTGACTGACCTCTTTAGCGTAGTCTTCAAGTTTGTTTACTTTTGTAAACTTTGCATACATGATTTTCTGAGCCTCATTATCACTTTTACCATTGCTTTTGTAAGTAACTATCTTCTTAGCCTGCACATGTTTCACCTCAAGGTATTCTTGTACATTTTTGGGCTTTTGATATCTTTTAAGGGATGGAAAGGTAAGTTGGCTAGGGTCAGTTTTGGAATAGAAAGATTTTATCTTTTTAGAGACATGTTCTAACTCAAGTGGGTCAAGGATATTGGGTGGAAGTTTGGTGGATGAATGAATGGCAAGTGCAGTGGTGGTGGAGATGTGAGATGTAGTCGTAGTGGTGGTTGTATGGGTAGGAGATGCATCAGGAGTTTCTTCATCATCTTCTTGAATAATTAATTTAGTTCTTTTGGATCTGGTTGGTAATTGTTGTGTTTTTGGTGGTGGTTGTAGAGATGACAATGTTAGTTTTCTCTTCAACAGTCCCTTGGGGCTTTGAAGGAGGTGTTTGGATAGTTGTAACCCTGTTGTCACTATTTTAGTGGCAACAATTGTTTTGGCAGTGGAAGTGGTAGTGATTTGTGTACAACTCCGAAATTTCGTTGTTATCTTTTCTTTTATTTTCCATTGTATCTATCGCTTGTAATCTCGAGATTTGTTTATAAGAAAGTTATGTTAAATTAAATATGTTTTATTTCAATTATATCGCATCTAAATGCTTATTAAACGCATCGCTTTTCTCATCACATCGCAAGTCGCAGCTAATTATATGGTTTATGTTATATATGTGTTATGTATGTTTATGGTTATGATTACGCTTGCTATCGCATCACTCTCACACGCTCGAATCGCTAAATTGCACTATTATATCGCCTATAACGGTTAATATAACTATCTAATACGAACCGAATCGCCAAACAATTGATAAACGAAGGAAAAACGAGGAAAACCTGAGTTTTGGGCCAAGTTCGCTCGAACTTGGGTGATGCCAAGTTCGGCCAAACTTGACTGGCCAACTCAGAATCCCCTTTACTTCCCTAAAGTTCGCTCGAACTTGCCTGAATCTTCAAAGATTCAGCAAGTTCGGCCGAACTTGACCCAATCCCTTCAACAACCTCACAAGTTTGCGCGAACTTGCATGATTTCATGCAAGTTCAGCCGAACTTGACTCCCCAGCTCCCTTATTTTGCCTTCACCTATAAATACTCAGCTCCATTCTCTCATTTGAACTTGCTGTAAGTTCGCCCAGAGATCTCAAACCAGAAATCCTTTGTTTTCTAAGTAAGAATCAACCCGATTTCAACTACAATGATGTTCATCAATGTTTTACAACAGTTTACAACGATTTTTCACAAGGATCTGCCTTTGTTTTCATCAAATCTCTTCTGTTTACGAAAATCTTCATCTTTTTCCATAAAAACTTCCGTTTTCACTCAGATATAAACTAGATCTGAGCAAAACCTTTTAAATCCTTGATTTTTACACCATTTTCGGACTAATGACGTATGTTTCGTTCACTTTTGAGTGGAACAAGGCGTTGTCAAAGTTAGATCTCAGATCCGGAAGCACAAGGACAAAATCGTCACTTTACACAAGCTGGACTAACCCGTACGAACCATCAAGTTCGCCCGGATTAGCCCGAGTTTCTGTAAAATGCTAAGTTCGCTCCAAAAGACCTCTCCACCTTAAGTTTTACTCAGTGGCTTAAGGTTGGAGGGATGGGCACTTGATTCCTCAGCAAACGACGCGAAAACGCAAGATTTTGGACCCAAAACATCAAGTTCGCTCGAGATTTAACTATTTTTCAGCAGCACTCAGGTCAAGTTTGACCGAACTGTACCCCTCAGGGTCAAGTTCGACCGAACTTGGGTTAGATCTTCACCAATTCATCATAAGTTCGCTCGAACTTGTCTTTTCAGCAAACATTTCTCACAAGTTCGCCCGAACTTGAATCAAATCCCAGCAAACCAACACAAGTTCGCTCGAACTTGTATGTTTACATACAAGTTCGGCCGAACTTGCCTACTGCACAAACCCAACTTCACCGTTTCAGCTTTTCGGAGACTGATGCACTTCCGTTCGCGTATGCAGGCTGATCCAGCGCTCTTCTCGACTCTTCTCAGATCTCTCGTCTCACCTAAAACGCATCCACAGTGAGTATACTTGACCCGTTTTCGCTTTAATGCACTTTTTGGGTGTTACATATGTTCCTCTATCAAAATCACCTCACAAATCAAACTGCTTCTCACACACGAATAATCTGATTATATATGCTCAATACGTGATACTAGAAACATGCGACTAGGAACTTATTTTCGTTAACTTGCCTCTTTAGCTAGTATGGTACTATAGTGTGGCTAACACCCGACGGCGTCTAGTTAGGATGGACGCGCAAGCCTTCTCACGGAAGTTAGCATGAGAAATATGCCTAGTTTTGTTTGATGTGTTTTGGTGATTCATGATATGTAATTAGACTATTTCGCGAACATTTTCTCTATTATGCTAGTATAACTAAAACCTGTATGCTCACCTTTACTTAATTGTATTGACTTAGTATTACTAAAACCTGTATGCTCACCTTTACTTAATTGTATTGACTTGTATTTTAACATATGTAACAGGTTGAGGATTTTAGCTCGGATGCTTTGGACGTAGTTTTGCGTAGTTTAGGTTTTTGCTTTAGAAACGCTTGTAATAAATCTGGAGATTTTTTTTAAACTAGAAACTGTGTTATGAGAAAACGCTGTTTTGTAATGGTTATTTGAAATATTATGTTTAATAGTATCGGATGTTAGACGTTTTGTAATATTGTAAATTAATTGTTATGGAACTTCTCATGAGACAATCTGGTTCGCTTAGTGCCGTGCCCCGATGATTCCGCCATCGGTTGGGTGTGACATATTGGTATCAGAGCCAATAACTGTAGGGAATTAGGTAGAATTGCCATGTTCGACCTAGTCTACAGTCTAAGTACCCAATTTGACCGATCTGTGACTTAAATGCTTAAACTACTTGCCATAAATGCTTGAATGTGCCTTTCCTAAGGCTAATACAATATACACGCTTGGAAACGCTCGTATCACACAAAACGAGTGATCAAGTCGAGAATAGGTGTGAAAACCAAGAACTCTCGATAAGATCATTCACTTCGCGCATCCTCTCGCACGAGATATCTTCGTTGAGTTAGGAGTGATCTCCAAACCTTGACGAAAATCTCCATATCTATCTAGTGGAACTCCCGATTTGATCGGTGAGCGTAACCACAACTAGGAATGAAGTTGTTAAGTTAGGGGTGAAACCCGCATCTTATTAACCAATTCCGCTCTTCGATTTTCAATCTCACCAAAGTCTCGATTATTTCGATGACTCGGAACACGACGTAACTAGAAGGATAAATGCCGTTAACCGTTGTACGGCGAGAGCATTTGTCTATTAGGCCAAATCGTGTGTCCGAATTCAGAGAATTTTCGAATCCCAATTGATTTCAGCCTATTATCATCGATTTTACGCATCATCGAGTTTATTACTATTTATGTGTTTAAATTTTGAGAATTTTCGCTTTATTCGATTTCTCGCTTTATCGATTACGCTCCATAAACGCATGCACAACTCGCACCGCTCTCGTAATCTAAAACACTACTTAATACACCAACAAAACTAATCGCCTAACTCGCTTACTCCTATGGGGACATGTGTGCCTCAAGCGCAGTAATACTCGCTTATATATCGCTTATATCTCGCTATTATGTTGCATCTTGAACGCGCTACGCTTTACGTATAAGAAGGTGAATATGTGCAAAATATGTGCTTACGTGGATTATGTGCTTGCGTGCTATGTGCTTATGTGCCTACGTGTTTGCCTGCCTACATGTTTACTTGCCTACGTGTTTATGTGCCTTGTATGAATAATAATAATAAATATTTTAAACATAAACTTATTATAATCGAATCTCATCCTATCAAATCCTTCAATGTAGATGTCTTCAATGGGATCACATACCAGGAGGAATCTCCAGCGCAGCAACGCCGATAAGCGTATCGCTACAATGGTAGCCAAGGAAATGGCTAAGGTCATCCCACAAATCGTCTCGGAAATCCATGCTGTGAGCAGTAACTCCTCGGTCGACTCGAAAGCTGAAACCCCCAAGTCTCGTTCAGTTTCAAGAATTTCAAGGCTTGTGCACCTCTCGCCTTCATGGGCAACGATGGACCGACTGCTATGTTCCATTTGTTTGACGCCATTGAGGTCACCTTTAGGAAAAGTGGATGCCCCGATGACCTTCGCACGTTGAACGCTACAGGAGTCTTCCAGTCCCGTGCTCTCGACTGGTGGACCGCATAAAGAAATAGGTGCGGTAATGATGAAGCCTATAATCTGTCTTGGGAAGAACTCAAGGAAGTGATGAAGAAAGAGTTCTGTCCTCCGCATGAGCTACAAAAGCTCGAGAATGAGTTTTGGGGTATCAAGCAAGATGGTCCCGACAATGCGGGACTTACCGCTCGATTCAAGATTTTGAGCATCATCTGTGCCAGCCAAGTTGATACTACTGAGAAAGCCATCAACAAGTATATCCGTGCTCTACCCGAATGTGTCACGGATTTTGTGAAAGTTGCTCGTACTACAACCATCGAGGAAACCTACATGCTCGCCGCTGAGATCAATGACCAGCGAGTTCAAGATGGTTATTTCAAGAACCCTGTGAAAGTTGTCATTCAAGCTATCACCGAACCAACTGCTGCTATCAAACCATCCAGTGACCCGATGGGAAAGCTTCAGGGACGCAAAAGAGGAAACCCTAGCAAGAACTACGCCGCTGCTACACCGCTCAACTCCCAGCCTTACCAGGCTCCTGCTCAAAACGCACCCCCAGCTAAACGTGCGTATACTGGTCCTCACCTTTTGTGCTCCAAATGCACCTATCATCACGCAGTTGGTGGAAATTGTCGCTTCTGCACTAACTACAAAATCTACGGCCACTTTACTGTTAGATGTCGTACCGGTCCTCGCCAGCTAGCTCCTCAAGCTCCAGCTTTACCAGCTCCTCCTCAGACCAATCAACAGCCAGCTCCAAGAGCACGTGCCTATTACACGTGCGGTGATCCGATTCATTTCAGTAACCTCTGACCGAACAAACCTGTGAAGCAGGAACATCAGCAGCCTCAGCCTCAGCAGCAGCCACCACCACAGCCTCAGCAGCAACAACAGGCTGCGCGTGGTCGAGCCTTCAATATGAATCATCTCCAGGCTTAGAATGACAACAATGTTGTCAACGGTACGTTCCTTGTCAATGGTATTTATGCTTCATGTTTATTTGATACTGGTGCCGATAATTGTTCTGTATCGTTAGAATTCGAAAATGTTTTAAAATGTAAGTGCGCTAAACTCCCAAAGACTTTCGATGTGGAAGTCGCCACCAGAAAATCCGTCACTGTCACCTCCGTCCTACGTGGTTGTTCTCTCGATCTCAACAACCATGTCTTCTCGATCAATCTCATACCTATGCAGTTAGGTAGTTTCGATATCATAGTAGGTATGGACTTTCTTTGTGAAAACCATGCTGAAGTTGTATGCTTCGATAAAATGATTCGCTTCCCTCTCCCTAACGGTGATCAACTACATGTCTATGGTGAAACTCCCTCAAAGAAGTTGATGCTTTTGTCATGTACTCGAGCACACAAATGCTTGCGAAAGCAATGTGTTGCTTTTCTAGCCCATATCATGGACCCGGGGAAAGGAAAGAAGACTTTTAAAGACGTTCCTGTTGTTCGTGAATTTCCCAAAGTCTTTCCCGACGACTTACCCGGATTACCCCCTACTCGCGATGTTGAATTCCATATCGATTTAGTTCCCGGTGCTACTCCTGTTGCTAAAGCTCCTTATCGTCTCGCACCATCAGAAATGCGCGAGCTATCAAGCCAACTTCAAGATCTTCTTTATAAAGGTTTCATACGCCCGAGCACTTCGCTATGGGGCGCACCCATTCTTTTCGTGAAAAAGAAAGATGGGACGTTCTGAATGTGCGTCGATTATCTTGAACTTAATAAGCTCATGATAAAGAACCGCTATCCTCTTCCTCGTATCGACGACTTATTTGACCAGCTTCAAGGTGCTACTTGTTTTTCCAAGATCGATCTTCGTTCCGGTTATCATCCGTTACGCGTATTGGAGGTAGACATTCTGAAAACCGCCTTTCGTACCCGTTTTGGCCATTTCAAATTCGTGGTCATGCCTTTTGGTCTTACCAATGCACCCGCGGTCTTCATGGACTTGATGAACTGTGTGTGTAAAGCTTTTCAAGATTGTTTCATCATTGTTTTCATCGATGACATCCTTATCTATTCGAAGTCGAGAGACGACCACGCGCGCTATCTCTGTTTAGTCCTCGAACTCGTCCAAGGAAATCGTCTTTATGCTAAGTTCTCTAAATGTGAATTCTGGCCTGAAGAAGTCCAATTTCTCGGCCACATCGTTAATAGTCAAGGGATTCACGTCGACCCTGCAAAGATTGAAGCTGTCAAGAGTTGGATTACACCGAAGAATGCCTCTGCAATCCGTTCATTTCTTGGATTGGTGGGTTATTACCGTCGATTCATCGCCGACTTCTCGAAAATCGCCGTTCCGCTTACCGCTTTAACTCATAAAGACAAACCTTTTGTTTGGAATTCCGAGCAAGCGGAAGCTTTTCAAACGCTCAAGCGTATGCTATGCAACACTCCTGTACTCGCTTTACCCGATGGAAACGACGATTTCGTTGTTTATTGCGATGCCTCTAATCTTGGTCTTGGTTGTGTTCTCATGCAATGAGACAAGGTTATCGCGTATGCGTCGCGACAACTCAAGATCCACGAGAAAAACTACACAACCCACTATCGCGAACTCGGTGCAGTTGTTTTTGCATTGAGGATATGGCGACAATACCTTTACGGTACTAAGTGTACGGTCTTCACCGACCATAAGAGCTTACAACATATCTTCAATCAAAAGGAACTGAATATGAGCCAACGCATATGGGTTGAACTCCTCAACGATTACGATTGTGAGATACGCTACCATCCCGGCAAAGCAAACATCGTCGCCGATGCTCTAAGTCGACGAAGCTATATGTATAGTGTTCATGACTCTCAAGCTTTGAATGATCTCGAAATCATGATTCGCTGCGCTCAATTCGCCTGCTTTAATGAGAATACCTTAGAGGAAAAAATGAAATGTGGTGACGATACGCAGCTCGTTGTTAAACCTAACGGTATCTATTACTATCTCGATCGCATTTGGATTCCCAGCCGCGATAATCTTCGTGAACTGCTAATGATCGAAGCTCATAAATCTCGATATTCCATTCATCCCGGAGCCGATAAGATGTACCAGGACCTTTGTCCTAAGTACTGGTGGCCGGGCATGAAAAAGGATATCGCCGTTTACGTCTCGAAGTGCTTAACCTGCTCTAAGGTCAAAGCCGAACATCAAAGACCCTCTGGCTTACTCGAACAACCCGAAATCCCGATGTGGAAGTAGGAGAGTATAGCTATGGACTTTATTACGAAACTACCTCGCACATCCTCTGGTCACGATAGCATTGTGGTTATCGTTGATCGTCTTACCAAATCTGCGCACTTTATTGTTATACGAGAAGACTTTAAGGTCGAACGATTAGCCCGAATCTATACCGACGAAGTGATATGTCGACATGGGACGCCTCGTGACATCATCTCTGACCGAGACGGTCGCTTTACCTCACGTCTCTGGGAGAATTTTCAATCCGCTCTTGGTACTACTCTCAATCTCAGTACCGCTTTTCATCGGTTAGACCGAGCGCACGATCCGCACCCTCAAAGACATGCTTCGTGTGTGTATCATAGATTTCGGTGGTAATTGGAATACGCATTTACCTTTAATTGAATTCTCATACAATAATAGTTATCACACCATCATTGAAATGGCTCCTTTTGAGGCACTGTATGGAAGAAAATGTCGATCGCCTATTGCATGGCACGAGATCGGAGAAGCACATATCACCGGTCCCGAGGTGATTCAAGAAACGGCAGACAAAATAATCCAGATCAGAGACAACCTCTTGAAAGCTCGGAGTGGTCAAAAGAGTTATGCCGATAAACGCCGCAAGCCCCTACAGTTCGAAGTGGGAGATCATGTTATCCTAAAGGTTGCGCCTTGGAAGGGAGTGGTCCGCTTCGGAAAGAAAGGAAAGCTAGCGCCTCGATACGTTGGTCCCTTTAAGATTCTGGAAAGAATCGGCAAAGTGACCTATCGACTCGAACTACCGGAGGAACTTAATAACGTCCATCCGACTTTCCACGTGTCAAAACTCAAGAAATGCCTAGCTGAAGAAAATCTCCACGTCCCCTGGAGGACTTGCAAATAAACGAGACTCTCCATTTTGTGGAAAAGCATGTCGAGATCATGGACCGAGAAACCAAGAAACTACGACGCTCTCGCATCCCTATCGTGAAAGTCCGATGGGAATGCGAACGCGGCGCAGAGTTTACTTGGGAATTGGAAAGTGACATGAAGGTCAAGTACCCGCACCTCTTTGTTACGGCCACTACTTAATTTCGGGACGAAATTTCCTAACGTAGGGGAGACTGTAACAACTCCGAAATTTCATTGTTATCTTTTCTTTTATTTTCCATTGTATCTATCGCTTGTAATCTCGAGATTCGTTTATAAGAAAGTTATGTTAAATTAAATATGTTTAATTTCAATTATATCACGTCTAAATGCTTATTAAACGCATCGCTTATCTCATCACATCGCAAGTCGCAGTTAATTATATGGTTTATGTTATTTATGTGTTATGTATGTTTATGATTATGATTACGCTCGCTATCGCATCGATCTCACACGCTCGAATCGCTAAATCGCACTATTATATCGCCTATAACGCTTAATATAACTATCTAGTACGAACATATCGCCAAACAATCGATAAATGAATGAAAAATGAGGAAAACCTAAGTTTTGGGCCAAGTTCGCTCGAACTTGGGTGAAGCCAAGTTCGGCCGAACTTGACTGGCCAACTCAGAATCCCCTTTACTTCCCTAAAGTTCCCTCGAACTTGCCTGAATCTTCAAAGATTCAGCAAATTTGGCCGAACTTGACCCAATCCCTTCAACAACCTCACAAGTTTGCGCGAACTTGCATGATTTCATGCAAGTTTGGCCGAACTTGACTCCCCAGCTCCCTCATTTTGCCTTAACCTATAAATACTCGGCTCCATTCACTCATTTGAACTTGTTGTACATTCGCCCAGAGCTCTCAAACCCGAAACCCTTTGTTTTCTAAGTAAGAATCAACCCGATTTCAACTACAATGATGTTCATTAATGTTTTACAATAGTTTACAACGATTTTTCAAAAGGTTCTGCCTTCGTTTTCATCAAATCTCTTCTGTTTACGAAAATCTTCATCTTTTTCCATAAAAACTTCTGTTTTCACTCAGATCTAAATTAGATCTGAGCAAAACCTTTTAAATCCCTTATTTTTACACCATTTTTGGACTAATGACGTATGTTTCGTTCACTTTTGAGTGGAACGAGGCGTTGTCAAAGCTACATCTCAGATCCGGAAGCACAAGGACGAAATCGTCACTTTACACAAGCTGGACTAACCCGTACGAACCATCAAGTTCGCCCGGATTAGCCCGAGTTTCTGTAAAATGGCTAAGTTTGCTCCAAAAGACCTCTCCAGCCTAAGTTTTACTCAGTGGCTTAAGGTTGGAGGGATGGGCACTCGATTTCCTCGGCAAACGACGCGAAAACGCAAGATTTTGGACCCGAAACATCAAGTTCGCTCGAGATTTAACTATTTTTCAGCAGCACTCAGGTCAAGTTCGACCGAACTTGTACCCCTCAGTGTCAAGTTCGATCGAACTTGGGTTAGATCTTCACCAATTCATCACAAGTTCGCTCGAACTTGTCTAGTTCTTAGGAAACTATACAAGTTCACCCGAACTTGTCAGCAAACATTTCTCACAAGTTCGCCCGAACTTGCATAATTTCCTTGGAAAGTAGACAAGTTCACCCAAACTTGACTCAAATCCCAGCAAACCAACACACGTTCGCTCGAACTTGAATGTTTACATACAAGTCCGGCCGAACTTGCCTACTGCCCAAACCCAACTTAACCGTATCAGCTTTTCGGAGACTGATGCACTTCCGTTCACGTATGCAGGCTGATCTGGTGCTCTTCTCGACTCTTCTTAGATCCCTCGTCTCACCTAAAACACACCCACAATGGTTATACTTGAACAGTTTTCGCTTTAATGCACTTTTTGGGTGTTACATATGTTCCTCTATCAAAATCACCTCAAGAATAAAACTGCTTATCACACGCGAATAATCTGATTATATATGCTCAATACGTGATACTAGAAACATGTGACTAGGAATTTATTTTCGTTAAATTGCCTCCTTTGCTAGTATGGTACTGTAGTGTGGCTAACACCCGACGGAGTCTAGTTAGGATGGATGCGCAAGCCTTCTCACGGAAGTTAGCATGAGAAATATGCCTAGTTTTGTTTGATGTGTTTTGGTGTATCATGATATGTAATTAGACTATTTTGCGAATATTTTCTCTATTATGCTAGTATTGCTAAAGCCTGTATGCTCACCCTTTACTTAATTGTATTGACTTGTATTTTAACATATGTAACAGGTTGAGGATTTTAGCTCAGATGCTTTGGACGTAGTTTTGCGTAGTTTAGGTTTTTGCTTTCGAAACACTTGTAATAAATCTAGAGATTTTTTTAAACTAGAAATTGTGTTATGAGAAAACGCTGTTTTGTAATGGTTATTTGAAATATTATGTTTAAAAGTATGGGATGTTAGACTTTATGTAATATTGTAAATTAATTGTTTGGAACTTCTCATGAGACAATCTGGTTCGCTTAGTGCCGCGCCATGATGATTCCGCCATCGGTTGGGGTGTGACAATTTGAGTAGTGGAAGTGGGAACACTGGTTTGTGTGGAAATAGATGGAACAGTGGTTGGAATAGATGCAACAGTTCTTTGACTAACCTCTGTTGAGGATCCTTGGTTGTCTTGTATTTCTTTTCTCTTGATAATCTCTTACACTATGATCTATAGGTTAGCTTCCTTGTATCCCTTCTTTTCTGCGTCACAATATCTTTATCAAGTTCTGCTTTTCTAGCCCTTTTGAGTGCAATGTCAAGCTTTTTACCAGACTTTTTGACTAAGGGTTGGAGCTTCCTCATGCAGTCTTCTACTCCCCCTTTTTGGCATCATCATATTTTGGGAGAGTGAGAGCTTGACTAGCGTTTTCAATGATAAAGTCTTTAATGGCTTTAACTTATGCCTGAGTATCTTGATATCTGGCATCCATTGTTTGTCTAACAAGCTCTACCTGCACACGGTGTCTTTCTTTTGCAGCTTGCTTTTGAAGATGTAGGTATGGTTGAACATGTACCCACATTTCTTTTACAATTTCTGCATTTGTTGGTCTGGGTTTAGAGTTTTTGAGCAGGATTTGCATCATGTCCTTGATCTCCCCAAAATATATTTCTAAGTTGGTTACCCTCTCCGTCAATTATTGGTAGTTTATTCCATCACTTGATTTAACAAGATCATCTGAATTCTCACCAGAAGTGGTTAAACTTGGTTTTATTCCAAGTGCCCCTTGTTCTTGGTAATGGGGACTTCCAACTGATGTAGAGATTATTGTCTCAACAATTGTTGCCTTCAAGGGGGTCTTAGCAATGTAGCCACTGTCCAACTGTAAGGTTGTGGTCTCAACAGTTGTAGTAGTTGCCCCACTTGAAATACCAGCCTGTATCTCTTGAGATACAGGAGGTGTAGCCTCCTCTGCTTGTGGGATAACAATGATCCCTAAGCTTTCCCTAGTCACTTGTTGGAGTGAACTCTCTTTGATTTATGATTGAGAGGAACTAGGTATATGCTAGTCCGATGGATCAATTGCATTAAGTAATTTTTGTAAGGGAGAATGGACAGTTGATGTAGGTGGTGGTGATGGAAGAGGAGCAGCCCTGGGAGAGGGGCTTGAGAAGAGATAATCAAATGATGTAACTCCTTCTTGATGTGTTTCCCCTGTGCTTACAACACTTCCTTTTGTGAGGAAGAGCGAGGAGTTTGGCTTGGTGGAGATGTTTGAATCTGTAGTGAGGAAGTAACAATAGATGTTTGAATTTGTTGCTTTTGTGGTGCAACACGGATCTCTGGCATCTTAACCCCTAGAAATACCCTTTGTCTTGTTTTTTTTATTTATGGATGGGTATGGAAGAGGTTTATTTGAAAATTTCTGGTGTGGGTTCCACAGTGCTGGGATTTGCACCATGGTCACCAGGAGCACTAGGCTCAGCAACAGATGTTGTAACATCTGTTGGTTAGTTTTCTAGAACGTTTTCAATTACCACATTTTCTTGGCTTTTGGCTGTCATGCGGGTAAAAGTTTCATTTGAAGGACTGTTGCTTTGAATTGCTTCACCCTTTTCAAAAATTTCTTTTATTAAAACATTTTTTAGGTAAAAGCTCAATAGCTATATTAGGAAAGGATTGCCAGTACCTATCTTGATTGCCCTCAAATTTGCTACCAAATCAAGAAACAATGTCGGGGATAGCTTATGATTTGAATTTATCAAAATAACATACCTCAGATACCGAGTTTTAAGGGGAATTTCATTAAAACCCGTGGTTTTAGCAGAAGGCAAACCAAGAGAGTATAGAAAAAGAATTTCATTTCAGGTGGGAACTTTAGTTTATAAATTGTTGCTTCCACCATCTGACCTTCATAGCCTCTTTCTATGAACTCATAATGTAAGTCATTTTCTTGGGGTAAGTTTTCATACCTGTTATTTCCTCAAGATGGAACATGGTGGAAATGGATTATGTGGTGATTTCTACGTGTTCTTTATTGATGGTGGAAGAAATGAGAAATGGCGTTTTGTTTTGCAGGGATATCTTTGCATTTACCCAAAATTCTCTTAGTGTGTATATTTAAATGGGTGTGTCGGCGGTGAGAATATATAAGTACTTTGATGAATTGATGATGTCGATGATGGGTTGGAAGTCCGTATTCTTGCTATGTTGTACAAGATACGGAAAGTAATTGTGTGGGGTTTTGATTTCGAGATCCATGATGAACTGTTGTTCAAATCTTTTGAAAGTCTTTTATCAAGAAAATCTTTTGATCAAAACAACGTTTGATGAAAGCAAGTTCGAAGTTGTTCTCTTTTGAAATGCTTTTGAATTTTCAGTAATGGAGGATAGAAGTAAACTCGGTTTCTCATGGGTTTTTATAGGGTTAATGGAACAGGGATGCCAACGTGGACAACGATTACCTTTTGGTCCACGTGGTAAGTTGCTATTTGTCACAGCAAACCTCTGTTCAGTAGGTGGGTCCTACATAGGAAACCCATTGATGAAGATACCAAAGATCTGTTTTTCAAAATATCTGTTTGTAACTCTGTTGTGCTCCATAGACTTTTGAATAACGTGATCAGTGTTTTAAAAACTCTGTTTGAAACCTTTATTTGGTTCAAAAGAGTTTTGGTGAAAACAGTGGTTCTGTTTGACTTTTAAACTTCAAACATCGGTTTTGGATAATAATGGTTCTTTTGCCTTGAACATTGGTTATTACACATGAACAGACTTTTGAACCAATAAATCAATAGTTTGACTCTTTTGAACAGAGTTTTTGTTTTTGTTGATTTTATCAATCTTTTCTTGATTTTTAAACATAAAATTTGGTTTTTCTGATTTTTAAGACAAAGATAAAATAAAGGAAAGTAAGGTTTTGGATTTTTCTAAACTTTTTTTTCTTGCTATTATTGGGATAGAAGGATAGATGTGCAGGTAACCTTTGTTGGTACTTTAAAATTACCATTTGTGGTTCCCTAAAGTTGGTGATAAATGGGTTAATCTTGCAGATGGTCCAAAGCATTGTCTGCCTTAGATTTGGTGTTGTCAACTACTGCAATTTCTTGTTGGGATTGGTCCTTAGTCAGTAGGAGTTTTAGAACAATCTCCAACAGTTGTTTTTGACCCTCTGAAAGTGCGTGCACACTTGGGTCAATAAAACGTTGACCATTCCCAACAGAATGTTGACCATGATGATTAAACTTTACCCTAGGCTCTGATACCAATTGTTAGAAACTGAGTTTCTTTGTTTTCAAACAAATATAGATTATCACAATAATATTCACAAACTGGGAGTTATCATCAATGATTGTTTTCAATGAATATTAAAGATTCAAAAGTTTTACAACTCTATTGACTCGACAAACTCCCCATCAGCTGATCACACTAACATACCAGTTCGTACAAGAGAAAATGTGATACATCACTAACAGGAGTGATCGATTTATACAAGTACGAATGCTCTGTTTAGTGATCAGCTGATGTCACCTTGATAGTGACATCTAACATTCCTAAATGATTCTTAGATGTTTGCAAACATCTGAGTAACCTTATCCTTTGTTCTATTCTATACTAAACACTAATGAAATAAAGTACTGTTACATTGAGAAAACATTGTCTAGCCTATCCTCTGTTGCAGTTGTCCAAACATCT
Organism: Scalesia atractyloides; assembly: GCA_947069175.1. NCBI lineage: Eukaryota > Viridiplantae > Streptophyta > Magnoliopsida > Asterales > Asteraceae > Scalesia > Scalesia atractyloides. The sequence continues at coordinate 53,113,323 of CAMTDV010000019.1, forward strand.
GTTGGGCCTAACAATGTTTGGTCATCTTCATCAAACCTTTGCTTGATCAGTTTGGTCTATAACAGATGCGAGTCTTCAACAGATGCTTGTACTCTTGAATAGCAGTTCCACGTCTTCAATAGAGGTTAGCCATGCACTTGAACATATGTTCTGATGTCACACCCCGATTTCCATGTGTATTCCGGTGGGCCCGGTGGCGAGTATCATGAAGTACAGTTGATATCATCATAACCAATTACAACACAGAGCAACACATCGGAAGGCTTGGAGTAAAATACAAACTATTACAAACCATAAAGTGTCCAGAGTTCGAAACACAAATATACAAACATGCCATGGCTTGTAATAAGATCCACAGGCGGATCGAAAATAGACATACACAAAATGATAACAGACTCTACAGGCACTTTTACAAGGTCGCAACTCCTTAGTATAATTTCCCAACAAAATGATTACGTACTTGTACCTGTAACTCGATCTTTGAAAATACGTCAGTTTACACTGGTAAATACAATCAACCGACTCATTTTGAAAATCTTTTCGAAATGGTTTTAGGTGCACTAGGCACATTTTATAAATAACTTGGGACAGTACAATTGACCTTGTATACAGATTTACATGTCTGTCTTTTACATATGGGGCCCAATACAGAAACCAAGACATGATCGACTGACACACCACTTCTGAACTTTCACACAGAAAGCAAATAATAATAATAATAATAATAATAATAATAATAATAATAATAATAATAATAATAATAATAATAATAATAATAATAATAATAATAGCAGTTACCGATGTATACCTACACCAATGCTTAATTTGTGGCTACTAACACTTTAGTGAGCCAAGGATATCCCAGACACGGTCAAGCCCACCCCCAATGTTTGAGTTTCAGACAAAACAGATTAAAACCGGGTTATGTATTTTAGTTAATTATCACAACTGGATAAAACATGATTTCCATACCCGACCAAGCGGTAATAGTTTACCGTATCCCAAGCCCGTATAGGGAAAATAAGTTAAATGTATTTACCTGAGCTAAGTCTTCAGAAAAGTCACAACTCAGCCGCAAATCAAGATAACAAGTACAGGCACAATCTACCACAGAGGCGTTTAGTCTGGAGTGATGGTATTATTAACCAAGTTAGAATGCTAACGGGTCCTTAATAAAGTCTTAGACTTGAACCGGCTAGTCTTACGTCAAAATAAATACGGTACGATACGCTAGATTAAGCGGTGTCCGGAATAGAAGGTTAATTCAAACCCAAAAGGATTTAAAATCCTTTCAGGCAAACTTATTGATATCCTACTAATATCCACATGCCAATATGTTTAAAATATGTTATGATATCAGTAGGATATAAATAAGTTTGTCCGCAAGGATTTTAAATCATAATGCCACCACATAAGGGCATTTTGGTCATTTTAAGTCTTATAAAGGGTTTTAAAAACATTACTAATGTCAAGATCATAATTACCCAGTAAAAACATATATTTTATGATGTTTTATCAGTAGGATATCAAGTCTATGTGTTTTTATTAGTTTTAAACCAAACAATGTCCCGTAGGGGTATTTTTGTAATTTCACACATAGCTTTGAAGTCATAATTGGGATTCTGAGTTTGGGACTTGTACTTATTGTAAAAATATTGAAATGAGTTTATAAATCAGTAGGTATCAAGTCTTAGCTCATAGTTATGTGCCGAAAGTGCGATAAAGTCGATAAATACCATTTAATTCGATGTTTAATTAAACTGAGGTTATGATCAGTTTTAAATTACCAAAATATATTATTTACCATGTTACAATAGTAGGTATAAGATTTTGTGCCCAAAAAGTCTAGTTAAAACCAAATTGTCGTAAAAAGGGTAGTTTAGTCATTTAATGGCATTTTATGAATCTATAGCATCAATTCAGGTCATAAACGGCTTTAACATCCCAACATAACCTACTTATGATATTATCAGTATACAAAAGGTTTCGTGGAAAAATTTATATTTAAACTTTCTAAAATGCCGAAAAGGGCATTTTAGTCCTTTTAATGCTTTATAAATCATCTTCAATAAGAATGCAGTTTATGGTCAGAATCTTGACATCAAAATAACTTAATAAATTTTACAAATCAGTCCATAACTCACTTGTATGGTGTTTAGTGTTTAAAACCTTGATTTATACCGAAAAGGACCTTTTTGCAAAGTTTAGGCAATTAAGCGGAAACTTGTATGATAGCTCGGATTGTTAAGGAATCAAGTAGTATAACTTTAGGAAGTTATACTATACTTAATCATGATCTTAAAATGATCTAAAATCAGTAGCTTAACTAGCTAAATCGGGTTAGAACTGTAAGTTAAAGCAGAAGTCAAGCTTTGCGACTTTCGGTTGCGAATCGACTCTAGACCGAGACTTGATGAGTCAAATCAGTTTATATAAGTTCTAATACTTATTTTCAGGTTGTTTATGCCACAAAACATATTTTATAACATTCATATAACTAGTTATGCATATATACGAAATCTAGCAAGTTTGACTTTTGTTGACTTTTACTTTGACTCGTCAATTGGTCAAGAACTCATGGTAATCAGGAGATGCCCTCCTGAGGGATTAACACCTACCTTATTACGATCACGTAGCCACTTTCGTTATGATCAATGGCTGGACCATCAAGGTCTTAGCTCAAAGTCAAGGCGTTTCTACGTTAATACTTTGATCTTAGCTTAAATCCTAATGAACAAGACTTAGCACGAATTTGAACACTTACACAAGGTCCAGGTGATGCTAAGAGCAGTAAGAAATGCTTGAAAATCACCAGGAACTTCTCCTTGATGATCTTGGTGAGTTAAAGTGCATGAATGATGTTGCAACTCACAAGAATGCTCATCATAAGAGTTAGGGAGGAGCCATGAGGGTTGACAGGTGATATTGGGAATAAACAAGTGTCCCAAGTCGTGGCATCATGCAAAGAAGGGTGGCAATGGCGACAAATATGGCAGCACATGAGGCTGCCACATTTTTGGTTGCTGGCGGTCCCTTGCGGACCGTATTGAATAGGTGATTCACTATATTTAGGGAGAGTCTGGTTCAATCTTTTGCTTATTTCTTGATCATAGAATCATGCTATGGCTTTTGGATATCATCTGTTCTTTTGTAGGTCCATGATCGAGGTGTCGCGCCTCGGTCAAAGATAATATTTATAAACCCGATTTATCCTTAACTATGAGTTAGTGGTAGCACGGGGTCGATCCACGAAGAGTCTGTGGTTTGCGTACGGACAAGATTGATTTTAAATAAAAGTGTCACTTTATGAAGCTTACTAACGGAATTTATTAATTTGTTTGTTTGAAAGTGATGTCGGAACGAACCGACAAGTTTTGATTGAATTAACAACTAGAAATTGAGAATGATTGCAACAAAAGTAAATGTGATTGTAAAACAAATGTGAGTAAACAAGGTTCACACCCGGTTCAGTAATTGCACTCCTAGGGTTTCTACACGTTTTAGATTTGATTCAATTGCAAAAGTGATTAACGAATTTAGTGTCACGAGTCTTAGGTGCTAATAGCTATCAACATTACAAAGAACAAACAAAGATGCACTGCATTACCAAGAACATGTAAATCCTAACCTAGACAAGGCATAAATGCACATAAACATTTCATAAAGTCAAATTTAATCTTCACTCGACAATTTATGAATTCTATACAAATGCAAGACAATTTTCATAAGCTTCAAAATCAAATAGCAAGTTGTCACAAATCAAACCAGTAACAATGTTGAACCCTCGACTTACAAAAAGCTACACCGGGGTGAAACCTCCGGGAATTAGCCGCTCATGGTGAACGGAATACAATAAACAAGGAATGAAAGCTTGAACTTGGACATCTTGAAGCCTTGTAAGTGATGAAGATGATGATTAGGGTTTGGTATGGATGAAGTGTGTGGATGATTGATAGAAGAGATGATGGTAGGTTGGGGTTAGGATGATGATGATGATGATTAATTCGGTTGATGATGGAAGGAATAGATGGATTGGGATTGATTTGTATGATGATTCTTGGCTCCAAGAGGTGTTTCAAACTCCAATAACTCATAACCCCCAAGAATAGGTCATAAACCATGTTTAAAACCCGTTCCCAAAACTTGAAAACTGAAAATTTGCGATGCAAGAACGGAGACCCGTCGGCGACGGCCAGGAGTGGCGTCGGCGACGGCAGGTGCTTCTTCACTTTAAGACGACTGCTTAACCCGCTGTCTATGACACAAAACATGCGACAAATGGATGTAGACGGGGCGTCGCCGACGGCCCCATGTGGCGTCGGCGACGGTGCCTAGAAACTCCAATTTTTGTTTCCTTCGTTTCTCGATTCCGGTTGATCCGATTCACGTTCCGGTGCTCCGTTTGGCTTCCAATTAGCTCCTTAAACTTCATTAGACCTGCAAAACCCAATTCTAATTAATAGTATGCTATTCAGAATTAAAAGTTACGTAAAAACATAAACTTAAACCAAAACAAATGCCGGTTTACACCCACGCATCACATCCTCACACTTGTCTTTTGCTTGCCCTCAAGCAAATCTGTTTTTCACTTTCACGTGGGTCAAACAAAAAATAAACTCTCCATTCTTGAGACATAAGTTAAGGTCTCAAGTCATACCCGGTTCGAGATATTTTGCAATTTCAAGTTATTTAATAACAATGGACTAATCACATAACAATGGTTATTCAAGATTAACTCGCCCTCAAAACTCAAAAAATATGCATATCCCTCACAATGTTCACTCCACTCGGTTACAAATTGGCTAATTATATAATGTATTAGCACTTTTGAAGGTGATCACTCAAAACCGGATAGAACAAGTACCCGCATAGGCTTGCAACTCAATCATTCTCCACCACCGAACACAAATACTAAGTACAAGTCAAAAGGTCTTTAGAGGGTTGTAACAGGGCTAGGCTATGGGTATGGAATAAGATATTTTTAAAGTGACTAAGGTGATGAAAATTCGATCTTTATTACAAACAGCTATCTAAACAAAATTAACTACAATCAATCAACTACGAGGCAACAATCTTCGCTTTTTATTCAACGACTACAACTCATATTTTTGTACTCTTCTCAATGATTCTCTATTCTTTTTTGCAACATATATTTTTTTATTTTTTTTATTTTTTTCGTATAAGTAAAACATGACTATACAAATACATAATCCTATAATCGAATTTTCATCATAAGGGCTCAAAAAGAAAAGGTTTATGGTTGTGGCTAAGTGGGTTGTCAAACGAAAGGCTTAGGCTCTAAGTTGGCGACTAGGAGTAGATTTCGGGTAAGGGTAAGCAAATGGTGTAAAAGAAAAAGGTTTACCTAATGCCTTAATCATTCTCGTGCTTGTACTCGGTCTATGGTCTCAAACGTATCTAAAGATGCAAGTTCTACAATACATGACTAATGTCCATTCAACAAAGAAACATGTAGATGCATAGTATGTATATAAGTGGCTCAAAACCTCACGTATAAAGGGTATGAAGTGTGATATGCACCAATTACAAGTTCCTTAGGCGAATTACACTCAAATAACCACCCATTAAATACCCTTCATGCTATTTAACTTGAACTCGACCATGACAAAAGACCACATGGGTCGTGCCATCCCTCGCTAACTTAGTTACTTGTGCTTCTTAGATCGCTACAAACAAAGACATTTTGTAAAAATTTTTGAAATTTCCCCCCATCCCCACACTTGAGGTAAACATTGTCCTCAATGTGTAGTGTTTGAATGAACGGGTCAAAATTGAAAAACTCTTTCTCCCCCATCCCCACACTTGAGGTAAACATTGTCCTCAATGTGCAAGAATAGGCTTTTTAAATGGCACAAGGGATGTGACACGGCTAACTTCCCCATAATTTCACCCCGGAGAATACAATACAATTACAATCCACTTATTTTCTAACTAAAATAACATAAGTAAAAAGAAACGTGCACTTGATTTTTCGAGCTCGTTCGTCATGTGCTCTTCATTCTTCAACAAAATGGTCGTCTCACGAACATGATGTACCTACAACTCTCAATCCTTGTGTAGAAGCATGCTTCTCACAACCATCAAAATTTGTTAGCAACCTAGTTCTACCATTTTTATGAACATTTACCAAGCCATACGTTAATTTCCTTTTGATTTGTGTGGAAAATAAAATACAACAACAACAATCCTAACTCACTTTCGTAGGAATCACGGTTGCATTTAGCTTATGCAACAAGCCCTTTTAAACCTTCCGATAGCTCGGAAGGACGAGTAGGTCTCGTGATGGTTATATAGGGAACACACCCACAATGTTCATTTAACTAAGAAAACAATAAAAACCATCTAATAAAGCTAAAAACAAAAATTACAACAACAACATAAAATATACCTCGCTTACCGCTGGTATCGCTCGTTTAGGTCTTTAGGCGGGTACGGGTTATATGGGAACCCGGTGAGAGAAGACATGATATCCTTCCAATTATCGAGCGGTCCAGTTTCCCCTTCATATGGTGGCGGTGGCTGTATTGGGAAGAAACTTGAGCCCGGCATTTCGGGCCAATGTGGAGATGGGTCGGAGGGTCCTTGAGGCACGGGAAGGTCCTCATAATTGTTCCATGGTGTGTGTTGCTGAAATGGCAACCCGGTCATCAAGTCCCGCTGATGCCTCTCTTGATCATGCAGGATCTTGGCGTTATTTTATGGCTATTTGTTGATCTGTGCCGGTCGCCATCCAACGCTGATCCTCATAGACATTTCGTTCTATCCCGGAGGCGATCCTGTTCTTTCTCCCATGCCCTTCGTCGGGAATTCTCTTAAGCTCTCTGTTGCTCCATCAAATCCCAATGGGATTGTTGTTGTGCCTGGAACAACCGATGCTCCTCCAAAAACTGTTCGGCCTTAGCCCGATGAGCAGTTTCCTCATGCCAGTGAGTTTGATATTGTGCTTGAAAGCTTTCCTCCCACTGGTGTCTTTGCTCATGGTACCCGCGATTCTCTCCAATGCCCGGGGATACATTATCATACACCCCTTGTTGTCCCCGATTATAGTTAGTGTAATCCAGCTTACGCCGGGAGACAACTATCTGAGCCACGTTGTTTGAAATTTCCTGATGCTGTCGGGCATATCTCTGTCTCGGTCCCCTCGGACCGGTCTGTTCTTCTTCCTCTTCCACATCATGAATTTCCTCTTCTGCTACAACCCCTTGGGCCGCAGTGGGATCCGTAAACGTGAATTGGTGGCCCCGATCATCTTTCACCGTATATTGGTGACCATAGACCTCCACGTAGATCTTCCAATGCCACCTAATTGAGGCGAAAAAAACTTGATCAATTAGTTTGGTTACCCATAATGAGTCTGCGGGTAAAGCGATTTGCTGTAGGATCATTACACTGATTAACCTCACATATGGTATCATTTCTGGTGCATGATTCGTGCGTATCGCACGTGTTCATCATTACAATTTGACTCCACGACAACTTTGGCGCGCCAACTAACAATCAATACAACACCCTACAGTCGGGTGCCTTCACCTTCCTGCGGTCTCCAAACCGCACCATGATGTTCTCAAGAGATATACCCTGGAGGATCCGTCCCTCCAATGACAGATCGTTTCTCGACTCACCTACCCCACCTGACCCCGGCAGTACTGCGGCTAACATGCCATTCGGGTTAGTAGTGTTCACTCGGTTATCCAATAATGGTGTAGTAGTAATAAGCATCCGCTCCCAACGAATCAAAACGAGCAATACAGTTCATGTGCTCGAATGACATGATCATCTGATTCTTCCCAATGTCACCAACCAATTGCCACGTGACCGGTGGCCCATCCCTGTTTACAAACCGTAATGTTGACAACCACTCACAAACTGCTGCCAAGTAAACCCTTGGTGTGATGTCTTCACACCAATCCAAAACTCTCTCCTAGCCAAGCCATTCAAACTTTTGGGCGATTCCTATCGCCCTGAACTCCTCCACGTTAACAGACCTCTCCGGAACAATTCGTTCCGGGATCGAAGTAGTGATGTTCCCTGAAACCATCTTCCACTTCCACATTTTAGCCTCCAACTTTTTATTTTTGTACCTCGATGTCACACCCCGACCCACAGCGGATAAGGTGATCGGGGCATGATTGGGTTATCATCAAAGCTCATGACATTTATTAAACGTTTCATATTCATTAATACAAATTAAATGGAAATTTACAATGATTGCTACAACATGATTTAACTACAAACTAAACTTCTTTGTTCTCTTCTAAGGCATATCCTATGTTTTCCTTGCTTCAACCTGTTCACCTGTATCATGTGTAAAAAGGTTTTTGGATCAACATAATGTTGGCGAGTGAATCCTATGGAAAACATTTGAACAATTTATTTAAATAGATTATGAAATATGTGCACAACCAAACATGAGTAAAATTAGATGTAACTTGATCAACAATCATAAGATGTTAAATGAAACACTCATGAATAATAATGGAAACAATTAAAGGCACGCGATGCTCAACTCGTCTATCACGAGGAACTGAGGGGCCTGATGAATGAATTGCATAAACATGATAATATGAATAACACAACTACAAACAATATAAACTCAATGAAAACACACATGAACAATAATGAATTTGAATTGAAGCACGCGATGTTCTACTCGTTTCCCACGAGGAACTGATGGGCTTAATGTATGAGTTTCATGTAATTTGACCAACGGAATATAAATAAATCACCACAATAAGTCATTCTAAGTTCAAGTCATGATTGGTATGGCACAAGTTTTAAATAAATAAATTAATTAATTCATAACACATGACACACCCCAAAACGTGTAATTTAAAAGGGGGAATTGTAAGATTCACTCACAGTGGGTGCGTTCGGTTGATGAAGTTGAATGCACGCGAAGTGGTTTTAACCACGAGTGAGATTTAACCTAGATAAATCGCATTATGGTTTGGTAAGTAAACGGATTTTATTAAACTATTTTAGTAGGATTGTTGGGTGCATTTTTGTGAGTTTAAGGCTATTTTCTAATCTTAAAAATGTTATTTTTAAGTATTTATAATTGATTTTTAATTAAAATAATTAAATAAAAAAATAATAAAAATATTTTATTTTTTTCTGCTACAGTTGACTTTGACTTGTTGACTTTGACTGGTCGTTGACCGGTTTTGAGGCATATTGTTGTGCGCTCGGTGAGGCTCGAACCCGAGACCTCCCGTACGCGTGCACGCAGCTCTACCAACTGAGCTACGTGTCTAACCCGTTATATATCCGATTTTAATTTCATATATACATTAATTAACATTAACAGAAAATCATTTTTATTTTAAAAACAATTTAAGCGGACCGGTTTTTGCACTCCACAGGTCTCGAACTCGGGACCTGTGGTTTAATCTAACACACAGTCCACCGCTGGACTGTGTGTTCAACATGATATAACATTCGATTTTTATTATACTTAAATACTAATTATTTATTTCTTTTTCTGCCTTAATTAAAAAGAGAAGATAATTGTCCGATCGGTGCTGAAGACCGGACTCGAACTCGTGACCAGCGATATAATCAAACACACAGTCCACCGCTGGACTGTGTGTCTAACTTGGTTATTATTCCGGTTAACAATATATTTAACATATATCTGTGGCGATCCGGTTCAGTAAACAAAAAATTGCATTTTATTAAGGCAGCGTGTGTGAGACGGGAATCGAACTCGAGACGTTTTGCGTTTTATATGTGCACACAGTCCACCGCTGGACTGTGTGTCTAACCCGATTAATTTCATGATTTTAATTAAACTTATATGATAACAAGTCATCATCTTCTTCACTGAAAAAAAATAACCAGAAATCGGTGACAGATTGGTTCGAAATTTTAAATCGGTTTCTTAGCGTTTTAGGTTAATTACTGGCAATATAGAAGTGAAAAGAAAAAGAATTAAGCGAAAGAGGTATACCGACTGGACCCTCTGTTTTCCGGCAGAACTCCGGCGACAGCAATCAACTCCGTCGTCAGGTGTCTTGCAGCATCAAGTCTCCGGAAAGCTTGGAAAGAGTATGGGTATCTCCGGTATAAACTTCAGAGGTTCAGAAAAGCTCGGCAATGAGGAAACCGGTTTTCCGGCGACGAACAGGGTTATTCCGGCGAGTGGAATTATGCTGAGAAAAGGTGTGATTTTTGGGCGAAAGTGTTTGTCGTCGGTTGTGGGTCAATTTATAAGGGAAATCGAAATGTATTTGGTCTGATTTTGGACTGTATTCATCGGTTTAAGTTTTCCGGCGGTTTTGAAAAGTGTCGCGGACTTCAAACATCGGTTATAACCGATATGTGGTTAATGGTTTACGTTATAACGTAAATTGGTGTTAAAACTCGCGAGAATTCCGGGATTCCGACGACTGAATCGTTTTGGGCGCCGGTTTTGAATTCGTAAAGACACTTTATCAATTAAATGATTCTATTATATCACAAACAAAGTCCGCGGCGCAGTGGTTTGTGTGTGTGAAGATAAGTTGCATCTGATTCGGTACAGACCCGGGTTCGAAACCCGGCAGATGTATTTCATTTTTATTTTGCGATTTTTGACAGTTTTTCAAAAACTAAATATATATTCGCGTATAATAATTGATTACGGATCGTTTAAAAATGTTTTGGACATTTAATTCGAAACGAAAATTTTGACTGACTGTTCGGTTGCTAAACGGAGCGGGTTTGGTAAATCCGTTTTTGACAGATGTTACAGTATCCCCTGCTTTTTAGAAATTTCGCCCCGAAATTTAAATTGTGATATATTTGACTAAAAAGGATGATGACGTTTTGTTTGACAGTTGTATGCTTAGAAAAATAAAGGTTTAAGTTTTTGTTCGAGGCGGTAACGTTCCTTGTAAGGGTTATGTACCCTATTCAGGAATCGCTTTTTGTTGCCTACTGTATGAATATTGATAAGCAGAAATGATTTGCTAAAATGATATCATGCATATGTGTTAAGATACGTTCGGGAAAAATATGGTTATATCCTAAGGCAAAACTTCTAACACTACAATCTACATGGAATATAAATAAAAACACAACAGCTGATATTTGAACATAAGTAAGCACAATAGCTAATATGAATGAACACCTCAGCAAATATTTGAACATGAATAAACACAACAGCAAATATTTGAACATGAATAGACACATCAGCGAATATTTGAACATGAATAAACACAACAGCAAATATTCGAACATGAATGAACACAACAGCAAATATTCGAACATGAATAGACACATCAGCGAATATTTGAACATGAATAAACACAACAGCAAATATTCAAACATGAATGAACACAACAGCAAATATTCAACATGAATAGACACATCAGCGAATATTTGAACATGAATAAACACAACAGCAAATATTTGAATCCACATTCTGATAGCATATATGTTTGAATGATGGAAGTCCCTCTCTCGTTTGTTATGATGGAGAGGTTAGTTTATGTAGAAATGGATCACAATCCAATTTCTTTAAATAACATGATGATATAAATGTAACACAAATTCCAACCAAGGCAATACTAAATCCTACATGGAACTTCTCATAACCGCCTGATAATGCCTCTGATCCTTTGGCAAGAATACTTATATATAGGAAGTACCAGCGGCGTATCCACCATATTCTTGTCAAATTTTCATTGGTTTTATCAGTGAATTATGATTAGTCCTATAACTCTACAATCAATACAACAAACATAAAATACTGAAATGAAATATATCTGTGCGATCAAGGCTCAATCGAACGGAGTCGATCGTTTTGCATGTACTGAAAATGAAATTGTGTGCTCAAGGCTCAATCAAACGGAGCCGAAACATATTGAATGTACTGAAATTGAAATTGTGTGCTCAAGGCTCAATCAAACGGAGCTGTGCGTATTGCATGTACTGAATATGAATAACTTAACCACACAAACAGCCTATGCATGGAACCTCTCATAACCGCCTGATAATGCCTCCGATTATTTGACAAGAATACTTATATATAGGAAGTACCATCGGCGTATCCACCATATCCTTGTCAAATTTTCATTAACTTTATCCGCAAGTTATGGTTAGTTCGATGCGACTCTACTACAAACACCACAACCACATGATACTGATAATGAAATTGTATGTGCGCTCAAGGCTCAATCAAACGGAGCCGAACGTATTGCATGAACTGGAAATGTGAATAAATCTTTGCACTCAAGGCTCAATCAAACGGAGCCGAGCGTATTGCATGAACTGGAAATGTGAATAAATCTTTGCACTCAAGGCTCAATCAAACGGAGCCGAGCGTATTGCATGAACTGGAAATGTGAATAAATCTTTGCACTCAAGGCTCAATCAAACGGAGCCGAGCGTATTGCATGTATTGAAATGTAAAATTACGTAACCGATCAAGGCTCTAACAAACGGAGCCGATCGTGCGGGCACGCCAAGATCAACCACATAATAAAATGGGGATCCAACTCAACCTCGATGGATGGGGAGCCACGGCCTCGGCAAAAGCATATACCGAAAACAATATATAATATATAATATCCAATAATTTCTCTAACAGTCTACACATGTGATAAAGAAAAACATAAGGCTAAACAATAGAAGTTGAATCTGGATCTTCGGCGAAGAGGACTAGCTGAGTATCTTCATCAGGGCCGTCATTATCTTCAACAGGGTTGGCGTTGATATTGAAGACTCTTCCTCTTGCTGGTGGCATAGTGGTTGGGTTTTCTTGATTTACTTGGTTAACTGGGTTTGATTGGGCTTGAGTGTTGATAACGTTTACCAATTGAGGGCATGTGTTTCTAAAGTGGGTAGGGTCGCCACAATTGAAGCAAGCTCGAGCATATGGGAACATGGGGTGTTGGGGTTGGTGATAAGTTTGGGCCATGTTTTGAGTAGGGGAAAAGGTTTGGTCTTGAAAGGTGCGACAAACATTGCTCAAATGACCATAACGTCCACAAGTTGTACATAGCCGGCAAGGTAAAGTAAGGGGATGGTGATAAAAACAATTGTTGCATCGAGGGTGAGGTCCGAGATATGGTTTCTTATTTGGGTAAGCTGAGTTGGGTGCCACTTGGGTGATTGGGACAGCTCGGATGGGTATAGCGTGAAAAACGGGTTGATTTCGTTGAGTAGCAGCGAAAAGTCGCCCGACTCTTTTTCTCTTAGGGTTGGGTTGAGAAGGGGATTCGGTTTGGGTGGAGTCGGAGGTTTCAGTCGATTCTTTATCCTTCTTCTTTTCCTCCTTGAAGTCTTTGTTTCGAATTCGGTTCTCGGTGAGCTCTGTTGCTAGCTCCATTGCTGCTTCCAAAGTTGCAGGCTTGGTACTTATCACAGGGTCTTGAATCTTTGACGGAAGACCACGAATGTAGTGCTCGATCAAACGGTAGAGAGGAGTAAACATGTTGGGAACCATTTGATGTAATTCGAGGAATCTTTTGTTGTAGGTGGTGTGGTCTCCTTCCATTTGCTTCAATGAATAAATTTCATCTTCAAGCTTCTTGATTTCGCTCCTTGGGCAAAATCGTCTGGTCATGATTTCCTTCAATTCGTTCCAAGTTAAGGACATAGCATCTTCCACACCTCGTTTAGCCTTCTCTGTGTTCCACCATGTAAGTGCTATCCCATATAGTCGACCGGTAGCATAACGCACTTTGCGATCATCAGGGCAATCGCAATTTAGAAAAGTATTCTCCATTTCTTCAAACCAATGGAGGAGTGCGGTGACACCTTCAGTCCCTTTATATTTCGGAGGGTCGCATGATTTGAAATGCTTGTAGGTGCATTTAGTGGTGTTTGGGGAAGAGTTGAAAATGTTCTGGTTTGCTTGATTGACAGGATTATTGGTAAGTGCTTGTTGAACTTGGATTACAATGTTGGGTATTACGGCAGCCATTTGTTGAGCGATTAAGGCAGCCATGCGATCGCGGGCTTTTCTTGCTCTCGTCTTCCTACGGGTGAGGTTAGAAGACATCTACAATGAATACATGACAAGAGTATGAGTTGGATGCTTTTGGGATCATGGGTCGCATTCAAGAATGATCATTTATAAAATAATTATACAAAAATACTACATCCATAGGATGTCTTGGGCTTTGCTCGCTGTTAGGCCCGTCATGCCGCCATACTTTACCTTATGTAATCATGTGGGCCCCCATGAATACCGGTTTTTCATATGGTTCGCACGGTTTCTGCCTGGTTGCGTACACAAAAACCCGGGAAAATCGAGAAATATGTATACAACGTGTGATGTTCGGAATGTGTGATGACACCTCAAAGTAGGGTTAGTTCGAACGACGTTTGGTGTGGCATGCTTTGGCCTAATAGGTCCTTCGTACTCTCATCGTTGGTCCCCAGGTAGGCAAACTGGTCCGTTATATTGGATTTATACGAATGCCAGCCTAGACAGGACGTTCCGACTACCGGTACTTGTACCCTTCCAGTTACTACATGCCCGTCGCAGAACTTACTTTGATGAGAATTGAAAATTGCATAAAATCTTTGGATAATGAGAATATGAAAATAAATTGAATACATGAACATCGATATATGTATAATGAATATGTATATGTATAATGAACATGTATATGAGCATGTATGTTTGACTGAAATGTAAACAAATATGAAACAAATAAATATCACAAGTTTGTATGTAACCACCTAATCAATTTAAAATTTAGGCAGACTATAGTATAGGCTCTAAGGGTCTAATAACCTATCCTATATCCCTATAGTCATGGCTCTGATACCAATCTGTCACACCCCGACCCGCAGCGGATAAGGTGATCGGGGCATGATTGGGTTATCATCAAAGCTCATGACATTTATTAAACGTTTCATATTCATTAATACAAATTAAATGGAAATTTACAATGATTGCTACAACATGATTTAACTACAAACTAAACTTCTTTGTTCTCTTCTAAGGCATATCCTATGTTTTCCTTGCTTCAACCTGTTCACCTGTATCATGTGTAAAAAGGTTTTTGGATCAACATAATGTTGGCGAGTGAATCCTATGGAAAACATTTGAACAATTTATTTAAATTGATTATGAAATATGTGCACAACCAAACATGAGTAAAATTAGATGTAACTTGATCAACAATCATAAGATGTTAAATGAAACACTCATGAATAATAATGGAAACAATTAAAGGCACGCGATGCTCAACTCGTCTCTCACGAGGAACTGAGGGGCCTGATGAATGAATTGCATAAACATGATAATATGAATAACACAACTACAAACAATATAAACTCAATGAAAACACACATGAACAATAATGAATTTGAATTGAAGCACGCGATGTTCTACTCGTTTCCCACGAGGAACTGATGGGCTTAATGTATGAGTTTCATGTAATTTGACCAACGGAATATAAATAAATCACCACAATAAGTCATTCTAAGTTCAAGTCATGATGTGGTATGGCACAAGTTTTAAATAAATAAATTAATTAATTCATAACACATGACACACCCCAAAACGTGTAATTTAAAAGGGGGAATTGTAAGATTCACTCACAGTGGGTGCGTTCGGTTGATGACGTTGAATGCACGCGAAGTGGTTTTAACCACGAGTGAGATTTAACCTAGATAAATCGCATTATGGTTTGGTAAGTAAACGGATTTTATTAAACTATTTTAGTAGGATTGTTGGGTGCATTTTTGTGAGTTTAAGGCTATTTTCTAATCTTAAAAATGTTATTTTTAAGTATTTATAATTGATTTTTAATTAAAATAATTAAATAAAAAAATAATAAAAATATTTTATTTTTTTCTGCTACAGTTGACTTTGACTTGTTGACTTTGACTGGTCGTTGACCGGTTTTGAGGCATATTGTTGTGCGCTCGGTGAGGCTCGAACCCGAGACCTCCCGTACGCGTGCACGCAGCTCTACCAACTGAGCTACGTGTCTAACCCGTTATATATCCGATTTTAATTTCATATATACATTAATTAACATTAACAGAAAATCATTTTTATTTTAAAAACAATTTAAGCGGACCGGTTTTTGCACTCCACAGGTCTCGAACTCGGGACCTGTGGTTTAATCTAACACACAGTCCACCGCTGGACTGTGTGTTCAACATGATATAACATTCGATTTTTATTATACTTAAATACTAATTATTTATTTCTTTTTCTGCCTTAATTAAAAAGAGAAGATAATTGTCCGAGTCGGTGCTGAAGACCGGACTCGAACTCGTGACCAGCGATATAATCAAACACACAGTCCACCGCTGGACTGTGTGTCTAACTTGGTTATTATTCCGGTTAACAATATATTTAACATATATCTGTGGCGATCCGGTTCAGTAAACAAAAAATTGCATTTTATTAAGGCAGCGTGTGTGAGACGGGAATCGAACTCGAGACGTTTTGCGTTTTATATGTGCACACAGTCCACCGCTGGACTGTGTGTCTAACCCGATTAATTTCATGATTTTAATTAAACTTATATGATAACAAGTCATCATCTTCTTCACTGAAAAAAAATAACCAGAAATCGGTGACAGATTGGTTCGAAATTTTAAATCGGTTTCTTAGCGTTTTAGGTTAATTACTGGCAATATAGAAGTGAAAAGAAAAAGAATTAAGCGAAAGAGGTATACCGACTGGACCCTCTGTTTTCCGGCAGAACTCCGGCGACAGCAATCAACTCCGTCGTCAGGTGTCTTGCAGCATCAAGTCTCCGGAAAGCTTGGAAAGAGTATGGGTATCTCCGGTATAAACTTCAGAGGTTCAGAAAAGCTCGGCAATGAGGAAACCGGTTTTCCGGCGACGAACAGGGTTATTCCGGCGAGTGGAATTATGCTGAGAAAAGGTGTGATTTTTGGGCGAAAGTGTTTGTCGTCGGTTGTGGGTCAATTTATAAGGGAAATCGAAATGTATTTGGTCTGATTTTGGACTGTATTCATCGGTTTAAGTTTTCCGCGGTTTTGAAAAGTGTCGCGGACTTCAAACATCGGTTATAACCGATATGTGGTTAATGGTTTACGTTATAACGTAAATTGGTGTTAAAACTCGCGAGAATTCGGGATTCCGACGACTGAATCGTTTTGGGCGCCGGTTTTGAATTCGTAAAGACACTTTATCAATTAAATGATTCTATTATATCACAAACAAAGTCCGCGGCGCAGTGGTTTGTGTGTGTGAAGATAAGTTGCATCTGATTCGGTACAGACCCGGGTTCGAAACCCGGCAGATGTATTTCATTTTTATTTTGCGATTTTTGACAGTTTTTCAAAAACTAAATATATATTCGCGTATAATAATTGATTACGGATCGTTTAAAAATGTTTTGGACATTTAATTCGAAACGAAAATTTTGACTGACTGTTCGGTTGCTAAACGGAGCGGGTTTGGTAAATCCGTTTTTGACGGATGTTACACTCGACAACGGCTTCTTCTTGTTGTCGTTCCACTGCGAAGCTGAGCGGCTATTTCTGAATTCATCCCAATTCCAATCTTGGCGTTCCAACTGACCATCCCCCTCTTCAACATTACTTAATTGTTCCCATTTCCTTGGAACATAACTTGAGCCCGAACCGGCTCTTGAAGACGACCCTTCACCGGAGGTCTTACTTCTTTTTCTTCCAAACATGGCTACAATCAAACACAAGGAACCAATTAGTATAACCAAAATTTCAAACACTCCAAACTTTGAACACAAACTATGATGTTGACAAAATTCTTGCTTTAGACATAAATTAGCTTGTTTAAACTTGAAAAGTAGCAAACTTTATTATCTAGAGCTTAATTTTTATCATGTATACCCCTAAATCCATGTAAGTTCAACAAGATTCAACATCATCTCTATGTTCAATTACACCAACAACAAGTGTAATCACATCACTATGGTTGTTGTATGTTCAAAACCCACCCAAATCAAATATTCAACCTCACAATCAAACTATAACATCATAATTCACAATAAACAACCTACTCTTAAACAAAAATTGACTAACCATATGATAATCATGCTTAACTTTGAGTAAAAACCATACCTTTGATGTTGCTTAAGCAAGAAGAACTAGAAAAAGATGAAAAGCTTGAAGCTTGATGAACTTCTTCAAAAACTCAGAAATTCACACCCAGAAATCTTGCAAACTAGCAAGAATTACTGAAAACAAAGTTGGGGGTTTTGTTCCTCTCGAAAAAATACACAAGATAGGCTCAAGAATCAACTGATTTGGTGGAGGATTGAAGGAGTTATGGAAGAATGAAGATTAGGGTTTTTGAGAAGAAGATGAAGAAGATGGAGGATTTTGGAGAAGGTTGCAGAGATTTTATGGAATGAAGGAGGTGTGGATTAGATAAGGGAGTTACCGGGTCAAGTTTGTGGTTAAAAATACTCTCGGGTCACTCGAAACAGGTCAAGTATGGGTTTTGGTTCGCAAAAACGCATCAATTGCAAATCAACATCGGCTGACAAACCAGACACCATCTCCGACGGTGCCTTGGTCCGTCGCCGACGCCCCCCAAAAACTGTGTTTTCTCAAAATTTAACCCGATGCACTAACCCGCTGTCTACGGACAATTTTACCCGACGACCCCATTTCCACAGCTCGTCGGCGACGGCCTGTAGCCCCATCACCGACGACACCCAAAAATACATTTTTTTTTCAAAAATCTGATTAAAAACACACACTTTTTATAAAAGGGACCTAGGCTAGAAGAATTCCTAAAAATTATTAAAAATCTTTTTCTGTGGCGTTTTCGGCTTTAATACTTGCTACCAACCTATCGTTTAACGATCCTACCACCCCCCGAATAGTCATGTATTGTCCCCAATACACATAAACAAGTTCAAAAACATACCTCATGTCTTCAACACTCATTTATAGCTTCCAGAACTTCACACATCTCAAAGAGTTGTTAGATCGAAACAATACGTATAACTATTTAAAATAATGTACCCAAACAATAAAAAAAGTATTACATAACTCTACAAAACGTGTTACCGATTCTCAAATGACCTCGTATTGTGGTATGCCTACCACGAAGTTTACCACTTCCGTGTTCTTCTCGCCCTTATCATCGTTACCATCAAGAAATGGTTTTAGACGATGACCGTTAACCGTTTGCCTTGACCCATCCTTCGGGTCCTCAATGGTGACATCACCCAGTTTTCCGACCCGTGCGATTTCGTATGGGCCCATCCATTTACTCTTGAGCTTTCCAGGAAAGATTTAAGCCTTGAGTTGTAGAGCCAAACCTTTTTCCCTACTACAAACTCCTTTGGCTTCAACTTTGCGTCATGTGCTCGCTTCATTCCATCCTTGTACTTCGAAGCACACTCATACGCCTCCTCCCGAAGTTCTTCCAACTCGCATAACTTTAACTTTCGCTCTTTACCTGCATCATCATATTTCATGTTAACCTCTTTAATATAAGCACGATGTACAAGTTCTACCGGTAAGTGACAATTTTTACCATAAACTAAGCGGTAAGGTGTAGTGTTAATAGGTGTTTTATGAGCGTTCGATAGGCCCATAAAGCATCATTCAACTTCGTTGACCAATCCGTTCGGTCCAGTCGAATGGTCTTTTGCAAAATTTCTTTTATTTGCCTATTAGACACTTCTACTTGACCACTCATTTGTGGGTGGTAGGGGGTAGCAATTCGATGGTCAACACCATACCGTTTCAATAGTTTGCCAAAGTTAAAATTCTTAAAGTGAGACCCTCCATCACTAATGATTATTCGGGGGATCCCAAATCTAGAAATTATATTTGTTTGAACAAAATTGCAAACCACGGTATGGTCATTTGTCTTGGTAGCGATCGTTTCAACCCATTTCGACACATAGTCGACCACCACCAAGATATACACGTTACCATGAGAATTAGGGAAGGGACCCATAAAATCGATCCCCCATACATCAAAAATATCTACAATAAGGATCGGTTGCATAGGCATCTCATCCCGTTTGGAGATACCCCCCAGTTTTTGACACTCAACGCAGTTTTTAGCAAAAGTAAATGCGTCCTTGAAAATAGTTGGCCAATAAAGCCCACTATTGAGCACTTTGTGCCCAGTTTTGTGACCACCGAAATGGCCCCCACAAGCAAATGAATGCAAGTGCGTCAAAACACTCGGGATCTCCTCGTCTGGAATGCATCTTCGAACAACTTGATCCGGACATATTTTCAACAAGTCTGGTTCTTCCAACGTATAGTATTTGATTTGCGACATGAAGTGCAACCTCCTCCTTCGATCCCAATGAGCCGGTAAATCACCTGTAACCAAGTAATTTACAATGTTAGCATACCAAGGTAAAACAATCACTTTCAAAATGTGCTCATCTGGGAAGGTATCATCAATCTCTACACGTGAAGAACCCTCTTCCACCATCAACCGGGACAAGTGGTCCGCCACCACGTTCTCGCTACCCTTCTTATCCCGTATCTCTAAGTCAAACTCTTGTAGTAAGAGAACCCAATAGATCAATCTCGGCTTTGCATCCTTTTTCTCTATGAGGTACCTGACAGTAGTGTGATCAGAATATATAACAACTTTGTTACCCCATATGTAAACCCGGAATTTCTCCAATGCAAATACCACCGCAAGTAGCTCTTTTTCGGTAGTTGTGTAATTCAATTGCGCATTCGAAAGAGTCTTACTTGCGTAGTAAATAGCAACGGGTTTCTTTTCTACCCTTTGACCCAACACGGACCCAACCGCATAATCGCTTGCATTGCACATCATTTCAAATGGTAAAGACCAATTCGGCGATTGCAATATTGGGGCCTCTACTAATTTCTCTTTCAAAATGTTAAAAGCGCTTTGACATTCTTTGTTAAAATCAAACGGTTGGTCCTTGAGCAATAATTTACATAAAGGCTTCGTGATGTCACTAAACCCCTTAATAAACCCTCTATAAAACCCCGCATGACCTAAAAATGACCTAACCCCTTTAACACTCGTGGGATATGGTAAGGTGGAGATGACTTGCACCTTTGCATGGTAAACCTCTATCCCATGACTCGACACTACATGCCCCAACACAATCCCTTCCTGAACCAAAAAATGGCTCTTCTCCCAACTCAAAACTAAATTTTTCTCAACACATCTTTTCAAAACTTTTTCGAGTTGGTCAAGGCATGCCTCAAATGATGACCCAAAAATTGAGAAGTCATCCACAAAGATCTCTAAGGACTCCCCACCATGTCCGAGAATATACTCATCATACACCTTTGAAAGGTGGCGGGGGCATTACATAGCCCAAACGACATTCGCCTAAATGCGAAAGTACCGTATGGGCAAGTAAATGTGGTCTTAGCTTGATCCTCTGGATGGATAGCTATTTGATTGTAACTTGAATACCCATCTAGAAAACAATAAAATTTTTGACCCGCTAACTTCTCAACAATTTGGTCAATAAACGGTAAAGGAAAATGGTCTTTGGAAGTTGCAGAATTTAACTTCCTATAATCAATACAAATTCGCCACCAGGTTACCGGCCGGGTGGCAACCTCTTCACCTGCGTCATTTGTGACGACTTGAATGCCTGCCTTTTTCGGGACTGTCTGCATTGGGCTCGCCCACTGGCTATCAGAGATGGGGTAAATAATACCTGCATCTAGCCACTTCAACACCTCCTTCTTGACCACTTCTCGCATGTTTGGATTCAATCGCCTTTGTGCGTCACGAGAAGGAGTGATACCATCTTCGGTGATGATTTTATGCATCACCACTGAGGGACTAATTCCCTTCAGATAAGCAATGGTCCAACCAATAGCGGCTCTATTAGTGACCAAGACCTCCATAAGCTTTTCCTCTTGCTCTCTGGTTAAATTAGCCATGATGATCACCGGAAGCGTGTTGCCCTCGCCCACATAAGCATATTTCAAATGATTGGGCAACACCTTAAGTTCCACAACCGGAGGCTCTTCCAATGATGGCTTCAATTTGGTGTCAATATTTTCCGGAAGACTTTCCACTTGATGCGTCCAAGTGGGTCTTCCTTCCTTAGCCGCCATCACTTCAACTTTTCTCACCTCCTCATCCATGCTCCGATTCGTCTCCAACTGTGA
Organism: Scalesia atractyloides; assembly: GCA_947069175.1. Classification (NCBI taxonomy): domain Eukaryota; kingdom Viridiplantae; phylum Streptophyta; class Magnoliopsida; order Asterales; family Asteraceae; genus Scalesia; species Scalesia atractyloides. Next base: position 53,135,403 of record CAMTDV010000019.1, read on the forward strand.
CCTGTCAAACATAAAGCATTCCTCTATCGTTGTTTTCCTCTTCGACATCAATGTCGCATAGAGGTATACACTCATCAATAACGTCCGCCATATAGCATTCGTCATTGACTAGAGGATCCGTTAAACCCGAAAATACATTCAATCGCAACCGACGGTTACCGAAGTTATGTCGACCGTGCCTATTTTGCAATTAATTTAGGCATTCGATGTTGCCAAAAATGGTCGACCAAGAATAACCGTGGGTTGCTTAGTACGATCTAAGGAGACATAATCAAGTACAAGGAAATCCACTGGATAATAAAAGTCATCTACCTTCACTATCACATCAGTAACTATCCTACGGGGTAGTTTGGGTGTCAAGTCTGCCAACACCACGGTGGTGTTAGACGACTGAAGTGGACCAAACTCATATTGGTCATACAAACTTCCCGGCAAGATACTCACACTCGCCCCAAGGTCCAAAAGTGCCTGTGTCATTTTGAATTCACCCACCAGAATAGAAATAATGGGCGCCCCCGGATCTTGTAGCTTTGGTGGAAGTGCACCCGAAAGAATCGAACTAACATTTTCAGTCAAATCAAGTTTCTTAGGAAACTTGTTAGTTCGTTTTTGGGTGCATAATTCCTTTAAGTGCTTCGCATATGAGGGTACTTGTTTGATCGCATCTAAGAGTGGTAGGTTGATTTTGACTTGTTTAAAAATTTCCCATATTTCCTCTTGTTGTGGGCCACGTTTCGTAACCACCTTCTTAGATGGTCCCAACAAAACTTCGGGATAGGGGGGGGGGGTATTTTTATTTTTTTCAGAAACATTTTTATTTTTACCCGTTTGACCGTCATCACTCTTCTCATCACTAACATCTTCCACCACCCCTTCAACAAACTAAGGTGGTGGTGACTCAACACCACTATCTATGACTCCACCACTACGTAAAGAAATTTTATTAATTGGTACCTCACGTGTGTTCTTCGAGTTGGACCCTTGATGCTTAGGGTTTATGGTGGTATCACTTGGAAGTCTTCCTCCACTTCCTCGTATCTGAGCTACCTCTTCAGCAAGTTGCCCCACTTGCTTTGCCAATACCTCATGAGATTTATCCCTCATCTCATTTGCCTTTTTCATCTCCTTGATGTCACTGCTAGATTCCTTCACTACATTCAATAGTGCATCAATCTTGGCACTCAAATCATCACCACCGCTGTGAGAAGTCGAGTTACCTCCCCCGTTACCACCTTGGTTGTAGTTTCTTTGGTAATTTCCTTCACGGTTTTGATACGATTACTGAACCAAAATTTGATCGAGGTGTCGCGCCTCGGTCAAAGATAATATTTATAAACCCGATTTATCCTTAGTTATGAGTTACTGGTAGCACGGGGTCGATCCAAGAAGAGTCTGTGGTTTGCGTACGGACAAGATTGATTCTAAATGAAAGTGTCACTTTATGAAGCTTGCTAATGGAATTAATTAATTTGTTTGTTTGAAAGTGATGTCGGAACGAACCGACAAGTTTTGATTAAATTAACTAACAACTAGAAATTGAGAATGCTTGCAACAAAAGTAAATGTGATTGTAAAACAAATGTGAGTAAACAAGGTTCACACCCGGTTCAGTAATTGCACTCCTAGGGTTTCTACACGTTTTAGATTTGATTAAATTGCAAAAGTGATTAACAAATTTAGTGTCACGAGGCTTAGGTGCCAATAGCTATCAACGTTACAAAGAACAGACAAAGATGCACTTCATTATCAAGAACATGTAAATCCTAACCTAGACAAGGCATAAATGCACATAAACATTTCATAAAGTCAAATTAATTCTTCACTCGACAATTTATGAATTCAATACAAATGCAAAATAGTTATCATAAGCTTCAAAATCAAATAGCAAGTTGTCACAAATCAAACCAATAACAATGTTGAACCCTAGACTTACAAAAACCTACACCGGGGTGAAACCTCCGCGAACTAGCCGCTCATGGTGAACGGAATACAATCAACAAGGAATGAAAGCTTGAACTTGGACATATTGAAGCCTTGAAAGTGATGAAGATGATGATTAGGGTTTGGTATGGATGAAGTGTGTGGATGAATGATAGAAGAGATGCTGGTAGGTTAGGGTTAGGATGAGGATGATGATTGATTCGGTTGATGATGGATGGAATACATGGATTGGGATTGATGTGTATGATGATTCTTGGCTCCAAGAGGTGTTTCAAACTCCAATAACTCGTAACCCCCAAGAATAGGTCAAAAACCATGTTTAAACCCGTTCCCAAAACTTGAAAACTGAAAATTCGCGATGCAAGAACGGAGACCCGTCGTCGACGGCAAGGAGTGGCGTCGGCGACGGCAGGTGCTTCTTCGCTTTAAGCCGATGGCTTAACCCGCTGTCTACGACACAAAACACGCGACGAATGGATATAGACGGGGGGTCGCCGACGGCCCCATGTGGCGTCAGCGACAGTGCCTAGAAACTCTAATTTCTGTTTCCTTCGTTTCTCGATTCCGGTTGATCCGATTCAAGTTCTGGTGCTTCGTTTGGCTTCCAATTAGCTCCTTAAACTTCATTAGACCTGCAAAACACAATTCTAATTAAAAGTAGGCTATTCGGAATTAAAAGTTACGTAAAAACGTAAACTTAAACCAAAACAAACGCCGGTTTACACCCACGCATCAGTCCAACAGGTGGTTTAAGTCTCCGCAAAGACCATGTAACTTCGTCTTTATCCATTTTTTAGAAAATGTGGATCTCTTTTATTTCATAAATTAACGTTCAATCGTGTGTTTTATAACTTGAACTTATTTTTAATTTATTGATATTTGTCATGAAAATTTGTTTATAATATAAAATACATAAACACAACATATATTATTAGATTAGCTTAGATCAACGAATCTTGGAGAAGACAGTTGGAGTTACCTGCAGAGAGTAGCGAATTGTTCCAGCTGCTCGGCCTTCTCTCAGGTGTCTCGCTATCAGGCTCTTGCGATAAATGGATGTGGATAGGTGAATCTAAGGTTCATTTTCCAGTTAGTGCAAGGCTATGTAAGTCCCAAAAACACCAGATCTAACAATGATATCACACAATCATCAAGGATGGGCGGAATCCAAACTTGGTGATATTCAAGAAAATCAAAAATAAGAAAACTGCGATGAAAAGAATACCGCATATTCACTTTAAACTTGCATACAATCTATTATTATCAAATAGAAAAACCGTCTGATACAAGTTCTTCACCTCTCTCTCTATCTCTAGTTAGGGTTTCTCTATCAAGTGTCTACCTAGTTATGACCGTCAAACTAGTTTATATACCCTACACAAGCCCATTCCCCACATGGGCTCCCCTTGGGCTTTCCTAGCCCACATGGCCTTAGACATGTCCCAAATGACCTAAACAGTCCAAACCTAATACAAACTAACCCAATTAAATCTCAGTTCGCTACCATAACCCATTGCGTATATTTGATGGGTCAGTCTCACACTTCTAGGACCTAATAAGCTATTATTTTTGGGACATATTTCAGCAACACATATGTTATGAAGTGGAGTTGTTAGATACCGTTGAAGTACACACGCTCTCGTGTGGAGGGCCTATATGGGTAAACTTCCAAATGCAGTGGCGCTTAGAAGAAGAGGTATCTAAGTGGAGGATGTGATGTGTCCCTTGTGTAATTTTGGGGAGGAAAATGTTGATCATGTTTCTACTTGCTGTGTGGTCTCTTCGATCCTTTGGCAACACGTTCACAGTTGGTGTAGGGTTCCGAACATTTATGCTTTCATCTTCAGGGGATTTAAAAGGCTCCAACTACCTCTACTACACCAAAAGCGCAGTCACTGGTTTGTTAAAGGCGATGGCCAAAAGAGTAGAGGCCACTATACTCAACAAAAGGCTCCAACTACCTCTACTACATCAAAGCGCAAGAAAGCTGCAGGAACTTCATCATCAGCCCCTAAACGTTAAAAGAAGCAGCCCAGTATGGTTACAAGGTTAATAGATGAACCAGAGACTGAGGAAGTTCCTAGTTCTGAACCGATTCAAGATGAAGCACATGTGGGGAATGTTGCGTCTATGGCTGCGAATATTGAACGACAAGCCTTTGGTTCTATTGTGGGAGGTGATGGAGATGGTGATGGTGATGGTGATGATGTTGGATCATCTTCGGGTCCTGATTCCGAAGATGAGTTAAAGAAACAAGAAGAGGAGAGGAAAAGAAAAGACTTAGAGGACAAGAAGAGAAAGGAAATTGGTGATGACGATGTTGATTTCTTTCCGTATGAGTCTGAAGAGGAGATTAAAGTGGTTAAGCATGCTAAAAGGCCAACTGCTAAACGTATAAAGAGAGCTGTGTCGAAAAAGCCTGAATCTGCGACAGTAAAATTAAGGATTAAGTTGAGAACTAAAGTTGCAGATCCTCCGGTTGTTCCAACTTCTGCTGAAATGTCTGCTCCTCCTCCTCCTCCACAACCATCTCCTCGTCCTGTATCCCCGCTAAAGCCGCAATCTCCTCCACCACAACATGCTACAGCAGATGTTTCTATGCCATTTCCTCCAGGTCCTCCTATTCTCACTCCAACTACTTCCTCTCAGCCAGAGCATCAATCGACACCTCACCCTACTCAAGAAACATTCGATACAGGGTTCGATTATTTTAATCTTGATTTTGGAGATTTGCCGGGAGGAGAAGCCTTTACAGTTGACAAAGTGTATGAAGGAAGGCTGGGAGAATTGGAAGATGAGAATAAGAATGCCGAGGAACGCGTCAAAGTCCTTGAATCGGACAGAGATAGCATAAGGGAAATTCTGAGGATTGTGACTGATGAAAATGACAGGTTTATGCACGCATCCCAGAAAGTGTCTGCTTATGAGGAGCGTATCAAGGCGTTAGAGAATGAGAGAGAAGTTTTGAAGGCAACGCTTAGAAGTTACGAGATAGAAAATGAAAGAATGATTAAAAAGATGGAAGAATATGAGGCCGAACGAACGTCTATTAACAAGCAGAGTGAGCTGATGAAGGCCTGTGATTGATCAAGCTGCGCCGGAAGCTGAATCCGTGCCAGTATGTCTTGATATGGTTGTTTACAAGCCTCCTCCTCCAAGGTTTGTCATGGCAGGGTTACCTCTTGATATATAGATTGATTATTCAGGGCTTCCTGAAAAGCATCGCAAGTTCATGGAGAGGAAGCGAGAAAAGAAGCGCGAAATGGATCAAGAGATTCAAGAAGAAGTTGAGTCTTATTTCGAGGAATATAGAAGTTGATAGTGGTTTTAGTGGTAGAAAGGATGATGAGAATGTTGGTGGATCTGGGTTCGTGTATCTGATGATTTTATCAATGAAAAGCTAGACATTTATGTGTACTTGATTGACTCTGCTAATCAACATTCGGCAGGTCTAATTCAGGGGGAGTCAACCTATTTGGATCAAAGCTCAAGGCAAGCAGGAATCCTCACAACGACTTCATCGTCGTCTGTTCCGGTTATGCCTAAACCGAGAATATTCAATCTAGAGCATGATGTTGAAGAAGGGGAATACGTGCATAATTTCTACAAGGTCGAATTAGCAGAATTGTATGGTCTAAATGAAGAATCATTTGTGTTTAACTTTGAAGATGATCTGAACAACACAGGTGTCGAGCCTAATGACTATGTGTTCCAGCCTGTTCCAGATGCTGAAGATTATGATCATGTAGGATTCAGACGGTTCTGATGAAAATGATGCTACATATGCCGGAGAGGGTACAAAAGTCTTCCCGACCTTTGCAAAAATGTTCGCATATGAGAATGAGGAGTTATTGAAGAATAAAGTTGAAGAGGTCGTAAAGTCTGGCTCAGTACCTCGACAGATAACAAAGAAAGAGATTATTGAGATGAAGAAGAAATGGTTCAAAGATCTTCCGGTTGAGCGTAAGTTCTTACGTCCTTTAGCTTTCTTTACCAGAGATCCTGATGCTTCATTAGGAGATATTATTAGCTGGGGATGGATTGAAGAAATGGATGTGTACTCAATCAAAAGAGAATTTGGCGTTCAGTACTTCAAGCATTTGAAAGATATAAATACATTGCCATATTGGGATGTGACGGAGCTGACACAATGCAAATTATTCAACTTCAAGATAAAGTTTCATGATCTGGAACTGTGGAAAGTTATAAAGTATGAAGCAAAGCATAACTTTCCACGATGAAAACCACATTATCCAAGAACGGTGACAAAGATTGATCCAGCAACTCAAGAGAAAGATGTCACTTTAATTGTCAAGCAACCACGTGCAATGAAGAATATGCCTCTCAAGAAAATGGAACAAGACTTCTACAAGATTTTTAAATGGTGGCATTATGATTCTAGTACAGGGGAAGCTGTTATTTGTGTTGAACCCGATGAAGACTCTTGGAAGATCACTGAAGAACTATCAGAGTCTGTCATTGCTCACAAGCGTATCTACGGGTTATGGAGAGGAATTCGAGTACTGGGTCCTATGTGGTTGGTCAACTATTCAAAGAAAGATATTGAACGTCTATTTTATGTGAAGATCAGTTATGAAGATAAGGATGAAGCTCAAGCTTTGCATTTCCAAAGATTGTTAACGTGTGTTATGCTCATGATATTCATTTAGGAAAAGCTTGGAACACATCGTGGAGAGAGATTGAAGCAAAAGAAAAGAAGAAGAAAGATAAAAAGGAGGCGAGGATCGAAAAAAGACGAAAGCTTTCTACTCGAGAAAGATTCAAGTTCGGCAACACATGCAATCGACCTCCTCCAACATATCAAACTTCTATTCCTTCTAAGGAACGTCGAAAGCCTCTTAAGCACTTTTTCGGATAATCAAGTTAAATGCTTTTTGAAGATTTTTGAAGACCATCCAAGACTGCGGCAACATCCAAGGGGGAGTTTGTTGGTGCACTTATGTTTATTGCCTACGTCTAGGATGAGACTGATGTATAGCTAGGGCCTCGTTCCAGTCAAATGTTTAAGTTTGTTATTTAGTAAAGATTTTTGCACGAAAATTTTCGTACGAAAATTCCCTTGTTCCCAGTCACTTTGGTGTAAATTTGTTTACCTATAAATAGGTAACTTGGGGTGTTAGTCTAGTATGCTGTTTTTGGAGACCAGAGGCGAAGCCCTGCTCGTTTGTGTCTGTAATTTGTTCAACGTTGATTAATACAAGATTCACACGTGTTAAACAGTATCCTTATACTTGTCAGTTGTTTGTTCACTCGGTTAACAATGAATTCCGCCTCTGTTAGCTGAGCAAATCACTCCGGTAGCTCACGAGTTGGGTTCGATCCTCCACTAACAGTAAACATACGAGAGTCTGGTAATCCCACAAGTTTTTTGTAAAAAAGTTTAAAACAGTAAAAAAATATTTTAAAACCGGGTCGTAAAAAAAGCTTTTATATCAGCGCGTAAAAAAAGTTTAAATCCGAGCGTAAAAGAAGTTTTAAACCGGCACGTAAAAAAACTTTTATATTGGCGCGTAAAAAAAGTTTAAAAACGCGTGTAAAAAAAGTTTTAAAACCGGGCTTAAAAAAAGTTCAAAAGCGGCGCGCAAAAAAAGTTTAAAAGTGGCGCATAAAAAAGATTAAAACCGGGGCGCAAAAAGAGTTTAAAACTGGGGCGTAAAAGAAATTTTATATCGGCGCGTAAAAAAAGTTTTATACTGGTGTATACAAAAAGTTCTAAACCGGTGCGTAAAGTTTTTTTTAAACCAACGCGTAAAAAAGTTTGAAACCGCACGTAAAAAAAGTTTAAACCTGCGCGCAAAAAAAAACTAAAACCGGTGCGTAAAAAAAGTTTTTAAACCTGCGCGTTAAAAAAGTTTAAAACCTCGCGTAAGAAAGATATAAAATCAGCGCGTAAAAAAGTTTAAAAAAAAGGCGTGAAAAAAGTAAAAACCGCGCGTAAAAAAGCTAAAAACCATGCGTAAAAAATAAATGAGAATTAAAATTCATGTTTAAAACGAAATTAATATATATATATATATATATATTAAATGAGAATTAAAATTCATGTTTAAAACAGGGAAAACTACTCCGAGTTGTGAGAACTTAGAAAACTCAACCTTCTCGTGCGATTTTCGACCCCATTTTTTCACATCTCTAGATCAAAATGTTATAAAAAACTGCCGTAAAAAAAATTCCAAGTGATGTTTTACGCCTCCTTACGGTGGCTATAAAAAGGTGATGATATAAGCATCACATCACCTTTTACACCATTTACGGCTACCGTAAATGAAAAAAAAATATTTTTTTTGGGAAAGTTGATTTTTTTTTAGGATTTTTGGTAAAAAAAATTTTGAAAAGACCTTTCGTAAGGCCGAGTTCTCTATGTTCTCACAACTCGAGGGAGTTTTTATTTTACCCTAAGCCTATATATATATATATATATATATATTATATATATAGGCTAGGAGTTGGCTATAAAGTTTAAATTTCTAAAAAGTGTAAAAAGTCATAAAACACTATAATTTCAGCAAAACACACACCAAAACCCACAGATAATTAAAACGAAGATTACTAAAACATCATATATGTGGGTTATGTTGTGACATCCCGGTTTTTCAGATATCTTAAACGCACTACTTCACGGTTATTTGTTCCTACGTTAATTTGGTTCGGAGACTTAAATTGCACGCTCGAAATAATTACGATAATTTCGTGAACTTGTCAAATGAATTACGTGCTATGTGTATTAAACGTTTATAAGTTGGTGAATTATTATGTGATGTTCGATTTCGTGATTTGTTTTAGTTATGAAATATATATAGTAAATATATAGTCGAATCGAACCGAACTGCGACACGAGCCAGCCTCATTGCCTTACGACTCAAGTAGTTCATCTAAACTTGAGGACCAAGTGTTAGACCCAAACCAACCCACCCAAACCCTTTCGGCCGCGAGCACACACCCAACCGCAACCCTTCCCTTTTCCCTTTCATCCCTTGCGCTATATATACACACACATGCATGAGCTTGCTTCACAAAAACAAAACACGAAACCCTAGTTGAGAAAACAACCGACGGCAGCCCTCATTCATCTCCTCGACCGCAAACAGCCTTGATACACCCCTCTCGGTCGCAACAAGCCTTCCTCACTCTTTGCTCTCGGTCGCGATCTCCTTCATCATATCCAAATCGGCTCTTGTCCAAGTCTCGGCTCATTGATCTTGTTATTAAAGGTTAGAATTTATCATTGTTTGCAAGATCACATTCGGATTTATATGTTTGAATGTAGTGTTATGTTAGCCGATTTATTTATGATGTTTGCAAGTTTGATGTTTTTTTCGAAATCTAGAAACATAGGCTGTGTTTTGTTGATAAAAACTATAGGTTATGATTAGGGTTTGCATGGGTATGATATATATGATGATATATGATTTGTAATTATGTTCTTGATCGCCTATGTTCAATGTATCGAGGGTTTAAGCGAGTTAGATTGTGATAAAGTGCTGAATCAGAATGCTGAATGGTGGTTACAGCCAACTTCAACTGGCTGTAACTTGGTTATTATTTATCGAAAAACGGATTTTCTAAAGTCTAAAACGTAGAGTTTTGAAAAACGATTCTAATGGCGCTGGATTCATATTTTTCTGAAGTCGTTTGATATTTTTAAGCAGCCAATTAAGTTCAGTAACTAAAGCTGTGAAAATCCTGAAAATTTGTTAGTTGTTTATCAAGTCGGATCTAATAATCGGTAGGGAGTCGAATCAGGAAATTTGTACAGCAACTAGATATGGAAATTTCCGGGGAACTCCCACTGGAATTTTGTTAATTGGACGAACGGTGATTTTTAAATGAATTCTTCCGTGGACTGCAGTCAGAAAGCGACGAATCTGACTGCAGCCTAGCATATTAATATTTACGAATAATTGGTAAAGTGTTAGGACTTGAAAAATTTATATAAATTCTACAGTATAGTTGTCACCTTCTGTAACATAATTGGAATTTTTGGAACGTTGGAACTATTTTATAAAAATCCTCGAAAACAGCCGAATTATGAGTATATAAGCTGAAACTTGATAACTTGCGAATGTGTGCACCAAAGTGTTGCATGGATTGGATTGTGTTCATGATAAATTGTTTTGATCACTATGTGCATATGAGGATACTTGCATGCATGTTTGAGTGTTAGGAATTATGATTGTGTGTACCGCTTTGTGCGTTAATTATGTGTAGGATTTGTATTGGTGTGTTCACACACTAACTTGAAATCAATTGAATTGTTAGGACGCAATTAGCGGTCCCATCATTTGCAACTTCTGTCTTACACTAACCGAGCAACTAAAGGTGAGTTCACGGCCCCTAATTTTATCCGGTTTTAAACAACAGGAGGAGAAACATGTATACACTCTACAACTCTATCTCTTTACGTTATAAGAAATTAACGTCACTTAACTATTCGGTAACTAAGTTAATGTTAATGTACGTTATGGTCACTAAGCAGCTATATCACACAAGTCCTCGACAATCTCTCGGATCGTTAGTATTGGGTTTAAATAGCGGGGAAATTATAAGTAGTACTATTGGGCCCGACAAGCCCCATCCGAGCTAGTCGCGCTAGCCGACCGGGTATGGTCAACGGGTGAATAATTTGGCCTAACTTCGCCATGGTCAGTGATAGGCCTGGCAACACGGAGGCACAACAGTCAGCTTCGATCGCAAACACTTACGTGACATAACTTTAGGCTAGCTACCTATATATATTAACATTGAACTTAATTACTAATCAACAATATTATCCCGGGTTAGGGATAATGGAACCAACAACGTTATTATTCCAGGTTAGGAATAATGGGACAACATTATTATTCCGGGTAAGGAATAATGGAACTATCAGTATTATTCCGGGTTGGGAATAATGGAACTATCAGTATTATTCCGGGTTAGGAATAATGGAACTAAACCGTTATCCCGGGTTAGGGATAACGGGGGAAACAAACTTATAACCGAACAAACGAATTTATGAAAACCTGTAAACTCACTCATCTTTAATGTTGACACTTGTTTCTTTACATGTTTCTCAGGACGCTAGGAGCTCTAGGTGCACTCACTTGCATTGATCAAGACACCTTTTATCGAGTCTCATTTACAAACATTGTTTTGGGTTTTTCATTTGTTTTGGCGTTTGTGTTGGCGCCCGTTTCTCTACTTATTTTTTTATGCTTCCGCTCAACCATAAAAACTAATGCTTCCGCTAAACATTGGAAACTAACTAAGACAATATAAAATCTACAATGAATGGTTAAGCAAATGCTTTTGGAAAACGTATCATCAATTCATATAGAGTCGTTCGACGTACTAGTGTCTCAGATTCTGGTTTGATCACACGCCTCGCGGTAAAACTCCGCAAGTGGAAATTGGGGGTGTGACATATGTTTTGTGTTTTGGATTATAAGGCTCTGATTATCGAATGACAAACATTAATGTGTTTTATGTTGATTAGCATGTTGTGTGTTATATTCATAGTTCTACGATTGTGTGTTTGAAGTTTTTATGGACTATTAAGGTTTGAATATGATGTATTAGTAGTCTTCACTGTGTTATTTGTGGGTTTTAGGTGTGTTTTTGGCTGAAATTATAGTGTTTTATGATTTTTTAGGAAATTTGGACTTTGTAGCCGAACCCCACCTTATATATATATATATATACAGTAGGGATCCTAAGAGAAGTCCACCCTATTTGAGAAGCTTGAGCAGTCTTCTGGACCACACATTTCCTTAAGCTTTTCGTAATATACACATACGTATAGTTTAAAACTGACTATATACATATATGTATATTGAATTATACACATATGTATATAGTCACTTTTAAACTATACATATGTGTAATAGGGCTTTGTAAATGTCAGATAATTTGTTTAAATATGTTTGACACTCATTTCGTACGAAATGTGTTGTTTCGTACGAAACCACCCCACCCTTGTGCGATTCTTGTTTGGTATAAATAGGGGACTTGGGTGTTTGAGCTAGGAAGTTTTTTTGTTGGTCAAGAGGCGAAGCCCTGTCCATTCGAGTCTATAATCATTTCACATATATTAATACAAGAAGCAGACGTGTTTAAATAGTATATCCGATCTTATTGTTTGTCAAACTTGCTAACAATGAATTCCGTCTCTGTTAGTTAAGTCAAGTCAAGTCGGTCCGGTGCTCACGGAGAAGAGACGATCCTCTCACAAGTCGTATCAGAGCCTTGAGGCCTGATTTGAGGACAAACAACAAGTTTCAGCCTTTGAAGATCCAAATTCAACCATTGAAGAACTCTATTTCTACTCCTTCTTGATATATCTCTTAGATCTAGACGAATTCATGGACAAATTGGACTAGGAGATTAGTATGACTTGTTAAAATCAGCTTTAACAAATCCCAGAAACTTACAGATCTAAAATCAAACAAAATTATGCCTAAAATTGAGAAAAATGTAAATTTGAGAAAACACTTTGCTCAAGTGACCTGAGGATTTTCGTACGAAAAGAGAGACATTTCGTACGAAAACCATTCTGTAATAACTCTCCAGATTAACCTTTGTCTGTGATAACTCTCTAGATTTACATTTCATATGAAAACCTTTCAGCCTGTTGGTGCACTTATGTCTATTGCCTACGTCTAGGACGAGTCTATTGTACATATAGGGTTTCATAGCGTCAGAAGTTCAGTTTTGAAGTTTTTGTATGTTTACTGATATTTTCGTACGAAAATCTGTAAGGATTTTCGCACGAAAATTTCGTGCGAAAATCCATGCTGCCTACTCACTTGGTGCTGTCATGTCTGCCTATAAATAGGTGACTTAGGTTGTGTGTTAGCCATGCTGTTTTGAGGGATCAGTGACGAAGCCCTGTTCGAGTCTGTAATCGTTGCAAACGTTTGTTCAATACACAGACGGTTAAACAGTAATCATCGCTTGTTCTTTGTTTGTTCAATCAGCTAACAATGAATTCCGCCTCTGTTAGCTGAGCAAGTCTGACCGGAAAGCTCATTAAGTTGGGTCCGATCCTAGCATTCACAAGTGGTATCAGAGCCTTAAGGTCTGATTTGTGAACAAACAACCAAGTTTCAGCTGGATTCAACCTTCAAAGTTCAAGATTCATCCATTGGAAACTCTTCTTCTACTCTTTCTTGGAACTTATTCTAGATCTGAAGGATTTCATGGACAATTTGGACTAGATTATTAGTATACCATGTTAAAAACTACTCTAAACAGCTTACTGAAACAAATAAACCTAAAATCCTTCGAAATCATGCTTGAAATCGCCAAAAATGTGAAATTGTGAAACAAGTGCTCGAAGAAGACAAGTATTTTCGCACGAAATACTAGATTTCGTACGAAAATCAGGGACTAATCTTTTGAAAAGTGTGAATTGATCATAAAACAGAATTTTCGCACGAAATTCCAAGAGATTTTTTCTTACGAAAATCTCAAGTTATTTCAAAATTTTCAGTCTATTTCAAGTTAACCAGTTTTAATATGTTTTCTGTCTTAAGTTTTTGACAAGATGTCAGGAGAAGAAGAATTCCATAATGTGTTCGCTACACAAGCCGTTACAGCCTCCGTAGCAGCCCAGAACATGAATCTGGAAAATGAAATGGGAACCACTATGAAGCCTCCATAGCTCATGAACATCGAAGACTACGAGAGTTGGAGTGAGCGGTTCAAGAACTGGGTTCAAGCAACAAACTTAATAGTTTGGTTCGCACTTGAAAACAAGTATCAACCACCCCTTAATGAACTTGGCATTGAGAAAACAGTGGCTCGTCTATCCGATAACGAACGAGAAAAATACATCACTGAAAAGAAGATGATGAATCTCCTTCAACAGGGCATAAAAGAAGAAATCTTAGTTCTCCTGCAACATGACGACGATGCTCATTCACTATGGCTCGCCTTACGATTAAGGGCACAAGGGAGCACTAATGTCCGAAAAGGAAAGAAGGCATTACTAAACAAAGAATTTGAAGTATTCAATATTCTTCCAGGCGAGAACATGAAGCAACTCATAGAAAGGTATTGCCGTCTGGTAGTACAAATGAAACGCATGGGAATTGTCAAGACAAATGAAGAGCTAGTCGATAAACTGGTAGATTCTTTGCCTGAAGGAGATTGGGCAACATATCTAACAATTCTAAAGAATGGTGCTGAGTATGACAGTCTCAGTTTGCCGAGATTCATAGAAAAGTTGGAAGGGCACGAACTAAAGATGCAGAAAATGGCAAAAGGCAAGAAAACGAACTCGCAACAGGATGTGAGCTTATACTACAAAGGAAACCCAAATACTCCTGTTCAGAGTCCCAAGATCCAATCAGCCTTCAATGCTAACTCAAATGCTAGTCCAGCCTCCAACCAGTCCAGTGGATTTCAAATGTTTGCTTCCTTCAATCCAAACAATCTCCAAGGACAACAATCGTCTCAGGGCTCAAATTAACCACAAAGCAACCAGCAGAGTCAATCCAATTCTAACCAGAGAATCCTGCAATGCAACATCGCAGTAAATCTCCAGAACGCTCAAGATTTCAATGAACAGACAACTAAACAACATATGGTACTCCTTGCGGTGTTCTGGAATCCTATGAAAGTCTTGTAGCTGGTCGAATCGGAAACGCAGAAATGACTAAAGAAGACTACGACCAAATTAATCCAGAGGAGATGGAATTAATTGACATCATGTGGTGCATGGCATCAGTGGTTCGAAGGGCTCAGCGTTTCATGGAAATTACTGGAAGAGATGATTTAAGGGGCCTTGACGGTAAATTAGGCTTTGATAAATCCAAAGTCACACGTTTCAAGTGCAGGGAGAAAGGGCACTTCAAACGCGAATGCCCAAACTGAGAAGTAAAAGGCAATCATAATCCGTTTGGTGATAGTTATTACAAAAAGGCAATCTATCATCAACCACAACCAGAGAAGAGATTGGTATAGATCGAAGATGGAGGTTCAAACTCAAAAGATAAAGCTCTGGTGGTAACACAGGAAGATGAAGGATTCAATTGGAACAATTTCATCTCCAAAAAGGAAAGTCTTGCACTTGTTGCTGAAATCATGGAAGAACCAGAAGCATGTGAAGAAGTCTCAGAAGAAGAGATGGAAGAAGTATTGGCAGATTACTTCAGAACTTCAGCAGAGGAAGAAGAACATCTAGCAGGTATCCCCAAACCCTGTTTATTTGACACAATTCTTAAAACTTTTGCAGGTAGCTTCGATTCTGGTCACAAAGAGGAAAGTCCTAAGGAGACTAAGTCTGAGTGTGTGGAAATGATTGATGTAACCAAGCCTGTAACACTGGTTAGTCTAACTGATATTGCCAACAAAGCACTCATGGCCAATACAAACGAGGTAGTCAGTGTGGAAAAACAGGTAGAAAAGGTTGAAACAGTTAAAGAAACTATTAAAGCTCAAACTGTCAAATTGGTCAGCCCATGCTTAAAATGTGCCGAAGCATGTGAGCAATGTGCTGAAAAAGAAAAGGCTTTAAAGAACTTAAAACATACAATGATAAGCTGTCATACGATTACAACACCGTAAAAGAATCATATGATAAGCTCAGCAGGATCATTCGACAATATGGAAAACTGTCAAAGAAGATAACAAAACACTTTCAATGCTCAAAGCAACTGTGATGGACAAACAAATGGCCATAAATCTTCATATTAACACAATTGCTGAGCTCAAAAGTGAGCTGGAGAAAACTAGGATTGAAACAGAAAGGGTTAACAAATTGTTAATCTGTTATTCTACCAGCATGTATGTCTTCGATCACATTCTGCCTAAACCAGAAAGCAGCAAAAATGGTAAGAAAAGTGAGAAAAATCTTGGAAAATCTTACGATCATGTTACACCTCCTATGTGGAATAGCTATGCTAAGAAACATCCTGACGAAGTGGATAAGGCGTTGAATTTAAATCTTTTCACAGAAAAGAATAACGAGCTGCCTGAAAATCTTGACGTAACATATTCCAAAACAGAAAAGGAATGTGAATCCGAGGTGGTAACCAAAGTGTTTGAAAATGTGTTTGAAAATGAGTCTTATAGCATGGTTTATGAAAGTGTTTAGTCAAACAATGAGAAGTCAGAGTCAAGTTCACATTCTGGAAGTGAGAAAATTTTTCACGAAAATTTTATCACAACGTCAGAAAATGGTTTAAGTGATGATCCTAATGTAGTTATCTACAAACTAAAAGGATCAGATAAGCTATACACTGATGAAGAATTCCCAGTACAGAATGTTAACTTTGACCGTGTCGATAAATTCTTTAAGCTCATTGAAGTTGAAACATCTGAACTAGAGAAGAATGTTGCTTGCTCAAAATCAAAGAAATCAAACAAAACAATTCATCCAAGAGGTAGAAGTTTTCCAGAAAACAAAAGGGATGGGTTAGGGTTTGAAAAGAAAAGAAGAGGAAAACCACAAAGGGAAAATTTCACTAAGGAAATTGAGTTTGTTTATGGTACAAACACTGTTGACGAAAAAGAAATCATTAACAAACAAACCAATGATGAGTTTAAGAAAGAAAAAGAGCTTCGTGAACAAATTTTGGAACACACTGTTGGAAACAATAGTAGAACCTGCTACAGGTGTAACAAAGTTGGGTATATCGCACGACAATGTTCTCAAAATCGTCCAAAGACTGTTCATGAACAAAAGAGGTTTACAGCATATGAGAAGAAAAAGGGTCCAGAGTTTGTGCCAACAAAGATTTTGAAGCGAAAAAATAACATCAATTCTAACAAAGAACCACCAACTGAAATCATTTCTAAATATGAAGTTGGTGAAACATCAAAGAAAGATGAAAAGAAGAAATCTAATCTTTACATCAAAAAGGCATTTTCAAAAGCACAAACCTGGATAGCCAAACCAAAACCATCTTCTGTAACCACAAAACCAACCATTGAGTCAATCAAAACAAAAGATAAGACCAAACTAAAAACTGAACAATGGGTTGAGGTTAAGAAAGATGACAAAGTTGCCAAAGTTCCTAAAGACGACATTGTCATCCCACCCAAGACCGAAAGGGCTTGGGTCTCTCTCTTTAAGTAATATGCTTTTCATATGTGCAGGGGCTTCCAAGGTCAATTATGTCAAAGTGGATCATGGACAGTGGAGCTTCTAGGCACATGACATGGATGTTGGCTTTGTTGTACAATGTAAAAGCCATCAGGGGAGGATATGTCGGGTTTGCCGGAACACAGGGCGGCAGGATCGTGGGAGAAGGACTTTTGACAAACGGCGTCGTGTCTTTCAACAAAGTGAACTACATCGCTGAACTTGAGAACGATCTTTTGAGCATCTCACAGATCTGCGACAAGAAGTTCACAACTCACTTCAACGACAAAGAATATCTTATTCTCAAACCTGGTTTCGTTATTCCCGAGGAGTGGATCCTCATGCGCGCTCCGCGAGAAAATGATTTATATGTCTTAGACATGAGCGTCGTATCCACTACTTCAAAGGAAGGTCAGTGCTTTGTATCAAAAGCTACTGAGAAAGAATCAATACTATGGCATAGGAAGATGGGTCACATACACCTAAGGAAGATGAATTCTCTGGTGCATAACAATCTAGTGGAAGGGGTGAATCTAAAAAAATTTCATTTATCAGACGACTGTATCAGCTGTAAAAAAAGGGAAGCAGCACAAGAAGTCACACCCGAGAAAGCTTCTCAACTCCATCAAATTTCCACTAGAAAAGCTACACATGGATCTCTTTGGGCCTGTCAATGTGAAGAGTATTATAGGAGATCTATACTGTCTGGTTGTAACCGATGACTTTTCAAGATTCTCATGGGTTTTCTTTCAAGAAAGCAAGAATGAAACATTCGACAATCTGATGATCCTGTTTTGAAAGATTGAAAACCTTTACCATTTGCCTATCAAGAGAATCAGAAGTGACAACGGTACTGAGTTTAAGAACAAAAAGATGCTCGAATTCTGCAATGCTAAGGGTATTCATCATGAGTTCAGTGCCCCCTATACTCCTCAACAAAATGGAGTAGCTGAACGAAAGAACAGAACGCTTATTGAAACTGCACGCACGATGCTTGCCCCCTCTAAGTTGCCTATTAGTTTTTGGAGCGAAGCTGTTGCCTTTGCATGTTACACCCTTAACCGTGTAATGGCAGTCAAGAAACACAAGAAGACATGCTTGAACTTCTTAACCAGCGAAAACATAATCTAGAGTTTCTGGAACCCTTTGGATCACCGTGTACAGTTTTGGACCCGGAAGGAAAATTTGGAGCCAGATCTTTGGAAGGATTCTTCGTAGGATATGCAAGTCCGCAAAAGCGAGTCTTCCTCCCAAGCTTGAATCAGGTTATTGTTGCTCAACATGTTGATTGCCAGAGATACACAACACCAGTGCAAAAACCTGGAGAACCGTGGCTGTTCAATTACGACGGATTGTGGAATTCATTTGATCTGCCTGAAGAACCATCTGAAGAAGAGCTTATCCTGTTATTTCAACAACATCAGATATCGAATCAAGAGCAAGTAACAGGGCCGTTGGTAATTTCTCCATCAACATCACCTTCTTTAGAAACAGGTCCAAGCAATACTCAGGCCGAACCAGTTGTTACACCAGCTGCAGAACCATCTTCCCCACAATCAGCAAACGCAAAACCTGAACAAGATCCTACCTTTGATAATGGGGATACCAGTTCCAATGAAGGATCAGAAGAGATTACATGTTATCTAAACAATCAAGCTGCCGAAACCAGTGCGAGAAATGAGGCCACTTCTTCAGAACAAGTTGCTGATCAGAATATCACAAATTTGGAAAGCTCAGTAAATGTTCCAGGTGAAGTAATGCCGAGATCAGTCTCCTACCATCCAACAGATAACATCATTGGAGAACTGCAAACGGGTGTGAAAACGCGAAATCAGATTAATAAGGATCTAAGTTGCTTTTATTCCAAAGTTGCTCCACTCCAAAATAAATTTTCTCATAGTTGTTTTGTTTCTCAGGTCGAACCAGGAAACATCAGAGATTCTCTTAAAGATGATAGTTGGGTGGAAGCAATGCAGGAAGAATTATTGCAATTCCAGAAAATTGGAGTCTGGGAACTTGTTGACCTACCGCCAAAGCAGAAAAAGATAAGCACACGGTGGGTTTACAAGTGCAAAAGAGATGACAGAGGAGTAGTTGTTTGAAACAAAGCTCGCCTCGTAGTTCAAGGTTTTCGTCAGCAAGAGGGGATAGATTACAACGAGGTCTACGCCCTAGTCACACGTCTAGAAGCTATCAACATTTTCTTGGCATTCGCCTCATGGAAAGGTTTCAAAGTATACCAATTGGATGTGAAGTCTGCTTTCCTGTATGGTAAGGTAAAAGAGGAAGTTTATGTCGGCCAACCACCAGGGTTTGTCGATCCAATTCACAAAGACAAGGTCTACTTGCTGAACAAAGCTCTTTACAGTTTACACCAAGCCCCGAGAGCCTGGTACGAGACGCTTTCCAAGCACCTACTGGCTAATAATTTTACCAGAGGAACAGTAGACAGCACCCTCTTTACAAAGGAAGTAGATGGACATCTAATTATTGTACAAATCTATGTGGATGATATCATCTTTGGATCGAAAAATGAACAACTGTGCAAGGACGTCAAGAAAGTCATGAAAGAAAAATTCGAAATGAGCGCTATGGGAGAGATGGAATTCTTTTTGGGGCTTCAGGTTGAACAACTTCCAGACAGTATTTTCATTCACCAGACGAAGTATGTTCATTACGTGTTGGAGAAATTCGACATGACAGGAACTAAACCCGCCTCTACTCCTTTAGCCACAAACCACGGCATTTGTCCAGACAAGTATGGAGAAAATGTTGATGAAACTTTATATCGCTCCATGATCGGATCCTTGATGTATCTCACCGCTTCTCGACCGGATATCATGTACCCCACATGCCTTTGCGCCAGATATCAGTCAAGTCTGAAGGAATCACATCTGTTGATCATCAAAAGGATCATGCGCTATTTGAAAGGATGCCCGAGAACCGGCTTGTGGTATCCACGTCGCGATAATTTCAACCTTGCGGGATACTCTGACTCTGATTTTGGTTGCTGCAAGCAAAACGCTAAATCTACAACGGCCGGCTGCCAGTTCTTCGGAACTCGTTTGGTAACATGGCAGTGCAAGAAACAGACCGCAGTCGCTCTCTCTACTTGCAAAGCTGAATACGTTTCAGCATCCAGTTGTTGTTCCCAAATACTGTGGATATAACAACAGATGAGAGACTACGGTCTTCAATTTCTTGATACGCCCATTTTTGTAGATAATAAGGCGGCCATTGATATCACGGTCAATCCTTGTCAACACTCACGCACTAAACATATCGAGATTCGATATCACTTTATCCGTGACTGTCACGAGAAAAAGTTGATACGAATTGAGAAAATCCACACTGATGACAAAAAAGCAGATTTTTATACCAAAGCTTTTGACAGAGCAAGATTTCAAAATCTTTCATAATTAAATGGTTTAAAGAATCTATCATCAGGGGATATTTATGAGGTTGAGTTTGAGGATGACGATGTTGAGATGTGATCCTCACTGGTAAGTCAAAAGATTTTTTTTTGTAAATAGTTTATATGCTTTCTTTAAAACCAAAAATCCAAAAATATGTTTTTGATTTTTAGTGGAGAAAAAGTTGTGAAAAAAATACAAAAATATTGAAAAAACCATGAAAAATACAAAAACATTGAAAAATCAAGAACTACAAAAACATTGAAAAATCAAGAAAAATACAAAAACATTAAAAATCCAGAAAAGAGTTTTGTGTATAAGAGGAGATGATAGTACATCAGTAGACCATTACAGTACGCTAAAGAAATGTAGTGTTTAAAGGCGTCTAAACAGGTCTTTCTAAGGATATGTCGGTAGGCTTCGCACGTTCAGTAAACTGCTTTCAGGATATAAACCTAAAAAGAGATAAATTGGTAAATCGGTGGCTTAACATCTCTCGGATATATGGGCTTGGTACCCCGAAATTTCGTTTGAGAGAACGCCAGATTCTGAGATACTAGGTCTTTATATTTAGTTGATATCTGGGGTATTATATGAGTTCTTCTGATTTTGCGTCAGCAATGGCCTAGAACTTGTATAATACTTTCGCATTATTCACCCCCAAAGCTGCATAAAAAATGAAGAAAATGTCATAAAAAGATACGACATGCTGCAGTACAAAAATGAAAAGATTCCCAAGAGGAACACCACCAAAGTCGAGCCTTCATCTCTTTCTCTGTACGGTAGTACTAACCTGAGCTCTCAAGGTCTCGCAATTCACCCCTATACAGATATCAGTTAGATATATTCACATGTGAGATGAAATCTAGGGAATCTCGATGTGGGAGTATATTCTGAGGTGGGAAACACAGATTAGGCCATGTTGCTAAAATTTACCTAACATATCTTGAAGCAGTTGAGAAATGTGTATAGGTTTAAGTGGATCAGTATATCGACAATCTGAAGAAAATTTGTTTAAAATCCTAAAAGTTTCATATAGAGCAATGGTACTGTTAATGTGTCTCAACAAACTGATATGATCCTTTAACACAAACTCGCAAAAATATGTTTGTATATATGTTGAACATGTTGCTTTAAGTGTTTATAGCTTAGAAATTTTCAAAAAAAAATCAAAAAGATTTTCTGTTTCTACTTTATTTTCTGACTACCAGTGATGGAAAACAGATCTTCATAGTCAAAAAGGCGACAGAATGCAGAGGAAAATCATTTGAATTACGGGTTGGGAGCTAATCTGGAAACGAAAGTCCGGTTTAAAACGATGAAAAGTTCATTAATTTGAAACTTAAAATCTATGAAAAATTCAGTTTTGGTCAAAAAGTGGCCAGCTAAGGTCATTAACTTGGACTTTGTAGCCAAAACAGTTAAACAAGGTCATGAACTTGGACTTGGTCAACTGTGTGGATAATTAAAAACTGAAAACGAACGAAAAGGGTGAAAAGTTAAGAAAATATCCAAGGGCCAAAAATTTTCGCATGAAAATTAAGATTTTCGCATGAAAATATGGCTTAGTATCACAGGCCAAATTTTCGCATGAAAACAGGCTGCCTATATATATGAGAGACCCGAGCTCATTTCGCACGAAAATTGTTAGAGATTTTGGTGCAGATTCTCTGGAGCTCTTGTGCAACTTTTCTTGCTTCTCTCACTTTACGACGTTTTTGACACATTAGGGAGGTTGATTTGCACACCTCTTGTAATGGCGAAGGTAATCACCGAGATTGAACCGTCAAAATTGGACTCGTCGAACCTTAAACGGACAAAAACGTAGATCTCGGAATAAACTAGCCGGTAAAACTTAAAATTGAACCCTAAAACGTTAATATCGGCAAGTTTAACTAAGGTTTACCGTTTCAATTTCTTGAAAAGTCAAAAATTGCGAGCGTTGTTCAGTTGGTATGAAAAAGGTGACTGCGAAGATGATGAGTTTTCGCACGAAAATTCTAACAGATTTCAACAATTTTCACACGAAAATTTGGTTCAAAACGAAGAACTTTTGGTTAAAATTTTCACACGAAAAGTGTTTTTCTAAAATGTTGAACTTAATGTATAATTTTCGCACGAAAATTAAGTCAAGTTCTACAACAAGATTTTCGTACGAAAATCTAAGAGAAATATTGGTTTGTGAAGATTTTTCTAACTTTTTCACATCTCTCTTTTTCTCACAGAAAACCGTGTATGAGTTCCAACCAATCCACAACTCCTGCTGCTTGATTGACCAGGAAGTACCAGAATTTGCTCCGTTCTCGCAATACATAGACTTTCTGGAGAGACTGCCGGTTTATCATGCCCTTACATATCATCATGATGTTTATGCCTCACACGTTGATAGATTTTGGGGCGCAACAGTTTTAAGAGCTGATGGGAAGGCTATTATTTCAGCAGTTAAGATTGGGGATCAAGATGTCGAAATTATGATCACAGAAGATCTGATCCGCTCAGTGCTACATTTCAGAGATGAAAGTGACTTTCCGACTGGGTATACAGAGAAGTTTGTCAAAGGCTGTTTTTACCGCATGGGATACAACGGATATGTGAACTCTGCTCCATACAAGATCAATCAGTTAGGCTTACCGTACAGATTTCTTGCCCACTGCATTACACGTTCACTAAGCCACAGGAAAGGGGGCTGGGATGATTTAGTAGACTACCACATGTGTATGATAGTGGCGGTGATATTAAACAAGCCCTACAACTTCAGTAGGATGATTTTTGACCAGATGGTGATGAACTTGGGGAAGGGTAGATTTCTGCAGTATCCACGTTTCATAAAGATGATTCTCGATCATTTACATCCTAATCTCGAGAAGAAAAAGGATGACATTTTGGAGTTAGAGCACATGACTGCTTCTGATATGCACAATATCAGCAACTACCGCAAAAAGGGAAAGGCTCCTGCATTCAAACCAGTTTTTGGAACGTTTGTTAAAGTTGATTACGTTGCTCCTCCTGAAGGAAAATGGAGAAATGAAGGGAGCGGTGATGAAAGCGAAGAAGCAAGTATGATGGAAGATTTTGTTGAAAAGAGAAGTCAGTGGTTTATTAAGGGCGACGGTGAGAAAGGTTACTATGGAAAGAAGAAAGGTGGTGCTGCTTCAAAAAGAAAGACATCTACAGAAACTTCTTCTTCTGCACCTAAACGCCAGAGAAAACAAGCCAGTGTCAGCACAGGGTTGATAGATGAAACAGATGTCGAGCAGGTGAATATAGTAGAGACTGTGCAACAAGCTGAACCAGTCCGGGTTGAAGAAACACTGTAACAAACCACTACAGACATTGAGAGAATGGTTGGAGTTGAAAAGGAAGCTGGTGGTGGCGATGATGAAGGGCCATAATCAAGCACAGACTCTGAGGATAGACGAGAAGGAGAAAGGAGAGAAAGAGAAAGAAAAGAGCAAGAGAGGAGAGATAGAGAGAAAGAATTGGCTGAGAAGAAAAAGCGTAAGGCTACAGGGGATGACAATACTACATATGAGCCATCTGAGGCTGAAGAAGATATTTAAATCGTCAAGCCTGCAAAGAAGAAAACTACTAGAAAGCTTCGGATTAAGCTAAGGACAAAACCTTCTGAAACACCAGTTGCCCCAACTGCAGAAACAACTTCTGAACGCCCTACGTCTTCTCAGCATATTACATCAGAAGCTCGTGTTCCTTCTCCTCCACCAGTTGTTGATCCTCCAATCAGTTCTCCCCCTCCACAGTTCACATCTACAGAGGTTCCTACTCCATCTCCTCCTGTTATATCTCAAGCGCAAGCGACATCATCTGCTCATCCTACACAACCAGATCCTCCAATTGATACAGCTTTTGATGACTATTTCTTTGAGATGGGTAGTATTCCAGGGGGAGATAGGCTCACAACTGATGACGTTTATGTTGGAAGGCTCAATGAGTTGGAAGAAAAATTGAA
The DNA here is from genome assembly GCA_947069175.1 of Scalesia atractyloides. NCBI lineage: Eukaryota > Viridiplantae > Streptophyta > Magnoliopsida > Asterales > Asteraceae > Scalesia > Scalesia atractyloides. Next base: position 53,159,811 of record CAMTDV010000019.1, read on the forward strand.
GTCTGCTGATGAGAAGATAAAGATCCTTGAGTCAGATAGGGAAAGCATCAAAGAGATTCTGAGATTTGTGACTGATGATAGTAAAAGATACTTCCAGGCTTCCCAGAAAGTGGCTGTTTATGAAGAAAGAATCAAAGTTCTAGAGAATGAGAGGGGGGTTCTAAAGGCAACCCTAAGCAGTTATGAGACAGAAAATCAGAGGATCATAAAGAAGATGGAAGAATATGAAGCTGAATGTGAGTCGAACAACAGGCAGGTTGAGCTTATGAAGAAGATCTTAGTTCGCACTCTAGGTATCTCTCTCATTGATGAGATTGAAAAGATAGAGTTAGAGGAAGCTAGATAGAAGGTTGCAGAAAGGGAACAAGCTTCCAAAGCTTTATCTGATGCTGAAGACCAAAGGAAAGAAAAGATTGATGATGTGCCTGTGCATGAAGCGGCCACCTCATCGGCTCCTTTGATCGAACAGTCTGTGCCAGAAGCTGAATCCGCGCTAGCAGCTTCTAAGATGGTTGTTTACGATCCCACCATTGATGTGAGCAAGATGTTTGTTCTACAAAGAGAAGGTATTCTAGTATCGATGACGAAGGAAAGGCGATTGCTGATAGGGAACTGAAGAAAGAGATTGATGAGTTGGTAGACAAAACGTTTGATGATCTAGAAAAGGAAGGTTTGAATATGTATCAAATTTGTTTGATAATGAAAATTTATCTGTTGATGCTTACATGAACGACTCTATTTTTGAGCTAACCGATGAACAGGTTTAGGGGGAGTCATCTTTTGCAGAAACAGTACCAAAGCCGAAAGTTATCTATCTTGAGCATGATGTTGAAGAAGGGGAGTATGTTCATAACCTCTCCAAGGCTGATCTTGCAGAATTATATGGCCTACAAGAAGATTCTTTCGAGTTCGACTTTGAAGAAGAATTAAAGAACACAAGCTCAGAGCCGAATGATTATGTTTTCGAAGACATCCCACAAGCGACCGATTATGAAAGAGTCATTATTGAAGATTGGGATTCAGATGACAATGAAGAGGCAAGGTATACGGGTGAAGGAACTGATGTTTTTCCTACCCTTGATGAAATGACTGCTGAAATCGACGATGAGATGTTAAAACAGAAAGTAGCAGAAGCAGTTAAAGAGGGAACAGCTCCTAAACCACCAACAAAGGAAGAGATCATAGAGATGAAAAAGAAATGGTTCAAGGAGATGCCACCTGAAAGAAAGTTCCGTCGTCCATTGGCTTTCTTCACCAGAGACCTTGACGCATCTTTGGGTGACATTATTAGTTGGGGATGGATCGATGAACTCGATGTGTATGCGTTAAAACGTGAGTATGGAGTTCAATACTTAGAAGATTGGGTGATATAAAGACCCTGCTAGAATGGGATGTGAAAGAGCTGGTGCAAACCAAGGCGTTTAGTATGAAGCTGCGTCCAAATGATCAACGTCTATGGAAGCTCATCAAGTTTGAAGCTGAACATGGATTCAATCTATGGAAGTCTCACAAGCCAAAAACCGTGACAAAGATAGATCCAGTTACTCAAGAGAAAGATGTGACTTAATTGTGAAAAGGCCTCGCGTTATGAAGAATATGCCTCTGAAGAAAATGGAACAAGATTTTTACAAGATCTTTAAGTGGTTGCACTATGATTCGAGTACTGGAGAGGCTGTGATTTGTGTTGAGCCTGATGAAGGGCCATGGGATATGTCCGAGGATCTTTCAGAGACCGTAATTATGCATAAAAGAATCTATGGGTGTAACACCCCAACCGATGGCGGAAACATCGGGATGAGACGAAAACGAGATTGCTCATTGCTCACAACATTATTAAGTGACAATAATTAATTAAACCATATTTCATTTCATAAGAATTGTCAAATACATCAATGTAACAAAACAAAGAACAACCTAACATTTGCAAAGTCATAACAAAATTGATACGTCGACATTAAACCTAACGTCTAATTTGTGTGTATCTAGTCCTTGCTATATTGTTTTCATAGCGTCATCTCCTTCAACCTGTAACATGTTTTAAAATAAAGTCAATGCAAAGCAAAGGCGAGTACACAAGTTTAAGCATAGCATACGTATACGAATAAAGTTTTAACAATCCTCATGGCAACCAAATCTATACAAGAGCAATATCAAGGCATGCAATGCTAATAATCAAACCCGTAACGCAATCACGATGTTTTAACATGACCTCACGAATAACACGATGGAGGTGGATGCGTGAATTCCTATAGCGCTAAGCATGTCAAACAAAGGCTAAAAATAGTTAATGACTAAAGCATAGCATAACGTTTATCCCCAGACAAGCAACAAGTATACGATTCAAGTAGTCATGTGTATAGGATTGTTTGTGCATTTCATAAAGTTTAAGTGTTTGTGATTTTTGTATATGGAAACATGTTACACCCAAAAAGTGATATAAACAAGTGTGGGTCGAGTGTACTCACAGAATTGCTAAGTCTTCTTTGGAAATTCCACGACGAGTTGATGAGTGGGAGAAAGGGGACACCGAGGTCACCTTAAAAATGGCAAACGGATGTGCATGAATAATCGAAGCTACGACGGAGGATTCGAATTGGAGTTGAAAGCACGTGTACCTATATCACGGGATTTACGTAACGACTCTAAATTTTAAATTGTCAAAGGTGTCGTAGAAGTGTTATCAAAATAATACAATAAATATATATATTTTTAGCGAAAAGCGTATTAGGTAATTATTTATATTTTGACGAAAAGTATATTAAATATATATATATATTTTTTAAAGTATAATATATATGTCTTGTCGATAAGGGAATGATATACATATATGTATATCGCCTTTTAGATAAGTATAGGTATACGAGGGTTTAATAATTTATTTTGTCGAAGTATAATATCTATATTTATTTGATGTCGTTTAAGAAATATGCTTCGCCGGAAAGTGCAATAAATATATATACGTATGATTTGACGAAAACCGGGCAGAGTTTCCTCTGTTTTTAGACGATCCCGACAACACAAGTTGTCGATATATGTGTCAAAACTCAACAATCAACGAAGCAATATATTTATACAAGTTATGTAACGAAAAAATATATATTTATACAACTTACAAAGACACGTTTAGTGTACAAGTAAGTAATGTTTTACGATTAAAGCGATAAATAATATAACAATAATAATAAAGGTTTCGCGCCGTTTAAGATTTTTACCCAGTCTCGGGTCGACAATTGACCAGCAGTTGACCGGTTGACTTTCGTTGACCAAGTTGACTAGGTTTGACCGAACACCAAACGAGACCCGAACCGAAGCCAAAACTGTCATTGACTCACTGCTGACCCGAACCTCTGCACCGAGACCCGAACCCGCTGAACATGAGCCATGAACTTGACTGAACCGAGATTCGACCCGGAGCTGACCCGTAGACTGTTTGACTGTTTGACCAGACCCGAGCTTTGACCAGGTCTAACCGGGTTGACCCGAGCCTGCTGAATCGAGATGGAACCAAAATTGAACTCAACAAACCAATTAAAAATGAATGCAAAACTGAAAAATCAAGCACGACCCGTACCTGAACCGAATCAAGGTTGAACCTGAGCCGGCATGAACGGAACCATGACCTAAACCAAGACTGAAGTTAACTGAGCCCAACAAGCTGAGTTGACTCATTGAGTTGACCGGTGCTGACTGCCTGGAAGCTCAAGACCCGAACCAGCTGAAACCGAGCCTGAACCAGGTCTGAGACCACGGGCGTTGTTAAAACACCACCGCTAAGCCACCGCCACCGCTGCTACACCGCCGTTGCTGAACCCCATCACTGCCGCCGCTGCTACGCCGCCCCTGCTGCGCCGCCACTCGATTGGTGGCCAGCGACACCACTGCAGAGAGGGAGAGAGGAGAGTGAGAGTGAGGTGGTGGTGTGCGGGTTGGAGGAGAGGTGAGGGTTCGAGGGGAGGTCGGCGAGCGCATGACGGCCGACGGCCGTCGCGTTTGATGGGAAGCAGGGAGTGAGGTAGAGAGTCCAAGAGGTGAGGGTGTGGATGTGGCGGCATGGATCTGCGTCTGCGGAGAAGGAGTTGGCCGGAACGGCGCCGGTCGCCGGAAATCGCAGGGGGGGGGGGCTGGATAGTTGTGTAAGTTTAGTGTTTTAGTGAAAAAAGGGGAAGAATGAGATTAGTTTATAGGCTAGGGTTTGATAGGTTGGGCTAAAGCCTGGTTGTGGCCCAATCGCGTCTGGAACCCGCTGTAGAATCCCGATCGTCGCATAATGTCATAGGGTATTGTTATTGTTATTATTATTGTTATTATTATTATTATTATTATTATTATTAAAAATAATAATAATAAAACGCGGGGCGTTACAATGGGCTATGGCGTGCAATCAGAGTATTGGATCCTATGTGGCTGGTCAACTGCTCAGAGAAAGACATTGAATGATTATTCTTCATCAAAATCAGTTATGAAGATAAAGACAAGGAGCAGGCCATGCAGTTCCAGAAAATTGTGAATGTTTGTTACGCTAACAACATTAATTCAGGTAAAGAATGGAAAACTTCATGGAGAAAGCTTGAAGATAAAGAGTAGAAAAAGAAAGATCAAAATGAAGAAAGGATTGAAGCTCGTCGAAAGCTAGCCACCCATGAAAGGTTCAAGTTCGGGAATACTTACAATCGACCTCCTCCTACAGATCAAACGCCCATTGCTTCAGAGGAGCGTCAAAGGCCAAGCAAGAGATTTTTTGGTTGATTCAAGTCAAACGTGTTTAAAGATTTTGAAGAAAAAGTTTTTGAAGATTGTCCAAGACTGCGACAACATCCATGGGGGAGTCTGTTGGTGCACTTATGTCTATTGCCTACGTCTAGGACGAGTCTATTGTACAGATAGGGTTTCGTAGCGTCAGAAGTTTAGTTTTGAAGTTTTTGTATGTTTACTGATATTTTCGACGAAAATCTGTAAGGATTTTCGCATGAAAATTTCGTGCAAAAATCCATGCTGCCTACTCACTTGGTGCTGTTATGTCTGCCTATAAATAGGTGACTTAGGTTGTGTGTTAGGCATGCTGTTTTGAGGAATCAGTGGCGAAGCCCTGTTCGAGTCTGTAATCATTGCAAACGTTTATTCAACACACAGATGATTAAACAGTAATCATCGCTTGTTCTTTGTTTGTTCAATCAGCTAACAATGAATTCCGCCTCTGTTAGCTGAGCAAGTCTGACCGGAAAGCTCATTAAGTTGGGTCCGATCCTAGCATTCACACAGCCTTATTCGTAGGAAATCAAAGACCTTATTTTTGTACGAAACATACTGATAAAAGGAACTTTCTTGAAAAGCGTGGCTTGTCAGTCAAATCACACCTAATATGTTTCCATTCAAAGTCTTTTGAAAATTTCAGGTATAATGGAAGAAGAATTTATCAACGCCTTCGCCACATCAGCAGTCACAAATGCTGCAGCATAGAACTTGACCCTTGACAACGAAATAGGAACTATGACAAAACCACCAAAGCTCATGAATCTAGAAGATTATGATAGTTGGAGCAAACGGTTTACCAACTAGGTTCAGGCTAATCATTTCAACTGCTGGCTCACAATTCAAGAAACATATACGACAGACACAAAGTTGATAGAGAGAAGTTTGTAAACGAAAAAAAAACGATGAACCTTCTACAACAAGCAATCAAAGAAGACATCCTAACGCTTTTACAACATGAAAATACTTCTCAGACTTTGTGGAATGCTTTACGCCTTAAGTTTGAAGGAAGTTCTCAGATTCGAAAGAGTAAGAAGGCGCTACTAAGAAAAGAATTCGATATCTTCAACATTCTGAAAGGAGTAAGCATGAAACAGTTGATAGAAAGATACTGTCATCTGGTTGTTCAAATGAAGAGAATGAGAGTTCTGAAAAGTAATGAAGAATTGGTAGATAAACTGGCTGATGCCTTACCAGCAGGAGAATGGTCAACTTATCTAACCATCTTGAAGAACGGAATAGAATACAGTAACTTCACGTTGCCACAGTTTATTGAAAGATTGGAAGTACACGAACTGGAAATGCAGAAGATGGTGAAGAACAAGGGAGCTCAACTTCAGCAAGATGTAAAACTGTACTTCAAAGGCAGTCCTATTACAGATACACAAAGTCCAAAAATCCAGACAACTTTCGGTGCAAACAACACATCGATTCCACCCTCAAGCCAAACCAGTGGGTTTCAGTCTTTTGCTTCCTTCAATCCAAATACTCCTCAAGGACCACAATTATCTCAAAATTCAAATGCTCCTCAGAACAGTCACCAAAATCAATCTAATCCCAATCAACGAATCATATAATGCAATATCACATTGAACCTCCAGAATGCCCAGGACTTCAATGAAAATACAACAAAGCAACATATGGCCCTGCTAGCCTCAATTCTAGAATCATATGAAAGCTTGGTAGCTGGAAGAATTGGGAAATCAGAAACGAACAAAGAGGACTATGATCAAATAGATCCAGTGGAAGTAGAGTTGATTGATATCAAATGGTTTATGACCTTTGTCACACCCCGACCGCGTAAAACAACAAACCGTGGCGGAATCGTCGGGGGGTGTCGTAACAGAACTATTGTTTCAATAACCATGGCATAATAAGTTAAGTCTTATTTAATAGAATTGTTTACATTGTCTAGAAATTTAAACATAAAACATAACATAAGTTATATTATCTTCAGGTTTTAAGTTACTAAAGCCCAAAGTCCATCCTAAGTGTCGCATGATCAACTTAAGCATTCACTCCTGAAACATATGTGAAAATAAAGTCAGCAAAGAAATGCCGGCGAGTACATAGGATTTTGCGTTTAAGATTCATGGCCTAAAATGTTTAAAGAATACTTAGTTAAAAAGTGGCCATGAATACTTATAAAAGTGTTTTCTTTTATAAACATCATAAGATAAATCGAATGAAATAAAAGAAATATGTATGGTTAAATCATTAACCAAAATATATGTCATGTCTCGTGTAAAAATGTCATGTCATAGATAAAAATGTCTTGTCTTGTACTTTGTTTGAATGATTTAGATAACGACACGATATGCAATATGATAAAAACACTTATATATAGGAAGTACCAGCGGCGTACCCACCATGCTTTTATCATACTACACCCATCCTGTTATTTAAATCATTTACCATAAACCAACCATCAAAAGTCTTATTAAACCAAAATATTGTGAACCAAAGTCATGAATATACAAGTCTTGTGTAACCAAATGTCAAGTATAAGCCAATGTCTTCAATAGTCAAAATGTCTTGTAATAAAACATGTCTTTGAATAATCAAAAGATATATTTTATAAACCATTGCTTTTATTGTTAAACATGTATTCAAATTGTTGGCAAACACATTCAAACCTTGTGACAGTCAAATAGACCCCTATATGTCAAAGGTCTATCCATTTCATCGGATTCTGTCATTCCCTACTTCCAAACAAACCTAGGAAGCGGGGAAGGGGATTTGTCAAGTCCTATGGTACCATTACATACTACCGGTCGGCATGATCAATGTTATTGAATGTTTAAGTCAATCTCCAACACACCAAAATGTCATGAACAATGTAGAAAAAAATGTCTTTGAACCAATGTACTAGTATGCTCAGTCAACATACATAGCAAGTAAATGTCTTTGAAAACCAATGTACTAGTATGCTCAGTCAACATACATAGCAAGTAAATGTCTTTGAAAACCAATGTACTAGCAAGTAAATGTCTTTGAAAACCAATGTACTAGTATGCTCAGTCAACATACATAACAAGTAAATGTCTTTGAAAACCAATGTACTAGTATGATCAGTCAACATACATAGCAAGTAAATGTAATGTAAATCAATGTGCTCATATGCCAAGTCAACATATGCCGCAAATGCAATGGAAATCATGTACTATATGTACTATGTAATCAAAGCATGTATAAAGTCACGAAAACAAGAAAGAAATCATAGGCACATATGTTTCACCCCAAAACATTTGAAAACGTAAAAGAGGGGACTATGTACTCACTTGTGATTGAACTAAAGTCCTTGTTCAAGAAGATAAACCAAGATCAAGAGTCCGTGAAATCAAGCGTGTCCTAAAATCGGATAATTGTGTAAATATCGGGAGTTTAATCGGCGGATTAGATAGAATGAGACCTTATAAACCAAATGAGTATTGGAGCTCATATGACATGGTTTATAATGTTAACATTCTGAGTTGGAAAGATTCTTAAGTGCTTTTGACTCGTTATGACCCGTTATGACCCGTTAAGGTAGTTTAAGCCACTTTCACGTGTCATTTATGTAACTACGTTCGGATGGTTAGCTTTGTGTTATGATAAGTCTAAATTACCAAAACATACTTAAAATGTTATTTAATAGAATACATGTCAAAATTTATGTTACATATGTTTTTAGTTGATTTACTTGTAGAAAAGGGCATTTTGGTCTTATTGAAGATTATATCAAATAATTATCATAACACTAACCAAATGACATGACGATAAGGTATAACCTCAGAGGGTTATTCCCTTTATGATTTTGGTCATAAATATGTGTTTGGTCGGGTCCAAAGATCAACCAAACGGGTCAGATTCGAAAGTCAAAGCGGTGGTCAAAACCGCTAGACTTATGACTCTAAACAAGCACCAAAACAAATGTGACGAATTAGACATGTGTTGACATGTCTAAATAAGTTTATAAAAGTGTTTTGGCACCAAAACAAACTGTTTTGATACCCAGAAATGGTTCCGTTGCAAATTGCACAAAAATCACATTTTTGACCGAAACTTTGACTTGTTAAAATGACTAGAAAAGATAGAAATCAGTAGGTATGATCATTAGGGATTATGACCAACATGATTATGATCATATTAACAAGTTCAATTGGATTTTGTTTTGATCAATTCATGATCAAAACTGAAAGTCAAACCAAAGTCAAACTATTTGATTTTTAGTTCAAATATACTACAAGAATTGAACAAGACATGAATGAAAACACTTACAACACCACGGATAGCCAACAAATCTCAGGGAATGATCACCAACAAGGTTGCAAACTCCAAATTGAACCAGATTTGAATTGATCAAAAGTTCAAGAATTTGGGGAACATGGCTATTTATAGATTTCTTGGTGTAACAAGATCAAGACACATGTCCATGAGTCACCATAGAGTTGGATTAGTGTCCCATTACATGTCAAATGCAGAGATTGGGGTGGCAAAATCGTTTGGTGAGTCAATAAGCAAGTTAACCAGCTGTTGCCACCTTTCTGATGTGCTGGAGGGTCCTTACGGACCGTAAGGGCTTTGGGCCTATGGTCCGTAAGCCCTTTAGCTGGCAGACACTTTTGAAAATTGGCAGAACAGGCCCCTGCACATGTTTCGTCATGTTTTGGCACTTTTAACACCCGTTAACCTCATTTTCAAGCTTCATAAGGATGAAATAACATAGGTAACTTGAAATGTGTCCAAAAATGTTCCGGGTGTTGGTTCGTTTGGTCGTAAGGTTGCAGTTTTCGGTTAATTACGACGAAAATCAAAACGAATGCGTTCCAATTACCAAAATATAATATTTTAATGATTACAAATTTTTTTTTATGTGAGTACCTGTTCCGGATTAAGAGATACGCGAATTGGCATAGTTTCGCAGAATTTGCAAAATAGCCCCTGAAGTTGCAAAAGCATGATTTTGCCATACCGAAGCCTTCAAAAGATAATTCTAAGTTACGTAAACTTGTTCCGGAGTGTGCGTCGCTATGATAATCGGCAGACTTTCATAGTTTGTCATAAATAGTCCCTGTGATCGAGTAAGTTTGTTTTTGACATACCAAACCCTTCAAAACTTATTTCTAAGTTATGTAAAGTATATTTAGGGTATGTTTAGCTTATGTTACTATTCCGGACTATACGTTGCGTTTATCTAAATATGTTTTGCGATTACATTTCCAGAAAAGGTTTGAAAGGTCAAAATCGAACAATTATTGAAAATGCACAAAAGTCATAAGTATATAGACAAATTGTAAACGACACAAAGTTTCATTAATCATCAAATAGTTCGGAAGTCGTTACAAGATTGAATTACACAGATGTCACAGTCTCCCCTACTTTAGGAAATTTCGTCCCGAAATTTAATTAGAGGAAACTTGTGAGAAAAGATGTGGATACTTCGCCTTCACTTGATCCTCTCGTTCCCAAGTAAATTCTGGGCCACGTTTGGATTCCCAGCGAACTTTAACAATCGGTATCCGTCTGCGCTTGAGCTTCTTGACTTCACGGTCCAATATTTCCACAGGTTTCTCAACAAAATGCATCGTGTTATCAACACGAATTTCATCAAGAGGAATGTGGAGGTTTTCATCAGCCAAACACTTCTTTAAATTGGACACGTGGAAGGTTGGATGAACATTACCAAGTTCAGGAGGTAGCTCAAGTTTGTAGGCAACTTTACCAATTCTCTCAATGATCTTAAATGGTCCAACGTATCGTGGGGCAAGTTTTCCTTTCTTCCCGAATCTAATCACACCTTTCTAAGGGAATACCTTAAGGAGTACGTGATCACCGACTTGGAATTCCAAAGGCTTGCGTTGTTTGTCCGCGTAACTATTTTGACGGCTTCTAGCTGTCAAAAGGTTTTCGTGAATTTTCTTGACTTTATCCGTTGTGTCTTGAATAAGCTCAGGTCCAGTGAATTGAGATTCACCGATCTCATTCCAACAGACAGGTGAACGACATTTTCGACCATAAAGAGCTTCAAAAGGTGCCATGTCAATGCTGGAGTGATAACTGTTGTTGTAGGAGAATTCGATCAATGGTAGATGCGAATCCCAACTACCACCAAAGTCAATCACACAGGCTCTAAGCATATTCTCCAGTGTTTGGATTGTCCATCCATTTAAGGATGATAAGCAGTGCTCAAATTAAGCATGGATCCCATGGCAGACTGCATGGTTCTCCAAAAATTAGATGTGAATCGAGCATCACGATCTGATATGATATCCAAAGGGACACCATGACGAGATACTATTTCATCCACATAGATCTTAGCAAGTTTGTCAACAGAGAAGTCCTCACGAATGGCTATAAAATGTGCTGACTTTGTTAGACGATCAACGACTACCCAAATGGCATTGTGACCTCTAGAAGTGCGCGATAATTTGGTAATGAGATCCATAGCAATGTTTTCCCATTTCCAAACCGGAATCTCTGGTTGTTCAAGCAAACCAGAAGGACATTGATGTTCTGCCTTAACCTTGAGACAAGTAAGGCATTTGGAGACGTACAAAGCTATATCTTTCTTCATACCCGGCCACCAATACTGAGTACAAAGATCTTTGTACATTTTATCTGCACCTGGATGAATTGAATAACGAGACTTATGTGCTTCATCCATTATCAAGGTGCGGAGATTTTGTAGACTTGGAACCGACAAACGGTTCAGATAATAAGATAACCCATTGTCTTTTGCTTCCAGCTGAAGCTCGAGATGATGTGGTAATTCAATACCCATTTTGTCTTGTGCAACACAAGTACGTTGAGCTTCAAGAATACACGTCTGGATATCAGATCGAACTTGCATGCATTGCAGCTTGACACGTTCTTTACGACTAAGAGCATCGGCTACGACATTCCCCTTACCAGGATGGTAGCGAATTTCGCAATCATAGTCGTTTAGGAGTTCGACCCAACGTCGTTGTCTCATGTTCAGTTCTTTATGATTGAAGATGTGCTGGAGACTTTTGTGGTCCGTGAAAACCACACATTTTGTACCGTATAGGTAATGTCTCCAAATCTTAAGAGCGAACACAACAGCACCCAACTCAAGATCATGAGTGGTGTAATTCTTTTTGTGAATTTTCAACTGTCTTGATGCATATGCTATGAATTTGTCTCTTTGCATGAGAACATAGCCAAGGCCTACATTTGATGCATCACAATATACAACAAAGTAGTCGTTTCCTTCAGGTAGAGATAAAATAGGAGCATTACAAAGTTTCTGCTTCAAAGTCTGGAAAGCTTCTTCTTGTTTGGGTCCCCACTCAAAACGTTTATTCTTTTGAGTTAGAGCAGTAAGAGGAACCGCAATCTTAGAGAAATTTGCAATGAAGCAACAATAGTAACCCGCAAGACTAAAAAATGAACGAACTTCGGTAAGGGTTGTAGGTGTATCCCATTCCTTTATCGCACTGATTTTGGCGGATCAACAGGTATACCTTGTTTGTTGACAATATGTCCCAAAAATTGAACTTCCTTTAGCCAAAATTCACACTTGGAGAACTTGGCATATAGTTGTTCTTTCTTCAGGAGTTCCAAAGTTAAACGAAGGTGTTGTTCATGATCGGCTCGTGTCTTGGAATAAATCAAGATGTCATCAATAAAAACAATGATGAACTTATCCAAATAAGGCCTACAAACCCTATTCATCAAGTCCATGAAAACAGCGGGAGCATTGGTTAATCCGAAAGGCATCACAGTGAACTCATAATAACCGTAACGAGTGCGAAAGGCCATCTTGGGAATGTCTTCCTCGACTAAACGAAGTTGATGATACCCAGATCGTAGATCAATCTTCGAAAAGCAAGTAGCACCCTGTAGTTGATCAAAGAGATCATGTCACACGCCGACTCACAGTGGAAGACAATCGCAGGGTGCGGCAGACACATGGTAATTCCCCATAATTTAAAAACATGATATCACATAAAGAGGGAACCTCGGTTACAACATACTAATAGTATCATATTACAAACCATAAGTTCAAGTACGGTACTACGAGCCACTACAGCTCTTATTCTGCTACATTCTGCTACCCAAGCCATCCACACGCACATTCATTATTCCTGTTTAGTCTTACCTGAAATGCATGTTAGTTTTAAAAAGGGTCAGCTAAACGTTGCGTGAGTTCCACTGGTTTGGTTGTTGTGTAACAATAGGTGTTAACAAGTTTAATTGCACAGGTCACAGTCACAGATGGAATTACACGGAGAGCACAAGTGAAACCTGGACTATTTTAACTTTGTCGTGTCATGTTCGACACCTCAGCACACCAGGCTGTGTCACGTTCGACACCTCAGTCCATTTACTGCGTCACGTGCAATTGAATGTCCCCAAAGTAGTTATGCCTACAACATAACCAAGGTTAGGACGCGTGCAGTTTCCTTGTTACCGGCCGCACTGGTCTGGAGCAACTGGGTTTGTCAGACCTTTAGTACTATCCACTGTCCCATAAGGCTTACGTTAATCACTTGTAGTGGGGAGGTTGTTCGTGTGTTAGATAATTCACATCATCACAAGTTGGTGAAATTATCACAATTTGTAACATGCAAGTCCCCAGAAAACAGTAAAACAATTCAAAAGTGGGGAAGTGAAAACGCAGAGTACGAGTAGTAGTCTCAACAAAAGGGTGATCAGGCATCTGGATCAACTTTAGTAGCAAGCATGCAAGTACGAACTCAAATCAGTATCTAGGTTGGTAATGGTTATAACTTGGATTCGATCGGGAGTTTTCACCCCGGATTGAGTCTATAGGACAATGGCATAGTGATGGAGGTCAGGGTAGTATTAGTTTTCAGTTTGGCTTCCGGGCATCGTTTCGCGTGTCGCCAAAGTGAGTAGTTTAACGTGTTCGGATAATAGTACGGGAATACCCATAGTGCCAACACGTAGTTATTTAAGAATGATTAACTTTTCGTTAAGAGAGTTTGAGTGTTTGGGGAGTCTAGGTTGCCCAAATTTAAGTTTCCATTTTCACCATCGGGAATTCTCCCGAACTGTCTTAGGACACTCCCATATTGCCCAATTTGCCCGGGAATCTCCCGGAATACTCCAGGTGTTCCAGGTTTAGTATTTGTCGGGTTGGGTCAGTTCCCAGTTCCGGCAGGTTCGTTATACGGTAAACTGCCGAAATTGATTTAAAATAACCTATTTTTAATTCCATAAATTCCCATTTAATCTATAATTTAAATAACAATATGAAAATTGTATACAAGTTAGTAAAAATCTGTAAATTATGGTAAAAATAATTTGGGAATTTATTTTGGCACTTTCCTTATTTAATTAAATTATTTATAAAATAATATTTAATCAAATAATTAACATTAATCATCATCAGTGGTCCAAAAATTCCCAAAACATTCCAGAACATCCTTTACATGGCCATGAACTTCTCAAAAAAATTTGAGATTTTTCCAATTTCGTTTCTGTGCGTTCCTGGCTACTGAAAACTCGCAAAAACGCGGATTTTTATCCCAAATCAAAACTCAACCAGTGGACTCCAAAATTTCCCATAACATTTCCCATAAGTTTCTTAGTCTCTCTGTAAAATTTGGTGATTTATTGAATTTTTTTGGTAATTGTTCCGAAATTCTTTCGGTAAAACAGTCAAAAATTCACCAAAAAATCATAGAAAATTCCGAAAATTCTAAACTTTTACGTGGACCTTCCTAACAATACCCTACACCACCACACAAAATATCAGCTCAATCCAAGTATCACGGACCAAGTTATACCCAAAACAAAAATATTCCTACTCTAGATTCGGTTTTCGGGCGATATACCTAACGCAAGCTCCGTTTCCGCAGGTTGTTCTTGAGTCCAGAAGGGTGTAGGAGCTATATTCAGTACCGACACAACAAGTACAATCCAAATATGCTAGAACTTAGATCAATCAAGCTGTGTTTCATGGTTTTTCGGTTAATCGAATAGTTATGTGATTGTTGTCGAATAGGTATGATTAGGGTATTAAACCCCAAAGATTTGTGACCATGGCTGCCATATGACACCAGAGAATTCCCAAGATGTTCTTATTCAGCCCATAAACTTGATTAAACCTTCAAAAATCATGGATTAAAAAGGGTTTTCATGACTTAAACCAAGTTTTCTCAAGAAATCATGATTAAAACCTTAAGAAACAAGAGTTATACCTTTGATTTAGTGATGTTTAAGTTGAAATCACCTGAATTGAAAGTGTTTTAGTGCAGGTTTGAAGAAGAAACTAAGTAAAAATGAAATAATAAAAAGGATTTAAAAGAAAAAATAATAAAATATGGGGGGTGGCGGTTTGGGGTGGGCCCAATGTGGCCACCTCGTGCTTCGTATTACGCGCTAAAAGATTATGTTTATCTTCCGTGTTGCGTTTAGGTTCGTTTTCGGGTCCTGGACGCGTTCTCGATTTGCGAAACGGGCTCTGTTTTTCGCGTTTTTAGTGTCAAAAGACTCGGTTTTAAAAACTGAGCATAACTGTCTCGAAATCCGAACCCAGTTTCGTTTTAATCATAAAAGTCTCGTATTAGGTTAGTTTAAGTGTTTTTAAGCTTGATCGATCGTTCCTTGCACATTTGGTGGTCTTATGTTATGCCCGAAACGAATTCGTTTCCCTAACCGGGAAGCTGCTTCGTTTTGCGTGCCCATGCTTCGATTAGCTTCAAACCTTATATCAAAGTCTATGGCACAAAACTAAGTTATTTTTGGAACTCATAATCTTAAATGATGCTACCGATAACCTAATAATCAATGTCAAAGGTTTAATGCGTTGTTAAACGGAAAGCTCCGGTTCAACACGTGTTTAAAGGCTAAGGACACCAACTTCGCACCCTTGGCCCTTATTAGTGTTGTATCATTCATAACATGCTCTCGGGTTCCTCCGAGACATAACAGATGCCGTTTAATGACGCACACAAGTCACACATGCTTGAAACGTTTTTGTGAAATTATTGTTTTTAATCAGGCTTTAAGTTGGGACCAATTAAGGTGTACCTGGTTTCATCGTGGGTATCGCAGTCTCCCCTGGTTAAGAAATTTCGTCCTCGAAATTTACCATGTCTAGCTAGGGGAAAAGGTGAGGATATTTTCTACGGAATTCTTCCTTCCGTTCCCAGGTATATTCAGGTCCTTGTTTCGAGTTTCACCGGACTTTAACCAGTGAAATCTTGTTGTGCCTTAATTGTTTTACCCTGCCAGTCTATCGTCAACGTGTATGTCTTCCAAGGGTATCTGGGTGTCTTTGCCTGCTAGGCACTTCTTGAGGTTTGAAATGTGGCAGACATTATGAATGGCACTAAGCTCGGTTGTTAGCTTCAACCGATATGCTATGAGACCTACATTTTCTAGGATCTTGTAGGGTCCAATGTATCACGGGGCTAACTTTCCGGTCTTTCCAAATCTGATAACGCCTTTCCATGGAGATACTTTTAACAATACCCGTTCACCCACTTTGAAAGATAGCGGTTTCCTACGTACATCAGCCCAACTCTTTTTGCCGACTCTGAGCGGCTTTCAGGCGATTCTGAATCTGATAGATCTTATCGGTCGTTTCCTGAACTAGTTCAGATCCCGTCAGTTGAGTGTCACCCACTTCGGCCCAACAAAGTGGTGATCGGCACTTTCGACCATAGAGTGCCTCGTATGGGGCTGCCTGGATGCTACTGTGGTAACTATTGTTATATGAAAATTCGACTAGAGGGAGATGCTTGTCCCAGCTTCCTCCAAAGTCTAGGACACAAGCATGAAGCAGGTCCTCTAGTGTCTGAATCGTGCGTTCCGATTGGCCATCGGTTTGGGGATGGTAAGCAGTGCTCAAATCAATTCTTGTCCCCATAGCTTCTTGTAACTTTTTCCAGTACCGCGAGGTAAAATGGCTATCTCGGTCGGAAATAATAGCAATTGGGACACCATGTCTAGCTACTATCTCATTAGTATAGATTTCAGCCAACTGGTCGACGACTACCCAAATCGGAATAAAATGTGCGGATTTGGTCACTCGATCGACGACTACCCAAATCGCATCATGACCACGAGGCGTTTTCGGAAGATAGGTCACGAAATCCATCGTGATTTGTTCCCATTTCCACTGAGGTATCTCGGGTTGTTGCAACATTCCCGATGGTTTCTGATACTCGGCCTTGACTCGCGCACAAGTCAAGCATTGGCTCACGTACTCGGCCGTGTCCTTTTTCATCCCCGGCCATCAGTAAAATTCTTTAAGGTCATGGTACGTCTTATCTGTACCGGGATGAATCGAATATTTCGACTTATGAGCCTCGTCCATTATTAACTGTCTCAAATCCGAATTTGCAGGAATCCACACTCGATTCTTGAAATACAACACCTCGTCAGTTTTCCTCACAAACGTTTCTCATTCTCGTGCAATCCTACACCGGGTAGCTGGCTTTCCACCAGGGCTGCATATGCGCGTTCCGGATTTGATCTATCAGGCTTGTCTGCACAATCATTCCCAAGGCTCTCACTCGAAGGGGTTTAATTCGATCCTTCCTACTTAGCGCATCCACTACCACATTAGCTTTCCTCGGGTGGTACTTTATTTCACAATCGTAATCGTTTAACAACTCCACCCATCTACGCTGCCTCATGTTCAATTCCTTTTGGTCGAAGATATGTTGGAGGCTTTTGTGGTCCGTATATATAGTAAACTTGTACCATATAAGTAATGTCTCCAAATCTTAAGTGCAAATATAACAGCGCCTAGTTCCAAATCATGCATCGTGTGGTTCTTTTCGTGCACTTTCAATTGTCTAAAAGCGTACGCAATAACTTTATTCCTTTGCATAAGGACACATCCAAGCCCTTGTTGCGATGGGTCACAGTATACGACAAAGTCGTAATTGCTTTTGGGTAGCGTCAGGATTGGGGCCTCGCATAACTTTTTCTTTAATAGCTGGAACGCTGTTTCCTGGTCTTCACCCCATTCATACTTCCTGTCCTTTTGCGTCAAAGCGGTTAGCGAATGGGTGATACTTGAGAAGTTTTTTGATGAAGCTGCGGTAATACCCTGCCAGTCCCAAGAATTGGCGTATTTCTTTTGGAGACTTCGGCGTAGGCCAATTCTTGATTGCTTCTATCTTGCTTGGATCTACATGAATTCCATACTGATCCACCACATGTCCTAAAAATTGTACGACTTGCAACCAGAAGTCGCACTTAGGCAACTTAGCATACAATTGTTCCTTCCGTAGTGTCTCCAATATAGCACGTAAATGATACCCGTGCTCGTTCTTGTTCTTAGAGTAGATCAAGATATCTTCGATAAAGATGATGACAAACTTGTCGAGGTATGGTTTACATACCCTGTTCATGAGGTCCATGAACACCGCGAGTGCGTTAGTTAGCCCAAAGGGCATAACTAGGAACTCATAGTGGCCATACCGAGTTCGAAACGCTATCTTGGGAATATCGTCCTCTTGGACCTTCACTTGATGGTAACCTGACCGAAGATCTATCTTAGAAAAATATCGGGCTCCTTGTAGCTGATCAAAAAGATCATCGATCCTTGGAAGAGGGTAACGATTCTTGATAGTGACCTTGTTCAATTCTTGGTAGTCAATGCACATTCGGAAGCTACCGTCCTTCTTCTTCACAAACAAAACTGGGGCTCCCCAGGGGGAATAACTAGGACGGATGAAACCACGATCAAGTAACTCCTGCAGTTGCGTCAATAGTTCTTGCATCTTGGGCGGTGCAAGACGATATGGGGCTTTGGCAATGGGTGTCGTTCCCGGTATTAATTCGATACGAAACTCGACTTGCCGATTAGGCGGCAATCCGGGCAATTCCTCCGGGAATACATCGGGGTATTCACATACTACCGGAATGTCCTCAATACGCTTCTCGGCTGGTTCCTCCGTCGTGACACTGGCTATAAACACGTCACATTCCTGTCGTGTATGCTTTAATGCCTTAAGGTGAGATATGAGGTTTAGCATGATACCTAACTTCTCTCCCTGTACCATGATCACATTCTTCAGGGATAAAGGAATCTTAACAACCTTTTGTTCTCACAACACTTTTGCATGATAGCTGGATAGCCAGTCCATTCCTACGACAATGTCAAAACGACCCAATTCTACGGGTAAAAGATCGATAGTAAATTGGTAGCCATTAAGGGTTATAGGGCAGTTACAAATGAGTTGGTGACTAATGATCTGTTTTCCATTGGCAAGTTCAACGGAATAGGGTTGTTTTAAATCAACGGCTGGCATATTCAATAGTGGCAAAAACGCAAATTGAAACATAACTTCTATCAGCTCCCGTATCAAATAACACTGAAGCAAATTGATCGGAAACGAGGAATTACCTGAAACCATATTGGGATCCTGGCGTGCGTCACCAGACCCCATGACAAAGGCATGGCCTCGAGCTGTATTCGAGGTAGATGCTTGGTTCTGCGTGTTCCTTCCTGCCGCCTGCTGAGCTAACTTCTGACAACTCTTACGGAATGCTCCATAGTGTCACATCCCAAGCACGTACGGGGGTAGGTTACCTGTTGTGTTGGTTGTTGGGGTTGCTGCTGTAAAGGTTGAGACTTAGGGGGTTGGAAGCGAGTTAGTTTAGGGTCTAGTTTCATGGACATCTTACAATTTTGGGCTTTATGCCCATTTCTATGACACCTCGAGCATATCACTGCTCGGCACACACCAAAGTGGTGGAAAGTGCACTTGTTGCACTTCAGGGCTTTTCGTTTATAGTTATCAGAGTTACCGGTTAGGGTAGTCATATTGTACCTCTGGCTAATTGCTTTCCCTTTCTTTGGTGTTGCTGCCCCGGCTTAATTACTTTCTGGGGCTTCTCGCTTATTCACTATCACTAATCCATTCGGTCCTTCCGTTCCAATAAATTCCATTGGGTTGTATTCCATGACGTGCGTATACGTGAGAACCAGTCTAACCTTGTTTTGCGTGTTGTTTGGATTGTCGTTTTGACCTACGGGTCCTGGTTGCGGGTTCGATTGCGGGTTAGCATTGATAGTGGCGCTAACCTGCACCACAATCGTGGGAATAACTGCCTGAAGCTGTTGCGCTATCATTTGCGCAATTTCTGCCTCAGTCATTTGTGGTGCGCGTTTCGGGGCCATTCTATTATAAACAATAGATGTATAGGTATCAATGTCACGTATCCAGTTTAACACATATCACATATTCGGCTAAAACATATCGCACACTTCATCACACACATGAGTCCATGGCACATATAGTTAAAAGCATCGTCATATATATATATATATAATATCGTCATCATACAAGTGTCAAAATTTTCACATAGACTTAACCCATAAGGGCCAGTGCTTAAATGTGTTGTCAAAACATGTCACCAAAGTGACGTACATACATCATACCACAATGACACGAACTACGAGAACCCAAAAATACTATGACTATATCACCACCTCGACATGGCATAACCTAGTGCTTGGTAGGATGTTCAAAAGATACATCACCTCTATCTATACTAGAAAGAAACCATACTATGAATTCCATGTCTACCATGCCAACCCTCCAAAACCTTCTACCAAACCTAAAATGGCACCAATACATCTGTACACCAATGCCCGGAAATGATCCTGCTCATGATGAACATATCCCATTCCCTATTGTAAGGCAATGATCGCCTGCTGTAAGACGATCAGGTAGTCTCCCATCGACCTCCTCTGCTGCTCATCCTCATCCCGCGGCATCCGTAACAATGAAATCTGCTCAAACAGAAACCCCATCAAGCTGCTCTCGGTGATGGGAGCAGGCACCTCCTGAGGAGGAACGGGTATGCCCAAGACGGGTGGGGAAGACTCTCCAAATGGCTGAGAAGGGCCACCTCACTCGTAAGTGTGAAAAGGGGAAGGGTCCTCCCAAGGTGGTGTAAGGAAACGGGCAGTAGAGTGTTGATGGGTCCCTATAGGTACCGATCTCGGACGGATAGGAGAAACTGGTGGTGTAAACACAGGTACAGGTACAAGTACCCTCCGAAGAGCAGTCTGTCGGAGGCCATGGGTGGGTATCTCATGGGAACTAGGTGAAGAGAGTGAGCAAGCACTCCAGGTAGAAGGAGTATAAGGCTCGGGAGGAGTCTCCGATGAAGGTGCTACCGGCTCCTACTCCCAATGCCTCGTGGCGGGAGTAGGGCTCTGAGGAATAGGTCCTAGTGGTATAACAACATTCGGGGTACGACTATGCTCCGAGTAGCTAGTCAGATGGTGAGGTGGGGAACGGTAGCTCGAGATCTCTCCCTCGCGCCTAGTACGAGGTCTGGGTGGGTAAAGACCACAACAGTAACCAGAGGGATCTTGCTCGTCGCTCGATGTCAATGGGGGTATCAGTGTGTCACACCCCTAATTTCCACGTGTAACCCGGTGGGCCCGGTTGGGGAATATCGTGACGTAAGTTGATATCATCATTACCAAGCAATACAATATAACACAGCGGAAGTCTGGATAATTACTATTACAAACGTTTGAATGTTCAAAGTTCAAAATAATAAATACAACGCTTGTAACTAGATCCACAGGTGGATCGAAATGATTACAAAAAGGAAATTTAACATACTAAGGCCTTCTAAGGAAAGGGTTGCAATTCCTCTTAAGCTTCGCCGAGCACTTCCAGCCTAATTACGTATACTTGTCACCTGCGCTTAGTCTTTTGAAAATACGTCAGTTTTCACTGGTAAATACATTTAACCGACTCATTTTAAAAATATTTCGAAAACATTTAGTGTATGCATAGGTACTTGGTTTTAATAAATAACTTGGGATGAATAATTCATGTTATCAGTTTTACATGTTAATAATACATTTAGAGCCCGAAAACTATGTCGGGATCTTGATTAATCGACACACCACTTTAACACCTTTAATAGGTGCACCCCTAATGGGTTATAGTTTAATTTAGCATCTGACGGGTGTATGCCTACACCTCGTTCTTAGGTCGTGGCCATTTGCAATCAAATGAGCCGTGGATATCCAGGACACGGTCGTTTTAACCCCCAAAAGTTTAATATTAAGCAACACGAATTAAAATGGATTATTTGAATTCCCAACTCATTGGTCTTTGATCCCATATCCAACCATGCGATTAATATACCGTATCCCAAGCCCGTATAAGGGAAAAGAAGTTAAAGTATTTACATGGCTTGCAAATCTTTAGTAAATAAGAAAATAAGCAAGGCACAGCCGTAATCAAATTAAACTAGCTTGGCGACAATCTACCAGAACTCTCTAGTCTGGAATGGATGGTATTATTAACCGATTAGTTAGCTAGCGGGTCTTTATTTAGTCATTGACTTAGACCGGCTGACTTAAAATAAAGATAATGGTATGAAACGCTAGATTAAGCGGTGACCGGAAAAGAATGTATTTTGGACACGACAAGTACTAAGACTTGTATAATATGGGTTACCATTTTACATTCTGGAATTTGAGAATATTTGATATGGTTAAACCCGTTTCGGTTAAATTGCGTAAACTAGTCACGTAGGCTTAACCGTACGCATATATAAGCGAAACTAGGTAACCGGGTGAGTCCTACACAAGTTCCATATGCCACTATGTTTAAAATATGTTATTATAGCAGTAGGGTACTGATATGATGGACCGTTATGGTTTTAAAAGCACACTATGCCTTAAAAGGGCAATTTCGTCATTTAAAAATGTAATAAACGAGTTTATATGTAAATTGATGTTAAGGCCATAAACATTCTGTAAAAACTTTTATTTTATGAGGTTATATTAGTAGGATATCAATTATATGTGTGGTTTATAGATTAAGACCAAACTATGTCCCGAAAGGGCATTTTGGTCACTTCACATATAATTTGATAACTTATTTGGGAGTCTGAGTTTGGGACATGTACCTACTGTTACTAAGTTGAAAATATGTTTTGAAATCAGTAGGTATCAAGCCTTGATGCTCGAATATGGTTTTAGACCATATTATGCGTCGAAATGGTGATTAAGTCGCTAAATGATGATTTAAATGGTATTTAAGTAAAACGGTTGTTGTCACCATGTTTGTATGACCAAAATAGGTTTATATATAAATATATTACATCAGTGGATATAAAGTTTTGGTTCATTTAAATGTTTAAAACCCATTAAAGTGCCGAAAGGGCAATATCGTCATTTAAGGACATAATATGCAAACTATAGCTTAAACTTAGTTTGCAACCTGAATGAACATCCCAAATAATTCTAATAATGATATTACATCAGTAGGTATTGAGTTTTGATTTCAAGTTTATGTTTAAATCGTTTTATGCGTCAAAAGGGCGATTTGGTCCTTTAAAAGCATGATTTGCGATGATTAAACAAAACTTAGGTTATGACCAGATTATTGACATCAAAATAAGTTAGTCATGTTTATCAATCAATACATAATTCATTCGTGTGCTCGTTTATTTAAAACAATGCTTTTGAGTATGAAGGGCATTTTAGCAAAGTTTAGGCATATTTATCGGATACTTGCATAACGACTCAGATTACTACATGACCATGTCCTATAACTCCATAGGGTTATAGTATATTATAACACGGTCATAATGCAACTTAGGGACAGAAGCTAATGTTGCTAAGTCGGGACAGAACTGAAAGTCAAAGCAGAAGTCAACTTTTGTGACTTTCGGTTGCGAGCCGACCTTAGACCTGGGATTGACGAGCCGAACATGTTCCTACATGTTCTCATGATTATTACCAAGTTGTTAGTGTATCAAAACAGGTTTTATAACACCTACATTGTTAGTTATGATTTTATTTCAAAACTGACCCGTTTGACTTTTTATTAACATAACTTTGACCCGTCAATTGACCAAGCAAACGTGGTAATCCAGAGGTACCCTCTTGGGGGATTAATACCTACCTTATTACGATCACGTAGCCATGTTCGTTACGAACATTGGCTGGACCACAATGGTCTTATCTCAAAGTCAAAGCGTTTTTACGTCAACGCTTTGACTTAGGCTAATTGCCTAATAAAACTGAAAAGAGAAGGCTAAGGATACTTACACAAGTCCCTTTGCACGAAATAAGACTAATTAGGAAGCTCCCAAGTGTTAGGAACCTCCAGATGAGATGAGAGAAGTGAAAGTGGAAATGAGCAAGTATCCACGTTGCAACTACAAGGGTATTCAGAGTAGGAGATGCATCATAGGGTTGATCCAGGTGTTGGCAAGGGCTAGGAGATGAGTACAAGTGTTTAGGGTCGTGGCACAAGCAGGAGGAGAGTGGCATTGGCGAGCAAGGTTGCAACACAGCAGGCTGCCATGTTTCTGTCGCTGGCAACCCCTTACGGACCGTAAGGGTCATGCCTTGTGGTCCGTAAGGACCTCTGGCACCCACTGATTTGAATTGGTTACGGACTGTAACCATTGAGGCTTGTGGTCCGTAACCGCCTTACTGAAACAATGTTTTGGTTGCCTTATGGTCCGTAACCATTGATGGTTACGGTCCATAAGGACCTTCCAGAAAGGAAAACTTTGGCATTTTTGCCACTTTAGTCCTTCGACTTGTCCGATGCTCGTTCAGAGGTTATTAAAATAACATGACGGCATCTTTGGTCCCTCTCGGCTACACGTGGCAACCAAGAATCTTCGGGACACGTGTCAGATTTTTATTTAACAAAATTTTCGAGGTGTTACACAGTGGATCCTCCTCAGGATCGGTCTCCGTATGCGAAGTAGTCTAAAGACTCGAATGATGCGATATGCTACCTATAAAAAGAAGACCACATACAACGCCGATTTGACTGACCGAAATACTGAACTCAACATTCCACAAATATACACATAAGCACGTATTGCACACAGTTTTGAATTTTAAGATTTTAAAAATTATTTTTGGTTGGTGACGTTAGTAGACGGATTTCCGTCCTATCTCAATGACGTTCCCAGAACTCCCAAGTATGAGCCGATAAGTTATGGTGTTCCGGACCACAATAATTTATTTGCCCCACAAGGCCGTCCTGGTAATAGCACACTACTCAGTTTCTAGAGGTTATCAGCGTGTGGAGACTAACTTAGGATTATAGTCTAGGTTCCTTAGGGATACCTAGTTCGCTATAACCGAAGGCTCTGATACCATATTCTGTCACACCCCGACTCGCAGCGGAAGACAATCGCAGGGTGCGGCAGACACATGGTAATTCCCCATATTTAAAAACATGATATCACATAAAGAGAGAACCTCGGTTACAACATACTAATAGTATCATATTACAAACCATAAGTTCAAGTACGGTACTACGAACCACTACAACTCTTATTCTGCTACATTCTGCTACCCAAGCTATCCACACGCACGTTCCTTATTCCTGTTTAGTCTTACCTGAAATGCATGTTAGTTTTAAAAAGGGTCAGCTAAACGTTGCGTGAGTTACACTGGTTCGGTTGTTGTATAACAATAGGTGTTAACAAGTTTAATTGCACAGGTCAAAGTCACAGATGGAATTACACGGAGAGCACAAGTGAAACCTGGACTATTGTAACTGTGCCGTGTCACGTTCGACACCTTAGCCCAATTACTGTGTCACGCGCAGTTGAATGTCCCCAAAGTAGTTGTGCCTAACAACATAACCAAGGTTAGGACGCGTGCAGTTGCCTTGTTACCGGCCGCACTGGTCCGGAGCAACTGCGTTTGTCAGACCAATAGTACTATCCACTGCCCCATAAGGCTTACGTTAATCACTTGTAGTGGGGAGGTTGTTCGTGTGTTAGATAATTCACATCATCACAAGTTGGTGCAATTATCACAGTTTGTAACATGCAAGTCCCCAGAAAACAGTAAAACAATTCAAAAGTGGGGAAGTGAAACTCACAGTACGAGTAGTAGTCTCAACAAAAGGGTGATCAGGCAACTGGATCAACTTTAGTAGCAAGCATGCAAGTACGAACTCAAATCAGTATCTAGGTTGGTAATGGTTATAACTTGGATTTGATCGGGAGTTTTCACCCCGGATTGAGTCTATAGGACACTGGCATGGTGATGGAGGTTAGGGTAGTATTAGTTTTCAGTTTGGCTTCCGGCATCGTTTCGCGTGCCAGCCAAAGTCAGTAGTTTAACATGTTCGGATAATGGTACGGGAATACCCATAGTGCCAACACGTGGTTATTTAAGAATGATTAACTTTTCATTAAGGGAGTTTGAGTGTTTGGGGAGTCAAGGTTGCCCAAATTTGAGTTTCCATTTTCACCGTCGGTAATTCTCCCGAACTATCTTAGGACACTCCCATAGTGGCCAATTTTCCCGGGAATCTCCCAGAATACTCCGGGTGTTCTAGTTTTAGTATTTTTCGGGTTGGGTCAGTTCCCAGTTCCGGCAGGTTCGTTATACGGTAAACTGCCGAAATTGATTTAAAATAATCTATTTTTTATTCCATAAATTCCCATTTAATATATAATTAGAATAAAAATCTGAAAATTTTTATAAAAGTTAGTAAAAATCTCTAGATTATGGAAAAAACAATTTGGAATTTATTTTGGCACTTTCCTTATTTAAATAAATTATTTATAAAACAATATTTAATCAAATAGTTAACATTAATTATCATCAGTAGTCCAAAAATTCGCAAAACATTCCAGAACATCCTTTACATGTCCAGGAACTTTTCACAAAAATTTGAGATTTTTCTGATTTCGTTTCGGTGCGTTCCCGGCTATCGAAAACTCGCAAAAACGCGGATTTTTAACCCAAATCAAAACTCAACCAATGGACTCCGAAATTTTCCAGAATATTCCCCATATGTTCCTTAGTGTCTCTGTCAAATTTGGTGATTTATTGAATTCGTTTGGTAATGTTTCCGGAATTCTTTCGGTAAAACAGTCAACAATTCACCAAAAATCGTAGAAAATTCCAAAAATTCTAAAATTTTACATGGACCTTCCTGAAAATACTCTACACCACCACACCAAATTTCAGCTCAATCCAGTATAACAAACCAAGTTATACCCAAAACAATAATCTGCCTACTCTAGATTCGGTTTTCGGGCGATATACCTAACGTATGCTCCGTTTCCGCAGGTTTTTCTTGAGTCCAGAAGGGTGTAGGAGCTATATTCAGTACCTATGCAGCAAGTACAATCCAAATATTCTAGAACTTATATCAATCAAGCTTTGTCTCACGGTTTTTCGGTTAATCGAATAGTTATGCGATTTTTGTCGAATATGTGTTGATTAGGGTATTAAACCCAAAGATTTGTGACTATGGCTGCCATATAACACCAGGGAATTCCCAAGGTGTTCTTATTCAGCCCATAAACTTGATTAAACCTTCAAAAATCATGGATTAAAAAGGTTTTTAATGACTTAAACCAAGTTTTCTCAAGAAATCATGATTAAAACCTTAAGAAACAAGAGTTATACCTTTGATTTGGTGATATTTAAGGTTGAAATCAGCTGTAATTGAAAGTTTTTTAGTGCAGGTTTGAAGAATAAACTAAGTAAAAATGAAATAATAAAATAATGGGGGTGGCGGTTTGGGGTGGGCCTCATGTGGCCACCTCGTGCTTTGTATTGCGCGCTAAAAGATGATCTTAATCTTCCGTGTTGCGTTTAGGTTTGTTTTCGGGTCCCGGACGCGTACTCGATTTGCGAAACGGGCTCCGTTTTTCGCGTTTTTAGTGTCAAAAGACTCGGTTTTAAAAACCGAGCATAACCCTCTTGAAATCCGAACCCAGTTATGTTTTAATCATAAAAGTCTTGTATTAGGTTAGTTTAAGTGTTTTTAAGCTTGATCGATCGTTCCTTGCACATTTGGTTGCCTTATGTTATGCCCGAAACGAAGGTGTTTCCCTAACCGGGAAGCTGCTTTGTTTTGCGTGCCCGGGCTTCGATTAGCTTCAAACCTTATATCACAGTCTATGGCACAAAACTAAGTTATTTCTGGAACTCATAATCTTAAATGATGCTACCGATAACCTAATAATCAATGTCAAAGGTTTAATGCGTTGTTAAACGGAAAGCTCCGGTTCAACACGTGTTTAAAGGCTAAGGACACCAACTTCGCACCCTTGGCCCTTATTAGTGTTGTATCATTCATAACGTGCTCTCAGATTCCTCCGAGACATAACAGATATCGTTTAATCACACACACAAGTCACACATTCTTGCAAAGTTTACGCGAAATTATTGTTTTTAATCAGGCTTTAAGTTTAGGACAAATTAAGGTGTACCTGATTTCATCGTGGGTATCACAGATCATCAATGAGAGGTAGGGGATATCGATTATTGATTGTGAGTTTTTTGAGCTCACAGTAATCGATACACATACGAAAAAAACCCATCCTTCTTTTTCACAAATAACACAGGAGCACCCCAAGGTGAAAAACTCGGTCGAATGAATCCTTTGTCAGATAACTCCTGAAGCTGTTTTGAGAATTCTTGCATCTCAGACGGTGCAAGACGATATGGAGATTTAGCAATAGGGTTGGCACCAGGTACAAGATCTATACGAAACTCAACTTGTCGTGCTGGGGGTAAACCAGGTAGTTCCTCGGGAAACACTTCAGGATAATCCCGAACAACAGGGATATCTTGAATAGTTTTACCTTTGCCTTTCTCCTCTATGATATGTGCCAAGAAAGACACATACTTCTTGCGTATGTATTTTTGGGCTTGAGTACAAGTCATGAGTTTGAGGCTACTAACCGGTTTTTCTCCACGAACCTCCAAAATTTCACCAAATGAAAGGGGTATACGAACAATCTTATCAAAACAGACCACCTCAGCATGATGTTTAGTTAACCAATCCATTCCCACTATAATGTCAAAACTCCCGAGTTGCATAGGTGTGAGGTCAATAGGAAAAAGATGATTGTCGAGGTTCAATTGACAACTGGGAATGACATAATCAAGTTTAAGGGGCTCCCCACTAGCTATCTCGACTGTCAAAGGCTTTCCTAGTTTGATTTTTGGTTTTGAAAGTAAAGGCACAAATGTTAATGATACAAAACTTCTTTCAGCACCCGAATCAAAAAGTATAGAAGCAGGATAGTTGTTAACGAAGAACGTATCGTTCACCACCTTGTTGTCTGCCCGTGCCTCATTTGCATTGATGTTAAACGCTTGTCCACGAGCCTGGTTCACATTTGCCAACCCCGGGCAATTGTTTCGGTAGTGGGTGAGATCCCCACAGTTGTAGCAAGAAGCGGTTGGATAATGAGGTCGTGCAGGATTGGCTGGCTGCTGAACAGGGTTTTGCACAACTTGGTTCCGAGCAGGTGGACAACGACAAGTGTTGGCCAGATGGCCAGATCGTCCACAGTTAGTAAAGATACGACACGGTAAACGAGGCTGGTGATGACCATTGCACCTGTTGCACAAAGGTGCAGTGCCGGTATACTATTTCTTGGTAGGAGGCTGAGCAGGCTGGTTAGGAGCAGCTTGATTAGGTTGTGCAGTGACAGCAAAATTCTTAGAAGCCTTACGTTTCCTCGACTTCTTTGAACCTTCAGCTTTCTTACCATTTTGCTTTTCAGACTTGTCGGACGGTTTCTTATCACCCTTACGGTGGAGCTTACCCTTTTTGATTTGCGATTCAGTCAGTGTTGCAAATAGCTCAATGGCTTGTCTAACAGTAGTCGGGTTGCTGTCGGTGACAATATCCTGAACCGGGTCAGGAAGACCATCTATGTACTTCTCGATCGCCTTATCCAAAGGCGTTACCATCTCAGGACACAACAAACTCAACTCTTCAAACATGTCAATATACGCACGGTGTTCACCACAATCTTGCTTCAGGTCATGGAACTCATTCTCAAGCGCCCACATTTCATGACGAGGGCAGAACTCTTTCATCATAAGAGCTCTGAGTTCCTTCCAAGTTTGACCCATAGCAACATCAGCACCCCTATCTCTCATTACTCCGTTCCACCATGTGAGTGCTCTCTTTTCAAACACACTAGAAGCAAACTCAACTTTCCGCTCATTTGGACACTGAACATGGTGAAATGTATTCTCAAGACTCTCGAACCACTGTAGGAGCCCAGTTGCTCCCTCAGAACCACTAAACTTTAGCGGTTTAGCCGAATTAAACTGTTTAAAGTTGCACGCAGCAGGTGCATTGTTGTTATTGTTGGCTTGGTTTATCTGAGTTGTGAGATTTGGAAGCACAGCAGCAAACTGCTGAGTGATTAGAGCCGCCATGTCGGCATCCGTATTCACGTTTCGTCGAGGAGGTATTCTAAAAGAGAAAACATGAGAGAAAACAAGTGAGATGAACGTTATATAATCACAATGAGATGAATAAATATCGACAAATGTAAGGATGGTGGTCATTCGTTTGTTTACTCAAAACAAATAAATGACACGCAGTGACTAATCAAAGTAAATGGGTCTTTATAATGTATCACGAAGACATGCTTTAGCCTATAAGTGGACACTCACCCCAAGAGTTCCAGAGTAAGAGTGACTGGTCGGATTAAGTGGATTTGTACGAACACTCTAGCCTTAGACAGAATACTCAGGGTACATGCACCCACCCTTCCAGATTGCACGTGTTCACATTAACAAGACCCAAACTTTGACGAGATTTTGAAAACATAGAAGGCATTAAGCCAAAAACAAATCATCTAAGGATAGATGATTGATTTCAAAATTGTTTTGAAATTGTATTTATGTTTTGGTAATCACCTAAGGATAGGTGATTGTATCGTGTTTTAATTTTAAATGCAAGAAAACTCGCGTTAGGTCCTAAGAAGGTTATAGTCTAGGTCAAAGCTTTACTAATAACCTAATTCCCTATAACCATTGGCTCTGATACCAATCTTTTTGTCACACCGCGACCGCGTAAAACAACAAACCGCGGAGGAATCGTCGCGGAGTGTCGTAACAGAACTATTGTTTCAACAACCATGGCATAATAAGTTAAGTCTTATTTAATAGAATTGTTTACATTGTCTGGAAATTTAAACATAAACCATAACATAAGTTATATTGTCTTCAGGTTTTAAGTCACTAAAGCCCAAAGTCCATCCTAAGTGTCGCATGATCAACCTTAAGCATTCGCTCCTGAAACATATGTGAAATAAAGTCAACAAAGAAATGTCGGCGAGTACATAGGTTTTTGTGTTTAAGATTCATGGCCTAAAATGTTTAAAGAATACTTAGTTAAAAAGTGGCCATGAATACTTACAAAAATGTTTTCTTTTATAAACATCATAAGATAATCGAATGAAATAAAAGAAATATGTATGGTTAAATCATTAACAAAAATATATGTCATGTCTCATGTAAAAATGTCATGTCATAGATAAAAATGTCTTGTCTTGTACTTTGTTTGAAATGATTTAGATAACGATACGATATGCAATATGATAAAAACACTTATATATAGGAAGTACCAGCAGCATATCCACCATGCTTTTATCATACTACACCCGTCCCGTTATTTAAATCACTTACCATAAACCAACCATCAAAAGTCTTATTTAAACCAAAAATATTGTGAACCAAAGTCATGTATACCAAAGTCATGAATATACACAGGTCTTGTGTAACCAAATGTCAAGTATAAGTCAAATGTCTTTAATAGTCAAAATGTCTTGTAATAAAACATGTCTTTGAATAATCAAAAGATATATTTTATAAGCCATTGCTTTTATTGTTAAACATGTATTCAGATTGTTGGAAAACACATTCAAACCTTGTGACAGTCAAATAGACCCCTATCAGTCAAAGGTCTATCCATTTCATCGAATTCTGTCATTCCCTACTTCCAAACAAACCTAGAAAGCGGGGAACGGGATTTGTCAAGTCCTATGGTACCATTACATACTACCGGTCGGCGTGATCAATGTTAATGAATGTATTAAGTCAATCTCCAACGCACCAAAATGTCATGAACAATGTAGCAAAAATGTCTTTGAAAACCAATGTACTAATATGCTCAGTCCATACATAGCAAGTAAATGTAATGTAAATTAATGTGATCATATGCCAAGTCAACATATGCCGCAAATGCAATGGAAATCATGTACTATATGTACTATGTAATCAAAGCATGTATAAAGTCATGAAAACACGAAAGTAATCATAGGCACATATGTTTCACCTCAAAACATTTAAAACGTAAAAGACGGACTATGTACTCACTTGTTATTGCAATAAAGTCATTGTTCAAGAAGATAAACCAAGATCAAGAGTCCGTGAAATCAAGTGTGTCCTAAAATCGGATAATTGTGTAAATATCGGGAGTTTAATCGACGAATCGGATAGAATGAGACCTTATAAACCAAATGAGTATTGGAGCTCATATGACATCGTTTCTAATGTTAACATTCTGAGTTGGAAAGATTCTTAAGTTCTTTTGACCCGTTATGACCGTTAAGGTAGTTTAAGCCACTTTAACGCGTCATTTACGTAACTACGTGTTCGGATGGTTAGATTTGTGTTATGATAAGTCTAAATTACTAAAACATGCTTAAAAATGTTATTTAATCAGAATACATGCCAAAATTTATGTTACATATGTTTTTAGTTTATTTACTTGTAGAAAAGGGCATTTTGGTCATTACTGAAGATTATATCAAATAATTATCATAACACTAACCAAATGACATAACCATAAGTATAACCTCAGAGGGTCATTCCCTTTATGATTTTGGTCATAAATATGTATTTTGTCGGGTCCAAAGATCAACCAAACGGTCATATTCGAAAGTCAAAGCGGTGGTCAAAACCGCTAGACTTATGACTCGAAACAAGCATCAAAACAAATGTGACGAATTAGACATGTTTTGACATGTCTAAATAAGTTTATAAAAGTGTTTTGGCACCAAGACAAACTGTTTTGATACCCGAAAATAGTTCCATTGCAAATTATGCAAAAATCGCATTTTTGACCGAAACTTTGACTTGTTAAAATGACTAGAAAAGATAGAAATCAGTAGGTATGATCATTAGGGATTATGACCAACATGATTATGATCATATTAACAAGTTCAACTGGATTTTGTTTTGATCAATTCATGATCAAAAATGAAAGTCAAACAGAAGTCAAACTGTTTGATTTTTAGTTCAAATATACTACAAGAATTGAACAAGACATGAATGAAAACACTTACAACACCACGGATAGCCAACAAATCTCAGGGAATGATCACCAACAAGGTTGCAAACTCCAAATTGAACCAGATTTGAATTGATCAAAAGTTCAAGAATTTGGGGAACATGGCGATTTATAGATTTCTTGGTGTAACAAGATCAAGACACATGTCCATGAGTCACCATAGAGTTGGATTAGTGTCCCATTACATGTCAAATGCAGAGATTGGGGTGGCAAAATCATTTGGTGAGTTAATAAGCAAGTTAACCAGCTGTTGCCTCCTTTCTGATGTGCTGGAGGGTCCTTACGGACCGTAAGGGCTTTGGGCTTTGGGCTTACGGTCCGTAAGCCCTTTAGCTGGCAGACACTTTTGAAAATTGGCAGAACAGGCCCCTACACACGTTTCGTCGCGTTTTGGCACTTTTAACACCCGTTAACCTCATTTCCAAGCTTTATAAGGATGAAATAACATAGGGAACTTGAAATGTGTCCAAAAATTTTTCGTGTGTTGGTTCTTTTGGTCGTAAGGTTGCGGTTTTCGGTTAATTACGATGAAAATCAAAACGAACGCGTGCATGACCGTAAATGCGTAACGAATGATATTTTTGCATTCCAATCACTAAAATATAATATTTTAATGATTAAAATTTTTTTATGTGCGTACGTGTTTCGGATTAAGAGATACGAGAATTGGCATAGTTTCACAGAATTTGCAAAATAGCCCCTGAAGTTGCAAAAGCATGATTTTGCCATACCGAAGCCTTCAAAACTTATTTCTAAGTTATGTAAAGGTTATTTAAGGTATTGTTAAGCTTGTAAACTTGTTCCAAAGTGTGCGTCGCTACGAGAATCGGCAGACTTTCATAGTTTGTCGTAAATAGTCCCTGTGATCAAGTAAGCTTGTTTTTGACATACCAAACCCTTCAAAACTTATTTCTAAGTTATGTAAGGGATATTTAGGGTATGTTTAGCTTATGTCACTATTCCGGACTATACATTGCGTTAATCTGATTACGTTTTGCGATTACACTTCTAGAAAAGGTTTGAAAGGTCAAAATCCAACAATTATTGAAAATGCACAAAAGTCATGAGTATATATACAAATTGTAAACAACAAAAAGTTTCATTAATCATCAAATAGTTCGGAAGTCGTTACAAGATTGAATTACACAGATGTCACAGACTCGATTGTCCGAAGAGCTCAACGCTTTATGAAATTACAGGAAGAGATAACCTGGGAGGACTTGATGGCAAACGGGCTTTGATAAGTCCAAAGTAACGTGCTTCAAGTGTCAAGAAAAAGGGCATTTCAAGCGAGAATATCCAAATAGAGAAGTCAAGGGCAACCACAATCCTTTTTTGTGATGATTACTACAAGAAGGCCATATATCATCGACCATAGCCTCTAATCAGGGTAGTGCGGATTGAAGACGGTCCGTCAAACTCAAAAGATAAAGATCTAGTTGTTACCCAAGAAGACGAAGGGTTCAACTGGAAAAACTTTATCACAAAGAATGAAAGTCTTGCATTGCTAGCTGGAATAATCGAAGAACCTGAACAAGTTGACGAAGAATATACAGAGGCATCCTTTGACGAAGCACCAGAAGAATACTACACTGCTTCGTCTGAGGAAGAAGAACTTTTTACCAGTGCATTTAAACATCTGTTGCCTACTATTATCAAAACTTTTGCATGTTACATTGATTCAGGCTACAAACCACACATTGAAGAAAAACCCAAAGCTGAGGTGATAAAGGTGATTGATGTAAACAAGGAGATGATTGTTGACAACATGACAGAAATGGCCAACAAAGCCTTGATGGCTAACGTAAAAGAGGTTGTCTCTGTGGAAGCTCAGGTTGCTAAGGTCGAAACGGTAAACATTGATGTTGAGGAGTCGGTAAACAAAGAAAGTAAAGATCAAACTGTTGTAATTGAAAAGTCCTGCAAGAAGTGCGATGAGCCTTGCGTGAATGTTCAACAAAAGATAAACAATTAAGTGAACTAAAGAAACATGCTGATAATCTGTCATATGATTACAACATCACAAAAGAAGCATATGACAAATTAAGCAAAACAATCAAACAATTTGAACAAACAATCAAAGAAAATTACAAAATATTTTCAATGCTTAAGGCAACTGTGATGGACAAACAAATGGCCATTAACATTCACTTAAACACGATTGCAAAGCTGAAAAGTGAATTGGAAATGGTAAGAATTGAAGCTGAGCGGGTTAACAAATTGTTGATCAGTTATTCCACCAGTTCATATGTCATTGATCATATTCTTCCAAAAATTGAGAAAATTGAAGATAATGATAGAAGCAAATGTGTAGGTTACGATCGAGTTCCACCACCGATGTGGAATAGCTATGCTAGGAAGAAGCCATCTGGGGTGGAAAAGGCGCTTAACTTAAATTTGAAAACTGAAAAAGAAAACTGAGATGCCTGAGAACATCGATGTAACTTATGCAAAAACGGAAAAATGAATGTGAGTCTGAGGTGGTTAACAAAATGATTGAAAAGGTTTTGGAAAATGAGTCTGACAGCACGGTTATTGAAAGTGCTAAGTCAAGTCATGATAAGTCTGAGTCAAGTTCACAATCTGGAAGTGAGGAAAGTTTTCACAAAAACTTTATCTCAGCATCAGAAAATAGTTTAAGTGATGATCCATAATGTAGTTGTCTACAAAATGAATGGATCAGATAAACTATATACTTATGAAGAATTCCTAATCCAGAATGTTAACTTATGATAAATTCTTTACTTTTTTTGAAGTCAACTCATCTGATCTTGAGAAACGAGATGTTTCTTTCTACTCCAAACCAAAGAAGGATTACCATAATGTCCATCAGAGATGTGGAGATTATCCGGAGTACAAAAGAAATGGTTCGGGGTACACAACAAAAAGAAAGAACAACAGGTTTCGAAAAACCAATTTTACAAAGAGAATTAACTTTGTTTTCGAAACAAGCACTGTTAATGAGAAAGAAATAATTGGAAAGCAATCAAACAAAGAGTTTGAGAAAGAAAAGGAACTTCGAGAACAGGTTTTGGATTCCTCTGTTGGAAACGACAGCAGGAAATGTTACAACTGTAACCAAGTTGGACATATTACACGAATGTGTAAGTCTAACAAGCCAAACCTGTTCGTGAAGTAAGAAAATTCACATAAGATGTTAAGCAGAAAGGTCCTGAGTTTGTGCCTAAACAAATTTTAAAAATGAAACACAGAGTCCAATTTAAATGAGAAACCAACAACTGAAAACTTTTCAAATTCGAAGTTGGTGAATCATCAAAGAAAAAAGAAGAAAAGGATTCTAAGTTCTACACCAAGAAAGCTTTTTCTAAGGCACAAACCTGGGTAGTGAAAGCAAAACCATCACCTGTTATTCCAAAAGCAACCATTGTTCCAACCAAACAAAAGATAATGTTGAATCTAAGATTGAACAGTGGATTGAGGTCAAAAAGCAAATTCAACCAACTTTCAACATCCTAAACCCGCCCAAGACTGAAATGGCTTAGGTTTCACTCTTTAAGTAATTTCTTACTATCATGTGCAGGGGCTTCCGAGGTCAATTATATCGAAGTGGATTATGGACAGTGGAGCTTCTCGTCACATGACAGGAATTCTGGCATTACTATATGATGTGAAGGCTATCCTAGGAGGATATAATGGGTTTGCAAGAATACAGGGTGGAAGAATCGTTGGTGAAGGAGTACTTACAAACGGTGTGGTGTCATTTGATAAGGTTAACTACATTCCTGAGTTCGAGAACAATTTGCTAAGCATCTCGCAGATCTGTGACAAGAAGTTCACAATGCACTTTACTGCAAAGAATGCCTAATTCTCAAGCCGGGATTCAAAATTCCCGAGGAGTGGATCCTCATGCGCTCTCCACGAGAAAATGATCTGTATGTCTTGGACATGAGCGTCACATCCACTACAATAAAGAAAGTTCAATGTTTCGTATGAAAGGCAACAAAAAAGGAGTCAACCCTCTGGCATCGGAAGATGGGTCAGATATATCTTCGGAAAATGAATCATCTGGTTCACAACAACCTAGTGGAGGGTGTCAATCTCAAGAACTTTCATTTAAACGACGATTGTCTTAGCTGCAAAAAGGGAAGCAGCATAAGAAATCACACCCAAGGAAGCTGCTAAATTCCATCAAGCTACGACTAGAAAGGCTTCATATGGATCTCTTCGGACCAGTAAACGTCAAGAGCAATATCTGGTGATATTTATTGCCTAGTTGTAACCGATGACTATTCAAGGTTTTCATGGGTGTTCTTCAGGAGAGTAAGGATGAAACGTTTGAAAACTTAATGATCCTCTTCAGAAAGTTGGAGAATCTATACCATTTGCCGATAAGAAGAACAAGAAGTGACAATGGTACGGAATTCAAGAACAACAAAATGCACGAGTTCTGCAATGCGAAAGGTGTTCTTCATGAATTCAGCGCCCCTTATACTCCACAGAAAAATGGAGTAGCTGAACGTAAGAACAGAACTCTCATAGAAACAACACGCACTATGCTCGTAGACTCAAAGTTATCAATCAGTTTCGGGAGCGAAGCAGTTGCCTCTAATTGTTATACACTGAACAAAGTATTGACGGTCACGCCTCACAAAAAGACATGCTTCGAGCTGCTGAACTAAAGAAAGCCTAACCAAGAGTTTTTAGAACCGTTCGGATCTCCATGCACGGTCATTGACCCAGATGGTAAATTTGGTGCTAAATCTTTAGAAGGATTTTTCGTTGGGTATGCTAGTCCGCAAAAGAGAGTTTATCTTCCTAGCCTAAATAAGGTTATTGTAGCTCAACATGTTGATTTCCAGAGATATACATCGCCTACGCAGAAACCTAGTGATCCTTGGCTGTACAATTACGAGAGTTTATGCAAATCATTTGATCTGTCGGAAGAACCATCAAAAGAATAACTTATGTTGTTATTTCAAATACATCAACTGTCAAATCAAGAGCAAGTTCAGAAACCGTTAGTGATTTCACCATCACAAGCCGGCCCAAATGATTATGGAGCAGGTCCAAGCAACACCCATCATGAACCTATTGTCGAAACAAATGTGAACAATGTTACCCCGCCTGCCGATCAGTCAGAAGATTCAGATTCAGATGGAGAGCCTACATACGATAATTGAGGATCCAGTTCCGATGAAGGATCAGAACAAGTTCAAAGTCTATTAAATAGTCAAGCTGGAGAATCAAGTGCTGGGAATGAAGCTACAAATTCTGAACAAGCTACTGAGCAAAATGTTACAAATCTGCAAAGTAGTACAATGGATGTTCCCAATGAAGTGATGCCAAGAACTTATTCATACCACCAGTCTGAAAACATAATGGGAGAACTGCAATCTGGAGTGAAAACGAGAAATCAGATCAATAAGGATCTAAGCTGTTTTTATACGAAAGTTGCTCCACTCCAAATTGCAATTTCTTATAGTTTCTTTATTTAGCAGGTTGAATCAAATACTTAGAAAGATGCAATTCAAGAAAAAGTTGGGTTGAAGCTATGCAAGAGGAGTTGTTGCAATTTGAAAAGCTTGGAGTATGGAAGCTTGTGGATCTACCGGATAATCACAAGAAAATCAATACACGATGGGTCTTCAAGTGCAAAAGAGATGATCGAGGTATAGTGGTCAGAAACAAAGCTCGGCTCGTAGTCCAGGGCTTTAGCAGGAGGGGATAGACTACACTGAGGTCTATACTCCTGTCGCAAGGCTTGAAGCTATCCACATATTCCTGGCATTTGAGTCATGGAAAGGGTTTAAGGTGTACCAGTTGGATGTAAAGTCTGCTTTTCTGTACAGTAAGGTCAAAGAGGAAGTGTATGTTGGTCAACCACCAGGGTTTACTGATCCAATACACAAAGATAGTGTTTATCTACTGAATAAAGCTCTCTACGGATTACACCAGGCCCCGAGAGCCTGGTATGAGACGCTTTCTAAATACCTTCTGGAGAACGGCTTCACCAGGGAGGAATAGTAGACAGTACTCTTTTTACCAGAGAAGTAGATGGACATCTGAACATCGTACAAATCTATGTGGACGATATCATCTTTGGATCGACAAATGAATCAATGTGTAAAGACTTTGAAGAATTCATGAAAAGAAAATTTGAAATGAGTGCCATGGGGGAGATGAAGTTATTTCTGGGACTTCAGGTCGATCAATTGCCTGAGGGGATCTTTATCCATCAGACAAAGTATGTTCACGATGTGTTGGAGAAATTTGACATGACGGGAACATCAGCAGCATCAACTCCATTAGCAACAAATCACGGCATTCATCTAGATCCCAAGGAGTCAAAGTTGACGAAACATTATATCGCTCCATGATAAGTTCACTGATGTATCTCACAGCTTCAAGGCCAGATATCATGTATCCAACATGCCACTGCGCCCGTTATCAGTCCAATCCCAGAGATTCACACTTGCTAATTCTCAAAAGAATCATGCGCTACTTGAAGGGATGCCCAAGCACCGGCTTGTGGTATCCATAAAATGACGACTTCAATCTTGCGGGATATTTAGATTCTGATTTTGGTTGCTACAAACTCAATGCAAAATCTACAAAGGTTGGTTGCCAATTCATCGGAACCCTTTTTGTAACGTGGCAATGCAAGAAACAGATCGCGGTCGCTCTCTCTACTTGTGAAGCTGAATACGTTTCAGTATCCAGCTGTTGTTCCCAAATACTGTGGATACAACAGCAGAAGAGAGACTTCGGACTGCAATTTCTTGACACGCCCTTTGTGTAGATAACAAGGCAGCTATTGATATCACTATAAACCCGGTTCAACACTCACGCGCTAAACATATAGAAATTCGACACCACTTTATCTGTGATTGCTACGAGAAAAAGTTGGTGCGAATCGTCAAAATCCATACTGATGACCAAAAAGCAGATTTTTTACACCAAAGCTTTTAATAGAGCAAGATTTAACAATCTGTTGAAATTAAATGGTTTGAAAAATATAACATCAGGGGATGGGATTGAGGTTGAATTCGAGGATGATGATGACTTGACGTGATCCTCATCGGTATGTCACATGTTTCTGTAAATACTTTACTTGCTTTCTTAAAAACAAAAACCCAAAAAATATGTTTTTGATTTTAGGGGAGAAAAAGTTGTAGAAAATGCAAAAACATTGAAAAATTTGAAAAAAAAATACAAAAACATTAAAAAAGATAAAAAAGAGTTTTGTTGATAAGAGAAGATGATAGTACATCAGTGGACTATCATAGTACGCTAAAGAAATGGAAGATTTAAAAGATGTTTAAACAGGTCTTACTGATGATGTGCCAGTAGGCTTCACACATTCAATAAATTGTCTTCGAGATATAAACCTAAATGCAAAACTGATTAATTTGTGGTTTAAAATCTCTCGGATATATGGACTTAGTACTCCGAAATTTCGTTTGAGAGAATGCCAGATTCTGAGATACTAGGTCTTTATATTTAGTTGATATATGGGGTATTATACGAGTTCTTCTGATTTTGCGTCGTCAATGGCCTAGAACTTGTATAATACTTTGCTCATTATTCACCCCCAAAAGCTGCATAAAAATAGGAAGAATATGTCATAAAATGATACGGCATCTGCAGTACAAAAGATTCCTAAATGGAACACCACCTTAAAGTTGAGCCTTCATCTCTTTCTTTGTGCTATATTTACATGTCCTCTTGACAGGCCTTTGTGCCACATTTTGATATCCCTCGGGATAGGCCTTTGTGCCATATTTTTAACGTCCTTTATGACGAGCCCTTGGGCTTCATATATATATATATATTGCCTTTATGACAATCACAGTTGTGACTTTATGATCCACTATCCAAATACCTGAAGGACTATGTTCAAATTCAGTTGCCTTTGATGGTCGTTTGGAGACCTAGCCCAATCACATTCTATATAACATTCATTTGAAATGTTAAAGACTGGCAGTTGTCGCATTGTGCCCACTAGTCCACAAGGCGAAGAATTTATATATCCAAATTTTCTAAGCCTATATGGTTTGATGATACCATGGCTAATATATATCTATTATGGTGTTTAGTACCATGCTTACTACATGGCTCGATCTGACGAAGCCCACATTAGTCACCGTGATAATATCAGTGACGACGTTGCGAACATAGTCATCAATAATGATGACATCCAAGCTCGCATAGATGCGGCAGTTGGCAAGGTCATGAAAAATTGAAGGAATTGAGCGCTACTCGCTCAAGGTCCCAGACTAAACCCCATTCATCTCGAAAAGAGAGTTCTATTCATTCCTCGAATGCGAGGGGTGATCCAAGAAAACTGGAATTTCATG
This sequence comes from Scalesia atractyloides, assembly GCA_947069175.1. Classification (NCBI taxonomy): domain Eukaryota; kingdom Viridiplantae; phylum Streptophyta; class Magnoliopsida; order Asterales; family Asteraceae; genus Scalesia; species Scalesia atractyloides. The sequence continues at coordinate 53,200,960 of CAMTDV010000019.1, forward strand.
AGAGGTCGCGTTCTTTAAAATACGGATGCACCTATAAGTACTTCGTCTCCTGTAAGCCTCGTGATTTCAATGGGGAGAAAGGAGCTATCGATGCCATGAGGTGGCTCGACGAGATGGAAACAGTGGTTGATATCAGCGGTTGTGCTAATAAAGATGTTTTAAAGTTTGTCTCTCAACCGTTTAAAGGCGAGGCCTTGACTTGGTGGAAGGCCATGGTTCGGTCAACAGGGAAGGTAACCTTGTATAATATGGGATGGTCTAAGTTTGTGGACCTTATCAGGGAGACCTATTGTCCTTCACACGAGGTGGAGAAGATAGAGTCAGATTTTCTAACTCTCACCATGAGGAACTTAGATTGTCGAAAGTATGTATCTGACTACAAATCTTTATCCAGGTTAGTACCTTACCTGATTTCCCCATAACTCAAATGCATTGCGCGCTTCATTAATAGGTTAGCTCCAAAAATCAAGGGTATGGTCAAGGCTGCTCAGCCTAGTACCTATAGGTCAGCTGTGGACCTATCCCTCTCCTTCACACTGGATTTAGTGAGGCAGAGATCGGTCAGGAATGAGACCGATGGAAAACGAAAGCGGGAGGATGATAACTCCCAGAGGTTTAAGAAAAGGGGAAGTTTGGGTTCAAGAAGAAGCAGGACAGGTCGGGTGAGAAGCCCACTTGTAAGACCTGTAACCGAAGACACTGGGGTAGTGTAACTCGAACCCACAGGCTAAACCCTATAGTATCTGCAAACGAAAGGGTCACAAGACCCTTGAATGCAAAATTTTGAAAGACACAGTCTGCTACGAATGCAATGAAAAGGGGCACATCAAGACCAACTGCCCCAAGAATGCTAAGAAGCCTGAGGGGGCAAAGAAAGGGAACGCCCGTGCCTTCCAAATGAATGCCAGGGAGGCCGTAAATGACAACAACATCATAACGGATACATTTCTAATCAACGATGTCTTTGCTAGAGTTCTTTTTTATTTGGGCGCAGATAAGTCTTTCGTGGACCATAAGTTTAGTAAACTTTTAAACTTACCCATAAGAACTCTAGACATAACCTATGAGGTAGAACTTGCCGACGGAACCATAAAAAACCTCTTCTTCCATTCTTGATGGATGTTCTATATCCATTAAGAATCATTCCATTCCTATCTCCCTTCTAATTGGCGGGATTCGATGTAGTTTTAGGTATGGATTGGTTGTCACTTAACCAAGCCCGTATCGCATGTGACAAGAAACTCATCGAAGTTAAAACCACATCTGGTGAGACAAATACCATCCATGGAGATTTACACTATGGATTGCCTGACCAAGTGTCACTACTTAAGGCATCCAAGTGTTTGAAGAAGGGTTGTGTCATTTACATGGCACGGGTGATGTTTGACGAACCAAAGCAAAAAATTGAAGACCTGCTAGTTATCTCAGAATATTCAGATATGTTCCCTGAAGAATTACCTGGTCTACCTCCTGATAGGCAAGTAGAGTTTAGAATTAACATCTTGCCTGGAGCTGCTCCTGTAGCTAGAGCTCCATACCGATTAGCACCCACGAAGATGAAAGAATTAAGGACTCAACTAGATGAGCTTTTGGAGAATTGCTTTATACTTCCTAGCTTATCACCCTGGGAGCTCCTATCTTATTTGTCAAAAAGAAAGACGGTTCATTGCGAATGTGCATTGACTACCGCGAGTAAAACAAGATAACGACCAACTCCAAGGGGCAAGTTTCGATTTTCTAGTTTGCCCAGGGTCGATGACTTGTTCGATTAACTCCAAGGGGCAAGTTTTTTCTCTAAGATTGACTTAAGGTCAGGTTATCACCAGCTGAAGGTCAGGAGTGAAGATTTTCTAAAAACTACCTTCAGGATCAGGTATGGTCATTTCGAATTTCTGGTGATGATTTTCGGGCTCACTAATGCACCTGTAGCATTCATGGATCTCACAACTAGAGTCTGCAAGCCATATTTAGATAAGTTTGTCATTGTCTTAATTAACGACATACTTATCTATTCTCGTAATCAATCTGATCACGAGAAACATCTTTGGTGCATCTTAGAACTATTAAGGCGAGAGAAGCTTTATGCTAAATTCTCTAAATGCGAGTTTTGGCTTTGAGAAGTCCAATTTCTTGGACATGTGGTTAGTGAGCATTGTATCCAAGAGGATCCCACCAAGATTGAGGCCATTATGAATTGGGAAGCACCCAAGACACCTTCTGAGATTTGTAGCTTCTTAGGATTGGCTGGTTACTATAGGAGGTTCATTGAGAACTTTTCGAGGATAGCCACTCCTTTAACTACCTTGACCCGTAAGAATGTCAAATTTGACTGGGGTCCAAAACAGCAGGAGTCTTTTGAGATTCTCAAGCTCAAACTGAGCAACACTCCAATGCTAACTCTGCCTGAAGGCATTGAGGAATTTGTTGTCTATTGCGATGCTTCGCACACTGGCGTGGGTTATGTGCTTATGCAAAGTGGCAAAGTGATTGCCTACGCATCGCGACAACTAATGGTGCATGAAAGGAATTACACCACCCATGATTTAGAGCTGGGTGCCGTTGTATTTGCACTAAAACTATGCAGACATTATTTATACGGAACAAAGTGTATTATATACACTGATCACAAAAGCCTCTAACATTTATTCAATCAGAAGGATTTGAACAGGAGACAATGCCGACGGATGGAAACATTGAATGATTATGATTGCAAGATATGTTATCATCCCGGCAAAGCGAATGTAGTCGTTGATGCGCTTAGTCACAAGGAAAGGGTTAAACCTATACGGATTAACGCTAAGAGCATTGAGCTCAGAAATAGCTTGAATGAGAAGCTGTTAAATGCGCAAAAACAAGCCATATTAGAGGCAAACCTTCCAAGTGAAGGATTAGGTGGAACTGTTGATCAGTTGACACCTAGAAAGGATGGAATCCTTAGATTTAATGGACAGATCTGGGTTCTAGTCTATGGAGGACTTAGGAATCTAATCCTCTAGGAAGCGCATAATTCTAAATACTCTATTCACCCAAGAGGTGACAAGATGTATCAGGATCTAAAAGCAAATTATTTGTGGATGGGTTCGAAGAAATCTATAGCCACACATGTAGCTTAGTGTCTGACGTGTTCACGAGTTAAGGCTGAACATCAAAAGCTATCAGGACTTCTACAACAATTGGAAATTCCCACTTGGAAATAGGAAATGGTAACTATGGATTTTATTACTAAGTTACCTAAAACCAAAAGCGGAAATGACACAATATGGGTCATTGTTGATAGACTGACTAAGTCAGCACACTTTTTGCCCATAAAGGAGACGTGTAGCTCCGATAAGTTGGCAAAGCTGTATGTGGACAAGACAGTGTCCCTGCATGGCGTGCCGGTATCCATTGTATCTGACAGAGATACAAAATACACTTCACATTTCTAGAAAAGTTTCCAGCAATCATTAGGCACAAGATTATACTTTAGTATGGCTTACCATCCACATACAGATGGACAGGGTGAGTGTACCATCCAAACCTTGGAAGATATGCTTATGTGATTGATTTAGGTGGAAGTTGGGATAACCTCTTATCCCTAATAGAATTCTCCTACAATAATAGCTATCACACTAGCATCAAGGCTGCTCCATTTGAAGCCTTGTATGGGAGAAAGTGTCGTACGCCCGTTTGTTGGGCTGAAGTTGAGGAGGCCCAACTCTCAGGACATGAGATTGTCCTGGAGACCACGGATAAGATAATACAAATCCATTATCGTCTCAAAGCTGCCTGTGATAGGCAAAAGAGTTGTGCCGATAAGAGGCGTAAACCTCTTCAGTTCCAAGTAGGGGACAAGGTTTTTGTTGAAAGTATCACCCTAGAAAGGTGTGATGCGTTTCGGAAAGAAGGGCAAGTCGAGCCCGAGATAATAGGACCATTCGAGATAATCGAATGTGTCGGATCTGTGGCTTACAAGCTTAAGCTACCTTAGGCGCTTAGTGGAATTCATGATGTGTTCAACATATATAATTTAAAGAAATGTCTAGCCGATGAGTCGCTAGCAATGTCACATCAAATGAAAACCTAAGGTTTGTTGAGAAACCAATTTCGACCGAGGATCGACAGGTTAAGAAGCTCTACAAGAAATATATACCTATTGTGAAGGTTAAATGGGATTCCCGTCAAGGCCCCGAGTATACATGGGAGGTCGAGTCCAATATGCGACAGAAGTACCCCATCTTTTTGAATAAAATCTCGAGGTCAAGATTTCTTTTAAGGTGGTGAGGATGTAACACCTTGTAAAATCGTGTCCAATAAAGTATTGAAACGTGTCCCTGATCCTTATAATTTCAAACGTTGACATAGAAGGACTAAAAGTGTCAACATGCTTAAACTAAGCCTCTGAGTGACCTTATATGGTGTTCGTATTCTCTTATCGTGTCCAATAAAGTATTGACACGTGTTTGTGATTTACTTAAGAAGTTGTGAGTTGAAGGGTTAAAAGCGTCAACATGTTAATTCATATCTCTGAATGACCTTTTAACGAAACCGGAGCATATTGATGATCGATTATACACCCGGTATGCCTAATACTGGCTAAAGGGATTAAAAGTGCCTAAAATGAAAGTATAAAGGAGTTTGGAGGTGCAGGGACTGAAGTTGTCAATTTTTAAAAGATGAAGCGGGGCGTCGTGGGGGCGCGTGCCACGCGATGCCTGAAGGGGGTAGCTGTCGCGTAGCGCGACGACATGGTTCTGGAAGAATGTTTGCTACAGCTGCCAGTCTTCTTCCTTGTTCCCTACACAAACCACCACAACACCTCCAATCCGAAACTAGGAGTTGAATTCTGGTATTGGACACCTCATGGGACACCTGGAGTGATCTCTAGACCCCTCAAACACCTGGCTGGATTCTAAAATTTCAGCTCCAACTATAAATAGGAGTGTTCCCCACTCTTTTCTTTGCTCATTCTATCATTCTCCTCTCTATTACACTTTTGGAAGTCCCTGGTCATATAGGAGCATCCCTTTGAGTTCTAAACTTTCTCTTGGACTACTTGTAAGTGTTCGATCTCTGTTCTTTTCGTTTTGTAGGCTTTTGTAACCAAAAGTTAAGCGTTTTCGATAAACGCTTTGACTTTCGGTTAAGACCATTATGGTCCAGCCATTGTTTAGTACGAACATGGCTAAGTGATCGTAATTAGGTAGGTGTTAATCGCTTTAAAGGACACCTCCTAAAGATCACGTTTGCTAGACCAATTGACGGGTCAAATTTTAAGCTTTAAAAAGTCAAACAGGTCAATTTTGTAAATAATTCAAATCTGATAATGTAGGTGTTATAAAATATGTTTTAACACTTTAATAACTTGGTAATAATTATTAGAATATGTGTGAACATGTTGAGCCCGTCAATTCCAGTCATAGAGTCGGTTCGCAACCAAAAACGCGAAGTTTGACTTATACTTTGACTTTTGATTCTGACCCGATTTAGATTAGTTAGCTACTGATCTAAGGTTTCTTTAAGATCATATTATTATGTAGCATAACCCTTTGAGGTTATATTAAATGATCATAATAGTAATCCGAGTTTATGCGCAAGTTCTTCATTATGCCATATCTTGACTAACATGCCCTTTTGTTAAAATGAGGTTTTAATATGTAATGAACTTGTAGATGATTTATGTATTGATATGTTATCATAATTAACATATCATGATGTTATAATATTGATCGTAAACTGAGTTTTACCAAAACATCGGAAATCATGCTTTCAAAGGATTAAATGGCCCTTTCGGCATCTAGAATGATTTCTGACATGAATTATTCATAAAACTCATAACCTACTGATATAATATCATCAATAGAATTATTTGGGATGTCAAGTCGGATTGTATTCTGAGTTTTAACACACATTCTTGTATTATGTCGATAAATGACGAAAATGCCCTTATAGCACATAAAACGGTTTTATCAAGCTTTCAATACAAAACCTTTATACATACTGATGTGTTATACTAAATAACATATCTTGGTCATATAAACCTGATTATAACATCTGATTTCATTAAACATCACATAAATCGTCATTTAGCGACTTAAAAGCCGATCTGGCGCATAGTATGGTTTTAAACCATATTTATCAATCAAGACTTGTTACCTACTGAATTTATAATCATTTAAAATAATTTTACAATAGGTACATTATATAAAACTCAAAATCCTAAATAAGCTATGAAACTATGTGTGAAATGACCAAAATGCCCCTACGGAAAATAGTTTGGTCTTAATTTATAAATCACACATATGTTTGATATTCTAATGATATTGTATCACTAATAAAGTACTTTTCCAGAATGTTTATGATCATAATATCATATTATACGCAAGTTCCTTTTATACGTCGCGTAATGACCAAAACGCCCTTATAGGGCATAGTTTCATTTTTATATCTTAACGGGCATACAAGTTGATATCCTACTGATATTATAACTTATTTAAAGTATAATGGCATATGAAACTTGTTCATGACTCATCCGGTTACCCGATATCGCTTATATGCGCTTGGTTAGGAATAGTAGCCCATTTATGTAAGTTTACCGAAACGGGTTTAACCTTATCATTTTTACTTCAATTTCTAGAATGTAAATAGTTTACCCATATTATACATGTCTTAGTACTTGTTGGGTTTAAACTATATTCTATTCTGGTCATCGCTTAATCTAGTGTTTAGTACCGTTAATTATCATTTAAGCTAGTCGGTCCAAGTCTATGACTTAAATGGGACCTGTTAGCATTCTAATTGGTTATTTATACCAACATTCCAGACTAGAGTCTTTCGGTAAATGCTACCTACGCTTATTTAAATTTGAATACGGCTGAGTTATTTAATCTTGCACTTAAATCAAGAATTTGCTCAGGTAAATACTTCTAACTTATTTCCCCTATACGGGCTTGGGATACGGTAAATTCTTACCGCTTGGTCGGGTATGGGATCAATCGAATGCCGGATTGTGGCTAGTAAATCCGCATAACCCATTTTGATCAGTTTTATTTGATAACTTAAACATTGGGGGTTAACACGACCGTGTCCTGGATATCCTCGGCTCATTAAGTTACTAATGACCACGCCTTAAAGCACGGGGTGTAGGCATACACTTGACATATGCTAATACTAAATAATTTACCCACAAGTTGGGGATAACTCCTTCGTGGGTTCGTAAGTGGCGGTTAATCATGTCTCGGTTTCTATATTGGGCCCCATATGTATTGACAAACATGTAAATCTGTATACAAGGTTATAAGCATAACTTTCCCAAGTTATAAAAGATTTTTCATGCCTTGTGCACCTAAATCAATTTTTGAAATGCTTTCAAAACGAGTCGGTTAATTGTATTTACTTGTGAAAACTGACATATTTTCAAAAGACTAAGTTACAGGTACAATACGAAAATTGGCTGGAAGCTGCTCGGTATTAATATATGAGGATCTTGCAAGTCCTTAGATCTGCTAAAGTCTGTTGATCCCTTTTATGTACTTTTTACGATCCGCCTGTGGATCTTATTACAAACGTCTGTATATATTAATTGAACTTTGAACATTTACGTTTGTAAAAGTAATATTACTCCAAGACTTCCGTTGTGCTATTTTGTGTTGTTTGTCTATGATGATATCAACTTACGTCACGATACTCCCCACCGGGCTCACCGTGATCTATGGAAATTGGGGTGTGACAGAGGCGTTGCACAATTTTCCTCGCTGGAAGCCACACTATCCTCAGAAAATAACTAAGATCGATCCAGTCACAAAAGAAAAGGACATTACGTTGCATATCAAGAGACCACGAGTTATGAGGAACATGCCCTTGATAAAGATGGAACAGGATTTCTACAAAATCTTCAAGTGGTGGCATTATGATTCAGGAACAGGTGAAACTGTGATTTGTGTCCAACCTGATGAGGATTCCTGGAAAATCTCTGAGGAGCTGTCTGAGTCAGTTATCGCTCAAAAGAGAATCTATGGATTATGGAGAGGGATACGTGTATTGGATCCTATGTGGCTTGTGAACTGCTCGAAGAAGGATATCGAACTATTATTCTTTGTGAAGATCAGTTACGAAGAGAAAGACAAAGAACAGGCAATGCAGTTCGAGAAAGTTATTAACGGTTGTTATGCTAATGGCATTAATTCAGGAAAAGCATGGAACACTGACCGGAGAAAGCTGGAGGCTAAAGAGCAACGAAAGATAGACAAGAAAGAATCAAGGATTGTTGAGACAGTGAAGAAGTCAGTAACAGAAGATTCCAGTTTGGGAATACGTACAATCTTCCTCCTCCTGTTGATCAAACTCCAAGTTACACTGAAGAACGTAGGAAGAAGTGAAAGTACTTCTTTGGTTAATCACGTCAAAAGATTTTTTGAAGACTATCCAAGACTGCGGCAACATCCAAGGGGAGTTTGTTGGTGCACAAGGTATATTGCCTGCGTCTAGGATATGTCAGTAATGTAATAGGGTTTTGTAAATGTCAGATAACTTGTTTAAATATGTTTGATAGTCATTTCGTATGAAACATTTTCATACGAAACCACCCAACCCTTGTGCGATTCTTGTTTAGTATAAATAGGGGACTTGGGTGTTTGAGCTAGGAAGCTGTTTTGTTGGTCAAGAGGCGAAGCCGTATCCATTCGAGTCTATAATCATTTCACGTATATTAATACAGGAAGCAGACGTGTTTAAACAATATATCCAATCTTATTGTTTGTCAAACTTGTTAACAATTAATTCCGCCTCTTTTAGTTGAGTCAAGTCGGTCCGGTGCTCACAGAGAAGAAACGATCCTCTCAGGTATTTTTTTCTAAAAAAATCAGGGAATGTAACATAAATGTACTTGAACATTTTTATAAAAAAAAATGCAAAAAGTGCCTACTTGTTTTTTTTAATGTTCAAAATTTGTATGTTACATTTTTTTGGACATATATATTATGTAACATGAAAATTTTAACATTTCTTAAAAATAAAGTATTCGGCATTTTTTTATGTTTCTTTTATAGAAATGTTCAAATATATGCATTTTACATTTTCTATTTTTTTAGAAAAAAATAAAAATGCTACATGGGGTTTTTACAAAGGTTTTTTTGAGTTTTCTCAACTCAAGTGGGTTTTTGTTTTATTCTTCCCCTGTATATAGGGGTATTATAGAGAGAAAACCAATTTAAGTTAAAAAAAACTTAAGAAAATTTTATGTAACAATTTTTTTTTTTGTAAAAAAACTTAGCTAATGTAAGTTACATGTTATTGAACGTTATGTAACAAAAAAAATAGCGCCGAAGGGATTTTTTTTAGAAATTTTTTTAAAAATTCAGTTATATATATATATGCTAGTAAAAATGAGTCGTTTCAACTTGAAAAACAAGTCATCTCCTATGAAAGTAAAAAGGAAGGCAAAAGTAAATATTTCTCACTAACTAAAGAGGTGCGTATCACTTCCACTTCTTCTTAAAATATTCTATTTCACGCTAGATTTTTAAAAGAATTTTTTACCAATAAAAAAAATTGAAGAAATTCCATCTTTGGTTTTGGACAAAGAGCAATATTCTATGTTAAATAATTGTCTTTAAAATGATATAATCAACTTCGCTCCATGTTATATTGAATATATTTATGTCAATGACGTTTTTATAGATGATAATTTATATATAAGTTTAATATCATATGAAATTTTAAACAAATTGGGGCATATCAGTGTATTCCTCTTCAACTTTACATTTATCTTTCTCACCACATCAACCATTACACAAAAGGGATTGTAGTAGACATTTTGGTACAAGTCAATAGTATTGTTATCCTTATTGACTCGCCATTCTTGATGGCACACCCCTTATTCTTGGACAACCCTTCATAGATACTGTTAGAGCCTTACTACAAAGAAAAATAAGAAAGAAATTTCGATACAACTTTGGGATGACAAAACCAAAATAAAAACAAAGAATAACATGCAACACCCTCAACCTTGTAATGATCTTTCAAATAGTCCTCTTCATCTTAGGGTGGAAGGAGTGCTCAAATACTCTCCATTTTCACTATCCAATGATCTCATGCCATGTCAACTTCTCTCTTCACTTCCCATTTTACACTCAATCACTAGCATGCTCAAAAACATAGAAAGAGTGGTAAACAACTTTGTAAAAAAATTATGATTGGGTGAATGAGGATAGGACCCACCATTAACCCCTCCTCTCTCTTCTTCACCATTCGGTGACTACTCCCCGCATATCACACTCCCCACTCACCAGTCATCCACTGGCATCACCTCCCAACTCGGCAAACTCACTCCCCACTCCAACTCCTCAAGGACACCCCCTCCAGACTATGGACATAACTGAAGAAAGAGATTAACCAAAAAAATTTGATCTTCCATTAAAGAACTTCCCAAATGTTTTAAATAAAATAATAATAATAATAAAATTAAATCATTGGTGTTTGTGGTTTGTTTTTTAAGACCAATAACAAAAGTGCAATTTAACATGGGTTTAGCAAAAAAATAATAATAATAATTATCCCTTTAATGTTGTAAACTAGTGATACTACCAATAAAAAATAAACACAAAAACGATAATTTACCCAATTCAAGGAGACCATCCTATAATTTACCCAAAGAATTATATGCCCCATAAATGCTACGATGATGTAAAAATATTATAGAATTTGAAGACGTGCACAGAATCGATATTAGTGTTGGTGACAAATCACCGACTTGTTGAGCATCAATCACCAATAAATTTGGAGGTTGGAATTTCCCAAATATTCCGATTCTTCTTTTTATATATTTTTTAATAAATTAATTATAATATCACAATTTGCACGGATGGTCTAACCCTTGGGTGATCAATTGGCAAAGTCATTAAAGTTGAGGTTTTGTCCCTCTTGAAAACAAGGGTTCAAGCCTCGTTAAAGACGAATTTTGTGTAATAACCGTTTAAAAAAAATAGGGTTGTCCAAAAATGCTTGGACGTCACACTTGTTTTTTTTAACTGTCAAGATGGAATATTATTAATCAAAATGAACAGGTCCACCAAGACGCCCACATTTAAAATACAAATATCTATGGTACACCCTAAAAAACAAGGGAACATGACTGGACTTACATTAAGCTCGTAAAATCGTGTCAAAATTAGTTACAAGCGTTTAAAAGTGAATAACAAATGTGAATAGAGCATGATTTGAAATTACGTGTAAAATAAAGTGTTGAATAAAGAAAAGTTATGTAGGTTTTTTCACACATTATGTCAAACCCGAAAAAAGTAGAATTATGTGCTAAAATTAAGTTTTGAAAAAAGGTGATGTTATGTATACATTTATTCACATTTCACATCATATAAGTAACATGTGAGTGTTTTTACGTGTTATAGAGATTTCAAAAAAATTAAATTAGGTATGCGTGTTAAGTTTTTAAAAAAAAAAGTGATCGTCATATGTAGAGTTTTCACACTATATTTCAAATGAAACATGTAAATCCCAAGAAAACGTAAGAAGAAATAAACAAAAGACATTTGGTTGTCTAATTGGGAACGAATTTGAATAGAATTAGGAATTGGAGTCAAATGGTAGAAATATTTGAAACCCGATTATTTGTTTGAAAAGCTTCAACCCTTTCGATAGGAGGTAGAGTTATATTTCTTAGATTGGTATTAGAAAGCTTGCCGAACTACCAATTTTCATTATATAAAGCTCATATGAAGGTCATCGAGATCCTGAAAGGTTAAGTGAAGAGATTTCTATGGTATGGAACAATGAAGCTAATAATATGTATTGTGTGGCTTGGGACCGAGTTGCCTTTCCTAAACATACGCGTGGTCTCGATATCAAGAAGCTGAAAGTTATAAACCAATCATCGTTAACAAAGTGGACATGGAGTTACACGTTCTTTGGTTTCAACCTGAACCGTGGCAGCCATTGCATTATATTCCTTCACGTGATCTTTTGTGTTTTCTTCAACTTGTTCCCTATTTTTTGAAAGTCTTTCAAACATAACACTGTCAAGTAACTCAGCTGCATACGTCACTTTCCTACCTCCTCATCCACACTTGTTTGTGTTGAATCGATCTTGGGCCGCTCAAGTTTGATACCCAACAAGATTAAATTTGTCACATAAGGTATAAAGGTTGAACATTTGACTTCTAGAAGTGTAGAGAAGTTAAAAACAGTAATGAAATTCTACCAAAAATTCCATACTTTTCTATAAAGCATTTTAAAATGGTTTAAGGAATAAATAAGAAGACCGCAAGAAGCCACCATATACGTAGTGGTAAACTGTGGTACACAAATTAGTTCCGCCATGGCTAACTTTGTGATCTCTACAAAAGTTAAGAACTGATTTTGAACTCCATCTTCAACTTTTATCAGCTTTGCAAACTCTAATTCTAGAGTTATCACGCCTAGTTGTAGCATGAAATTTAATGCAATTGAGAGTGCTTCAACAGTGAATTGAGAAAATGGTAACAGACTCGAGCTCAAACCCCTATGATATATTCTATTACCCCCCATGAAATTGTATAAGGCATCAACAAGAGCACTTGCACCCTTCTCTTCAATTAGCATATAAAATTTTCCTTGTCTAAATACATTCACTGTTCTATCCCTTTGATGTTGAGATATAGATGTCTCAATAAGTACTACCTCTGAAGTAATTATATTAGTCAATACCGTAAGTAGCTCATTTGCTTCCCTTTTTGCCTTCACTGAGACAAAATGACCAAGTATTGTTCGTTTTGAAGTTGAAGTTTTTGGTATAGTAGACAACTTGATACCATCTGCTGACTTTTCATTTTGATCACCCACCAAATCTATTGTCAACAGATTATTCAAATATTTCTTACCATTAGTTTACTTTTCATCTTGATTACCCACTAACTCAATTGTGAACAAATTATTCAGATATTTCCTTGAGAGTTTCTTGACCCAACCAGACATAGTTGATTGAAAAACATGCTCTTTTTCTCTGATGGAACCTTCTTTAGAACTATTTCCACATCATATTCATTTATCTTGACTTCATCTTCATTGGTTTCTGTTTTGTTGTTCAAGAACAATGGTGCACCTTCTTGAGTATGTTTGATGATTATATAATGTACGCCATTTCCACGTTTTTTATTATTCATTGCTATGTCATTCTTCCGTTTCATGAAAACCTTACTAGTAGACGTGAACCCATAACTTTTCTCCTGAAATATGCACTTAGGATCAAGAGCGGTATGGTTTTGGACCAATATTTTCGATTTCCATTTATGCCAAATAGACCCCCTTTCATCCATTCTTACTTCCTTCAACTTGAGGAGATTCGTACTTAAAATTTGAAATAGATCATGAAATAAAACTTGTGTATGTTCTTTTGTGTCATACCTATATAGTAGCCATTTCCCATTGCCATGAACACATCCAATTAAACCATCATTCATTAATTGTATTTTACCTAGTTCCCATTCAAATGTGTTAATAAATACTGAATCATGTGCTTGAGGTTGTTACAAGTTCGGGCGAACTTGCCTCATGTGCTTGAGGTTGTTACAAGTTCAGGCGAACTTGTCTGGTTTCCTTGGAAACGATGCAAGTTCGAGCGAACTTGGTTGAATTCTGGAAAGAATGTCAATTGTTGATCAAGTTCGGGCGAACTTGTCACCAATCTGGTGATAAGTTCGAGCGAACTTGATGTCTTCCGAGCGAACTTGACTATTTTGACATCCAAATCGTGCGTTTTCGCGTCGTTTGCTGAGGAAATCAAGTGTCCATCCCTCCAACCTTAGGCTACTGAGCAAAACCAAGGCTGAAGAGGTCTTTGGAGCGAGTTTTAGCCACTTTACAGAAACTCAGACTAATCCGGGTGAACTTGAAGGTTCGAACGGTTTAGTCCAGTTTGTGCAAAGTGATGATTTCGTCCTTGTGCTTCCGGATCTGAGATCTAGCTTGACAACGCCTCGTTCCACTTCAAAGTGAATGAAACATTCGTCATTTAGTCCGAATATTATGTAAAAATCGATGATTCAAAGGTTTTACTTAGATCTAAGCATAGATCTAAGTGAAAAACAGAAGTTTTGTATAAAAAGATGAAGATTTTCGTAAACAGAAGAGATTTGATGAAAACGAAGGCAAAGCCTTGTGCAAAATTGTTGTAAAACGTTGTTGTAGCTTGAAAAAGGGTTGAATCTTACTTAGAAAACAAAGGGTTTCGGTTTTTGGGAGCTCCGGGCGAACTTTCAGCAAGTTCAAATGAGTAGAGGAGCTGGGTATATATAGGTGAAGTGAGAAAGTGGTCTAAAACATCAAGTTCGGGCGAACTTGCTACAAGTTCGAGCTAACTTGCGTGTTTCTTGTGTCTTAAGACAAGTCCGAGCAGACTTGTTAGATTCTGAGGAGTTATGAAGGCTCAGACAAGTTTGCGCGAACTTGTGATGCACAAGTTCGGTCGAACTTGACCTAGGGGCCAAGTTTTGTTCGGTTATTTCGCGTTAAGAGTTCGTTTGGCGATTCGGTTCGTATTAGATAGTCATATTAAGCGTCTTAGCGAAGCGTTAAGCGTTATATTACCATTGATTTGAGAGAGAGCGAGTTACGTGAGCGTGCGAGCGTTTTAGCGATATTAAACCATACATAAATCCACATGATTAACTGCGTTTTACGATGCGATGAGATAAGCGATGCGATGGCACAAGTGTTTATTAAACAATAACACACTCGGCTTGTACAGTAGCATAACTAATTGTGGTTGCGTTGAATTAGTGATTAATAAGCGATTAAATGCAATATAGATGTGACACATTATATTTCTATTAACATAAACTTTTCAAAATCCAAATCTCGGAATACAAGTGATAGATACAAATAGAAAGTACACGGAAATAAATAACAACAAAAATTTGGAGTTGTTACAGTCTCCCATACTTTAGGAAATTTCGTCCCGAAATTTAAGTAGTGGCCGTAACAAAGAGATGCGGATATTTAGCCTTCATGTCACTTTCCAATTCCCAAGTGAACTCGGCGCCGTGTTTTCCTTCCCATCGGACTTTCACAATAGGGATGCGAGAGCACCGTAGTTACTTGGTTTCGCGGTCTATGATTTCAACTGGCTTTTCCATAAAATGAAGAGTCTCGTTTATTTGCAAGTCCTCGAGAGGGACGTGGAGATTTTCTTCAGCTAGGCATTTCTTGAGGTTCGACACGTGGAAAGTCAGCTGTATGTTATTAAGTTCCGCCGGTAGTTCGAGTCAATAGGCTACTTTGCCGATTCTTTCCAGAATCTTAAAGGGACCTACATATCGTGGCGCTAGCTTTCCTTTCTTTACGAAGCGGATCACTCCTTTCCAAGGTGCAACCTTTAAGAGCACGTGATCTCCCACTTCGAACTGTAGGGGCTTGCGGCGCTTATCGACATAACTCTTTTGACGACTCCGAGCTTTCAAGAGATTGTCTCTGATTTGGAGGATCTTGTCTGTCGTTTCTTGAATCAGCTCGGGACCGGTGATTTGTGCTTCTCTGATCTCGTGCCATGCAATAGGCGATCGACATTTTCTTCCATACAGTGCCTCAAAAGGAGCCATTTGAATGCTGGTGTGATAACTATTATTGTACGAGAATTCAATTAAAGGTAAATGCGTATCCCAATTACGACCAAAATCTATGATGCACGCATGAAGCATGTCTTCGAGGGTGCGGATAGTGCGCTCAGTCTGACCGTCGGTTTGAGGATGAAAAGTGGTACTGAGATTAAGCATAGTACCGAGAGTGGATTGAAAAGTCTCCCAGAGACGTGAGGTAAAGCGACCGTCGCGGTCAGAGATGATGTCACGAGGCGTCCCGTGTCGACATATGACTTCGTCGGTATAGATTCGTGCTAACCGTTCTACCTTAAAGTCTTCTCGTATAGCAATAAAGTGCGCAGATTTAGTAAGTCGATCAACGATAACCCAAATGCTATCGTAACCAGAGGAGGTGCGAGGGAGTTTCGTTACGAAGTCCATAGCTATACTCTCCCACTTCCACATCGGGATTTCGGGTTGTTCGAGCAAGCCAGAGGGCCTTTGATGTTCGGCTTTGACCTTCGAGCAGGTTAAGCACTTTGAAACGTACACGGCGATATCCCTTTTCATGCCCGGCCACCAGTACTTAGGACGAAGGTCCTGGTACATCTTTTCGGCTCCGGGTGATGGAGTATCGAGATTTATGAGCTTCGGTCATTAGTAGGTCACAAAGATTATCACGGCTAGGAATCCAAATACGATCAAGATAGTTATAAATACCATTAGGTTTAACAACGAGCTGAGTTTCGGCACCACATTTCATTTCATCTTCCAGAGTATTCTCTTTAAAACAAGCAAACTGAGCGGAGCGAATCATGATTTCGAGATCATTGAAAGCTTAAGAGTCACGAACACTATACACATAGCTTCGTCGACTTAGAGCGTCGGCTACGACGTTTGCTTTGCCAGGATGGTAGCGTATCTCACAATCGTAATCGTTGAGAAGTTCAACCCATCTACGTTGGCGCATATTCAGTTCCTTTTGATTGAAGATATGTTGTAAGCTCTTATGGTCGGTGAAGACCGTACACTTAGTACCGTAAAGGTAGTGTCACCATATCTTCAATGCAAAAACAACTGCACCAAGTTCGAGATCGTGGGTTGTGTAGTTTTTCTCGTGGATCTTGAGTTGTCGAGACGCATACGCGATTACTTTGTCTCGTTGCATGAGAACACAACCAAAACCTAAGTTAGAGGCATCACAATAAACAACGAAATCGTCGTTTCCGTCGGGAAGAGCGAATACGGGAGCGTTGCATAGCATACGCTTAAGAGATTGAAAGGCTTCATCTTGTTTGGAATCCCAAACAAAAGGCCTGTCTTTATGAGTTAAAGCGGCAAGCGGAACGGTGATTTTCGAAGAGTCGGTGATGAATCTATGATAGTAGCCCGCCAATCCAAGAAAGGAACGAATTTCAGATGCATTCTTCAGCGTAATCCAACTCTTGACAGCTTCAATCTTTGCAGGGTCGACGTGAATTCCTTGACTATTAACGATGTGGCCGAGAAATTGGACTTCTTCGAGCCAGAATTCACATTTTGAGAACTTAGCATAAAGGCGATTACCTTGAAGAAGTTCGAGGACTAAACGGAGATGGCGCGCGTGTTCGTCTCTCAACTTCGAGTAGATAAGGATGTCATCGATAAACACAATGATGAAACGATCTAGGAAAGCTTTACACACAAGGTTCATCAAATCCATGAAGACCGCGGGTGCATTGGTAAGACCAAAAGGCATGACCACGAATTCAAAATGGCCATAATGGGTACGAAAGGCGGTTTTCGGAATATCTTCTTCCAATACGCGTAACTGATGATAGCCAGAACGTAATCGATCTTAGAAAAACAAGTAGCACCTTGAAGCTGATCAAATAAGTCATCAATTCGAGGAAGGGGGTAGCGGTTCTTTATCGTGAGTTTGTTAAGTTCACGATAATCGATGCACATTCAGAATGTCCCATCTTTCTTTTTCACAAAAAGAACGGGTGCACCCCAAGGCGAAGTGCTCGGGCTTATGAAACCTTTAACAAGAAGCTCTTGAAGTTGGCTAGATAGCTCGTGCATTTCGGATGGTGCGAGGCGATAGGGAGATTTAGCAACGGGAGTAGCACCGGGAATCAAATCGATACGGAATTCAACATCACGAGTAGGGGGTAAACCGGGTAAATCGTCGGGAAAAACTTTGGGAAATTTACAAACAACGGGTACATCTTTCCAGGTTTTCTTTTCTCTCTCCGGGTTCACGATATGGGCTAGGAAGGCAACGCATTGTTTTCGCAGATGCTTGCTCGCTTGAGTACATGACATAAGCATCAACTTCGTTGAGGGAGTCTCGTCATAGACATGTAGCTGATCACCGTTAGGGAGAGGAAAGCGAATCATCTTATCGAAGCAAACAACTTCGGCATAATTTTCACTAAGAAAATCCATGCCTACTATGATATTGAAGCTACCTAACTGCAAAGGTATGAGATTGATCGAGAAGACGTGGTTGTTGAGATCGAGAGTACAACCACGTAGGACGGAGTTAACGGTAACGGTTCTTTCGGTGGCGACTTCGACATCGAAAGTCCTTGGGAGTTTAGCGTGTTTACATTTTAAAACCTTTTCGAATTCTAACGATACAAACCAATTATCGGCACCAATATCAAATAAACATGAAGCATAAGTACCATTGACAAGGAACACACCGTTGACAACATTGCTGTCGTTCTGAGCCTGGCGATCATTGAGATTGAAGGCTCGTCCACGTGCAGCCTGTGGTTGTTGTTGTTGTTGAGGCTGTGGTAGTGGCTGCTGTTGAGGCTGAGGTTGAGGCTGCTGTTGCTACGGCTCTTGTTTGACGGCTCGGTTAGGGCAGACATTACTGAAATGGTTTGGGTCACCACATGTGTAGCAAGCACGGGCCTTTGGTGCTGGCGCTTGCTGCTGGAACTGCTGCTGATTAGCCTGAGGAGTGCGAGGGGGAGCTGGTAAAGCTGGTGTTGCTGGGGCCTGAGGAGCTGGCTGACAAGGGCCTGAACGGCAACTGACAGTAAAGTGGCCGTAAATGTTGCAGTTGGTGACGAAGCGACAGTTGCCTCCAACCGCATGGTGATAAGTGCACTTCGAGCACAGAGGATGAGGACCAGTATACGCCCGGGGCGGTGCGTTTGGTGCGGCTATCTGAAGCGGCTGAGGGTTTTGTGGTGCCGTAAGGGCACAGTTCTTGCTCGGGTTTTCTCTCTTGCGACCACGGCGACTGGACTTGGACTCTCGAGACTGATCAGTAGGAGCTGCTGATTCGGTGATGGCCTGGTTTGCGACTTTGTTGTTCTTAAAGTAACCAGCTGAACCCTTTTGTCGTTGATTTCTGCGGCGAGTTGATAGGTTTCCTCGATGGTGACAGGGCGTGCTGCTTGAACAAAATCAGTGATGCAATCGGGTAAAGCACGCAGGTATTTCTTGATCGCTTTCTCAGTCGTGTCCACTTGACCGGGACAGATAATGCTCAACTGTTTGAAACGAGTTGTTAGGCCAGCATTGTTTGGACCGTCTTGTTTGATATCCCAAAACTCATTCTCCAACTTTTGAACCTCATGCGGAGGACATAACTCTTTCACCATGATTTTTTTGAGTTCCTCCCAAGTGAGCTCGTAAGCTTCGTCGTTCCCGCGCTTGTTGCACTCCGCTGTCCACCAATCGAGAGCCCTCGATTGAACACATTGGTGGCGTTGATAGTGCGCAGAGCTTCGGGGCATCCACTCTGATGGAAAGTAACCTCGATAGAATCGAACCAGTGGAACATAGCACTCGGTCCTTTAGCGCCAAGTGGTCCACGTGCTTTAAATTGCTTAAAGCTGAAGGAAGTCTTGGGCGTGTCGGCTTTGGAATCGACCGATGAGTTGTTGCTGGCGGCATGGATCTCGCTAACGATCTGGGGGATAACTTTAGCCATTTTCTTGGCCACCAGAGAAGCGATGCGCTTATTAGCGTTGTTGCGCTGGAGATTCCTCCTGGTGTGTGATCTAGGGGTGTGCACGGTTCGGTTCGGTTCGGTTTTTAGGTAAAATCGAAACCGTAACCGAAAGTTCGGTTTTTGGTTTTTGAAAACCGTTCGGTTTCGGTTTTTCGGTTTCGGTTATTTTGGTTTTAGTGGCGGTTCGTTTCGTTTTTCGGTTTTTCGGTTTTTGAAACAAGTTACGTAAGATTCAAAAATAAAAAGTATAATTCAAGTTTAAGCATCTTTTTTTAATGTTTACATTTAAGTTAATATATTTAATATTTTTAATTAATATTGTTTAATCTTTTTAATGTTTCTTCAAACTTTTTATTAAGACATTTTCTTTTATAATACTTTGAAAATCATTATATTTTTATGTTAAATTTTGTTATAGTAAACAATGGATAAATCATTTCAATAATAAATAAACATACATGTTAATGTTCTTCATAAATATTTAACAAGCAAGAATAAATTAATAATCCTTAAAGCATTCACATCCCTTCCACCAAGATATGTGTGAGGGGTTTTTATAATATAAAGAGTACAAAAAGTGGTTGTGAGTGGAGGAGAGAGAATATGTTACTGTTCATCTGTATATTTGGGGGGTCACTGTTCACCCCTATACTTTTTTAATATATATTGAAAGTGGTTGTGCGTGAAGGAGAGAGAAAATGTAATGATAAAGTTATAAAAATATTATTAATTGAAAAGGAGAGAGAAAGAGTATTTGTTTTTAGTGGAAATATATTGATATAGGTGTTGTTTTTTAGTGCAATGTATGTATATTTTTAGGGGGTTGGATGTGAATGCTCTTAGTAGTATGAGTTAAACACTTAAACCTAAAATAAAAATATATGAATTTGGCCTATATTATAACTTATCGGTTCGGTTATTTTCGGTTATTGAAAATGGTTACCCGAAAACCGAACCGAAACTTTCGGTTATTAAAAATCCAAAAACCGAACCGTCGGTTTTTTTTCGGTTCGGATATTTCAGTTATGTTTTATCGGTTATTCCGGTTACGGTTCGATTATTTCGTTTTTTCTGCTCACCCGTAGTGTGATTCCATAGAAGACATCTACACAAGGATATGATTGGATGAGATTTGACTATGATAGGTTTATGTTCAAAAGTTTATTATTATTATTATATAGTTAAGGCACGAAACACATAAGCATGTATACACGTAAGCACATAAACACATAACCACGTAAGCACATAATCACATAGGCACGTAAGCATATATGCATGTAGCAGGTATTCATCTTCAACTAAAGCATGCGTAGCGCATACGAGATGCGATATAATAGCATAAATATCGAGTAGAGCTGCGTATGAGACGCGAATGGCCTCATGAGCGTAAGCGGGTTGAGCGATTAGTTTGGTTGGTGAATTAATTAGCGTTTTAGATTTCGAGAGCTGTGCGAGTTGTGCATATATCGATGGAGCGTAAAAGCGATAAATCAAGAAATCGATAAAGCAAGAAATCGAATAAGCGTAAAATCCATAAACTTTCACATAAATAATAAATAAACTCGATGATGTGTAAAATCGACGATTGTAGGCTTAAATCAATTGGGAGCGTCCTGGGTTTTGAGACAACGACTACCCAAAGTGATTCGAAAATTCTCTGAGTTCGGACACACGATTTGGCCTAATAGACAAATGCTCTCACCGTACAACGGTTAACGGCACTTATCCTTCCAGTTACGTCGTGTTCCGAGTCATCGAAGTAATCGAGACTTTGGTGAGATTGAAAATTGAGGAGCAGAACTAATTATTAAGATGCGGGTTTCACCCCTAACTCAACAACATCATTCCTAGTTGTGGTTATGCTCACCGATCCGGAAGTTCCACTAGATAGAAACGGAGATTTTTCGTCGAGGTTTGGATATCACTCCTAACTTAACGGAGATATCTCGTGCGAGAGGATGCGTGGAGTGAATGATCTTATCGAGAGTTCTTGGTTTTCACACCTAATCTCGACCTGATCACTCGTTTTGTGTAATATGAGCGTTCTTCACGTGTATTGTGGTTGCTTTATAAAAGCAATGTTTGAAAGTTCATGTCGAAGGATTCTGGTCAAGTTCGAGCGAACTTGGCATCAGTCTGATGTCAAGTTCGAGTGAACTTGCTCAATCCACTTGAACTTGTTTGATGGTGAGGGGACTGACAAGTTCGGGCGAACTTGGTCAAGTCCGGGCGAACTTGATCAATTCGAGCGAACTTGCCCCCCAGTTCGGGCGAACTTGTCTGTTTGTTTCAGTTTCGGTGTTTAATCGATGCGTAACGGTCTGATTTAGTACCCTAACTATAGACTACATCAAACATGCCAGTTCTACCTAATTTTCCCTATAGTTATGGCTCTGAGACCAATCTGTCACACCCCAACCGACGGCGGAAACATCGAGGCGCGGCACTAGGCGAACCAGATTGTCTCACGAGAAATTCCGTAACATTATTTAAGCGATAATATTCAAAAGTTAATATCCCATACTATCAACATACAATCCTTAAACAAGTTACAAAATACTAAGTAATCTCATAAAACAATTCAAGTTCGATCTTCCCTGGATTTTATTACAACGAGATTCTAAAAGAAATCCTAAACTAAGCATCCATAGCTAATGTCCTCAACCTGCCACATATGTTAAAATAAAACGTCAATACAATTAAGTAAAGGTGAGCATACAGGTTTGCGTACATAATAGATTTAAAAGCGTTTAGCATACACCGCATGACATACGTAAGAGTTGTGAACTATGTAACTACTTAGATTCAAGTAAACTAACAAACCGCGATTGATCGAGGCATGTAAACAAGTGTTCACATCCTAAAGAGAAAATAAATGAGAAATGAAAATGTGAGCCTTAACAACCACGGGCCTCCGGGTGGCGGGTCAACCTCTAGTATACTATCATGTTAAGGGTGGCGTACAAGCAATCAAGTAATACATACAATTCAGCAGATTTCAGTATAGCCATGTAATAGCAAGATTGCGAATAAGAGTTGAATTGTGTGATGTGTTTTGATATATGAACATATGTGACACCCAAAAGTGCGATTAAGCGTAAAGGGGTTCAAGTATACTCACTGTCGGTGCGAATTGGGAGATGAGACGAGATCTGAGATGAGTTGCGGAGAGCGCCATATCAGCCTGTAAGCGAACAGAAGTGCATCAGTCTTCCGAATTGCTGAAACGGTTAACAGGTGAAGGAGCAGTAGACAAGTTCGGGCGAACTTGTACTTTTGGGTTCAAGCCTGGGCGAACTTGTGCCATTGACCTTGGGGGAGTACAAAGTTCGGGTCAGCGAACTTTCCTCATGTGCTTGAGGTTGTTACAAGTTCGGGCGAACTTGTCTGGTTTCCTTGGAAACCATGTAAGTTCGAGCGAACTTGGTTGGAATTCTGGAAAGAATGTCAATTGTCGATCAAGTTCGTCGAACTTATGGTGATAAGTTCGAGCGACTTGATGTCTTCCGAGCGAACTTGACAGTTTTGGCATCCAAATTGTGCGTTTTTGTGTCGTTTGCTGAGGAAATCGAGTGTCCATCCCTCCAACCTTAGGCTATTGAGCAAAGCCAAGGTTGAAGAGGTCTTTTGGAGCGAGTTTTAGCCACTTTACAGAAACTCGGACTAATCCGGGCGAACTTGAAGGTTCGAACGGTTTAGTCCAGTTTGTGCAAAGTGACGATTTCGTCCTTGTGCTTCCGGATCTGAGATCTAGCTTGACAATGCATCGTTCCACTTCAAAGTGAACTAAACATTCGTCATTTAGTCTGAATACTGTGTAAAAATTGATGATTCAAAGGTTTTACTTAGATCTAAGCATAGATCTAAGTGAAAAACAGCAGTTTTGTATAAAAAGATGAAGATTTTCGTAAACAGAAGAGATTTGATGAAAACGAAGCAAATCCTTGTGCAAAATTGTTGTAAACGTTGTTGTAGCTTGAAAACGGGTTGAATCTTACTTAGAAAACAAAGGGTTTCGGTTTGGGGAGCTCCGTGCGAACTTGCAGCAAGTTCGAATGAGAAGAGGAGCTAGTATTTATTGGTGAATGAGAAATTGGCTAAAACATCTTAGTTCGGCGAACTTGCACAAGTTCAAGCGAACTTGTTGTTTGTCTTAAGACAAGTCAGGGGTGTTATCTGAGAGTTAGAAGGCTCAGACAAGTTCGAGCGAACTTGTGATGCACAAGTTCGGCCGAACTTGACCTAGGGGCCAAGTTTTGTTCGGTTATTTCGTGTTAAGAGTTCGTTTGGCGATTCGGTTCGTATTAGATAGTTATTTTAAGCATCTTAGCGAAGCGTTAAGCGTTATATTAACACTGATTTGAGAGAGAGCAAGTTACGTGAGCGTGCGAGCGTTTTAGCGATATTAAACCATACATAAATCCACATGATTAACTGCGTTTTGCGATGCGATGAGATAAGCGATGTGATGGCACAAGTGTTTATTAAACAATAACACACTCGGCTCGTATAGTAGCATAACTACTTGTGGGTGCGTTGAATTAGCGATTATAAGCGATTAAATGTGTTATAGATGTGACACAATATAATTCTATTAACATAAACTTTTCATAATCCAAATCTCGGAATACAACTGATAGACACAAACTGAAAGTACACAGAAATAAATTCAACGGAAATTTGGAGTTGTTACAAATTTGACTACAAAACCTATGTTACTCACCGGCATTCATTGTTGACCGTCTTTTCACATATGTTTCAGGTACGAATGTTGATGATTGCACAAGTATGCTACACTTTGGCCTTAGTTTACTTTAAATCTATAGACAATTGTTGTGTTTTGTTTCGAATTCCCAAAGACAATGTAAATTATTAATTCAATAAAACAAAAACTTTAAGTACCATGTGTTTGAAACAATTTGTAATGTGACTCCCCGACGATTATGCCGCGAGTTGTTTATACGCGATCGGGGTGTTACAGTAGCAAACCAGAGAGCAAAGTAGGGCATGCCTCAAATGGGTGAATGAGGCCTCTATATATAGGCTGGTTGAGGGCAGGTGAGCACGGGCATGCCAGGGGTGGCACGGCCATGCCTGACCTTTCATTCATTGGAAGCTTCGAGATCTTGTCATTTCTGTCTCCAGGTAGTACACAGGCATGGGAGTGCCTACCCATACACGATCGTGCATGGTGAGGTGTTCCGACAGGAACGATTTAGGTAGTGTTTCGTTAATAAATTGTCTCAAAAGTACTTATAAATGGAGGTAAATTCGTATTGTAAATATGTATAATTGATGGTATATCAATATCTTCTCAATTTTTCTATCTAGCTCCAGGGCAAGTTCAAAACCATGAGTTGTTGATGGTTAGGTATAATCCTAGGTGTAATGGTATTTAATACATTATTATTTTATATACAAGTATATCTAGAACAATGGTACTTTGAGAGTAATTGATGATTGTAGGACTAAATGCATTAAGAATGCAAAAGGGATGGATTTGGATGATTTTGGGACTGGATTGGAAGAGACTGAGCGAGAAAATTAGAGAACCAGATGAGAAAACGAAGAAGAATAAGCCTCTCGTGTCCCAATAACCACGTTTACCGTCCACAACGCTAATGGGGCATCCAAGGGGCGTGTATAGAGTGTCCCTCCCATAGGAAATTGGCATCCGAATCAAGGAGGCGGCGTCAGGGACGTCGCTTTTGGCGTCTAAAATGTCTTAGGTTGGTTTTCAGGTGCGAATAAAGGAAATGGCGTTTTTTTTACCAAATTAACCAGGGGGTTTTGACTCCAATTCATAATCAGGCACTTCTAGGGAAATTTTGGGTCAAATCCCACAATTGGGGGGGGGGGTCATTCTAAACCCCAATTGAAGATCCTAACCTGAAAAACAAGAGGCTCAAGACGGAAGGCTAATCCACCCAAATCATCCCGCGTGTAGGGTTTTATTTCTTGTGTAACATTTGTAAAAATCGGGTTTTCAAAACCCGTTCCGTTTTGTAATCGAATATCAAGTTATAAAAGTTATGTCGAATATTTATGATTATTTTGATTTAAAACAATACATAATTAATAAATAAACTAAACTATAAAATTATATTTGATGAAAAGTTAAAATAAAATAAGTAAAAAAATTATAACGCTGCCGGGACTCGAACCCGGGTCAGCCAATACACCCTTCAACAACTTAACACTCACTCCCAAGACCACTCCGCCACATTGTGTTTTCTGCTAACTCTAGGAACACAAATGAAATTTATACACAAACCTAGTTAAAACCGATGGCGCCATCTGAGAAACGGTAATCGGTAAACCAATCGTCAAATCGTTGTTTATTTCACACATTCAGTTTATAACCGATGCACGACGGTTTCTAATCAAAATGGAATTGATTAAACTTAAAGACTCATCATTGTCGGTTTTTAAAACCGGAAAATCATCAAGTCCAGAATAACACAAGCTTCAGATCACTCTCGCGACTCAGAGATATCGTACAAATACTCCATTTCATTTTCGTCGCATTTTCGGACCACCAGAACGCCTAAAACAGCTCGTCGGAATTTTCTGCAAAAGTCGCCGGAAAACCGTATTCAACTCAAACCGGTAAAATACTTCTACTTTACGGTTTCAATCTATTGTTAGAACCTTACTAACATTAACCCATCGCTCATAATCAACCACAGACGACATTGCTAGACTTTCAGTTTTCGCCGAAAACTTCTGGAATTGTCGGAAACTCGTTGATTACCGGTATGCTCAATCCAACGTACTGATAATCAATACTCATTAGTTCAATTTCACATCTAATCCCTTAAACCTGTTAATTGATTCTCACAGCCGAAGGTTTCAAAAACAGAGCCGACAAGTTTCGCCGGATTCTCTGAAGAAGACGATCTGTTCGGTATCTTCTTTCCCCAAACTTTTCGGTTCAATGCATTCAAACTGAACATCATGTTCATCAACTAAATTAATCGCGTATCGGTTGTTTGATTGATGTCTGCATTTGTAATGGAGAAGACGAGTTCAGTGATGACATAAGGATAATTAAAATCGGAATTATAAACGGGTTAGACACACAGTCCAGCGGTGGACTGTGAGCAAACAAAAACCATACACGTCCCGAGTTCGATACCTGCTCCACGCACACCTTGTGTAATAAAATGCCTTTTTGATCAAAAACTAAACCGGGTTAACTCGTTAGTTGTTAAATATAATAAAAACCGAGATAATAACCGGGTTAGACACACAGTCCAGCGGTGGACTGTGTGCAACATGAACCACACGTCGCGCGTTCGAAACCTGTCACGAGCACCGGTCCGATTGAATTAAAATGTTTTTGCAAATAAAGGAATTCGGTTAAATCGAATAAGTGTATAAATATAATTAAAAACAAGATTATTTCGGGTTAGACACTAGCTCATTGGTAGAGTCTGCGTGCACGCGAACGGGAGGTCTCGGGTTCGAGCCTCACCCGGCGCAGATTAATTCGCTGACCGAACCGGTCAACGGTCAACGGTCAACGCTAAATAAATAATTTTTTATATTTTTATTTATTTAATTTAATTTAAAAATCAATTAAAAATACTTAAAAATAACATTTTTAAAGATAGAAAATAGCCATAAACTCACAAAAATATATCTAAAAATTTCATTAAAATCCTTAATAAAATCCACTCATTTAATATATTTTCCGTTATTATTTAGGTTAGTAATCCTCGTATTCCGCTCATCTAATTCGTGCGCATATCACCATCTCAAAATCCCACGCACCCAAGGTGAGTGAATCTTACAAATTCCCCGTTTTAATCACGTTTTGGGGTGTATCATGTGTCTTTGTATATATATATTATTACTAAACCATTGTGCATACATCATATCATGAACTTGTGTATTCGGTTTGATGCTGTTAAGTAGTTATTATTGGATGCAATTTATTATTCAGTACATGCAATTTCATAGGCGCCGCTCCCCATTACATTATGAGCGTTGAGCATGTTCCCCATTTTATTATGCGGTTGAACCTGGCGTGCCCACATACGATCGGCTCCGTTTGATTGAGCCTTGATCGCACAGACATTTTCATTTTCAGTACATGCAATACGATCGGCTCCGTTTGATTGAGCCTTGATCGCACAGTTTCATTTATGTTATTTACAGCATGATGTTGGTATGTTCATGTATGCTGTCATGTGTTATTGAATGTTATAGTTGTGACTGCTATTTGCCATTGCTTGAATATTTACATTTGCTCATCTATGATTATGCACAAATTTACATTGATAAACTAACAATTAATTTATTAATAAATGTTTATCTAATAAGGTTCACTCGCCAACTTATGTTGACCCAAAAACCCCCATTTTACACATGATACAGGTGAAGCAGCAGCAGCTAGGAACACATAGGACTTGGACTAGAAGAATAAAACGATTTAGTGTTGGGATTGTTATGCTTGGCTTATTTTCCTTGTATTGAATGAACATGTTTGGATTTTTGAAATGTAACTTTGGCTTTAGTAAATATGAAACATATTAGTAAATGTCATGAGCTTTGGTGATAACCCAATTATGCCCCGACTCTTATTCCGCTGCGGGTCGGGGTGTGACAGATTGGTATCAGAGCCATGACTATAGGGATATAGGATAGGTTATTAGACCCTTAGAGCCTATACTATAGTCGATTAGAAACTTATAAGATTTTTGTGTGTTATATGCCAAATTTCATGATGTTTATATGTTTTATGCTAAATGTTACATTTGATATTGTACAAGCATGTTCATAAGTATGTATTATCATATAATGCCTATCATGAATCGTATGCTCATAACATATCACATCCATGAAAGCACACACCACATCATGATTGCTTTTACAATGATTTTCGTGTTTTCAAATCTCATCAAAGTGAGTTCTCATGACGGGCATGTAGTAACTGGAAGGGTATCAGTACCGGTAGTCGGAACGTCCTGTCTAGACTAGCATTCGTATAAATCCAAAATAAAGGACCAGTTTGCCTACCTGGGGACTAACGATGAGAGTACGAAGTACCTATTAGGCCAAAGCATGCTATACCAAACGTCGTGTGAGCTAATCCCACTTTGAGTTGTCATTGTGTCTACACCTGGACACGTTCCGACCAAACATCTCATGAACATATTTTGTGGTTTGCATTCGGGGGATGCGAGTGTTAAATTGCCAATACTAATGTGAACCCTACCAAGCCAATAGCCATGGGGCCCACATGACTATGTAGGTGAGGTATGGGGGACATTTGAGGCCCAACATGAGCGAACCCAAGACATCCTATGGATGTAGTTGCATTATTGATATTTATGTTATTTTCATTTTCTTAAAGACACATGACACCTAAAAAGACACCATAAACTCACAATCTTCTCATTTTATGATCCTGTAGATGTCGTCTAGACAGCAACGAAGGGGTAAAAGATCGGGAAGGTCTCAGGAACGTTTGGCCACTCAGATCGCGAAACAAATGGCCACGATATTGCCTGACATTGTGGTACAAGTACAACAAGCCCTTGCTACAAATCCTACTAACCCTCCCCAACAATAGGACCAGAACATCGACAACCCTCCTACCAGCAAGTGCTCTTACAAACATTTTAAGTCCTGTGATCCTCCTAAATTTGAAGGGACCGAGGTGTCACTGCTCTCCTACATTGGTTCAAGGAGATGGAAAACACCTTCCTAAACTGCGATTGTCCTGAGGATCGCAAGGTTCGATACGCCACCGGGAGACTACTTGGAGTAGCTCTCACTTTGTGGAATACTGAGAAAGGGAAGAGGGGAACTGAAGATGCGATGGCCTTAACTTGGGAGGAGTTAAGGGAAATCATGACTAGGCGTTTCTGTCCTAGAAGTGAAATTAAGAAGTTGGAGGATGAATTTCATGCTCTAAAGCAAAAGGAGGGTGATCACTCTACCTACAACAAGAGGTTCTTGGAGTTAAACCAAATGGTTCCAAATTTATTCACACCAACCTATCGTCTGATTGAACATTATATTCGGGGACTTCCCTCGAAAATCCAAGATTCAGTTCTCAGCGTTTCACCAGTAACACTTGAAGCTGCCATGGAGTTAGCAACTGAACTGACCGAAAACCGAATTCGCAACGGGAAGTTCAAAGAAGAGAAGAAAAAGCCCCTGTTGAGGGACAAACTTCAAACCACCCCATTCCTTCATCTAAGTTTGCTAACAAGAGGAAGCGTAACACCAGAAATTTTGCAGTTACCCAAACCAACACCCCTATTCCTGCTGCACCCATTACTCAAGTCACTCCTTCACCCGCACCAACAGAAGACCTACAAGGTCCTTACCAAATTAACGTTCAGATCACCATTCCCTGACATCCTTGCCAATACTGCACCGGCTGAGGTCGCGCAGGACATACTGTTCAAAACTGCCGCATGCCTCAACGAACAAACCGCCACCAACCTTTAACCCAAACCCACCAACAGTTAATGGGTCAAGCACAACAACCCCTACCATTTCCACCCACCCAACATTTAGCCCAAACATACTACCAACCCAATTATCCTATGGGCCAACCTATGTGGGCTTGCTTCAATTGCGGCGACCCAAGTCATTTCAGAAACACATGTCCAAGGCCGGTTAATATTATTCATGCTCAGGCCCAAGCCAACCCAGTGAATCAAGCGAACCAAGCTCCTCCACCTGCAAGAGGAAGAGCTTTCAATATTAACGCGAACCAGGCCAGAGCTGACGGTAATGTGGTCAACGGTACGTTCCTTATAAATGGTAGATATGCCTCTATGTTATTTGATACTGGTGCGGATAGAAGTTTTGTGTCATTAGAATTTGAACCTATCCTAAGCAAAAATCGGGATAAGCTCACGGAATCCATAACGGTAGAAGTTGCGGACGGGAAACCAGTTTCATTAGACTCTATATTACGCAACTGTACACTCACCTTAAACGACCACGATTTCTCAGTCGACCTTATTCCTATGAAGCTGGGAAGTTTTGACATCATAATCGGTATGGATTGGCTCAGTCAACATCAGGCGGAAGTTGTATGTCGTGAAAAATTTATTCGATTTCCTCTTTCAAACGGTCAGACTCTTCGAATCATTGGAGAAACCTCGTCGAAAGGGCTCAGCTTAATGTCTTGTCTTCAAGCTCAAAAATATTTTCGCAAGAATTATGTCGCGTTTTTAGCCCATATCATCAAGAAGGGGACCACAGAGAAGAAACTTGAAGACATTCCTGTAGTAAAAGACTTTCAACAAGTTTTTCCTGACGACATTTCAGGACTTCCTCCAGTTAGAGACGTCGAATTCCGTATTGATCTTATACCTGGTGCTACACCAGTTGCAAAGTCTCCATATAGGTTAGCCCCCTCTGAAATGCAAGAGCTAGCCAGTCAATTGCAAGAGTTGACTGACAAGGGATTCATACGTCCTAGCTCATCGCCTTGGGGTGCACCTGTCCTTTTTGTAAAGAAGAAAGATGGATCTTTTCGTATGTGCATCGACTACAGAGAGCTCAACAAGTTAACCATCAAGAATCGCTATCCCTTACCTCGCATTGATGATCTTCTAGACCAACTACAAGGTGCCAGCTTGCTTTTCGAAAATCGATCTTCGATCTGGCTATCATCAACTAGAGTGCATGAAGAAGACGTCCCTAAGACTGCTTTTCGAACTCGTTATGGCCACTATGAATTCATGGTTATGCCGTTTGGATTAACCAACGCACCAGCTGTCTTCATGGACCTAATGAACCGAGTCTGCAAACCTTACCTTGATCGATTTGTTATAGTTTTCATTGACGATATTCTTATTTATTCAAAATCTAAAGCTGATCATGAGCGTCATCTTCGACTCGTTCTTGCACTTCTAGAAAAGGAAAAGCTTTATGCCAAGCTCTCTAAATGTGAATTCTGGTTAAAAGAGGTGCAATTCCTCGGGCATGTAGTCAATGACAAGGGAATACATGTTGACCCTTCAAAGATCAAAGCAGTTCGAGAATGGCAAGCTCCACGTACACCAACTGAAGTAAGATCTTTTCTTGGACTAGCTGGCTATTATCGTCGGTTCATTTCAAACTTCTCTCGCATTGCTGTGCCACTCACGGCTTTAACTCATAAGGGAAAACCTTTCGTATGGGGACCCAAGCAAGAAGAAGCTTTTCAAACTCTTAAACAAAAACTTTGTGATGCACCGATCCTCACTCTTCCTGAAGGTTGTGATGATTTTGTAGTCTATTGCGACGCATCAGGGCAAGGATTAGGCTGCGTTCTCATGCAAAGAGGAAAAGTCATAGCTTATGCCTCGAGACAACTCAAGACACATGAAAAGAACTACACCACTCATGACCTAGAACTTGGAGCCGTTGTATTCGCTCTTAAGATATGGAGACACTATCTCTATGGTACTAAGTGTGAAATATACATGACCACAAGAGTCTTCAACATATCTTCAATCAAAAAGAGTTAAATATGAGGCAACGAAGATGGGTCGAACTTCTAAATGATTACGACTGTGAAATTAGATACCACCCTGGTAAAGCAAATGTGTGGCTGATGCACTTAGTCGAAAGGGTTTGCGAACTCCATTCATCTTCTATGTTCGCAAATTATAACCGACATTAAAGATCAAATTCGAGAAGCCCAACACGTTTCAATAACAGAAGAAGATGTACGAAAGGAGATGTCCTGTGGAGCCGAGCTAAAACTTGAAACTAAATCAGACGGTATCCTGTATTACCTAGATCGTATCTGGATTCCTAACCACAACAATCTTCGCGAAACTCTTATGAATGAAGCTCACAAAACGCGATATTCTATACACCCAGGAGCCGATAAGATGTATCAAGACCTACGATACACCTATTGGTGGCCTGGAATGAAGAAGGATATTGCCGTTTTTGTTTCCAAGTGTCTCACATGTTTCCAAGGTGAAGGCTGAACACCAAAGACCCTCAGGACTTCTAGTCCAACCGGAAATACTTGTATGGAAGTGGGAAAATATAACCATGGATTTCATTACCGGGTTACCTCGCACTTCTGGTGGGTATGACACTATATGGGTGATTATAGACCGACTTACAAAATCAGCTCACTTTATTCCTATCCGCGAAGATTTCAAGAACGAAAAGCTTGCACGTATTTATATCAACGAAATCGTAAGCCGGCATGGGGTACCATTAAGTATTATTTCTGATCGTGATGGTCGTTTCACCTCACGAACATGGCAAGCAGTACAATCCGCTATGGGCACACGATTAGATCTCAGTACCGCCTATCATCCTCAAACTGATGGACAGTCTGAGCGCACCATTCAAACTCTTGAAGATATGCTTAGAGCATGTGTCATAGACTTCAAGGGAAATTGGGACGCCCACCTACCATTAGTTGAATTTTCGTACAACAACAGCTATCATTCGAGCATCGGCATGGCACCTTTTGAAGCCTTATATGGTCGTAAGTGCCGATCTCCTGTATGTTGGCACGAAATTGGGGAAGCACAAATTACTGGTCCAGAATTGATCCAAGAAACCACAGACAAGATTCATCAAATTCGAAACAATCTTCTAGCAGCTCAAAGTCGTCAAAAGAGTTATGCAGATAAACGACGGAAGCCCTTAGAGTATAACATTGGTGATCATGTGCTTTTAAAAGTATCACCGTGGAAGGGAGTAGTTCGTTTTGGTCAAAAGGGGAAGCTAGCACCACGTTACGTAGGACCTTTCAAGATACTCGAAAGAGTAGGTCCTGTAGCATACAAGCTTGACCTACCAGAAGAACTCAACAGGATTCATCCCACATTCCACGTGTCGAACTTGAAGAAGTGCCTCGCTGATGAGAATCTCCATATTCCGCTGGAAGATATTCAGATTGATGAATCTATGCATTTTATTGAAAGACCAGTGGAGATCATGGACTACGGGGAGAAGCGTCTTCGACGAAGTCGCATTCCAATTGTTAGGGTACGCTGGGAGTCGAAACGGGGACCTGAGTTTACCTGGGAACGTGAAGACTCAATGCGTGAAAAATACCCGCATCTTTTTCCTACTACTTCACTACTTAAATTTCGGGACGAAATTCCTAAAAGTAGGGGATACTGTAACATTTGTAAAAATCGGGTTTTCAAAACCCGCTCCGTTTTGTAATCGAATATCAAGTTATAAAAGTTATGTCGAATATTTATGACTATTTTGATTTAAAACAATACATAATTAATAAATAAACTAAACTATAAAATTATATTTGATGAAAAGTTAAAATAAAATAAGTAAAAAAATTATAACGCTGCCGGGACTCGAACCCGGGTCAGCCAATACACCCTTCAACAACTTAACTCTCACTCCCAAGACCACTCCGCCACATTGTGTTTTCTGCTAACTCTAGGAACACAAATGAAATTTATACACAAACCCAGTTAAAACCGATGGCGCCATCTGAGAAACGGTAATCGGCAAACCAATCGTCAAATCGTTGTTTATTTCACACATTCAGTTTATAACCGATGCACGACGGTTTCTAATCAAAATGGAATTGATTAAACTTAAAGACTCATCATTGTCGGTTTTTAAAACCGGAAAATCATCAAGTCCAGAATAACACAAGCTTCAGATCACTCTCGCGACTCAGAGATATCGTACCAATACTCCATTTCATTTTCGTCGCATTTTCGGACCACCAGAACGCCTAAAACAGCTCGTCGGAATTTTCTGCAAAAGTCGCCGGAAAACCGTATTCAACTCAAACCGGTAAAATACTTCTACTTTACGGTTTCAATCTATTGTTAGAACCTTACTAACATTAACCCATCGCTCATAATCAACCACAGACGACATTGCTGGACTTTCTGTTTTCGCCGAAAACTTCTGGAATTGTCGGAAACTCGTTGATTACCGGTATGCTCAATCCAACGTACTGATAATCAATACTCATTAGTTCAATTTCACATCTAATCCCTTAAACCTAATTGATTCTCACAACCGAAGGTTTCAAAAACAGAGCCGACAAGTTTCGCCGGATTCTCTGAAGAAGACGATCTGTTCGGTATCTTCTTTCCCCAAACTTTTCGGTTCAATGCATTCAAACTGAACATCATGTTCATCAACTAAATTAATCGCGTATCGGTTGTTTGATTGATGTCTGCATTTGTAATGGAGAAGACGAGTTCAGTGATGACACAAGGATAATTAAAATCGGAATTATAAACGGGTTAGACACACAGTCCAGCGGTGGACTGTGAGCAAACAAAAACCATACACGTCTCGAGTTCGATCCCTGCTCCACGCACACCTTGTGTAATAAAATGCCTTTTTGATCAAAAACTAAACCGGGTTAACTCAGTTAGTTGTTAAGTATAGTAAAAACCGAGATAATAACCGGGTTAGACACACAGTCCAGCCGTGGACTGTGTGCAACATGAACCACACGTCGCGCGTTTGAAACCCGTCACGAGCACCGGTCCGATTGAATTAAAATGTTTTTGCAAATAAAGGAAATTCGGTTAAATTGAATAAGTGTATAAATATAATTAAAAACAAGATTATTTCGGGTTAGACACCTAGCTCAGTTGGTAGAGCTGCGTGCACGCGAACGGGAGGTCTCGGGTTCGAGCCTCACCCGGCGCAGATTAATTCGCTGACCGAACCGGTCAACGGTCAACGGTCAACGCTAAATAAATAATTTTTTATATTTTTATTTATTTAATTTAATTTAAAAATCAATTAAAAATACTTAAAAATAACATTTTTAAAGATAGAAAATAGCCATAAACTCACAAAAATATATCTAAAAATTTCATTAAAATCCTTAATAAAATCCACTCATCTAATATATTTTCCGTTATTATTTAGGTTAGTAATCCTCGTCATTCCGCTCATCTAATTCGTGCGCATATCACCATCTCAAATCCCACGCACCCAAGGTGAGTGAATCTTACAAATTCCCCGTTTTAATCACGTTTTGGGGTGTATCATGTGTCTTTGTATATATATATTATTACTAAACCATTGTGCATACATCATATCATGAACTTGTGTATTCGGTTTGATGCTGTTAAGTAGTTATTATTGGATGCAATTTATTATTCAGTACATGCAATTTCATAGGCCGCCGCTCCCCATTACATTATGAGCGTTGAGCATGTTCCCCATTTTATTATGCGGTTGAACCTGGCGTGCCCACATACGATCGGCTCCGTTTGATTGAGCCTTGATCGCACAGACATTTTCATTATCAGTACATGCAATTACGATCGGCTCCGTTTGATTGAGCCTTGATCGCACAGTTTCATTTATGTTATTTACAGCATGATGTTGGTATGTTCATGTATGCTGTCATGTGTTATTGAATGTTATAGTTGTGACTGCTATTTGTCATTGCTTGAATATTTACATTTGCTCATCTATGATTATGCACAAATTTACATTGATAAACTAACAATTAATTTATTAATAAATGTTTATCTAATAAGGTTCACTCGCCAACTTATGTTGACTCAAAAACCCCCATTTTACACATGATACAGGTGAAGCAGCAGCAGCTAGGAACACATAGGACTTGGACTAGAAGAATAAAACGATTTAGTGTTGGGATTGTTATACTTGGCTTATTTTCCTTGTATTGAATGAACATGTTTGGATTTTTGAAATATAACTTTGACTTTATTAAATATGAAACATATTAGTAAATGTCATGAGCTTTGGTGATAACCCAATTATGCCCCGACTCTTATTCCGCTGCGGGTCGGGGTGTGACATCTTGCACAATTGGTTTGAATCAATAATGATTGTAATCTTTTGGTTGAAATTACATGAGCTGATTGTTAGTATTCTTATGAACTCATAAAAGTTAAGATTTTTTTGTATCATTGCCATTGTTAGATAATATTGCTATTAGTTTTAATTCATGTTAGGGTTACTTAATTGTTTCTATTCATAAAGCATAAATTTGTCTGAGATTCATATATGAAGGTTTTCTTGCACCATTAACATATGGTAGATGAATGTTGACGTCTCCAATTAAGTTTTCGAATTAATAAATTCACAAAGTCAATTGTGTTTCATTTTAGATTAAATCTTTTGTGTAAGTTTTCTCTAGCATTTGAAGATTGGATGCACCGATTTTTGGGTGAAGGGTGGTCTTTACTGGTCTTCGCCGTCTCTCTCTCTCTCTCCCTCTTCTCTCTACAGCATCCACTAGCTAGATCTACAATCCATCTTGAGTAGATTTCACTACGCCGCCTAATGGCAGAACCCTGGCGACCACCGATAGAATCGCTAAAAAGAGGATGCAAGCCTACAAAAACAAAAAACTAAAAGGGCAATATTGTAATTTGTAGGATGTGCTCGGTGCTACGTAGTACCAACATTGATTTAGGACTCCGTGCTTTGTGGTGAGATCGTTAAACTAAACAAAAACCAGACATACCAACCATGACCGTCCTCGAGAATAATTAAAAAAACTTTTGGGCCTCGGGTGAGACAAAAAAATTAGGCATCCTCCCTATAATATCAACGTATCATTTATATATCTAAAAACCACAATGCGACGGTAATTGATTAATTGTTATAAATTAAATAAAAGAGTAGTCGTGTAGCAAAATGATCAAACTACCTTACTTAAACAAATCATGATGGTGATGGTGATAATGATGATCGAAACCCGAATCGTTGGTGCCTTGTTTTGCGATGTCATTGATGTATCTGGGAGTGGGAAACCTCAATTGTTGTTTAAGCTTTAGCACTCCGTCCTATTTACTTTTTAACGAGTTTGAAATTTGGGCTTAAATGAAGAAGTGGGTCTTTTACAAATTTGGGTAAGTTAACACGTAGGTAAATAGAAGTTTTTCAGCCGTTCTATTTAACATAATATATAACAACTTTTAAAAACTTGTCTAGCCCCTTGGATTTTTGACCCTTGGGTTGTCGCTCGATTTGGTCAGTCCAATAGCCGCCCCTAGTAACAACGTTGAACAACGCACGCGCGTTGCAGCAGGGTAACTTGCAAAAATTAGACTGAAATGTAAAACATAGAAAAAATAACTAATTCAACTTACGACCCGTTCACTGCGACATGGTTGTTAAACTGCACGTTACGATGTGTTAACTCCCAAAATTAGAACGAAACGTAAAACAACAAATTTGTAAAAGATGAAAAGTATACGGAAATAAATTTAAAAGTGGAAAAGTATTAGAGTAAAAAGTGAAAAACGTTTTATGACATAGTTGTAAAAGAAAAAACCTATAAAGGTGAAAAATGTAAAAGTTAAATTGAATTATAACTCTTACTCATAATTAAAAGGTTATTAGGAAAGGTAAGAGAACAACAAACCAAAGAAGAAACTAAATCATATGCAACATAATTTTGCAGAAAATTTATAGTTAGTTAGTCACTTATAGTTGATGATTGAATAGTGAGTAATTTGTCATTTACTAAATTTTTAATTACACATTTTACTTAGTTTAGTTTTTACCCTTTTCTTTTACTTATTTACATTCTTGCACCTTAAACTTTAATAATATTATCATACAGCCTCTACATTTCAATAATTTTTCTTTTAACTTTACTTTGGGTTTCCCTTTAGTTGATATACCGGAGGTCGGTATCGTATCGATGTTGACCGAATTCCCATCGCAAAGTCACACCCTGACCCGTAGCGGAAATGGTAGTCGGGGCATGATTGGGTTTTCATCAAAGCTCATGACATTTACTATAAAGTTTCATATTTATTATTTCTCTTTAAAAAAAGAAGTTACAATAAACATACAAACACAACATGTTCAAATACATTTTCATTCAAATTACAAACTAGAGTACAATTACAAGGAAAACAAACTAAAGTTATCAAGGCATTAATTGTTATCTTCTAGGAACCTATGTTCTTTTCTCAAAGGATCATCTGTTATGGTAATGGGTTTTGGTAACAAAAGTTGGCGAGTGAATCTTATTTAAATATTTGAAAGGATTAGTTAGGTTGGTATTTGAATAAAATTGTGCATAACCAAATATGAATAAACGTAAATGTAGATTTAATCACAAAACACATAATATCAAATAATGCACACGCACACACCAAATGATGAACAATGAGATCAGGCTCAATCAAACGGAGCCGATCTAATGAGGCACCTGATGCTCAACTCGTCTCCCACGAGGAACTGATGGGCCTAATGAATGATTTGCACGCAACTTGACAAGAATATAAACACGCATCACAACAAACAATATTTACATCACAAGTTTAGGTCATATAATGGTAATAGCACAAGTATGAATAAACGAAATAATTAAAGCGACACATGATACACCCCAAAACATGAATAAAAAGGGGAATTTGTAAGGATTCACTCACAGTGGGTGCGTTCCTTGATGACGGTGAATGCGCACGAATATTATGATTCAACCGACGAGGGAAAAACTAACCTAAATAATAACGAAATGATTCGGTAAATAAATAATTAATATTTTTTAATTAGTGCTCTTAATGGGATTGTTAGATTTATTTTTGTGAGTTTAAGGAAATTTTCTAACTTTAATAATCTTATTTTTAAGTATTTTTAAATAATTTTCCAATTAAATAAATAAATAAAAAGAAATAAAAAGGTTGATTTTTTTTACCGTTGACCGTTGACCGGTCGGACTGTGTTTTTATATGCGCTGAGTGAGGTTCGAACTCGTGACCTCCCGTATATGTGCACGTAGCTCTACCAACTGAGCTACGTGTCTAACCCGAAATAACTCTGAATTTAATTACATATATACACCAGTTGAAGTTAATTCTGGAATTTGTTTAATTAAAAAGGTTTTAAAACCATTGAGCCGCTGCCTAGGCACTGCCTCGAACCCGCGACCTTGGTCTTGCGACGCACCCAGCCCTACCAACTAGGCTGGGTGTCTAACCCGTTAATAATGGGAATTCTATTATACTTATTAACTTATTGAGAGATCATATGATTGCTTAAAAAGAAACTGGTTTTTATTTCAGCAAGACGGACATGTTCAAGACTCGAACCCGGGACGTGTACGTTATGTTTGCATACAGTCCACCACTGGACTGTGTGTCTAACCCGGTTTAGAATCCATTTTAATTATACAAATATTCTCTTTGAACTTCATCTTCTTCATTAGTAATAACACAGACTTAGGATCCGACTGTGTTTAACACTTGTTTTAGTTCCTGTATAGATGATTGAAATGTATTAAGAGAAAGATTGGACAGGGTATACCAGACACTTGCGGCCTTGTCTTCTCCGACGAGATTCCGGCGACAACACAAAATTCCGGCGAAGTATAACTTGCGACAGAGGCTCTACCGGGAGTTTGAGGTGAGTGTGGGTGACTTCTGTCGGAGCTCTAGAAGTCCTATTTATGGAGTAGGGCAATAATGAAATGATTTCTTCGGTTTTCCGACGAGTAACTGAGGATTCCGGTGAACAGAAAATTGTTTTCCGTCAAGAACAGAGCGTTTGAGCAGAGTGATTTTGTGAACGATTTAGAATGATTAGAAGATAGTATTTATAGGCAGAGGCGCTCTTCATCTTGGTTTGAATTTTCAGTTACGATTTCTATGAAAAAGCTTTAAGGTTTCGGTTATAACTGATGTTGACATCAGTTACATTCATTCACCGGCAAGGAAGAACGTCAATTTGCGGAGATGATTTGGTTTGGCGGTTACAGATTCGATAGTTTGAATTTGCAGGTTCGCGTTCGTTTTTAGTATAAATTTAATTTGTTTTCAGTTTCATTCACAATAGTGTGTGCAGTGTAGTGGTGAAAGCTGTGTGTGTATAAGGTAGGGACCTGGGTTCGACTCCCGGCTCCCCCCTTTTTGTTTGTTTAATATTTTAAAATCTTAAATATTGTTAATATATATATATATATATATATATATATATATATATATATATATATATATATATATATATATATATATTAATATATATATATTATTCTTTTATTTAATTAAAATATTTAGTATCTAATCTATTTATTAATTATGAAAATTTCATTTTGTAAAATGAGAAAAAAAATGCGTAACGAAACTTTTAATAAATTCTAAAATTCTCAAACGGAGCGGGTTTTTGATAACTGTTTTACACAAATGTTACACGCAACGCGTGGGTAATTTTATTATTTATAATTTAACAAATAGTAGGAGCCAAATCCATAACTCCTAAAATAAAATAATTATTAAAACTCCAATATAAAAATACCAAATGACTCTTTTTTAATTAATTTTTATATTTATAAAAGTTGATAAGAGATCATGTACAAGAGAGAATTTTTGTACGAAGTGTACGAGACAAGCTCA
Source organism: Scalesia atractyloides (assembly GCA_947069175.1). NCBI lineage: Eukaryota > Viridiplantae > Streptophyta > Magnoliopsida > Asterales > Asteraceae > Scalesia > Scalesia atractyloides. The sequence continues at coordinate 53,241,783 of CAMTDV010000019.1, forward strand.
ATCATTGATCTCCTAAGATCAATGGCTCAAAACTAGGCAGTGGCATTTTCGTAAATATAAGATTAAAACAATTGACGAAACAAACAGAGAAAGGGTATCTGGTTCTTTCTCACTTGAACTATTTCCCCCCATTTATTTTCAAACGTCTATAACTTTTTCAAACGTTAATATTTTTTAAAAAAAAATTACACCGTATTAACGAGTATTTCATTCTCTTCAATTCGAGCAGTTTATTGTTATAGTTTTCTTAAAAAAATTTACATGATTTTGAATACTCATTACGTGATTACGTAATTTTGAAACCCAGCACATGACTACGTGATTTCGAATACTGATTACGTGATTTTATTATAGCATGTGAAACCACACTAAATGATTACGTAATTACGTAATTATGTAACAATAATTGACTCTGTATATTAAGTGACTACGTGATTTTAAATACCCATTTCGTGATTATATGATTTCATTATAGTATTTTATGTGAAACACACTGAGTGATTACGTTATAAGCATAATTGTAATAACGTTAGTTATAAAAAATCAATTGAATGTGCAATCAAGTAATGAATTTATATTGAAAGTGTAATTACATAATGATTTATGTTGAATGTGTAATCACGTAATGGGTATTCAAAATCACGTAATCACGTAATGGACTAAGGTGTATTTAAAATCATGTAATTATTTTTAAGAAAACTATAGCAATAGGCTGCTTGAATTAAAGAGGATGAAATGTTCGTTAATACGGTATAATTTATTTTTTTTAAATATTAACGTATGAAAAAGTTATAGCCGTTTGAAAATCAATGGGGGGAAGTTGTTTTCTTGATAAATGACTAAATTACCCTTATTCTCAATTACACTTGTCATCATGTAGTTGTCTCGTATGCTTCGTATGATTTTCTTGTCTTGTATGAGATCCTTTCTCTATAAAACTTATATCAACTTTATCGATTTTAAATTAATTTAACAAATAATATAAACACATAAGATCAAAGTTCTTTCAAAAATTTTTTTTTTATCTGGTCATCATATTTTCATAAAACTTAATTTAACTAAATACATAAAAACATATATATATATATATATATATATATATAAACGGGATCAAAAGAAAATGATTGGATGTGTGAAAACAATGAGAACGGATCCTAGCCGAACACATGGCAAGGGAGCGCTAAATGATATGCGGGGTACGGTTGTCATTATTCAAGTCCGCGTAATAGATGGCGTTTTATAGCTTGTTACGCATATCTGAATTATTTCATTTTCATTAAAATGTTTTAGGTTTACAGTAAATTTGTTATTCTAATTGTTTATTATTCAACCACGAGTTTGTTCATTATGGCGTTTTCACCTTCTTCCGTCTCAGTAGCAACTTCATTTTGTAGATCTGTCAAGTTGAATTAATCTCTTATATCTTATAAAGGTAAATATTTTGGCGTTCTGACGTTCCTAAATTCATTATATTCATTAATAATTCAAAACATTACAACTAAGATGAAATCAAACTAAACTAATAGTCTTATGTGGATGGTATTTCATTAATTTCATTAATAATTCAAAACCATACAACTAAGATGAAATCAAACTAAACTAATAGTCTTCTGTGGATGGTATTAAATCAGAGATGTAACCATCGCTTTGGTCATCACTTTCTTCAGCCTTATCATCATTATTTATTTTATTGGCGTGTAGTTTAGGCGGGATTTTATTTTAATAAATGTTAGTATTAAAGTATTCGTCACTTCAGTTACTGTTTGTAGTTACTGTTTGTTCAGCTTTATCTGTTAAAGCTGTAAGGAGACATCTTTTAAAATGGGGTTTTGTATGAATGGCGTGGCGTTTTAAATAAATAACTGACTATTTTTTGGCGTTAGTGGGATTTTGGCGTTTTAGATGTAGTATTTTATTAGGCGAAAAGACCAAAAGTACATTACAAAGAAAAGAAAATGACATACAAAAAAAATCAAATCTCCTTGTCCGAAGGGATTTTGTCTGAGAAGTATCCATCGCTCCCTTCGTCTTCTTCTTCGGATTTTTCATCCAAATTTCAGTTTCATCGGTCTCTTCTCCTTGAAGATTTTGAAACCTCCATATGAATTTGTCATGCAACAACGCCAAATTCAGGGTCATGTCTGTGTTCAAACATGTTGCGTTGTTTAACTCCTCTAGGAACCCTAGACTCTGTTTGGTCATGATGTTATCAATCGTGTAGTCTTCCTACTCCCCGTTGTCACATACAACAGTCACTATGTTAGTTTCTTCATCTTAACCCCATGATAGGATTACTGGGTCCACATTTCTATTTCCATTGTTCGATCCAAATTTTCTGGTTAATCTTCTTATAGTCGTATGCGTTTTATCACAGTGGTTATCAAGAGGGACGTCAAGTGCTAGGATCCCCCTCTGTCCTTCTTCTTCCAAGTTCAACATGGCTTTGATTATTTTAACAAACACTCTTCTTCTATTGCATAACGGATTACAAATCTTCTGATTCTGAGTGTGTATCCCCATGAAACGGTGTTCGCCATTTGTGCCTTTTTCTGAGTTTTTTTTTTAATTTTGGCGTTTTGGATAAATATGGCGTTTTATGATCTATGGAAGGCATCGTAAGGTCGTTTATATAATGATGTTTTGGCGCGTAGTTTAGGAGGGAAATTTTTGTAATAAATGTTAATAATTAACTTTCAGTTACTGTTTGTTCACATCTATTTGTTAAATTTGGAACGCGTTTTATCATTAAGTTTTGGCGTTTTGTATCAATGGCGTTTTAGATAAAATATCGTTTCATTTGGGAATGTAGGTGAACACTGGGAATGGCGTTTTGCTCATTAGTGTGACGTTTTGTATTAGAACAGTAAAAAGGACGCTTTACCCTTAATGAAACAGGTCCAAGTAATAAAGTTGATGTTATTTACGAAAACGTCACCGTGTCATTCTAATCCATAGATTGTTTTGATCCAACGGATGAGAAGCGTTCTCACCTTTTTCACACTTTTAGGTGTTTTCCCTAAATCCTCACACTGGTGTGTATATATATATATATATAGGTAGAGGATCCTGTAAAAAAGGCCCAAAGTGTGAGAAGGGTAAGAAAGAATCTAAACCATTAGATCTTTAATCTAATGGTTGAGATCTTGATAGAAATCTTGTAAATAGTATAATAATTAAAATAATTAATTTTCTAGATTAAGGGTATAAAGGTAAAATTAACATTTTTAATTTTAGAAAGTCACATGCAATCCACATGCAAGTTCCCCTTTTATTTTTTAAACGCCAATAACTTTTTACACGTAACTCGTTTTTTTTTAAATTACACCATAATAATGAGTGTTTTCTAATCTTTAATATGAGTACCATATTACTATACTTATATACAGAAAAAAAATTACGTTCAATCGAATGTTTCAGTTAATGGTTTTTTGTTTCAGTTCATGGTGTTGTATAATTATTGAATGGTGTTATATACTTATTGAATGATGTTATATATATGTGTTGAATGGTGTTATATAATTATTGAATGGTGTTATATGTGCGCTGAATGGTTGTTGCAGTGTTATTCGTAGTGTTTTTATAGAGATCTTTAAAATGGTGTTATATACTTATTGAATGGTGTTATATAATTATTGAATGGTGTTATATACGTGTTGAATGGTGTTTGCCGTGTTATTCGGTATTCCTATAAATTAGGGTGGCGGTTTATGGAAGGTTTTGAATTAATTAAATCAATGATAAAATTACTTGATTACCTTTTTCAATTAATTTAGATCTAATGGCTGAGATTCTTTCTTACATTTCTCATATTTTTGGTCTTTTTTATAATAACCTTACTCTCTCTATATATATAATTTCTAGAAAAGTAAATCCTAACTTGTATAGCTTGATTAGTTGCTTTTAATGTACATGATTTAAAATATGAATATTTTTATTGAAGGAAGAAAAAATCAGATTATAATCCCTAAATACCTAGATTTAAATAAATCAGTTTTTAACATTTACATCATATAACATCTTAGTGTCATTTTATTTATTGAAGGAAGAAAGTTTAAGATTATAATCCCTAAATACCTATATTTAAATAAATCAGTTTTTGACATTTACATCATATAACATCTTAATGTCATTTTATTTGTAAAACTTAAAAGTTTAACACTAATTATTCTAGTTTATATATGTTTAATAATTCTCACGCTTGTATATTTTTTTTTATGATTGATTGCACATTTCATTATAGATAAATGAGTCAAACAAGTCGTGTTCAAATTATACGATTTTAACTGTATACGAGCTAATGCTGAAAATCGTAAATAGGTCTGTTCAATTAAACAATTCAAGAACCATTATATATTTATCTTTTGTCGTAAAATAAAACAACTTACACTCAACCCGTAAACCAGATACATTTAACCTCCCCTAGCTTAAATAGTCAAGCCGCTTTTATGACAGAGAGGCAACTTTTTTGACGAAGGTAAATAAAAATCAGGGGGTGCTGGAAACAGGGAGCTAAGCTTATTAATTTAGCTAGTTAAAAGTGTCCACGTGACTGGCTACACAAAACCATGGAACACTTCCACTATTCCCGCGTTTTATGCCATTAATAAATAATAAAAGGCTTTAGTTTCTACATCATCTAAAATAGTTAACAATATCATACACTATAATTTTTATAAATATAAGGGTGTAAGGGGTGGTCATCAGAGGTAAACTTTTCACTCTCTCAATCATCTATTGTCATATTAACTCTCCTTTCTAAGATAGTGTTTGGGTATTCAAGAATAAGAGGTGGAATGAAATGGACCATTGTGAGGGAATGAATGTTTGGTTGGTCGATGGAATGAAATCGGTCATTCCAAAATGCATTCCATTCCCTCAAATCGTTCCATCCGCCCCCTTATTTTTTTTCGATTCCATTCTCTCTTCACCCTTCATTAACAACACCACAACCCACCACCGTTGCCACACCCACCACCACTGTTATCCGCCGCCGTCACCTGCCACCAGTGGCGGACCCAGGATTTTTTTCAATGGGGTCCATTTTTTTCGGTATTCAAAATTTTCATAACAAAACGTTAAAATTTTCGGGTTGGTTCTCGTTCGGGTCGGGTCATAGCGAGGTTTAAACTTGATTTAAGAAAAAAAAAACAGGAAAAATGGGCTATACAAGGATTGAACACATGACCTCTTGTTGAAAAAGAGGAAGATTTACCACTACACCAGCTTTCCTTTTCTTTTTATGGTGTCCACCTAATTGTATTTATGGGGTCCTTATACAATTTAATATACTGAATCTACTAATTTTTTTTAAAAACATTGGGGTCCCTGGACCCCGACCCACTCTATGTGGGTCCGCCCATGCCTGCCACCACCGCTGCCGCCACCTACCGCCGCCACCCACTTCCGTCCCCGCCACCTATCGCCGCCGATGCCACCTCCGATCATCGCCACCACCCACTTTCGATCATCATTGCCACCGTGGCCGCCATTGCCGTTGCCACCTCTGATCACTGCCGGCGTCGCCACCCAGCTCTGCCACTGTTATCAACCGCCACCACCCATCTGCCACTGCCGCTACCACCTCCAACCAGCACCATCGCCATCGTCGTCACTCACCATCACCATCGATGTCACTACCCGCCGCCGTCTCCACCCACCATCGTTGGCGCTACAACTGCCACCTATCACCACCCACCATCACTGCCTATCATTGACCACCGCCATCCAATTTTATTCCTTCATCTTTTCTCGCATACCAAACAACAAAAAGTAATGGTTCATTCATTCTCACATGGTAACCAAACAAGACATGGAATGGTAATAATCAATTTCATTACTTAATCTATTCCATTCTCACGTCCATTCTATTACCTCATACCAAACAGACCCTAAGTCTCCGCCTCTTGCCCAAAAACATAAAGAGTGGTCACCTCTCTTGAGTAGAGGTAAACTATTTTTTCTAATTTAAATAATGTATTTAAACAAAATAAATAAAACATAAATGACATCAATTAAATAAATACATTACATTAAACTAAATTGAAAAAAGACAATACATAAAATTAAAACTAGTAAACTAAATTAAAACCATAAAAAATTATAAATTAAATGGCCAATTATATTTTTTTTGCGATCTCGCGTTTTCGGGCTAGTGTGATTTCCAAAATCTCCGATAGAACATTGTCGTGTGGCCTGTTAAACGTCTCCAAATCCTTATCAAACAATAGTGATCTCACAGCCTCTCGATGTCCATCCGCCAACGCCATATATTTTCCTCTCCTTTCTTTTTAATGTCCATCAACTCTTGTTTCGTAAATTTGTATTCTTCGAACTTGTCTGATATACCAATTGACCTTTCGGTCGTCGTTGCGGGTCCTTTATCTTTTTTCTTTTTTTGCCTTCTGGAGAGGGGTCTAAGTTTATGTCGGGTATACCACTAGTGAATTCGGTATCCGGTGTACCCGCTTGGTAGTTACCCGAATCCGATGAGTTTCTTTTTTGCCCCGAACTACCATTATCTTCACCCAAAAATGGTACCGGGGCCCATTTCTCATGTTTTCTAACCACTTCCCACGCCTCAACATAAGGAAATCCACCCCGATGTCTTTTTTGGTAATCTTTTAGCGCTTGTTTCATAACATAAGCATCGTCACTTCCGCTAGGACGTAAACGATCCTATAATAATAATAATAATAATAATAATAATAATAATAATAATAAAATAATAATAATAATAAAAATCTATACTAACGTAAAAAATTAACAATATATAATAGTTAAAAATAAAAAGTATGTAAACGTAAAATCATATCCGCTTGATGCCAAAAGCCGTTGAATAAGTTCAACTTTGCTTGCATAGGTTTTCATTTTGAACGGACTTGATGAACGGTTCGGGTACTCTCTCCGACTGTTGCATTGTAATGTTCGAGAACTGTTTTCCAAAAACCATAAGATTTTTGTTGATTGCCCTTTGTCTTTTTTAAACTACAATGCACATATGCCATGACTAACGCCTCTTCTTGTTTCTTTGTCCAATTTTGTCGATCCGCTTTACCCCCCATTTCCTTTCGGTTCATCTTCGGCTTCTTCTTCGTCTTCAAGTTCTTCTTCTTCTTCGAATAATCTTCATTTTCGTCTTCATCTAAGTTTTGAGTCTCGGGCACAAATTCTTCTTCTTCTTCGTTATTATTATATATCGGAAGCATGTTTTCAACATTATCTCTTGAAGATTAAATCGGTGGACTCTGAAAGCAAAACGGGTCAAAAGAGTTTTGGACATCCATAGGATATTCATACCGACCGGGTGCAACCAACGTGGGACCTTGTGGGAGTGAAAATAATTGTGGTGGAAAATTAGGTTGGGGTTGGTTGTTGTAAAAACCCGGTTGTGTATTTTGAGGGGTAAATTATGGAGGTTGGGAGTGTTGGGAATAACCAGTTGTGATTAAAATGAAACACTTGAACCACTCGATCCGCCTCGTCTACTTTGCGAGCCGCGCATACAAACCGGAACCCGAAATTTTTTTCTTACCATCACCCTTGTTTTGTCTATCCATAATGTATGAGAAATTTGAGATTTAAGTGACAGTATGTGAATTTGGTGAAAAATGAGATAGAAAATGATATTATTATAAAGTATGTATGTGTTTTTTTTAATTTAAAGGCATATGCCGTGGAGTATGCCGGAACGGTAAAAAAAAAGCACAAACGCGAATGTCTCTCTTCGGTGAAATACACGATTCACAACTCAATCAAGAGGTGGGGAGGGACACGGCGGTGTTGCTAGCTCGGTAAACCCGTTCACCGAACCCTTCCCCGCACCACCAGTTCACCGTAATAATTAGTTTCGATGAGAAAACAATTTCATTGTATAACTATGACATAGTATTTAGTTATATAATACAGTGCCAGCTGAAATTCTTAGAAATATAAGGGTTAGAGTAGGTGGTATTTAGATTTTTTTTTAACGGCAGAACTTTTATATAAAATATAGAAACCGAGTCAGCAAGGAGCTGTAACACCCGCACAATGATTACATCATATAAAGAATATTAAAATCTCACAACCTTTCCCATTTAAATTACAAAATTTAAATCGACTCTGAATCTATAAAAAAGAGTTGTCTTTGATGAATTCCACTATTTGAGCTAAGGGGATGAACCAGTTGTTAAATTCTTTTTCATTCCTCATCTTCCAAATCCCTTTGATTCATCCATTCCCACAGTTTGGTAATTATTTCTCCATTTTCGGATAGCATTTAATATTTTTTTCAACTATAGGAATAAACTATAATTAAATGTTAAAACAAGGTAGGAAGAGGATGGTCGGTTGGTGATGAAGATATGTATTTTGTTGATTCTATTTTCAGCAACATATTATTTTTGAGTTTTAGGATCAAGGTAACATGACAAATGATGTGGTGTTGTTTTTTAGTTTTTAAATATTTACTACTATATTATCATTATGGATACCTGATAGGCTGATAGCTAAAGTAATCTCTCATGACTTTTTATGTTTATCATATAAAATTTTTATTATGGATACTTGATAGTGGTGGCATGGTAGAACTAGCAATAAAACACAAAATCATTCTTGTGATTTAGTGTAAATTATGAGTATCAATTTCTTATAAGCATACCATTTGAGCAACATAATCAAACTATGCTTTATTATCATCTTCTTCTAAGGTCAATTAAATTTATATTATTAATTAATAGAAAAAAAAAACATCGTCTATCATAGGTACCACTAGGTATTTTCATAAACTGTCAAAACTGAAGAAAGCTAGTCGGTTTGGCCGATTTGAAAAAAAAACATCATTTATCATAGGTTTCACTAGGAATCATCTATCAAAGGTACACAAAAGTTGTTTTTAACATAAAAAAGAATCAAACAAAAACTATCTACAACATGTTACGCATGCAACCTAACTTTCCATGCCTATTGCTCTTCCCGTATGTCTTTCTTTTTATTTTAAGTCGATCACCTATAAACATCAATTATTATACACATGATTAGTATTTTCTAACTATTACAATATGACCTTGTTATAATATATATATTATATAATATATATATATATATTTAATATATATATATATATATATATATATATATAAAATAATGAACTAAGGTCTCCTAGTGTTAAAAATTGAATCCTTCACCAAAACATTGAGAGTTTATTAACGAATAGTAACACACAAATTCCCTAACTGCAAAAACCATGAGGGGGAATAGTGTCAGGCAGTTGCCGTCTGACACCCTCTTATTGGTCGTTTCTTTTTGTATTAAACTTTTAAACCTTCAGCCTCGCTAATACAAGGGTTTAACCCCTCTGTTTTTAAAAAGTTTTCTATTTATCGGTCAACTTTGTTTATATGCGTGTTTAGTTCTCCTGCTTTAACTTTTGGTAATGTATATGATTAGTCCCTGTACTTTTATTCCTTTTAGTATTTCATCTTTTAGTCTTTTCCCTTGCTACCATAATGAATCAACCTGAGGGAATAGTGACCGTTAGCTATTGGTGGAGAACCGTTACTACTCTTGGACTTTAATAAAGTTACTTTATAATTCCTAAACCCTATTAAAACAAAAATTCTTTGACACGCGTATTTTTATTTATGTCTATTTTTTGTTGAGATTGTGTATTAAGTAGTATGTACAAGTAACCGAAACATATACATGTATTTTATTAAACTGAGAAATATTCGCTTATCGCCCGCAATGCATGCCAAGACCAGTATTAACAATATTAATGTGAAGAAGATAAACTTTTCTTTTATAACCAAGTCTTATAAAATATCCCAACAATAATCACCCTCGTCCTGATCTTTGTCATTTTTGAATCATTGTAATTTTTGTATTTTAACACGTCAGCATGTGTGTCCCCTTTCTCACAGTTATCTTATTGAACTCTTCTTTCAACCTCTTGAAAGGCTCTTTAGTTATCTTCATCATCTTCCTCCATTATATATACAATACAATCCCCTGCCTGCATATCATACCCCCATCACTCAAATCCCCTGTTTTCATATTGTATCTCAACACACCTACCTCACACAATTGTAACTTAATTTGTTTGTTCTCCAATTGGTGTACTATTTTGTTTTCAATTTGAAAACTACAAAACGAATGGAATTAAAGAACATGGTGGCGATGATTGCACGTAGCGGCCGACAGTTGCAGCGGTATAACAAGGGCCACCGGCAAGTTGTTGGGTCAGTCTTTGTTTCCACTATTTGTTGATTGATTTTGTTGAGTTATTTCAATGGATTTTGTGGTTGTTGATATAAATTGTATATGTTAAAAATGGGTTTGACATGATTAGTGAAGAAAGAAATTCATGTTCAAAATCTATTTGTCGATAGGGTTTTGATAATGTTTTTAATGGCAAATTTTGGATCGTTGACGGAGCACTGATAACTATATAATTGCATAAATGATTATAAATGAGATAGTCGGGTAGACAGTTATTTATTTGAAGTAAACATAATGTATTGTTTTACACGGTTCTCGCAGTTCTCAATAAAATATTGGTTCTTAAAAAAATACCCTTAATGAACTATGTTTAGTGATATGTTGTTTTGAATTTGTGGCAGATGTATCCCTTATAGAATAGTGAAAGGTAACAAAGGGAAGAGTGTAGAAGATGCATTAGAAGTTCTTGTCATTAGTGCACAAAGAAAAGGCAAAGGGATGTTGTTTCCTAAGGTATCTTATTATAATTTCTTGAACTATAAGTTTGACTTTATAAAAAAAGTAAAGAATGATGATTAATAGATGTTCTAATCTTACTAGGGAGGTTGGGAATCCGATGAAACGATGATGGAAGCCGCGCTAAGAGAATCTGTGGAGGAGGCTGGAGTGTTTGGAACCGTTGAGGTTTGATTCTTGGTTCATTATTAATATGATTTCACAATGTGGCATACAAATGTTTACAATTTTCTTGAATTCTTTTGTGACTAACATAAAGCCCATGTTCATCATATGCAAGAATCGTCTGATTTACGTGTTTGTTGTCAATTTTTACAGTGTGTATTGGGTAAATGGCACTTTAAGAGCAAAAGAAACGACACATTGTATGAAGGGTACATGTTTCCTTTACTTGTGGAGGAGCAGCTCGACTTATGGCCCGAAAAGAACATTCGGCAAAGATATTGGGTAAGATTTCAAAAGCAATGTTTTAATCTTTGAATCAATATGCAAGATTTTCACCAGATTATGTTCATACATGTTTTCAGGGGCGAAGCTTGACGTTTTTCGGGGGGGGGGGGGGGGGTTGAAAACGTATATACCCAAAAATTTATATACGAAAACTACATATATAACACTACCGAGCGAAAAGTTCGGGGGTCGGGCGCCCCCCAGCCCCTCTTAAGTTGCGCCCCTGCAAGTTTTTATATCTTTCAAAAGCGAAAAAGTTTCATTCCTGAGCCAATTTGCAAGTTTTTTCACAAAAAAAAAAATTAATAATAATAAGCATGCTCATACATTTTTTGTGTCTTTCAAAAGCAAAAAAAAGTTCAATTTGTGAGCCAATTTGATAGTTTTTCACAAAAAAAAATGTTGCTCATTCATGTTAAATATTTCATCAGGTGAGTGTACCAAAAGCTAAAGAAGTTTGCCAACAATCTTGGATGAAAGAAGCATTGGACTTGCTAGTAAAACGCCTCGAGTCATCTGCGACCAAGATTGACGAGGAATCCATCTTGTAGCTCACTAAAAACTAGCTCATAACACGTAAACACGGGTGCACTTGGATCGCTAGCTTGAGCCCATTATCGCGTGCTTATCGAGGATCAAGGCATTAGGAAAGATCAAAGAAACCAAGGTCAATAGGTCACAAGTACAAAGAGTGTTTCTTGATCCATCTTTCTGAGTGGATAATCTCTCACCAAGTCATTTCCGATAGGTACTTCTTGTTTTTTGGCATAAATTTCCACAAAATAATACTTTGTTGGGCCATATTGATTTAGAAAAAATGGAGAAGTGATATCACTGTAGTTTTATTTATTTATTTTGATTTGTCGTATATAAACTATAGTGCAACAAGTAGTATGAGACGTGGAATTTCCAATCTTATAATCTATAAAACAAATATATATACACAATGTCGTATTTAACTACCCCAATATATATTTGAGGTGCCTTACAACTATTGATTGGTGGGCTTCACATTAATTATTGCTCAATTGATGTACTAGTATTTGAAACATAAACAAAATGAAGAAGAGCTTTCATGTATAAAATCAACATTCAAAAATCAAATACTGTCTAAATAATAAATATAGAATTTCTTTTCAGAAGGCAAAAATAACATGAGTTATAACAAATCATATTGAATGCGTAATCACGTACTGGATTTATATTAAATGTGTAATCACGTAATGAGTTACATCGAATGTGTAATCCCGTATCATGTAAAAAATTAAGAGAACTATAGCAAGGACTAATTAAAAATATTAACGTATGAAAACGTTATAGTCGTTTGAAATCAAGGAGAAAACTAGTTCACTTAAGAAATACTAAATTACCCTTCGTGCTAATGACACTTGTCACTCTCTTCTTCTCGCATATGCTTCGTACGATTCAGTTATCTTGTACATGATCCTTTTACTGTATATATAATATATATATATATATATATATATATATATTATATAATATGTGTTGCATCTGGAAAATAAAGTAAAAAAGCAAAAAGAATGAATATCATCGATTAAACATACTTATTTTTTCCTTCTTATGATTATTGAATGGTGCATGTAACACCCCAACCCCAACCGATGACGGAATCATCGGGGCGCGGCACTAAGTGAACCAGATTGTATCACGAGAAATCCCATAACATTATTTAAACGACTGTATTTAAACGTCAAAATTCTATATTTTCAACATACAATCCTCAAACAACATTACAGAATATCAAGATTCTCATAACACAAATTCCAGTTTAATAATCTCTAGATTTATTACAAAGCGTTTCTAAAGAAAAAACTTAAACTAAGGATCCAAAGCATAATCCTCAACCTGCCACATATGTTAAAATAAAACGTTAATACAATTAAGTAAAGGTGAGCATACAGGTTTTGCGTACATAATAGATATAAAAGTGTTTAGCATACACCGCATGACATACGTAAGAATTGTGAACTATGTAACTACTAGATTCAAGTAAACCAACAAACCGCGATTGATCGAGGCATGCGAACAAGTGTCCACATCCTAAAAGAGAAAATAAATGTGAAATAAAAATGCGAGCCTTAACAACCCCGGGCCTCCGGGTGGCGGGTCAACCTCTAGTATACTATCATGTTAAGGGTGGCGTACAAGAAATCAAGCAATACATACAATTCAGCAGATTTCACGTATAGTCATGTAATTCCGCGGGTTGCGAATAAGCGTTTGAGAGTTGTGTGATGTGATTTTGATATACGAACATATGTGACACCCAAAGGTGCATTTAAGCGTAAAAGGGTTCAAGTATACTCACAGTTGGTGCGTTTCGGGAGAGATGAGGGATCTGAGAAGAGTTGCGGAGAGTGCCGGATCAGCCTGTAAGCGAACAGAAGTGCATCAGTCTTCCGAATTGTTGAAACGGTCGAAGCGTGAAGGAGCAGTAGACAAGTTCGGGCGAACTTGTACTGGAAAGTACAAGTTCAGGCGAACTTGTATAGCTGACTTACTGAGTAAACAAGTTCGGGCGAACTTGTCTGGTTTCATAGGAAACAGGCAAGTTCGAGCGAACTTGTCCCTTTTGTTAAGGGAAGGTTCAAGTTCGGGCGAACTTGTGGTGTTGTTGAAGGATGGTGCAAGTTCGGGCGAACTTGTCTAATTCTCTTGAGAATTGGACAGTGTTCAGGCGAACTTGTGCCATTTTTGTAGTTTTGTCAAGTTCGGGCGAACTTGATCACAATTCTGGTGACAAGATCGAGCGAACTTGATGTAATCCGAGCGAACTTGATCGTTTTGGCATCCAAATCGTGCGTTTTTGCGTCGTTTGCTGAGGAAATCGAGTGTTCATCCCTCCAACCTTAAGCCACTGAGTAAAACTTAGGCTGGAGGGTCTTTTGGAGCGAGTTTAGCCATTTTACAGAAACTCGGGCTAATCCGGGCGAACTTAAAGGTTCGTACGGGTTAGTCCAGCTTGTGTAAAGTGACGTTTTCGTCCTTGTACTTATCTTTCTTGACAACGCCTCGTTCCACTCAAAAGTGAACGAAACATACGTCATTAGTCCGAATATTGTGTAAAAATCGGTGTCTTAAAAGGTTTTGTTCAGATCTAGTATAGATCTGAGTGAAAACAGAAGTTTTTGTGGAAAAAGATGAAGATTTTCGTAAATAGAAGAGGTTTGTTGAAAACGAAGGCAAAGCCTTGTGCAAAATCGTTGTAAACCGTTGTAGAACGTTGTTGTAGTTCAAATCGGGTTGAATCTTACTTAGAAAACAAAGGGTTTCAGGTTTGGAGAGCTCTGGGCGAACTTGCAGCAAGTTCAAATGAGAGAATGGAGATGAGTATTTATAGGTGAGGGTGAAATGAGTGGGGCAGACATCAAGTTCGAGCGAACTTGTAGTTTCTTAAGGGATTCCAGACAAGTCCGGGCGGACTTGTCAGTTTTGAGGAGTTTTGAAGGTTAGGCAAGTACGGGCGAACTTGTTATATACAAGTTCGGCCGAACTTGACCTAAGGGTCAAGTTTATTTCGCGTTAAGAGTTCGTTTGGGACTCGGTTCGTATTAGATAGTTATATTAAGCGTCATAAGTGATGTAATAGTGTGACTTAGCGATTCGAGAGTGCGAGAGCGATGCGATAGCGAGCGTAATAATAAACATAACACACCTAACACATAAATAACATAAAACCATATAATTAGCTGCGATTTGCGATGCGATGAGATAAGCGATGCGATGGCACAAGTGTTTATTAAACAATAACCCACTCGGCTCGTATAGTAGCATAACTGCTTATGATAGCGGTTAATTTAGGCGATGCGTTTAATAAGCCATTAGATGCGATATAATTGTAAATCAACATAATTAATTAACACAAATTCTTATAAACGAATCTCGGGATTACAATGGGTTGACATAAGCGGAAATAAATAACAACGAAATTTGGAGTTGTTACAGTCTCCCCTACTTTCGGAAATTTCGTCCCAAAATTTAAGTAGTGGTCGTAACAAAGAGATGCGGATACTTAGCCTTCATGTCACTTTCCAATTGCCAAGTAAACTCGAAACTGCCTTCCCATCGGACCTTCACGATAGGGATGCGTGAGCGCCGTAACTTCTTGATTTCTCGGTCCATGATTTCGACAGGCTTTTCCACGAAATGGAGAGTCTCGTTGATTTGCAGATATTTGAGAGGCACATGGAGGTTTTCTTCAGCTAGGCATTTCTTGAGGTTTGACACGTGGAAAGTCGGATGAACGTTATTATGTTCCGCCGGTAGTTCGAGTCGATAGGCCACTTTGCCGATCCTTTCCAGAATCTTAAAGGGTCCTACGTATCGTGGCGCTAGCTTTCCTTTCTTCCCGAAGCGGATCACTCCCTTCCAAGGTGCAACCTTTAGGAGTACGTGATCTCCCACTTCGAACTGCAGGGGCTTGCGGCGTTTATCGGCGTAACTCTTTTGGCGACTCCGAGCTTTCTAGAGATTTTCTCTTATCTAGAGGATTTTGTCTTTCGTTTCTTGAATCAGCTCGGGACCGGTGATTTGTGCTTCTCCGAAGTGCCCTGCGATAGGCGATCGACATTTTCTTCCACACAGCGCCTCAAAAGGAGCCATTTGAATGCTGGTTTAATAACTTTTATTGTACGAGAATTCAATTAAAGGTAAATGCGTATCCCAGTTACCACCGAAATCTATGATGCACGCACGAAGCATGTCTTCGAGGGTGCGGATCGTGCGCTCAGTCTGACCGTCGGTTTGAGGGTGAAAGGATGGTACTGAGATTGAGAGTAGTACCGAGATCGGATTGAAAAAGTCTCCCAGAGACGCGAGGTAAAGCGGCCGTCGCGGTCAGAGATGATGTCACGAGGCGTCCCGTGTCGACATATGACTTCGTCGGTATAGATTCGTGCTAACCGTTCTACCTTAAAGTCTTCTCGTATAGCAATAAAGTGCGTGGATTTAGTAAGACAATCAACGATAACCCAAATGCTATCGTGACCAGAGGAATGCGAGGGAGTTCGTAATGAAGTCCATAGTATACTCTCCAACTTCCACATCGGGATTTCTGGTTGTTCGAGTAAGCCAGAGGGCCTTTGATGCTCGACTTTAACTTTCGAACAAGTTAAGCACTTTGACACGTAAACGACGATATCCTTTTTCATGCCCGGCCACCAATACTTAGGACGAAGGTCCTGGTACATCTTGTCGGTTCCGGGGTGAATGGAATATCGAGATTTATGAGCTTCGGTCATTAGCAATTCTCAAAGATTGTCACGGGTAGGGATCCGAATTCGATCGAGATAGTAATAAACACCGTTAGCTTTAACAACAAGTTGAGTTTCAGTACCACATTTCATTTCTTCTTACAGGGTATTCTCGTTAAAACAATCAAACTGGGCGAAGCGAATCAAAATTTCAAGATCATTCAAAGCTTGAGAGTCACGAACACTATACACATAGCTTCTTCGACTTAGAGCATCGGCTACGACGTTTGCTTTGCCGGATGGTATCGTATCTCGCAATCGTAATCGTTGAGAAGTTCAACCCATCGGCGTTGGCGCATATTCAGTTCCTTTTGATTGAAGATATGTTGTAAGCTCTTATGGTCGGTGAAGACCATACACTTGGTACTGTAAAGGTATGTCGCCTATATCTTCAATGCAAAAACAACTGCACCGAGTTCGAGATCGTGGGTTGTGTAGTTTTTCTCGTGGATCTTGAGTTGCCGAGATGCATACGCGATAACTTTGTCTCGTTGCCTAAGAACACAACCAAGACCAAGATTAGAGGCATTGCAATAAACAACGAAATCGTCGTTTCCGTCGGGTAGAACGAGTACAGGAGCGTTGCATAGCATACGCTTGAGCGTTTGAAAGGCTTCCTCTTGTTTGGAATCCCAAACGAAAGGCTTGTCCTTATGAGTTAAAGCGGTAAGCGGAACGACGATTTTAGAAAAGTCGGCGATGAATCGATGGTAGTAACCCGCCAATCCAAGAAAGGAACGGATTTCAGATGCATTCTTTGGCGTAATCCAACTCTTGACAGCTTCGATCTTTGCAGGGTCGACGTGAATTCATTGACTATTAACGATGTGGCCGAGAAATTGGACTTCTTCGAGCCAGAATTCACATTTAGAGAACTTAGCATAAAGACTATTACCTTGAAGGAGTTCGAGGACTAAACAGAGATGGCGCGCGTGTTCGTCTCTCGACTTCGAATAGATAAGGATGTCATCGATAAACACAATGATGAATCGATCTAAGAAAGCTTTACACACACGGTTCATCAAATCCATGAAGACCGCGGGTGCATTTGTAAGACCAAAAGGCATGACCAAGAATTCGAAATGGCCATAACGTGTACGAAAGGCGGTTTTCGGAATGTCTTCTTCCAACACGCGTAACTGATGATAACCGGAACGTAAATCGATCTTAGAAAAACAAGTAGCACCTTGAAGCTGATCAAATAAGTCGTCGATACGAGGAAGAGGATAACGGTTCTTTATCGTGAGTTTGTTAAGTTCACGATAATCGATGCACATTCGGAACGTCCCATCTTTCTTTTTCACAAAAAGAACGGGTGCGCCCCATGGTGAAGTGCTCGGGCGTATGAAACCTTTATCAAGAAGCTCTTGAAGTTGGCTAGATAGCTCGCACATTTCTGATGGTGTGAGACGATAAGGAGCTTTAGCAACGGGAGTAGCACCGGGAACTAAATCGATACGGAATTCAACATCACGAGTAGGGGGTAAACCGGGTAAGTCGTCGGGAAAGACCTTAGGAAATTCACGAACAACTAGAACGTCCTTGAAGGTTTTCTTTTCTTTCTCGGGGTTCACGATATGGGCGAGAAAGGCAACACATTGCTTTTGCAAACATTTGTGTGCTCGAGTACATGACAAAAGCATCAACTTCTTTGAGAGAGTTTCAGCATAGACATGGAGTTGATCGCCGTTTGGAATAGGGAAGCGAATCATTTTATCGAAGTAAACAACTTCAGCATGATTCTCATGAAGAAAATCCATGCCTACTATGATATCGAAGCTACCTAATTGCATAGGTATTAGATTGATCGAGAAGGTGTGGTTGTTGAGATCGAGTGTACAACCACGTAGGACGGAGTTAACGGTAACGGTTCTTCCGGTGGCGACTTCGACATCGGAAGTCTTTGGGAGTTTAGCGCGTTTACATTTTAAAACCTTTTCGAATTCCAACGATACAAAACAATTATCGGCACCAGTATCAAATAAACATGAAGCGTAAATACCTTTAACAAGGAACGTACCATTGACAACATTGTTGTCGTTCTGAGCCTGGCGGTGATTGAGGTTAAAGGCTCGTCCACGTGCAGCCTGTTGTTACTGTTGAGGGTGTGGCTGTGGCTGCTGCTGCTGCGGCTCTTGTTTGGCGATGCGGTTTGGACAAGCGTTGCTGAAGTGATTCGGGTCGCCGCAGGTGTAACAAGCGCGGGCCTGAATTGCTGGTGCTGGCGGTGCTTGGTTAACGGGAGCAACATTGATAGGAGCTGGCGGTGCTGCGAGAGCGGGGGGA
Organism: Scalesia atractyloides; assembly: GCA_947069175.1. NCBI lineage: Eukaryota > Viridiplantae > Streptophyta > Magnoliopsida > Asterales > Asteraceae > Scalesia > Scalesia atractyloides. The sequence goes on from CAMTDV010000019.1 coordinate 53,260,505, forward strand.
GCTTGCTGACGGGGACTAGTACGGCAATGCACTGTGAAGTGACCATAAATGTTGCAGTTAGCGCAAAAGCGGCAGTTTCCTCCAACCGCGTGATGATATGTGCACTTAGAGCACAGTGGGTGAGGTCCTGTGTACGCACGCTTAGCAGCTGGTGCGTTTGGAGTAGCGGCTTGGCGATGCTGAGAGCTTGGAGCGGGGACCATCGCGCAGTTCTTGTTGTTTCCCTTACGCTTGCGATTCTGGTTGCTTGCTTTGGGGACTTGAGGTGGAGCAGTATCGATGCTTGGCTCAGTGGTAGCTTGGCTGAGGTTCTTGGTCGAGTTTTTGAAATAACCAGCTTGAACCCGTTTGTCGTTGATCTCTGCGGCTAGCTGGTAGGTCTCCTCAATAGTAGCAGGGCTTGCTGCTTGCACAAAGTCAGCGACGCAGTCTAGCAGAGCGTTGAGATACTTCTTGATTGCCTTTTCGGTAGTATCCACCTGAGTTGGGCAGATAAGGCTGAGCTGTTTGAAGCGGCGGTAAGACCAGAATTGTCACCACCATTCTGCTTAATACCCCAAAACTCATTTTCCAACTTCTGAATTTCGTGAGGTGGGCAGAACTCTTTGATCATTATCTTCTCAAGTTCTTCCCAAGCGAGAGAGTAAGCTTCGTCGTTGCCGTGCTGTTGCGCTCGGCGGTCCACCAGTCAAGTGCCCTCGACTGAAAGACTCCAGTGGCGTTAACAGTGCGAAGATTTTCAGGGCATCCGCTTTGTCTGAAGGTGACTTCAATCAAATCGAACCAATGAAACAACTTGGTTGGTTCGTCTTCGCGGGTGAATGCTGCAGGACCGCAGGCTTTAAACTGCTTGAAGCTGAAGCGGGATTTCAGAGCATCTCCCTTGGAGTCCATCGATGAGTTGCTGCTGACCGCTTGAATTTCGCTGACAATTTGCGGGATCACCTTAGCCATTTCCTTGGCTACGAGGAGGCGATGCGTTTGTCAGCGTTGTTGCGCTGAGCGGTGCAGCGAGTGTGAGATCCGTTGATGCCATCTACATAAAGGATTTGATTGGATGAGCTTCGATTATAATAGGTTTATGTTAAAATATTTATTATTATTATTCATGCAAGGCACAAAATCACATAAACACGTAGGCAAGTAAACACGTAGGCAGGCAAACACGTAAGCACATAAGCCCATAGCACATAAACACGTAAGCACGTAGGCACATAATTCACGTAAACATACACTTTGCACGTATTCACCTCCTTATAAGTAAAGCGTAGTGCGTTCGAGATGCGATATATAAGCGAGATATAAGCGAGTAATACCGCGCATGAGGTACACATGTCCTCATACGCGTAAGCAAGTTAAGCGTTTTAGTTTAGTTGGTGATTAATTAGCATTTTAGATTGCGAGAGCTGTGCGAGTAGTGCAGGCGTTTATGGAGCGTAAAGCGATAAATCGAGAAATCGATAATACGAGAAATCAATAAAGCGAGAATAAGCGAAAATTCTCAAAATTTAAACACATAAATAGTAATAACTCGATGATGCATACCTCGATGATATAGGCTTAAATCAATTGGGAGCGTCCTGGGTTTTGAGACAACGACTACCCAAAGTGGTTCGACAATTCTCTGAGTTCGGACACACGATTTGGCCTAATAGACAAATGCTCTCACCGTACAACGGTTACGGCATTCATCCTTCCAGTTACATGGTGTTCCGAGTCATCGAAATAATCGAGACTTTGGTGAGATTAAAAATCGAGGAGCTGAACTAGTTATTAAGATGCGGGTTTCACCCCTAACTTAACAACTTCATCCCTAATTGTGGATACACTCGCCGATCGAGTCGGGAGTTCCACTAGATAGAAGTGGAGATATTCGTCGAGGTTTGGATATCACTCCTAACTCAACGAAGGTATCTCGTGCGATAGATAATGCGTGAAGTGAATGATCTTATCGAGAGTTCTCAGTTTTCACACCTATTCTCGACTTGACCACTCGTTTTGTGAGATACGAGCGTTTCTAAGCATGTATATTGTATTAGCCATAGGAAAGGCACATTTAAGCATTTATAGCAAGTAGTTTAAGCATTTAAGTCAAAGATTGGTCAAATTGGGTACTTAGACTGTAGACTAGGTCGAACATGTCAATTCTACCAAATTCCCTACAGTTATGGCTCTAATACCAATCTGTCACACCCCAAACGATGGCGGAATCATCGGGGCGCGGCACTAAGCGAACAGATTGTATCACGAGAAATTCCATAACATTATTTCAACGACTATATTTAAACGTCAAAATCCCATACTTTCAACATACAATCCTCAAACAACATTACATAATATCAAGATTCTCATAACACAAATTCCAGTTTAATAATCTCTAGATTTATTACAAAGCGTTTCTAAAGCAAAAACCTAAACTGAGCATCCAAAGCATAATCCTCAACCTGCCACATATGTTAAAATAAAACGTCAATACAATTAAGTAAAGTTGAGCATACAGGTTTTGCGTACATAATAGATACAAAAGCGTTTAGCATACACCGCATGACATACGTAGGAGTTGTGAACTATGTCACTACTAGATTCAAGTAAACCAACAAACCGCGATTGATCGAGGCATGCGAACAAGTGTCCACATCCTAAAAGAGAAAATAAATGCGAAATAAAAATGCGAGCCTTAACAACCCCGGGCCTCCGGGTGGCGGGTCAACCTCTAGTATACTATCATGTTAAGGGTGGCGTACAAGCAATCAAGCAATACATACAATTTAGCAGATTTCACGTATAGTCATGTAATTCAGCGGGTTGTGAATAAGTGTTTGAGAGTTGTGTGATGTGATTTTGATATACGAACATATGTAACACCCAAAGGTGCATTTAAGTGTAAAAGGGTTCAAGTATGCTCACAGTTGGTGCGTTTCGGGAGAGATGAGGGATCTGAGAAGAGTTGCGGAGAATGCCGGATCAGCCTATAAGCGAACAGAAGTGCATCAGTCTTCCGAATTGCTGAAACGGTCGAAGCATGAAGGAGCAGTAGAAAGTTCGGGCGAACTTGTACTGGAAACAAATTCGGGCGAACTTGCATAGCTGACTTACTAAGTAAACAAGTTCGGGCGAACTTGTCTGGTTTCCTAGGAAACAGGCAAGTTCGAGCGAACTTGTCCCTTTTGTTGAGGGAAGGTTCAAGTTCGGGCGAATGCGATGACACAAGTGTTTATTAAACAATAACCCACTCGGCTCGTATAGTAGCATAACTGCTTGTGATAGCGGTTAATTTAGCGATGCGTTTAATAAGCGATTAGATGGCAATATAATTGTAAATCAACATAATTAATTAACACAAATTCTTATAAACGAATCTCGGGATTACGATGGGTTGACATAAGCGGAAATAAATAACAACGAAATTTGGAGTTGTTACAGTTTCCCCTACTTTAGGAAATTTCGTCCGGAAATTTAAGTAGTGGCCGTAACAAAGAGATGCGGATACTTAGCCTTCATGTCACTTTCCAATTGCCAAGTGAACTCGCACCGCGCTTGCCTTCCCATCGGACCTTCACGATAGGGATGCGTGAGCGCCGTAACTTCTTGGTTTCTCGGTCCATGATTTCGACAGGCTTTTCCACGAAATGGAGAGTCTCGTTGATTTGCAGATATTTGAGAGGCACATGGAGGTTTTCTTCAGCTAGGCATTTCTTGAGGTTTGACACGTGGAAAGTCGAATGAACGTTATTAAGTTCCGCCGGTACTTCGAGTCGATAGGCCACTTTGCCGATCCTATCCAGAATCTTAAAGGGTCCTATGTATCGTGACGCTAGCTTTCCTTTTTTCCCGAAGCGACTCACTCCCTTCCAAGGTGCAACCTTTCGGAGTACGTGATCTCCCACTTCGAACTGCAGGGGCTTGTGGTGTTTATCGGCGTAACTCTTTTGGCGACTCCGAGCTTTCAAGAGATTGTCTCTGATCTGGAGGATTTTGTCTGTCGTTTCTTGAATCAGCTGGGGACCGGTGATTTGTGCTTCTCCGATCTCATGCCATGCGATAGACGATCGACATTTTCTTCCATTCAACGCCTCAAAAGGATGAAGAAGGATCCTCAAATGAGGAAGAATGCACCAGACTAGAACAAGTTTAAAACTTACAATGCAGATCTTACCTTAGAAACATCCATCCAAGCTTTAAGTCAAAGAAAAAGGAAGTTACAGATGGATGGGGAAGATAAACAAAGGGAAGCTGACATAAGTAACAGGCCAAAAATCTACCCTTGCATGAATTGGATGATGATTCATTAAAGTCTCAAGCTCAACCGGCAGAAACTATCAAAAGGCTATCAAGCAGCTCACCATCTCCAAACTAATCACAAATAAAACTTCTCCAAAGAAACCTATTGAACTCAAAAATACTAAAATGGATGTCTGACAAACAGACCCATATATTGACCTTACTCAAGTCCAATGGGAAAGTTGAACATATATCAAGAGAGGATGCACTAAGCCTGGGTGTAGCTGACCTCCCAGATCTTTTGGAACTTCAACTGTGTAGGGATGAAGATGATGAAAATTCCCAGAACTTTGAACTATAGTTCAAAGGATATATGAGGGAAAAACTTATGAGAGAATAAAGATCATAAATAAGGAAAAGTTTTGGCATCATCTGTTCTAGGGGAGATTGTTGGGATTGAACCCTACAAAAGAACATATGATAGAAAGCCAAAACAGATCTATACAAAATGATCCAGAACAAACAGTACTTTGTTTCACTTCTCCTCACAAAGACAAGATAGCTAACATCTGATAGTTCTAACATCTGCCCAAAGCTAAGCTCTGTTGAAGTTATAAAGATTGTTTGAAGACCAAACCACTGATAAAGTCAAAAATCTGCTGGAAGTCAAAGGTCTGATCACCCTTTTGAAGAACATCTGATAAAGCTTCATCAGTGGTTGAGCTCATCAGAGGATAGCATCATCAGTGTCTTGTAATCAGTGTTTCTATCATTATAACAGACGATAGCATTTGCAGTGGTTAGAGTTTGTTAAGGTTGTTAGATGTCATTGTCTTGATGATGTCAGCAAAGATGCCACAGAGGTTAGGGATTTGTAGTATAAATAGACAGTGCATGTACTATTCTATTTAGCTGACACACACTCTTATTGTATACTCTAATATGTGTGAGCTCGGTCTGCGGGGGAGTTAGTGATTCATATCTGTATTTTCTTGTACTATTTTCAATCTTTTGAGTAATGAAAACAGTTTATGATGAAAGCTAATCTCTCCTTGATTGGTTACAAAGTTTTAAATCTCATTCCACTGCAATGTATTGTATGTTTTATCTTCTTTTATTATCTATTTGTTTAAAATAATGCAATCAAGTTAAACTCAGATCTAAGAATTGGTATCAGAGCTTGGTCAGTCAAATTCGATCTAACCATCAATTTGACAAATTAAGATCAGCTCAATCTCATTGATACTGTGTTGTTTGTATGTGTTGAAAATAGAGTAAGAATCTAATCACGTGTTGTAAACCAATTACTCTGTAAAACAACCAAGATGTTACTGAACACACAAGTTCCATATGACACTAATAGTGTATCGTTTTATATGATCTCAGTATTTGTGTTGAATGTGTGATGATTCCATGATTAATTGTTGCTAAGGCTTCATCTAATGTCATTAAAAGACTGAAGCGAACCAAAACCTTAGGAACAAGATCTATATATGGAACAACTGTCATGAGAAACCTTAAAAAGTGAAAATCAAAATTGCGTTGATATTTAGAAAGCCAGATGAAAAGTAATGTGAAATTTAGCCTGAACATTTTGAAAAAATACTAAGTTTCTCAAAACATTACTATAAATGATTCTAGATTGATTATTCTTTTCATAGAAACCTTCTAGTGAATGATACAACATCTACCTATGGAAAGTTTAAAAGAAAATTGAAAAAAAAAATCACAAAACTCAAAAGTGAGTTTATCTCAAAACTTTTAATGTTAAAAGAAAAGAGTATAAACATAAAACACTTGAGAGTTCACAGGCCAGTACTACAGAAGGAAAACCTAGATAAATCTCCACTTCTGCTCAAATATTTGTTACCAAGCAAGCTAAGTGCAACCACTGTTTACAGGAAGGTTCAGGTAATTGAATGTATCTCAACGTAAAAATTGTTCAAAGAGGACTTTGGAAATCCATCAGATCTTATTGTTTCATTTATCAAGAATTTTTTACTTAATTTTTAATTGTAAAAATTTCATGTAAATATCAGGTCATGCATTATTCCTTTATATTTTTGTGAAGGTAATACATATTGAGCATTTACTTGTTTTTAAATAGTTAAAGCTCAATACCTGTCAGGAAGTAGAACCCTTCATTTTTTGGGGAAGATACTTCCATTGATGATGAATCAAAAGGATTCTGTATGATGATCAGTGTTAAATCATAAAATTAGTCAAGTCTAAATAAATTGAAGTAGTGTGACAACCTGGTTACCATCTGGGATACTCAACCACTGCTAAGACCTATAAAGTGTTTTTACACAATGGACTAGTGTGTGGAAGAGATGTTGAGTGAAAAGTTTAAATAAACTTTTTCATTAAATATCCCAGTAGATCATGTGAAATGTTTGTCAAGTCTAACCTTGCAGGTACTAATAATCTTCATCTAGACTGTGGATATGCTATTATGATCTCAAAATACATAATCTATCCATAAAGAGCATAAGATGTTTTAAAACAGTCCAGCATCCCAGAACCAAATACAGTGTGAAATCAGACATCACTTTGTGAGGGATTACTATGAAAAGGTTTGATTTCTCTGCATCATGTTCTAACTAGAGATCAACTGGCAGATGTTCAAATCAAAGCATTAGAAACATCCACCCTCAAAAGTCTAATCTCTAGGTTTGAAATGCTAAACATGATTAAAACAAGATTTCTTGTATCTCGTGTGTAAATAGCATCAAAATGATTTTTCAGAAAATCAAAACAAAACCTTAAAAATAGTTACAATTGAAATTTTCTCAATAAATCTCTAAAGTCTGATGAAATCACTGTTATATTCTCAAAACTTTGATTGGCGTATATATATATAAAATATATATATCCACTGACAAAGTGAATCCTTTGTCTTCATTATCTATTGTTCCACAACCACTGACAGTGTTACAATTTTTACTGTTCACAACCGCTGATCAGTGGTTTCCCAAAACAACTGTCATCCATTCATAGTCAGAGGATACACGTGGACTGATAATAGCCATCAGATCTTGCCACGTGTCAAATGTTAACCGTCCGAGTTTTGAAACTACTCTTATCCAAATAAAACCCTGATAAAACCCTCAAACAAAATTTTTATCACCAAAATCAAATTCAAAGAGGTTCTCAAAAGCGATTACACAATTTCTTCAGAATCTCTCAAAATTTCAAACATGGTTCTTGTCATCAAACATCCACACAATTATCTCTGCCCTTTCGAGAAGACGAAGAAAAATACAGATTTTTACGATATCATCAATATCTTGTCTTCATCAAAGTATAAAACCTTGCTCACCTGTAACGCACCAATTTATCAAGACACCCTATGAGATTTCTGGGCCAATGCTAAACTTGAAATTCAAAATAAAAAGCTTTGGCAATCTCATCAAAATTAGGAGGTATCATGGTTCCTATAACTCCACAAACCATCTCAGAAGTTTTTCAGATGGACGATCTAGCAGGTAAAATCTCTTTCCCTAAGGATGAGTATCAAGTTGATTTGATCAATAGAGGGTATACAGGACAATTAACAAAAGCCACTATGGAAAAAAGAGGATTTCCACCTCCTATGAAATTCCTGTTTCATACCCTGCTCACCTGTGTTTCAAATAAAACAACTGGCTTTAACGAAATACCTTTGAAAATTCAATACCTGGGGTATGCCATCATGTCTAAAACTGATTACAACTACTCCCATTCATTGTTTAATGGTCTGGTAACAAATCTGGAAAATGTTAAAAACAATAAAGCATAAGCTTTCTTGTTGTTTCCAAGATTTTTAAGCTATTATTTACAACAAAAAATTCCAAAAGAGAATGCACAAGCTCTTGTTCAAGCTATATCTTTTCAAATAAATAGCTTAACGTCTGAAACATTTACTCGCCTTATGGCTAAAGAGTCCTAAAACACAAGCAGGGAAGTCTGAGCAAAATTTGGATGAGTCCACATCTACTCCTCAGACGTCAGTTGCTGAGCCCACTGCTCTTGGTGACCACAGTAGCATAACCACTGTTGTGCAACCCCCACCAAAAATCACCAAAAGAACCAAGAAGAAATCCACTAAGCCCACCAAACCTACCAAAAAGGATCTTCTGGAAGATGAGATCCCAGAAGTTAATCCTGTGACAACACAAAAGTCACAAGAAACCACTGTTGCTACTTCCTCACAACAGTTGGAAGAATCTCCACCTAAAACCACAAATCCTCATGATTCCTCCCAAAAGGAACATGTTGTAAGCACATGACACCACATCTTGAAACATCACCCTCATTTGAGAGTATGTTGAACTGTCCTTCTCCCGGGGTAAAGTCTTTTTCCACATCACTCCCCACATCTCAAATAACTTCAACAAAAGTACCTATGTTTGATGTCATTGAAAGTCAGACACAAAACAGTCCCTCTCACCAACACATTATTGAGAGAAAAACTTCCACAATGGTTGTGTCTGATAAAGTTTAATTGGCTCCCACAAACAGTTGAGGAGGTTACACCACTTGAGTTTCATGAAACTCTTGTTGGTAGTTCAAGTGGAGCAGCTACTACAGATGTTGCATCCACTGATCTACATCTGGACAATAGTTTCATAAATAAGACTCCCTTGAAGGCAACTTCTATTGAGGCTACTTTGGTAACCACTGGTGGTGTTAAAAACATTGCTAGGTTTGCTAAGGAATCCTCTACTGTAGAAAGAAGTCCCAGTACCAAGAAAAAGAGGCATCAGCTGATGAGAATTTGGAGACTTCTCCTATCTCTAAAGTTGATACAACTACCTCTGGTGGGAAATCAGATGATCCCATTAAATTGGGTGATGATTTAAAATATAAAGATTTGACGGAGAGAGTTACAAAAATCGAAGCATCTGTGGCAGATATCAAAAATATACTGCAACAGATGTTAGAATCTTCAAAATCTCAAAACACTGCTCAACCATCTGTTCCTCAAACCACTGAAGTATTAAGATAGTTATATCCTCTGCTTCAACAACAACGCCAGCATGCTGACCACCAACATGAAATACAAGTGCAAATGCTCAGAGACATGGTTGAGGAAAGATATAAAAATACTCAGGTAGAGCTAAAGAGTATTAAAGAAACCCTCACAAAAATGCTTGCAACTACCTCTGCAATTATCTTCGAAAGAGTTGATGATGCCAAAAAGGGGGAGAAAAATGATGTTATGCCCTCAGTAACTTCTGCTGAAACATCTGTCAAAGAAAAGAAAAGAAAAAGGAGTTGATGAAACCCTGAAAATTCAAGCAGATGATTAAGGTGCAAAAATGAGGATCATTCAAACTCAAAATGAGACAAAGGAGAGGAGTTTGACAAAGGAGCAAAAGAAGTTGAAAGAGTTAGAGATAAAAACAAAAGGATACCACTATTGGTCTAAAAACCACTGATTGTATCAAAAAGATAACCACTGATAGTTCTAAACCAATGTTTTCATCTCAACAACCATCTGACAAAAAGCAGGAAACAATGTCATCATCACTTTTACCAGTTTCCACTGTAATAGATGTTGATACTACCAAAGGTACAACAGATGTTAAGACAACAGTGGTTTACACAAAAACTTCTCAATTTCCATCAGCATTAATATTCACTCATATAACTCAAATTCCTACAAAAACTCCTTCACCAAAATCAGTTTATACAAGAAAAAGAAAGGTCATGGTGATTGATGATGATATACCTGCACATACTCCCTTATCATCTTCACCATTTATTCAAACAAATCCAGAACCTTTCATCCGTATCTCATCACCACCATCATTTCCACTCACCCAATCACCCACTGGTCACAACCCTTCTAGAAACATACCACTGGAAACAACATATCCTCTGGAGCTTGGCTGGAGTTCAAAACGAAATGATGCAATTTTATACAGAGGTTTAATCCATCCAAAAGAACCTTTCCATCTCTTCATGGCTACAGAATTCCTAAGAACATTGATGAGTATTTGAAATTGAAAGCCAAACAAGCTAAAAACATAGCAAAAGAAGAGGGAAAAGGAAAGGGCAACACCTACTTGTTAAGACTAGAGCAGCATGAGCTAAGCAAAGTCAGGAAACTAGAAGTTTTTCAAGAGACTTAAACAAGAAGATGCAAACATACCACCTAATGCTGACTTTCAAAGGGAGCTAAGGAAAGATCTCATAGAACTTATCATGAGAGACAAACCCTATCAAGCACATAAGCATCAGTTCAAAGACTAGTCTATCACAGCTCTCAAACAAGAAGCAAATAGATGTGAAAAGATGAAGAAGGATCCTCAAATGAAGAAGAATGCACCAGACTTGAACAAGTTTAAAACTTACAGTGCAGATCTTACCTTAGAAACATCCATCCAAGCCCTAAATCAAAGAAAAAGTAAGTTACGGATGGATGGGGAAGATAAACAAAGGGAAGCTAACATCAGTAAACAGGCCAAAAATCTACCCTTGCATGAACTGGATGATGATTCATTAAAGTCTCAAGCTCAACCGGCAGAAACTATCAAAAGGCTATCAAGCAGCTCACCATCTTCAAACTCATCACAAATAAAACTTCTCTCAAGAAACCTATTGAACTCAAAAATACTAAAATGGATGTCTGACAAACAGACCCATGTATTGACCTTGCTCAAGTCCAATGGGAAAGTTGAACATATATCAAGAGAGGATGCACTAAGCCTGAGTGTAGCTGACCTCCCAGATCTTTTGGAACTTCAACTGTGTAGGGATGAAGAAGATGAAAATTCCCAGAACTTTGAACTATAGTTCAAAGGATATATGAGGGAAAAACTGATGAGAGAATAAAGATCATAAATAAGGAAGAGTTTTGGCATCATCTGTTCTAGGGGAGAGATTGTTGGGATTGAACCCTACAAAAGAACATATGATAGAAAGCCAAAACAGATCTATACGAAAAAGATCCAGAACAAACAGTACTTTGTTTCACTTCTCCACACAAAGACAAGATAGCTAACATCTGATAGTTCTAACATCTGCCCAAAGCTAAGCTCTGTTGAAGTTATAAAGACTGTTTGAAGACCAAACCACTGATAAAGTCAAAAATCTGCTGGAAGTCAAAGGTCTGATCACCCTTTTGAAGAACATCTGATAAAGCTTCATCAGTGGTTGAGCTAATCAGAGGATAGCATCATCAGTGTCTTGTAATCAGTGTTTCTATCATTATAACAGACAATAGCATTAGCAGTGGTTAGAGTTTGTTAAGGTTGTTAGATGTCATTGTCTTGATGATGTCAGCAAAGATGCCACAGAGGTTAGGGATTGTAGTATAAATAGACAGTGCATGTACTGTTCTATTTAGCTGACACACATTCTTATTGTATACTCAAATCTGTGTGAGCTCGGTCTGAGGGGGAGTTAGTGATTCATATCTGTATTTACTTGTACTATTTTCAATCTTTTGAGTAATGAAAACAGTTTATGATGAAAGCTAATCTCACCTTGATTGTGTTACAAAGTTTAAAATCTCATTCCGCTGCAAAGTATTGTATGTTTTATCTTCTTTTATTATCTATTTGTTTAAAACAATGCAATCAAGTTAAACTCAGATCTAACACAAAGAATAGCGCCTAAAAATTGATATATAGATAAAGAACAAAACACGCCAAAGAATAACGCCTAAAAATTGGTATATAGATAGAAAAACGGATGTGTTGGAAAAAGAAACATGGTTTCATCAATTTATCCGCCCACATTGGAGCCAAAATCTGGCTGTGGCTTAGGGCCGTTCTGTTAGGCTGGGCCTAAACAAAACCTAGGAAAGTCCATCATAAATATATGCAATGTATATCATTAATTAAATAGGTCCAGCATATTTAATTAAAAAATCTTAATTTCGTTGATTATGATAATTAAATAAATAAAATTAGAGTTTGTAGTTCTTTAAATCTTTGATGTAATAAGGTATAGCCAATTTAATCAAACTAACTTTTAGATTATAAATTGCAATTTAATAATCTCTGGTCAAATTTTGTGATATTTTAATTTTAAGTTTCAGTCATCCCAAAATTTTAATAACATAACAAACAAAATGTTTTACAAGTTTTATCTAAGTTCACTAATTACCTCTTTCATGATTTCAACGATGTAAGTTATACATCTGTTCAGCTAGGTAATGATATTCAACATAAATTTAAGGATTTTGGCTAAAAGGGAAGGTTTATTTAAGAAGAAAATTTAATTGAGAAATTTAATTGAGAAAAAATAAAATAAAAGGTAGAATTGTAAAATATTGAGTAGTTTTTATTTCATCTCATTTATTACTATCTATAACTAATTAATTACTCATAAAGATTATTATTTGCTACACTAACTTTTTTACCTACACACATAAAAAGTTATCATACACATATTTAAATTTATCCTACATAACTCGTAATTTATCTTATACACTTAGTAATTTGTCCTACACTCTAAATTATTATTCTTTTACCTTTTGAAAAAAAAATATATTTGAAAATAACTTACAAAATTAATAAAGTTAAATATTAAACAGGAAGACTAAAACTTAATGATCGATGTAAATTTATAAATATACCCTTATATTAAAATTAAATGCAAATATTAAATAAAGTAAAATGAATTATTCTTATTAGTTGAAACTTCTTCTTAAAAAAATTTCTTCTCATTTAAACCCTCCACTATAAATGTTCATATAATCTAGGAAATGTCAGTTATTTGTTGGGCTGAACATTCGTGACCTGTTTAAGACACGATAAGACATGTTTAATATTTAGTTTTTGTTAATTGTTTCTCTGACTTGTTATATCTATATAAGCCTAAAGTTCACTCATATAGAGGTTTGAACGAGCCGAGTCGAGCTCAACTCTTGCAACTTACAAGAGATATAACTTAGCTCATTTCAAGCTCCTTTTCTTTCGAATTGTACACATGCGTATATTGTCAATATTTAATTATACATATGTGTATATACATGTTTAAAATTGAAAAATAAGTGTTATACATCTATGTTTGATAAATTACATATATGTACAAATGTATATAAATAATTGTGCATTTATGTATATAAGGAGCCAATTAGTCCTAGATCAATTGGCTTGGGAGAAGGAACCCCATGGTAGGGGTTTTCAAAACTATCTGTATCCGAAAATCTGATCTGAATTATCCGAATCCGAAATATCCGAAAACACCGATATCCAATGATATCCGAATTTTCGGATTCGGATTCGAATAATGATTTTAAAAATTTTCGGATATTTCGGATATCCGAATATTTGAAATGCCCGAAAAATATCCAAAACCTTATATTCGGATATCAGAAACTATCCAAAATACCTGATTTCAAATATAAAAAATAAAAATGAAATAGAAAATTGGATATTCGGATATCCAATTAACTATCCGAAAATTCGGATATCCGACTTCGGATATTCGAAATTTTGGATACGGATTCAGATAGTGAATCTGGTATCCAAACATTTCGGATATCCGGTTTTGAACACCCCTATCCTATGGCCTTTCATTGTGGAGTCATGGGTTGGAGTCCCACTTGGAGCAATATTTTCCAAGTGGGCCAAGATTTACCACAGTGGGTCTTCGGGCGGTAGGTTTCCCCTAGAATGGTGGGCAGGCCTGGCCACCAATTCTGTCTGTGTTCACAGGGTGTGGGTGAACTTTCACCAATTGGTTTGCCCGAGTGGCCAGGCTTGTATACTATTCGTTGGTCGTTCAAAAAAATATGTATACACGGAAAATTATGCTTCTAAACATGTTTTTCTAGTGTACATATATGTAAATACGTGTTTAAAATTTAAAATTAAGTATCGTACATATATGTTTGATAATATACACATATATATAATTTAGAAATGGACAATATACACATGTGTATAATTCCAAAATAATAATAATATTTTTTTTTAGAAATAAAACTATAGTCTAGAATACTTTTGCATTTCTCAATTAGAATTTCTCTCTTATAATCACTACCCCACCCTATAAAGGGGTGAGCATAAATCGGGTTTATCCGAAAATACCCGAAAACCAAGACTGAAATTTCGTGAAACCGAACCGATTCCCTGTAATGGGTTGTTCTTCGGTTCTTATTTCAGATATAATTCGGTTCGGGTCGGTCGTCGGGTTTGCACCGAAGGTAACCGACCATAAAAATACGGGACCGATATTTCAAACAGAAAAAGATGCGACAGAAGATTCCTTGTTGATGAGTTGTTACTTGCTGATAATATGAGGTCGATCAACTTTTGATTACAATATATTAAATTGGGAAAAGGAAAATCCAACGGCTGAAAATTAAATTTAATTTAAGGTAGATTAGCCATATATATATATATATATAATATATTATATATATTATATGTTGGAAATTGCTTTCAGGTTTGTCTCTGATACGATTTATCACTGTTCGACATCAAGAGTCATACAAAAATATGTCTGCATTTTCTACCAATCAGGTATACGTTTTATTTAAAAGATTATAAGCTTGTATTTTGATTTACATGATGTTTGTAGTCACATATCCCGCTGTTGACTGCTCCAAACCAAATTCGTAGCCCTCATCAAGTGGTGTCGTTTGTTCATGTTCATGGAAACCATTTCATCCATGTTAGTTTAGAATGAGACTATCCGATGCCTCTACCGAACAGTCTTTGGAGTAGCAACCGAAATGACGCTGCAGTAGATTGGGAAGTTATGTACAGTTCTCGTATAAACCGGTATAAGGAACTAAAAAATCCTAATCCAGACCGAACTATACAATATGTTGGCTAAACTTCAGTTGTAATTTGTTTTTGTTAAACTTTATTTGTTTTAGTTAAATCTCAACTTTAATTTGTTTTGGTTAACCTTCATTTGTTTTTTTAATGTATTACTCATCTGTTTTAAACGTAACGAACCCATCATACTCTTATTCTTATTTTTTTTTGAAGTATCCATTCAAAAGAAAAAATGTAAAAAAACATACCAAAACTTGAAAAACAAAACCTTGTGAAGAGTGACTTTGTGTTACGGATTTAAATAAACCGATTTTTTAAGTTTGGGTTCAGTTTAATGAGAAAACATATCAAACAACATTGTTTAGAAGAACAACATTGTTTAGAAGATTACTAAATTATATTTTAAACAATTCCCTCGATTCATATTTACTTCTTATTACAATACGCATTTAGGCCTGATATCAGATAGATAACTTTGGTCTGATATTAGATGGAATCGTTTATAGTCAAAAACATAGAAAACTGAACCTAAAAAGAGAAAGAAACTTAAACAAAAAGAATTGATACAAAACAAAAACAAAAACAAAAACAAAAAGAGATGAACAAAAAAAAAGTTGTACTTAATTAACAAAACAATAATATATAAAAGGTAAATGATGGAATTTAAAAATTTATAAAAATGATATTTTTAGAAAGGGAGGTATAAAAAGTAAAAATGAAGGTGTATTTAGCCACCCCAAAAACAAACATCTAAACTCATTATTTTTTGAACGGGGTACCCACTAAACCAAACGGAGTAATCCGAGAGTAGCCCGAGTCCACCACCAACTCCGGGAAAACCCGATAACCCACCCGCCGGTGGGCACGACGGTGAAATTACCAGTAAAAACTGTTTGGCTCAAGGATCGAACACAGGTTTCCCAGAGTCTCCTATCATTGCCTATCAATGCCTCACTCTGCACCAAGTAGGAGTTGAACTTGCATATCTGAAGAGAAATGCAAGTCTTCCATCACTTGATCTAAAGATCATTGCCTATCTAAACTCATTATTAGTTTTAGTTTCTAAACTCATTATTAATTTTAGTTATTTTTATACATCTCTTCATTATTTGATAATTTTAATTATACTTTTTATCGTAGGGAAAGTACAATTTTTATTGTAAAATCTTTATTCTTTGAGACACTTCCGGTAATGTTGTTGGTTTGATTAAATATGCTTGACATTCCTTTATAACTTCAAATCAATTTTAATATTTTTTTTTGTGATTAAAGCCATTAGTTCTTAGAAAAAATTAAATAATTAGTAAAGCCATTAGTTCTTAGAAAAAATTAAATAATTAGTATACTATCTTCACTCTTTTTAGAACATAAAATTTATATATTGTCTAAATTTTGCCATATATATACTGTCTAAATTTTAAATCACATATGGCCATAATATATTTCTAAAAGCTTAACCGAATATTAGATGTTTTGGGAAGCAAAATTGTGTTATTAAAAACATAAAAGTATGACATGCACTTTCTGAAAGAGATTGTAATACCATTTACTAAAATAATATAAGTATGAATAAAAATAAAACATAAGAGTATGACATGCACTTTCCGAAAGAGATTGTAATACCATTTAATTAATAAAATAATATAAGTATGAATAAAAATATTTGTAAACGCATATATAGAGGATCAGATGCACATATTAAATATATATCGGAAAAAGTACTTTTTAAGTTTTGAATTTAAAACACTTCTCGTCTTTCTTCATTATCTCTAGACTCTATTTCCTTATCTCTCATCCTATATCTTCAATCTCTCTCTCTTTCTTACAGTGACGCAACCTGGGACAAATGAACATTATTACCTCAAGTCGAGATTCAGACGACTGTTAGTTGAAGTTTAAAACCGATACCCGAACTTAATGTATAGGTCCAGTCCTCGGTTATGGTTTTTGGTGGGATTCGGGTCTCGGGTCGGGTAGGGTAATACCCGGTTCAGTCCGGTCTGAGACGTTTGCTCACCCCTAACCCTATATTGGTGTGTGTACCACCGCACGTGGTGTGTGTATATACAATTTACTTGCTTTTCACAATAATAGTTACATATTACGTTACATATTAATATGCATTGAGTATATTGAATAAAATTATATAAATAATAAGATATTTTAAATTCGGGAGCCTACTCGGGCTTAGTAAATGAAGATTAGGCTTGTTTTTAAATAAGCTTACTTTTAGGTCTGAACTTGTTTAAGCTCGACTAGATTTGAGTTCTTGTGAGTCAATCTCGATTCTCGAGTGGTTCACGAGTCTAGTTCGTCTACATCCTTAGTATTAGATTTTCTTGTGTTCCTCTAACTCAACTTTTATTTAAGATTTTAATCTTTACATTGTAACTTTTATCATTCGAATGGTAAAACTACTCGACCCGCGGTATATCCGAAACCTGAAGCATCAGGGAGGGGTACATTCGATACCTGACGGGTATGGGATTAGCTGATACCCGCCCGATTACCCGAAACTATATACCCGTTTACCCGAAATATATAACTGAAAACCTTTAAGTTTTATATTTATTTTCCTTTAACTAATGTTTAGTAATGTTTCATTCTAGTAACTTTATTATTTAAAAAAATACACTTTTGATTTAAAATATATATTTTGATGACATTATTCATATTAATATTATATGAAATACAAAATTATTTTTTTGAGATTAATATTATAATATATTTACATTTTTAAATACATCAAATATTATATGGTGATGATATGTATGTTATTTATCATAATTTAATATATTATATAGATTTTTAAAACATAAAATTGTAAAGGAAAATTATATATATATAAACCTATATATACACACACACACACACATGAAAATCCTGTCAAGTATACCCGATATCCGACAGGTAAATATCCGCCAAATACTTGACCGATAATGGACCGGATATACAACAAGATTTTACAATCGGATATGGGTATGAGGTTAGCCATACCTGACCCATACCCTATCCATTGTCATCCCTATTTATCATGTACTTGAATTTTCATCTTGTATATTTTTTAGTTGGAACGAAAACGTCCCTTCATGCGTCATCATTGCATATGTGTGAAAATTACAAACCAGCTAATCAAAGAAAAAAATAACGTGTCTATGTAAGTTGCTTAACTTTCAAGTATGGTATATGATATAGCACCTTCCTTTAATGTGCCAAGGTCATAAAATGGCCTACATTGAAAGAATTTCATAATAACATAAACAGTGTTGGAATTGGAAAATTTTATAGAATTCAACGGATACACGCTCCGTTTTGTACACTCGGTTTCATTGATCGGTAGGTGTTCATCTTGTGGTATGCTTGTGGCACTTCACCGAGTGCATTCCTAATAGGTATGCAATCTAGATAGAGAATGCGTTTCCCATTGATCAGGATTGCAACCTAGATCGCTATGCTCATGCCACGAATAGGGAATGCAATTCCGATATAGATTTTTAGTTTGTTATATGCACAAAAATTATGCTAAAGTAATTCATTTTACAAAACTTAATTATCGAGTATTTTTAAACAGAGATACTTGTATTCTAATCCTTGTACCGTTGCACATCAGTCTCTTCGTTTATTGGTGATAAAGTGGATAATAGGTGGATTTTAAAGGTCTATGTTTACCATTTAAATAGAAAAGATGGCCATGAGTCCTCTTAGCTTGAAGTGGGCTCGGGTTGATTCCATGACGTTCGGTTCTATATTTTCTTGCAAGAGTTACCGATGTGCCACATCCAAAAGGTGACTGGGACTATAATACGTGTTAAGTGGTGATAAATCCAAGGACTAGACTTGTAAAACCTTTATAGTGAGAGGCCAGTTGTAAAATTGTAAACAAAAGCATATGATTTAGTTAGACTATGTGTGATGGTCAAGCCCCTAAGGGGCGTTTTCCGTTATATGGACATCACATCAGCAAAGGCATTTAACGGCAAAAAATGGGTGTAATGGTGTGAAGTGTGTGAATCAAACAAAATCAATCAATAGTGGAGGTGAATGTTGTAGATGTGTGTTAGCAAGAAGGTGTGAATTAAACCATGCTCTGGACAAAATTGGTGTCTTTCATGAGGGAAGGGTCGGTGGTGCAAGGCGTTTTGGGGCGTGATGTGGGGGAACCACGCCCCACTACAGATGGTATTAGTTCAGGTATCTCAAAAGAACCACATATACAACCAAACCAAGCACGAGTCATATAAATAGGTTTGCACAAATTGTTTAACTTAAATATCGTTATTTATAGTTCAATTTTTCGACTATGATTTGGCTAACCGATTTTTGTGCTCAACCCTATATCCATGTGAGGGATGTGGGGTTGGTTACCTTTTCAATATGAACTTGATGTACTTTATAAGAAAAAGTACAAGAAAACAATGTTTGATATAAAACTTGACCGGTGGAAAGAGCAACAGATCCACACTGCATGATATAGGTATAACTGCAGCGTGCTAATTAATTAACAATAATTATTCATAATTAAAATTTGAATAGAAAAAAATGGATAAAATGTCAATCTCTCCCATTACAGGTTATCCAAATAAATTAGTTTTATAAAAATAAACAATTATAATCCAACTAATATGAGTATGAAAACGAAGCAATTTAATTAAATATATTAACATAAAACTAGTTATTATACATACTAAAAAAAATTGTAAGGGCTACTGTAAGACCCATACTTAATATACATAAAGTATTTTAAAAAAAGTCCGTATTTATATATATATATATATATATATATGGTAGGGTTATAAAGAAAACCCTAAAAAATTAAGAAAACCTTAGAAAACCTAACCTCCTGACATTTTTAAAAAAAAAATAACACATGTAATATACATGTTTTTAAGAGTTTTGGGCAAAAAAAAAGCGCCGAAGGAATATTTTTAAAAAAATAAACAAGTTTCAGCATTTTTTGTCTAACACATGTTAGTCATAAAAGTTGCTGAAATTTGTTTATTTTTTTTTTAAATAATCCTTCGGCACTTTTTTGTTTTTTATTTTACCCAAAAATCTTAAAAACATGTATATTACATGTGTTATTTTTTTCAAAAAATAAAAATGTCGGGAGGTTGGGTTTTCTAGGATTTTCTTAAATTTTTAGGGTTTTCTGTCTAAACATATCCTAATATATATATATATATATATATATATATATATATATAATGCAAATACAAAACCTTACACATAATTTGAAGTATTTAAAAATTCTTAAGTATTCAAAACAAACATTTCTACTTGTTATATTTAGTTATGCAAAAACGATTAAACAAACACGAAACCTTGATTTTTAAATTGTGTTCGGTCCTTCATGGTGCTTGATCATCATCCATACCTCCAAACAACCACCTAGATTTCAAAAAATCATCAAAAACATTAGTTATTCGGAGATTATATTATTTCTAAACTAGCCCGAATGCCAAAACACATAAAACTAACAATTTGCCAAATAACCTTCGTAAGCTATGGCACCCTACCGTAGCTTACGACAGAGCTTGACTGTTTTACAGCAGCTTCCTATCGTAACCTACGGCAGGTAGCCGTAGCTTACTGTAGACTAGAGCTGCAGATTCCGGCATTGCCCTTTGTTCGTAAAAACTCCGTAACTTATTCAATTCTCACCCGTTTGGGCTCAAACTTGTTTCTAAATGAACTTAAAATGTTTATCTACATAATTGACCCAGATTCTTGACTTTTACTACATACGTAACCGTTACCCGGTTCAAGCGCATAATAATTCGAACCGTTTCAATTATTCAAGCATTTAAGCTATATTTCCCACATCGTTATGGTAAGGATTAAATCCTTACGACTTTACCCATTCTCCGGGCTTACTAAACTTGTGTTTTACGTTCCTGTTACCCGGTTTGCGTTCGCACTAGTTTGACCTGTTTGGCTAACTTTAGCCAAACTTAAATTTCACTTTTATTTACCTAGTGGAATTCACATCCTTTATATATTTTAACCCATTCCTTGAGTTCACCAAATTACAATCCGCGTTCCCGTTACTCGGTTTACGCTATTCGATCCATTGGTTCGTTCATGTGAAATCCATCACATATGAACAACCAACTTTATACATTCTTTTGTTCGTGTGAAATCCATCACTTATGAGCAACCAAACTTTATGCATTCTTTATTTGACCCGTTTGGTTCGCTCGTCTGAAATCCATCACTTATGAACAACCAAACTTTATGCATCCACTTCCTCAACTATCTTATCAACAAATCATATTATTTAAACAAAGAAGTAAAGTATGAAACACATAGTCACGTACCTTAAAGCTTATCCATCAACCGAGCGTTCGTCCCGGCTTAGCTACCCAACGCTTCACCCAATTTGCCTTAAAAGTACAACCCAACATCATTAAAACCCTCTGGTTTATCACCAAACTTAGAAATTTGCCAATCATATATTCATATGTTCTTATTTACAATTGCCATACGTAACAACATTTAATAATTCATCTATGCATTTTATCATACACCTTATATGCATGATATTTATACTAACTTTGTTAAGTTAGTAACTAACGATTATCCATGTTTATACATCTTATAACGTCAAAATGGTTTAAATGTTCAATTAGCACCTAAACTCAATGCATTAAACATCCAACACATCATTTTCATCCTCATAATTCATGTGTTCTTCCTCGTTATTCAAAACCCACTTAACTATATGTGTTAAATCTTCCAAACACCCTAAACATAGCAATATATTTGAAATTTTCACTTAGGGTTTGTTCCTAAGCAAGTATACATCTCTTATCTTACTTCAATTTCTGAAATTCATACATGGATTGAAATCCATGAAATCCACCTACATTCATAATATCATCCAATTAAGATTTTTGGCATACCTTATGATCCCCTAGTTTAGGTGATCATTAAATATGCGTTCATGCACGGATTCAAGGTTTGAATTACCTTCCAATTTGATGGATTAAGATTGAACAAGGGTTTTGCTCCTTGTTCTTTCTCATGGTCGTTACACGCACACACCCCTAGTGTGTGTTGTGTTTCAATTTATATCAATTATTCAAGTGTCAGGTTTTCCCCTTTTTGGTCCCTCATGTTTGAGATTTTATTTATAATTGGATATCATCCAATATTTATTACTAACAAAATAAATGATAACTATACATAATATATCCAAGCATATTATATATATATGGATTATGTTCATTTGTGAACAACTTTTTGAGAGTGAACTGAGTGAACTAATCTTCGCCTTGATCATTTTTTTTGGATTAAAAGGTAAGATTGACATTATCCAAGTATTTTTAATTAAATTCCCTTAATTTTCTCATCTATTAACTATCTCTCTCTCATTTTTAATTATTTCTCCATTATTTTAATTATAAGAGATTGAAGGGCTAATATTTTTTTTAAATAAACTCTTATGTTCTTTTTAAAATTAAATATTAAACCTAATTAAATTATATTTTTTTTAACATATGTGTATTACAAGACTTATACAATTGTGCATTATTACTTCTTGTTCTCACAAATCAATATAAACCAGATTTATACACCTGTTTATTATTCAAGTACATATGTGTATACAAGTCGGTATTTTCCAGACTTATACACCTGTGTATTATTACATCTTGTTTCCACTATGCATTTTTTCATCAAACATTGATCTAATACATATATGTATAGAGAATGTAATTAAATATTTTTAATCGTGTTCTGGATGGAACAATATTTTATAATGTTTGTATTTTTTTAAATTATCAAATATTAAGTTAGGTAATTTGTGAGAGAGAAAAATATAGAGAATGTAATTAATATTCTTTTAATTGGAAAGAGAAATCAGGAGAGAAAAAAATCAATTAATCAAATGGAGAGAACAAAATACAATTATACCCTTGTGTCTATGAAAATACATGTAAGTTACAAAAAATAATTACAATATTGTCACTAATGAAAAAAACTAGATCTACAAAATCAATAGTCAGGATAAGTTCATTTTGTTCACAAATACAACATTGTTCACTCATGAACCCTACCCTTACATATATATACACTTTTATATGGCACAATATTTTTGGGATGTTACAAGTCCACCCCCTTTAGAAAGGTTTCGTCCCCGAAACTCTAATACATACCAAATAGAGAAGGGTATAGTCTCATCATCTCTTCTTCGTACTCCCAAATAGTGTCAGATCCTTTTCGATGCTCCCATTTGACCTTCACTTGGTCAATTTATTTGTTCCTTAATCCTTTGACCTTTCAGTCAAGAATCTAAATTAGGCTTAGCTACATAATTGAGTTTATTGTCCAATTCTATGTCATCATAGGGGACCGTAGGCCATTTCATCGGCCAAACATTTTCGGAGATGTGAGACGTGGAACGAGTTGCGTATTCTGCTAAATTCTTCTAGTAGTTCCATTCGGTAAGCCACCTTCCCCACTCGATCGATAATCTTGAAAGGCCTAATAAACCGCAGACTCAACTTTCCTCTCTTTCTAAATCGAATGGTTCCCTTCCACGGAGATACTTTAAGCATTACCCTATCACTAATTTGAAACTCGATAGGTTTTCGCTTTCTATCCGCATATGACTTTTGCCGATCTTGGGCCGCTTTCAAGTGGGCCCGTACTGTGTCAATCTTCTCATTTATGGCTCTAACCACATCGTTGTGGGCGAGGCGCGAGGGCCCACTTCACCACAAGATACCGAGGTTCGGCACTTTTGGCCATAGAGCATTTCATGCGGGGCTCTACCGATACTCGAATGGTAACTGTTGTTGTATGAAAATTCAACTAACGATAGGTAAGCATCCCAACTACCGCCAAAGTCTATAATACATGCCCGGAGCATATCTTCTAATGTTTGAATCGTTCGTTCACTTTTCCCGTCTGTCTGCAGATGATAAGTTGTACTAATCAGTATCTTTGTACCCATTTGTTCTTGAGATTCCTGCCAAAATTTCAAGTGAACCGAGTACCTCTATCGGACACGATCGATACCGGCACTCCATGGCGTGCTATAATTTCATTTATGTACACCTCATACATCTTTTCGGATTTATAAGTTTCGCGAATAGGAATAAAGTGAGTGTTTTTTGTCAGTCTATCCACAACCACCCAAATGGTGTTAAAACCCCGAGCCTTTCTCAGCAATTTGGTTAACAGGGTAATAGTGATATGTTCCCATTTCCAAACGGGTATGTCTGCTAGTTGGAGCTTGCCATAAGGCTTTTGATGCTCCGCTTTTACTTGTAAACAAGTTAGGAATTTTTCGACACACTTCGCTACATCTCTTTTCATTCCGGGTCACCAATAGTTTTGTTTCAAGTCCTGGTACATCTTGGTCGCCCCCGGGTGAATCGAATAACGCGATTTATGTAACTTGTTAAGTAGGAGATCCTTAACACCGCGTGTGTTTGGGATCTGAATGTAACAACTCCAATTTTTGTTGTTAATTATTTTTCTTTTGTTTCCGTGTATCTATCAAATTGTACTCCGAGATTCGGTTGTGAAAAAGTTTGTGTTAATTAATTATGTTTATTTCGCATCTAATCGCTTATTAAACGCATCACTAATTCAATAGCAATCACAAGCAATTATGCTATTACACGAGCCGAGTGTGTTATTGATTAATAAACACTTGTGCCATCGCATTGCCTATCTCATCACATCGCATATCGCAGTTAATTATGTGGTTTACGTTATTTATGTGTTATGTGTGTTTATGTTTATGATTACACTCACTATCGCATCGCTCTCGCTTATTCGAATCGCTAAATCGCACTATTACATCACTTATAACGCTTAATATAACTATCTAATACGAACCGAATCGCCAAACGAACTCATAACACGAAATAATCGAACAAAACTGGGCCACTAGGTCAAGTTCGGCCGAACTTGCATATCACAAGTTCGCCCGAACTTGCCTGCAGCCATCTAAACATTCTCAAGCCACAAGTCCGCCCGGACTTGTATAAAAGTTCAACAAAAACATACAAGTTCGCTCGGAATGCACCAAGTTTGCTCGAACTTGTTACCAATTTGGTGACTAAGTTCGCCCGAACTTGGTCTCCCAAGACAAATCTCCAAAAATGGCACAAGTATGCCCGAACTCTGTCCAATTTTCAAGAAAATTGGACAAGTTCGCTCGAACTTGTCCTCCTCAGTTAACAACCTTACAAGTCCGCCCGAACTTGTATAATTTCCCTGGAAATTAGACCAGTTCGCCCGAACTTATCTCACCTCTCAACTAGACTTCACAAGTTCGCTCGAACTTGTATGGAAACATACAAGTTCGCCCGAACTCGTAATTTCCAGTACAAGTTCGCCCGAACTTGTCTACTGTTCTCTCAACCCTTAACCGTTTCAGCAATCCGGAAGACTGATGCACTTCTGTTCGCTTACAGGCTGATCCGACGCTCTTCCTGACTCTTCTAAGATCCCTCCTCTCTCCTAAAACGCACCCACTGTGAGTATACTTGAACCCTTTTTACGCTTAAACACATTTTTGGGTGTCACATATGTTCCTATATCAAACCACAACACATGAATCTCAAATGCTATTTCATAACCCGCTGTTACATGATTATACGTGAAATCTGCTGAATTGAATGTATTGCTTGATTGCTTGTACGCCACCCTTAACATGATAGTATACTAGAGTTGACCTGCCACGCGGAGGCCCGGGGTTGTTAAGGCTCGCATTTTTATTTCGCATTTATTTTCTCTTTAGGATGTTGCCACTTGTTCGCATGCCTCGCTCAATCACGGTTTGTTGGTTTACATGAATCTGAGTAGTTACATAGTTCACAACTCTTACGCATGTCATGAGGTGTATGCTAAACGCTTTTATATCTATATGTACGCAAACCTGTATGCTCACCTTTACTTAATTGTATTGACGTTTTATTTTAACATATGTGGCAGGTTGAGGATTATGCTTTGGACGCGTAGTTTAGGTTTTGCTTTAGAAACGCTTTGTAATAAATCTAGAGATTATTAAACTGGAATTTGTGTAATGAGAATTTCAATATTCTGTAATGTTATTTGAGGATTGTATGTTGAAAGTATGGGATTTTGACGTTTAAATATAGTCGTTGAAATAATGTTATGGAATTTCTCGTGATACAATCTGGTTTGCTTAGTGCCGCGCCCTGATGATTCCGCCATCGGTTGGGGTGTGACAGATTGGTATCGGAGCCATAGCTGTAGGGAATTAGGTAGAATTGCCATGTTCGACCTAGTCTACAGTCTAAGTACCCAATTTGACCTATCTTTGACTTTAATGCTTAAACTACTTGCCATAAATGCTTAAATGTGCCTTTCCTAAGGCTAATACAATGTGCACGCTTGGAAACGCTCGTTTCACACAAAACGAGTGATCAAGTCAAGTTTAGGTGTGAAAACCGAGAACTCTCGATGAGATCATTCACTCCATGTATTCTCTATCGCACGAGATACCTTTGTTGAGTTAGGAGTGATACCCAAACCTCGACGAAAATCTCCACTTCTATCTAATGGAACTCCCGACTTGATCGGTGAGTGTATCCACAATTAGGGATGAAGTTGTTAAGTTAGGGGTGAAACCCGCATCTTAATAACTAGTTACCGCTCTCCGATTTTGAATCTCACCAAAGTCTCGAGTAATTCAATGACTCGGAATACGACGTAACTGGAAGGATAAATGTCGTTAACCGTGGTACGGTGAGAGCATTTGTCTACTAGGCCAAATCGTGTGTCCGAACTCGGAGAATTCTCGAACCACTTTGGTAGTCAACGTCTCAAAACCCAGGACGCTCCCAATTGATTTAAGCCTATATCGTCGATTTACGCATCATCGAGTTTATTATTAATTATGTGTTTAAATTTTGAGAATTCTCGCTTATTCGATTTCTCGCTTTGTTGATTTATCGTATTATCGATTTCTCAATCTATCGCTTTACGCTCCATAAACGCATGCACAACTCGCACAGCCCTCGAAATCTAAAACGCTAATTAATGCACCAACCAAACTAAAATGCTCATCTAACGCATATGGTCTCATACGCGGTGTTACTCGCTTATTTCGCTTATATATATCCTTATATCTCGCTTATACTACTCGTATCTTATACGCGCTACGCATGATTTTGATTAAAGATGACTACGTGAAAAATATGTGCTTATGTGATTATATGTGCTTATGTGCTTACGTGTTGCCTGCCTACGTGTTTATTTGCCTACATGTTTATGTGATTTTGTGCCTTGCATGAATAATAATAATAAATATTTTAACATAAACCTATTATAATCGAATCTCGTCCAATCAAATCCTTTATGCAGATGACATCAATGGGTCTCACACTCGACGCACCGCTCAGCGCAACAACACTGACAAACGTATCGCTTCTCTTGTAGCCAAGGAAATGGCTAAGGTGATCCCGCAAATTGTCAGCGAAATTCAAGCGGTCAGCAGCAACTTTCAGTTGACTCCAAGGGAGATGCTCCGAAATCCCGCTTCAGCTTCAAGCAGTTTAAAGCCTGCGGTCCTACAGCATTCACCGACGAAGACGGACCAACCAAGTTGTTTCATTGGTTCGATTCGATTGAAGTCACCTTCAGACAAAGTGGATGCCATGAGAATCTCCGCACTGTTAACGCCATTGGAGTCTTTCAGTCAAGGGCACTGACTGGTGGACCGCCCAGCGCAACAGACGCGGCAACGACGAAGCTTACTCTCTCGCGTGGGAAGAACTTAAGGAGATAATGATCAAAGAGTTCTGCCCACCTCACGAAATTCAGAAGTTGGAAAATGAGTTTTGGGTATTAAGCAGATGGTGGTGACAATGCTGGTCTTACCGCCCGCTTCAAACAGCTCAGCCTTATCTACCCAAGTCAGGTGGATACTATCGAAAAGGAATCAAGAAGTATCTCAACGCTCTGCCTGACTGCGTCGCTGACTTTGTGCAAGCAGCACGCCCTGCTACTATCGAGGAGACCTACCAGCTAGCCGCAGAGATCAACGACAAACGGTTCTAGCTGGTTATTTCAAGAACTTGACCAAGAATCTTAGTCAAGCTACCACTGAGCCAAGCATCGATACTGCTCCACCTCAAGTCCCCAAAGCAAGCAACCAGAATCGCAAGCGCAAGGGAAACAACAAGAACTGCGCGATGGTCCCCGCTCCAAGCTCTCAGCATCGCCAAGCCGCTACTCCAAACGCACCAGCTGCTAAGCGTGCGTACACAGGACCGCACCCACTGTGCTCTAAGTGCACATATCATCACGCGGTTGGAGGAAACTGCCGCTTTTCCGCTAACTGCAACATTTATGGTCATTTCACAAACGCATTACCATACCGGTCCTCGTCAGCAAGTTCCTCCCACTCTCGCAGCTCCGCCAGCTCCTATCAATGCTGCTCCCGTGAACCAAGCACCGCCAGTACCAGCAATTCAGGCCCACACTTGTTACACCCGCGATGACCCGAATCACTTCAGCAACGCTTGCCCAAACCGCATCGTCAAACAAGAGCCGCAGCAGCATCAGCCACCGCCACAGGCTCAGTAGCAACAACATGCTGCACGTGGACAAGCCTTTAACCTCAATCTCCGCAAGGCTCAGAACGACAACAATGTTGTCAATGGTACGTTCCTTGTTAATGGTATTTATGCTTCATGTTTATTTGACACTGGTGCCGATAATTGTTTTGTGTCGTTAGAATTCGAAAAGGTATTAAAATGTACACGCGCTAAACTCCCAAAGACTTTCGATGTGGAAGTCGCCACCGGAAGAACCGTTACCGTTAACTCCGTCCTGCGTGGTTGTACTCTCAATCTCAACAACCATGCCTTCTCGATCAATCTTATACCTATGCAATTAGGTAGCTTCGATATCATAGTAGGCATGGATTTTCTTCGTGAGAATCATGCTGAAGTTGTTTGCTTCGATAAATTGATTCGCTTCCTTTTCGAAACGGTGATCAACTCCATCTCTATGGTGAAACTCTCTCAAAGAAGTTGATGCTTTTGTCTTGTACTCGAGCACACAAATGTTTGCGAAAGCAATGTGTTGCTTTCCTTGCCCATATCGTGAACCCGGAGAAAGAAATGAAAACCTTCAAAGATGTTCCCGTTGTTCGTGAATTTCCTAAAGTTTTCCCCGACGATTTCCGGTTTACCCCCTACTCGTGACGTTGAATTCCGTATCGATTTGATTCCCGGTGCTACTCTTATTGCTAAAGCTCCTTATCGTCTCACACCATCAGAAATGCGCGAGCTATCTAGCCAACTTCAAGAGCTTCTTGATAAAGGCTTTATACGCCCGAGCACTTCACCATGGGGCGCACCCGTTCTTTTTGTGAAAAAGAAAGATGGGACGTTCCGAATGTGCATCAATTATCGTGAACTTAACAAACTCACGATAAGGAACCGCTACCCTCTTCCCCGAATCGATGATTTATTTTATCAGCTTCAAGGTGCTACTTGTTTTTCTAAGATCGATTTACGTTCCAGCTATCATCAGTTACGCGTGTTGGAAGATGATATTCCGAAAACCGCCTTTCATACTCGTTATGGCCATTTCGAATTCGTGGTCATGCCTTTTGGTCTCACAAATGCACCCGCGGTCTTCATGGATTTGATGAACCGTGTGTGTAAAGCTTTCTTAGATTATTTCGTCATTGTGTTTATCGATGACATCCTTATCTACTCGAAGTCGAGAGGCGAACACGCGCGCAATCTCCATTTAGTTCTTGTACTTCATCAAGGAAATCGCCTTTATGCTAAGTTCTCTAAATGTGAATTCTGGCTCGAAGAAGTCCAATTTCTCAGCCACATCGTTAACAGTCGAGGAATTCACATCGACCCTGCAAAGATCGAAGCCGTCAAGAGTTGGATTATGCCGAAGAATGCATCCGAAATCCGTTCCTTTCTTGGATTGGCGGGTTACTACCGTCGATTCATGGCTGACTTTTCAAAAATCGCCGTTCCTCTTACGTTTTAACTTATAAGGACAAACCTTTCGTTTGGGATTCCAAACAAGAGGAAGCCTTTCAAACTCTCAAGTGTATGCTATGCAACGCTCCTGTACTAGCTCTTCCCGATGGAAAAGACGATTTTGTTGTTTATTGCGATGCCTCTAATCTTGGTCTTGGTTGTGTTCTTATGCAACGAGACAAGGTTATCGCGTATGCATCTCGACAACTCAAGATCCACGAGAAGAACTACATAACCCACGATCTCGAACTCGGTGCAGTTGATTTTGCATTGAAGATATGGCGACACTACATTTACGGAACTAAGTGTACGGTTTCACCGACCATAAGAGCTTACAACATATCTTTAATCAAAAGGAACTGAATATGCGCCAACGCAGATGGGTTGAACTCCTCAACGACTACGATCACGAGATGCGATACCATCCTGGCAAAGCAAACGTCGTAGTCGATGCTCTAAGTCGACGAAGCTATGTGTATAGTGTTCGTGACTCTCAAGCTTTGAATAATCTCGAAATTCTTATTCGCTCCGTCCAGTTTGCTTGTTTTAACGAGAATACCCTGCAAGAAGAAATGAAATGTCGTGCTAAAACTCAGCTTGTTGTTAAACCTAACGGTATTTATTACTATCTCGACCGTATTTGGATTCATAGCCGTGATAATCTTCGAGAATTGCTAATGACCGAAGCTCATAAATCTCGACACTCCATTCATCCCGGAGCTGACAAAATGTACCAGGACCTTCGTCCTAAGTACTAGTGGTCGGGCATGAAAAAGGATATCGCGTTTACGTCTCAAAGTGCTTAACTTATTCGAAAGTTAAAGTCGAACATCAAAGGCCCTCTGGCTTGCTCGAACAACCCGAGATCCCGATGTGGAAGTGGAAGAGTATAGCTATGGACTTTATTATGAAACTCCCTCGCACTTCCTCAGGTCACGATAGCATTTGGGTTATCGTTGATCGTCTTACTAAATCCGCGCACTTTATTGCCATACGAGAAGACTTTAAGGTAGAACGATTAGCACAAATCTATACCGACGAAGTCATATGTCGACACGGGACGCCTCGTGACATCATCTCTGACCACGACGGTCGCTTTACCTCTCGTCTCTGGGAGACTTTTCAATCCGCTCTCGGTACTACGCTTAATCTCAGTACCGTTTATCACCCTCAAACTGACGGTCAGACTGAGCGCACAATCCGCACCCTCGAAGACATGCTTCGTGCGTGTATCATAGATTTCGGTGGTAACTGGGATACTCATTTACCTTTAATCGAATTCTCGTACAATAATAGTTATCATACCAGCATTCAAATGGCTCTCTTTGAGGCGCTGTATGGAAGAAAATGTCGATCGCCTATTGCATGGCACGAGATCGGAGAAGCACAAATCACCAGTCCCGAGCTAATTCACGAAACGACGGAAAAAATCCTCCAGATCAGAGACAATCTCTTGAAAGCTCGGAGTCGCCAAAAGAGTTACGCCGACAAACGCCGCAAGCCCCTACAGTTCGAAGTAGGAGATCACGTTCTCCTAAAGGTTGCACCTTGGAAGGGAGTGATCCGCTTCGGAAAGAAAGGAAAGCTAGCGCCCCGATACGTAGGACCCTTTAAGATTCTGGAAAGAATCGACAAGGTAGCCTATCGACTCGAATTACCGGCGGAACTTAATAACGTCCATCCGACTTTCCACGTGTCTAACCTCAAGTAATGCCTAGCTGAAGAGAATCTCCATATACCTCTCGAAGATCTACAAATCAACGAGACTCTCCATTTCGTGGAAAAGCCTGTCGAAATCATGGACCGAGAAACCAAGAAATTACGGCGCTCTCGCATCCCTATCGTGAAAGTCCGATGGGAAGGCAAACGCGGTGCCGAGTTCACTTGGGAATTGGAAAGTGACATGAAGGCTAAGTACCCGCACCTCTTTGTTAAGACCACTACTTAAATTTCTGGACGAAAATTCCTAAAGTAGGGGAGACTGTAACAACTCCAATTTTCGTTGTTAATTATTTTTCTTTTATTTACGTGTATCTATCAAATTGTACTCGAGATTCGGTTATGAAAAAGTTTGTGTTAATTAATTATGTTTATATCGCATCTAATCACTTATTAAACACATCGCTAATTCAATCTCAATCACAAGCAATTATGCTATTAAGCGAGCCGAGTGTGTTATTGATTAATAAACACTTGTGCCATCGCATCGCCTATCTCATCGCATCGCAAATCGCAGTTAATTATGTGGTTTATGTTATTTATGTGTTTTGTGTGTTTATGTTTTGATTACACTCGCTATCGAATCACTCTCGCTTATTCGAATCGCTAGCACTATTACATCACTTATAACGCTTAATATAACTATCTAATACGAACCAAATCGCCAAACAAACTCATAACGTGAAATAATCGAACAAAACTTGGCCACTAGGTCAAGTTTGGCCGAACTTGCATATCACAAGTTCGCCTGAACTTGCCTGCAGCCATCTAAACACTCTCAAGCCAAAAGTCCGCCCGAACTTGTATAAAAGTTCAACAAAAACATACAAGTTCGCTCAGAATACACCAAGTTCGCTCGAACTTGTCACCAATTTGGTGACTAAGTTCGCCCGAACTTGGTCTCCCAAGACAAATCTCCAAAAATGGCACAAGTATGCCCGAACTCTATCCAATTTTCAAGAAAATTGGACAAGTTCGCTCGAACTTGTCCTCCTCAGTTAACAACCTTACAAGTCCGCCCAAACTTGTATAATTTCCTTGGAAGTTAGACAAGTTTGCCCGAACTTATCTCACCTCTCAACAAAGTTTGCTCGAACTTGTATGGAAACATACAAGTTCGCCCAAACTTGTCTACTGTTCTCTCAACCCTTAATCGTTTCAATAATCCGGAAGACTGATGCACTTTTGTTCGCTTACAGGCTGATTAGGCGCTCTTCCCGACTCTTCTTAGATCCCTCATCTATCCTAAAACGCACCCACATTGAGTATACTTGAACCCTTTTTACGCTTGAATGCACTTTTGGGTGTCACATATGTTCCTATATCAAACCACAACACACGAATCTCAAACGCTATTTCACAACCCGCTCTTATATGATTATACGTGAAATCTGCTGAATTGTATGTATTGCTTGATTGCTTGGACGCCACCCTTAACATGATAGTATACTAGAGGTTGACCCGCCACGCGGAGGCTCGGGGTTGTTAAGGCTTGCATTTTTATTTCGCCTTTATTTTCTCTTTAGGATGTGGACACTTGTTCGCATGCCTCGCTCAATCGTGGTTTGTTGGTTTACATGAATCTGAGTAGTTACATAGTTCGCAACTCTTACGTATGCCATGCGGTGTTGCTAAACGCTTTTATATCTATATGTACGCAAACCTGTATGCTCACCTTTACTTAATTGTATTGACGTTTTATTTTAACATATGTGGCAGGTTGAGGATTATGCTTTGGACACGTAGTTTAGGTTTTGCTTTAGAAACGCTTTGTAATAAATCTAGAGATTATTAAACTGGAATTTGTGTTATGAGAATTTCAATATTCCGTAATGTTATTTGAGGATTGTATGTTGAAAGTATGGGATTTTGACGTTTAAATATAGTCATTGAAATAATGTTATGGAATTTCTCGTGATACAATCTGGTTCGCTTAGTGCCGTGCCCCGATGATTCCGCCATCGGTTGGGGTGTGACACTGAATCCTACAAAACCGGGATTTTAACCTGTTGTCACCCTCCACAATATCCTTCACTAAACCCTATATACATTCTTTTCTGCCATTTTTCTTCTTTTACTGCTTCAACCTGGGCTTCTCGTATTCGTTCAAGTAAACCCGAAGTTACCACCAATTGCATTGACCGTACCCGGATAGGAGTGTATCCTTCCTTTAGGCTAAGGGCATCCGCCACTACGTTGGCTTTTCCTGGGTGATAATAGGATTTCATAGTCATAATTCTTCACCGTCTCTAACTAACGTGTTTGTTCATATTCAACTCCTCTTTATCCAAAAAACCATTTACGCTTTTATGATTGGTGAAAATAGTGCATTTCACCCCGTAAAATAATGCCTCCAAATCTTCAAAGCAAATACCACCACCTCCAACTCAAGATCATGAGTCGGGTAATTTTGTTTCATGTGTTTTCGATTTCCTCGGGCATAAGCAATTACTTTTCCCTTTGTATGAGTACGCACCCGAGACCAAGATGCCATGCATCGGAATATACTACCATGTCATCGGTGCCTTCCTAGTAAAGTCAACACGACGCACGAGTCAACTTTTCTTTTAACATTTGGAACACCCTCTCTTGTTCGTTTCCCCACGTGAATTTCTCGTGCTTGCGGGTTAACTTGGTTAGTAGCGATGCAATATTGGAGAAATTTCGAATAAATCTCCTATTGTAACCCGCAAGCCCCAAGAAGCTTCTAATCTCTGAAAGATTCTATGGAGGATTCTGTTAGATCGCTCCTTGATTAGCACAGACCTAATTTGGTATCTAACGTTCATATAGGCGGAAACTATGTGACGTGTTAATCAAATATGCAAAGATTACTCGTTTAATTGTTTTTATTGATCATAAAGTCCAAATATATGAAAGATCCTGATCGAGCAGAGCTTCGCCTCTGTCTTGACAAAGTTGCAAAAGTTACAAATGACAAACTAAGGCACACTATTTATACTAGTACAAGTTTGCTGGGATGATAACAAGTTCGGGCGAACTTGTTTAGAACAAGTTCGGCCGAACTTGTTCTCACAGAGTCGGCGAATTTGTATAGTATTCACATAAATACCCTAATACTTTGAAAACTCGATCCAAGACTAAGACATAGACATTATGTACTTACAGACTCCCCCTTGGATATCGTCTTCGTCTTGATCAATCTTCAAAGCTCTATCTTTGTCTAATGCGTCCAAAGAAGTTCTTGATTGGTTTCTTTCTACGTTCTTGCGATGGAATCGGCGTTTGGTCAGTAGGTGGCACTTTAGTCATGAACTGAAAACGTCTGAGTCTTGCCTCTCTACCCCTTTTGTGTATACGTTCAATACGCTTCTCCACTTTCAAAAACTCTTTGCGCTCTAGTTCCCTCCAACTTGATTCCCACATTCTTCCAGAATTCACACCATGCGCATAACAAACATTCACAACCCATTGATACTGCATCGCTTGTTCTTTCTCACGCTCTTCATAGCATATCTTAGTGAAGAATAAACATTTAATATCCTCCTTCGAACAGTTCACTAGCCACATCGGGTCTAGTATACGAATTGTCCTCCATAACCCTCTCAATCCTTCTGTCTAAACATTTCAAACTCTTTCTTTAGTGATATCCAGATGATCTTCAAATCTCAAAACTATCACTGCTTCACACGTTGTCGAATCAACTTGCCACCACTTAAACAAAGGATAGAAATCCTGTTCAATAGGCATCAGGGGCATGTTTCTCATTGCTCTTGGATGCTTCATAATCAATGTAATATCCCTTTCACCAGTCTTCTTATCTGTTTTGATTCGGCGCTTTGGAATGAACGGTTTCCAGTACTTAAAACCCTACGTCGCTTCAAACTTAATCATCTTCCAAAGTAGTTGATCAATAAACTTCATGTGATAAGTAACATTTCTTGTCTGCACCAACTCCTCTACATCCCAGTATGGAAGTGTTTTGAAATCTACCAAAAATTTGAAGTATTGAACCCCTAATTCCCTCTTGATGGCATAAACGTTCAATTCTTTAAACCACCCCCAGCTAAGTATATCTCCCAATGATACATCGGCATCTCTGGTAAAGAATGCTAATGGACGTCGAAACTTTCTTTCTCTGGGCATCTTTTTGAACCAGGATTTCTTTGCTTGTGCAAACTCTTCCTTGTCATTGGTTTTGGAAATCTTTTCTTTTAGCAGATCTTCATTCAACTGATCATACATCTCTTCAAATGTCGGAAAACTATCAGTATTCAAACCAGTATACTTTTCTGCTTCGTCCTTTTCATCATCTGACGACCAATCTTCAATAATGACTTTGTTGTAATCGTCAGCATCAGACCTACGTTTGTAAAAATACTCATTCAGCTCAAACGTATCTATGTTCACCACATCTTCTTCAAAGTCGAAGTCAAATGATTCAGCATCAACATTTAACAGCTTAGCTAGATCTTCATTTGAGTAATTGTGAACAAACTCACCTTCTTCAACATTATGCTCAAGCATTAGAATCATCGGCTTTGTTGGTATAGCAGCAACAGGCAATGCAGTAATTGCATCAGTCATTTCAACATCTGTTTGCCCTTTTTCCCCTGTCTGCTCCCCCTGACTTTGATCTTCCATTTTATTTGTTTCATCATTCAACAACGATGAATAATCAAATTCAGCAGACACTTTTGCATCAATTACTTTCAGAACAACTCCTCCTTGGCCATCATCGTTATCGAGTCGTCTTTAGTATCATCAACATGTTCATCTTCCTCATCTTTATCCTTAGCTTCTTCATCGTCCTTTTGCTCTGTTTCTTTCTCAGGAACACTTTCAGGAATCATTTCGGACTAAGAAGCTTTTGGTGTTTCAACAACTTCAAATACTGACTCTGTTGTTTTGGGAATTCCCTCTATAACATGCTTTCCCTTTCCCTGTTCAGCCAATTCTTTCTCTGCTTTTTCTTTAGCCTCTTGCAGATCAATTCAAGCATATTCTACAGCAAAATCAATACCCAGACTGTTGGATAAAACTTTCTGCAGTCTGTTGAATCTTGATCGTTCAAATCTCTTTAGATCATAGTTCTGCTATCTCTTTCTGCAGTCTTTCGTTTGCATCCTGCAGACTTTCAATCAGGGCCTTCAGATTCCCTCTATCACCCTCCAGAAATTTAACTTTGTCATTTAAGATCTCCTTCTCAACTTCACCTTGCTTTACCAGCTTTTCTAACACTGCTTTCTCAGCTTCATTCTTTGCAACCTTGTCTTCCAGAATTTTAACTCGCTTTTCCAGCTCATCAATATCAGATTCTGGAAAGAAATCGTTCAAATCTTGAATATCAACTGGCTCATTAGGAATATTTCCAAATAGCTTCGACTTCGGAGTAGTCTTCGGTGTAGACTTAGGCGTACTCCTCGGTGTAGACACTGGAACTTCTTTTGGTGTTGAGGTTTCAGGTGAGAAGACATTGGTGGATCTTGAGATGTAATGATAGGTTTTTCTAGCAATTCAGACTCAGGAGGTTCTTGTGTAACTCCTGTCTGTACTATCGTCTCTTGAACTACAGAGGTTTGCACTGTTTCAGCCGCAGGAGGTTCTTGTGTAACTCCTATTTGTTTTGCAGCAGAAGGTTCTTGTGTGACTTCTGTGCCTTTTTTCTTTCCGATGTAACGACGGCTTTTCGGATTTAACTTTCCTTTAGTGCTCAGAGACCTTGTAGTCTTAGTTGTTGTAGCTTTAGCAGAAGACTTAACTCTTTTGGCTTTCTTCTTTGGTCT
Organism: Scalesia atractyloides; assembly: GCA_947069175.1. Classification (NCBI taxonomy): domain Eukaryota; kingdom Viridiplantae; phylum Streptophyta; class Magnoliopsida; order Asterales; family Asteraceae; genus Scalesia; species Scalesia atractyloides. The sequence goes on from CAMTDV010000019.1 coordinate 53,297,915, forward strand.
CTCCTCATCTGAACTTTTTTCGATCTCTGTTCATAATTTGTATCTGTTTCTTTAAGTTTCTCTGCAGCTGTTTCAACGATAGCTTTCTTTGTAGCTCTTTCTAACGAATCATCGCTATCTTCATCTTTGTCTGATGTCGCAGAAATAACATCATCTTCTTGAGTATCTTTCTCTTTACTTTCAATGTTTACTGCTGCACTTGATCCAGCTTCAGTTTGAATGTTTACAGGCTCTTCTTCATCAATCAACATTGTTTCAACTTTCTTTGCCTTTCATGAAGTTTTCTTTTTCTCTTCAACGACCACTTTCTTAAGGAACCAATCACTGCGCTTTTCTTTGAAGGTTGACATCCATTCTAATTCAGCGTTCCTTTCTTTCTCGTCACCACTGTCATCTTTACCCATTTGTATTCCGGCGGTGCAATGTAATTTTCAGAAGCTATGGCGCCAAACAAAGGTTTTGCAATCGGCGCTGAAGCTTGCTTTTGAAACGTTATAAGCTTCTTCACTATGACTTCATCCATATGATTGAGGTACACGATATCATTCGGATCTTTCACAATCTTCTTGAATTTGTCGTCGATCAACATCTGTATAAATCTTGGATACATCACGAGCCTGTTCGATCCCATATTATTCTTCATATGCGTGAACACAAGCTTAGAATAGTTGAACTTCTTGTTTAGAATAAGTGTTGTGGCCATATATGTTTATGTGCCATGTAATCTTGAACATCGCCAATCCAGCTTTCGTGACTGAATGCGTGAATGATTGTGTGCATTAGAAACTTGTAGGGTACGGAACTCCCCCTTTCTTCAATGTCGATTCGTTTGTGCCCTTGTAACAACCATACTGGAGAAACAACCTCGCATCATTCTTTCGTCAAGCATCATTGGATCATTCTTATTCATTGAAATTCAGAACTTTGGATGCAGCTTCAGATATTTTAATTTCCTTATCCTCGTCTCCAATACGAACACTGATTCGATCACTGTATCATCATCACTCATTGTCGCAAATTCCAAAATCTATAGACGTGCGACCTTAAACACCGTCTTTTCTGTTATTGCCTTGTGAATAGGAATACTCTCCATAAACTTGATAATACTATCAAATACTTCGAGTGATGGACAGATAGTCTTGTCAAGTGTGATGCACGTATTGTGGAACTTTTTGAATGAGAGCTGAATATTCTGCAAACACGAAGATCGAGACAAAATTAGTCAAATTTTAACAATTTTACAAACCCTAATAGCAAGTTCGGGCAAACTTGTTAGACCATTTAAACATTACAAAAACATCAAGTCCGGGCGAACATGTTAACATTTTGATCAATTCTGAGACAAGTTCGGGCGAACTTGTTAATACTTATGACATGGAAACAGTTTCAGACAAGTTCGGGCGAACTTGTCAAAGATTCATCATTTTTTAGGTTTAAAGGATAAGTTTGGGTGGACTTGAGAGATTCACAACTTTCAATAATTGAGGACAAGTTCGGCCGAACTTGGTTCAAAGAACGAGTTGACAAGTTCGGGCTAACTTGTCATCTCTTTCATTGAAACCTATAAATGAATATTCAAAGATTATGGATCAAAGTTACTGGTTTGTTTAAAGTCTTTTATGACCGTTTAAATGATATTATGATCCAATTTATCCTCTAACATTCTAAATCAAGTTCATATGTCCATTTCAGATCTAACACATTCAAAATCAATCAAAACACAGTCCAAAATCCAATCACTCACCATAGCCATGACTCTTAGTGTGCAAATCACTAAGATTCAAGTTTAATTTTGGCAGCAATTTGACGTAAATTTGACAATTTTGATGTTCGCTCTAAGTCGCCTTAAGTTCGTTCTGAATTTAGGAAGACCAATAATGAAGTTCGGGCGAACTTATGACATATTTATATCTAACAAGTCCGGGCGAACTTGCACAATCAATTTAGTTAAGATCAATAAAGTCTGGGCGAACTTGTAAGAATCATCAATTAAGCACACATAAGTCCGGGCGAACTTGATCAGAATATGTTAATTACACCCTGAACAAGTTCGGGCGAACTTGATCAAACCCAAATTCAACTTTTTGAAAATTTTCAATTTTGACCCAGAACTTTTTAATTTTTACCAGTTTTAACAATCCACTCAGTTGACCAAGTCCAAGCTAATGACCTTGGTTAACTGATTTGTGTTCCGAGTCCAAGTTAATGACCTCGGTTTGACCCGTTATGAACAAACTGTTGGTTTTTCTCAAAATCAAGTTTCAAATTAATAAACTTTTAATCGTTTTGGCTTATAAGATTTTACATATTAGCTCCAAGCCCATTGTCAATTAGATTTCCACCAGTTTAGCACCTTACCAGACTTCAAATATCCGTTCTCCAACATTGGCTTATCAAAACAAATGTAGAAACAAAATCTTTTTGTATTTTTGCAAGTTTATGCTAAAATTCACTGAAAATCTTTTTAGTTTTAATCTGTAAAGCAGATAAACTATGTACAGACATATGTACAAAAAATGTAACAAATAAACTATATACAAACATATTTACAGACATATTTTTGTGAATTCATGTCTAAGGATCATATCAGTTGATTGAGACATATCACCACTTACCGTTGACCTTTTGATGACTTTAAGTTTTAAACTCGTTTACCTAGATTGCCGATATGTTTGTCCACTTAAACTTTGACACATTTCTCAATTGTTCCAAGATATGTTAGGTAGAATTATGAAACTTGACTTAACTATGGTTCCCATCTCAGAATATACTCTCGTATCAAGATTCCTAGATTTCATCTTAAAAGTGAATATAGCGTAATTGATATCTGTATCTGGGTTAATGCGAAGCCTTGAGAGCTCAGGTTAATACCACCGTATCGACAAAGAGATGAGGCTCGACTTAAAGGTTTGTTCCATTTAAGGAATCTTTTCAGCACTACAAATGATTAGATCTTTCGATTCTTTTCAATATTGCATGCAGTTTAGGGGTTTATAGCAAAAGCATTATAGAATTCTAGACTATTGCTTCCGCAAAATGAGAAGAACTTGTATAATACCCCAGATATCAACTATCTATAAAGACCTCGTATCTCAGAATCAGGCAATCTCTTAAACGAAATTTCGGAGTACTAAATCCATATATCCGAGAGATGTTAAGCCTGAACGTGTAAAGCCTATCGACACATCCACAGTAAGACTTGTTTATCACTTTTTTAAACTTTACAATTCTTTAGCATACTGTGATAGTCTACTGATTTACTTTCATTTCCTTTGTGACACTTAATTCTTTTTGTCTTTTTCAATGTTTTTGTACTTTTTGAATTTTTCATATGTTTTTGTATTTTCTCAAATATTTCTCCCCCTAAAATTAAAAACATATTTTTGTATTTTAGTTTTTAAAGAAATACTAATATAAAAGATATAAAAACCAATGTGGATCACGTGAACTCGTCGTCCGATCCATGTTCAACCTCTGCCTCCACACTGTCAACAAATTTGTAATACCGTGAAGCCTCATTTGATATTTAAATCTAGTTAAAGGAAATGCTTTGGTATAAAAATCAGCTTTTGTTCATCGGTGTGAATTTTTCTATTCGCACCAACTTCTTTTCGTAGAAGTCACAATGAAGTGATAACGAATTTCTATGTGTTTAGTTCGAGAGTGATGAACATGATTTTTAGTGATGTCGATTGCTGCCTTATTGTCTACATATAAAGGCGTATCAAGAAATTTCAATCCAAAGTCCCTCATCTGTTGTTGAATCCATAGGATTTGTGAACAACAGCTGGAAGCAGAAATGTATTCTGCCTCACAGGTAGAAAGAGAGACCGTGGTTTGTTTTTGCATTGCCACGTTACTAATCTAGTTCTGAAGAACTGGCAACTAGCCGTCGTAGACTTTGAATTTAGCTTGTCCACCCCAAAGTCAAAATCGGCGTATCCCGTCAGATCAAAGTTATCGTTCTTTGGATACCACAAGCCGGTGCTTGGAGATCCCTTCAGGTAACAGAATATCTTTTGACTATCTGCATGTGAGACACTCGGGGGCTGGACTGATATCTCGTGCAAAGGCAGGTAGGATACATGATATCTGGGCGAGATGCCGTCAGATACATAAGAGATCCTATCATCGACCGATAGAGCTTATCATCCACTTTGGTTCCTGTTTTCGTCGATGCAAATCTCGTGATACAGCGCCAGAGGAGTAGAAAGTGGCTTCGAGCTATCCATTTCAAACTTCTTCAGAATATCGTGAACATATTTGGTTTGATGAATGAATATGCCGTCTGGTAACTGATCAACTTGTAACCCGAGGAAGAATTTCATTTCGCCCATAGAAGACATTTCGAACTTCTTCTTCATAATCTTCTCGAATTCTTTGCAAAGACTATCATCCAGTAAACAATGTATTATCCACTGTGCCACTAGTAAAGCCGTTTCCAACGAGATGTGTATCGTACCAAGCTCTGGAGCTTGATGTAATCCGTATAAGGCTTTGTCTAGAAGATAAGCTTTGTTCTTGTTCAACGGATCGACGAACCTGGTGGTTGGCCGACGTACACTTGTTCGCGTAGCTTACCATAGAGAAATGAGGATTTCACATCTAACTGGTACACCTTAAACCCTTTCCAAGCTGCGAATGCAAGGAAAATGCGGATTGACTCGAAACGTGCAACTGGTGCATAAACTTCTGTATAGTCAATTCCTTCTTGCTGGTGAAAACCTTTGACAACCAACCGAGCTTTGTTTCTAACGATCACACCTCGATCATCTCTCTTACACTTGAAGACCCACTTAGCGTCTATCGTTTTTTGCTTAGGTGGTAACTCTACAAGCCTCCAGACTCCCAGTTTCTCAAACTGTAACCACTCTTCCTCATCACTATCACCCAGTTTTCATCACCCAGAGCTTCATTCACAGTCTTCGGCTCAATTTGAGATATGAAACATGAGTAATAACGATAGTCTTGAGTTAGAGGCACTCGAGTGTAGAAACAACTTAATGCTTTGTTGATTTGGCTTCTTGTTCGCACACCAGTCTTTAACTCTCCAATAATGTTTGTTGAAGGATGATAAGAATAAGATCATGGCATCTCCTCATTAGGAACATCAACCGTACTGTTCTGATTTATGACATTCAGATCAACGATCAAATCAACTTCAGGAGCACTAAATGTAGCTTCATTTTGATTGTTCGGGCTAGCAGATTGATTCAACATGCTTGTTATCTGCTCGGATTCTTCATCGGAAGAGGATTCTCCATAATCATCGAAAGTCGGAGCTTCATCAGAGTCGGAATTCTGATTCTAAGAAATATTGGGCTCTGTAGTTTCATTTCCTGGTTTAGTGGAAACATTTGTTGGAGTTGTAGTAGGTTCTACTTCTGCTTCAGAAACTTGTTCAACCGGAACACCACTATTACTCGGACCTGCACCAGAAGATGAAGTACCAAACAGTGGGTTGATTAACCACAATTGGCCTTATAATTTGTTCTTGATTTGCCGACTGTTGAAGATAATAAAGAGCTGCAAGTTCTTCATTAGACGGTTCTTCTGGCAAATCGAATGACTTCCATAAATCTTGGTAATTGAACAACCACGCATCGCCTTTTCTTTGAATAGGAGTTGTGTACCGAAAGCAATCAACGTGTTGTGCTTCGATCACTTTTCTCAAAACAGGAACATAAACTCTTCTAAGCGGACTAGCATAACCAACGAAGAAACCTTCAAGCGTTTTAGCACCAAACTTACCATCTTGATCAATCACAGTACATGGTGCACCAAACGGTTCTAGATATTTCAAATTTGGTTTCCTTCGGTTGATCATCTCGAAACATGTCTGTTTAATCGGTTTGACAGTTAAGACCCTGTTTAAAGTGTAACATGCCGCTGCAACCGCCTCACTCCAGAAGCTAACAGGAAGTTTTGAGTCTGCAAGCATTGTTCTTGCTGTTTCGATTAGAGTTCTATTCTTCGTCTCAGCTACACCATTTTGTTGTGGAGTATACGGTGCACTGAATTCGGCAGAATTTCTTTTGGCGTTGCAAAACTCTTTCATCTTGTTGTTCTTGAATTCCGTGCCATTATCACTTCTAATACGTCTGACATGGAGATGATATAGATTTTCGAGCTTCTTGAAGAGAATCACCAGATTTTCAAACGTTTCATCCTTGGACTCTTGAAAGAAAACCCATGAATATAGAGAATAATCATCTGTGACAACCAAACAGTATAGATCTCCGGATATACTTCGAACATTTACCGAACCGAAAAGATCCATATGTAGACGTTCAAGCGACAACTTTATAGAATTCAGAATCTTCTTAGGATGTGACTTCTTCTTCTGCTTCCCTTTCTTGCATTCAAGACAATGATCCATCATGTGGAAGCTTCAAAGATTCACCCCCTCGACTAAATTGTTATGAACCAGAAAATTCATTTTCCTCAGATGTATATGCCCCATTTTTCTGTGCCATAGAATCAAATCCTCTCTTCGTGGCTTTTGTGACAAAACATTGAGCCGATTTCGATGATGTTGTAGCAATACCCATATCTAACACATAGAGATCGTTTTCGCGTGGAGCACACATGAGAATCCAATCATCCGGAATTTTGAAACCCGACTTAAGTATCATGCACTCCTTATCACTGAAATGAACAGTAAACTGTTTATCACAAATCTGTGAGATACTTAGAAGATTGTTCTCTAGCTCGGCGATGTAATTCACATGATCAAATGATACTACGCCATTTGACAGTTTTCCTTCAGCTACAATCCGGCCTCCTTGGTTTCCAGCGAAGCCAACAAAATCCTCCATTTATCGCTTTAATATCGAAAAAGTAGCGCTTTCATCCTTGTCATGTGCCTTGACGCTCCGCTATCTAGAATCCACTTTGATAATATGGATCTCTGGAGCCCCTGCACACATTAACATTCAGTGAAAAAGTGCAACCCAAGCCTTCCTGGTATTGGGATTTAGGATAATAAGCTTCATAATCATCCTCACAATCATCACTTAAAACGTCATCGACATTATCGTTTTCAAACTTGACCTTTTTATCTTTTGAAAGTTTGACAGTTTCAGTTTTATCTTTTGAAACAGACACTTTGTCGATTTTTGTTTCATACTTTGCAACTTCAGATGTGTTGTCTTTTTTGGGATCGATTTGATTTAACTGTGCCTTTTTAATGTAAAACCTTGAATCTTTGTTTTCATTAGTTTTGGAAGTTTCACTTTTCTCAAAAGTTGGACTTTAAAACTTCGATTTAGTTTTAGGTTTAACTTCAATTTTAGATTCATTTCTTTTCAGAATTGTTACAGGTTTTACAATCTCTTGTTGCTTGACTTTCTCAACATCTGAACTTTTTTTTCTTCAAGGATAAACCGGCTTTGATTTCAGAACTTGCGAGCAATGTGACCAACTTCATTGCATTTAAAGCAAGTCGATTATCATGAGAATATCCATTAGTGAGTTGTACACCACTTGTGGATTTAGCCTTATCCCGAAGTTCTTTTTCCTTTTTAACTCATCGTTTGATTGCTTCCCAATCAAACTTTCTTCCTGAACCGTACTAGTCCTATACACAAATGCCATGTTTTTATCTTTATATTCGGAAATGGTGACTTTTTCTTTTTCGGTTCATCTTCTTCTTCTAAACCCAACCCAACTCTCCTATGTTCCGGAAAGTCACCACCATTCCTTCGGTAGTTGTTTCTTTTAGGTTTAGAGTAAAACTTCTTTTCATTAATTTCCAAATCTTCTGATGAAACTTCAACGAGTTTGAAGAATTTATCAAGCTGATCTTCCTTCACATTCCGAATCAGAAAGCTATCGTCGAAATATAGTCTATCAGAATCCTTAACTTTGTACATGAGAACGTTAGGATCATCACTTAGGCTATCTTCCGATGATGTATCGTCATCTTCAGATTGTGAATCTGAATTGTTCGAACTCGAGTTGGCGCTTTTAAAGTTGTCGTCATCAAATTCATTCAAAACATTTTCAACAACATTTTTAACCACTGCTTCGCCATTATCACTTGTGTAGGTTATATCAATGTTCTCAGGCAGCTCATTTTTCTTTTCAGTTAGAAGTTCAATGTTGAGCGCCTTTTCTATCCCTTCAGCCTTTTTGCGACAATACTTTTCGCACAAGGGTGGTGGAACATTGCTATATTCTCCATGTTCCTTACCTTTAGCTTTCTTATCATATCCTTCCGACGGAATCGTTGGAAGAATATGATCGATGACATAAGCGTTCGTGGTATAGCTTTTCAAAAGTTGTCTAACTCTTTCGGTTTCGATTTTCATATCTTGAAGCTCTTGTTTTACTTCAGCATGTTGTTTATGTAAACGTTAATAGCTTTTTGTTTTTCCATTAATGTAGGTTTTAACATTCTCACTGTGTCGTGCTGTTCAATGTTATTATTATCAAGTCTGCTGTAATCATCTTTCATTTTATGATAAGCCTCTTTCGTTGTGCGATAATCATATTTGAAATTGTTATATGCACATTGAGTTCTTTTGTGATCTGATACTTTTCAGCACATTGAACACACGGTTCAGCACATTTCGTACTTGCTTTTTCAACCTCGACGATTTGCACTTTAATCACCTCCTTTTCTACAACTTTTACCTCTAGACCTACCTTTTTCAGATTTGCCATCATTGCTTTGTTGGTGATCGCTGTGAGGTTCTCTTCATTCATTTCTTTAGTCACGTTAATAACTTCTTCAACCACTGGTTTCTCCTCAGCAACATGCTCCGATGATGTTGTATCACCAAAACAACCTGCGAAACTAGTAGTCATGTTAGGAGAAAGGATACTCTGCACCGTTGTGTGGTGATATATTTCATCTTCCTCTGCTTGTTGTAAGTATTCTTCTAGCATTGCACTTTCTATGGCTGCATCTTCAGCAGATGTGTCTTCCACTATCTCAGCCATTAGAGCAACTCCGGTTTTCTTGGCAATATATGAGTTCCAGTCAAAATCGTCATCTTCATTCGAAGCAATCATATCTCTCTCTGTGTTATTGGATGATTTCTCTTGAACTTGGACTTGAGTCTTCTTTGGGAAAGGCTTGTATTGTAGTGACTTTTTGTAGTATTCACTTCTACCTCCAAATGGAATTTGGTTACCAGTTGCCTCTCGATTCTTGCATTCTCTTTTTAAGTGCCCTTTTTGTCGGCATATGAAGCAAGTGACTTTTGTTTTGTCGAATCCCAATTTGTTGCTTGAATTCCCAATGTCTCTGCCAGTTAATGCAACAAATTTAATAACCCTTCGAATAATCGAAGCTAAGGACCACCTGATGTCCATCAGCTCAAGCTCTTCTTCATCCACTTGATCATAGTCTTCGGCAGTCATTTCCGGATTACCAATTTTCCCAGCCACCAAACTTTCATACGATTCCAACACTATGGCAAGAAGTGCCATGTGTTGTTTAGCGACATGTTCAGAAACGGCATTGTTTAAGTTGACTGCAATGTTGCATTTGAACACATTTGGATCAGAATTCGATTGACTATTCTGATTTGAACCCGTGCTTGAATATGAAGAATTCTGGGGACTCTGATCATATTTCGATTGACTATTCTGATTTTTCTCTGCACCCTCTTTTAGTCTTTCTCACTCTCGCCCTCCCCCCACTCTCACTTCTATAATCTATTTTATTCTATTATTTCACTCATAATAATAACAAAGCCCCGTCCTGTTTTTAAGTGTTTTAACCCCTGATCACTAATTTGTTATCTTACCCGATCGATCTAGAATCGCCAACGCATGTCTAGGCTCTGCCCGACTATGTTCGTTGGAGTTTTGTCGTGTGTTGTATGGACACCCTACCGCTTGTTCTAGAATCACCAACGCATGTCAAGGCCCTGCCTGACTACGAACGTTGGAGTTCTGTCACGGGTAGTACGGTTAAAGTGACTTGGGTTATTATACTTAACACAAATGCATTATATATTTTATTAAGAGCTCAGGAGCTATGCCCAAGATTATCCCAGGAGGCCTGTAGTTATGTCACACCCCGACCCGCAGCGGAAGTAAGAGTCGGGGCATAATTGGGTTATCACCAAAGCACATGACATTTACTATTATGTTTCATAATTAATGAAGTCAAAGTTACATTTTCAAACATCCAAACATGTTCATTCAATACAAAGGAAATAATCAAAAGGTAACAATCCCAAAACTAAATCGATTTATTCTTCTAATCCAGGTCCTATGTGTTCCTAGCTGCTGCTGGTTCACCTGTATCATGTGTAAAATGGTAGTTTTTGGGTCAACATAAGTTGGCGAGTGAACCTTATTAGATAAACATTTGATAATGATTTTATGGTTAGTTTATCAATAAAATATTGTGCATAATCATAAAAGAGCAAATGTAAGTAATCAAGCATTGGCAAACAGTAGTTACAATTATAACATACAATAACACTTGATAGCATACATGAACATACCAATATCATACGATAACTAACATAAATGAACTGTGCAATCAGGGCTCAATCAAACGGAGCCGATCGTATTGCATGAACTGGAAATGTAAATTGAACTGTGCGATCAAGGCTCAATCAAACGGAGCTGATCGTATTGCATGAACTGGAAATGTAAATTGAATTGTGCGATCAAGGCTCAATCAAACGGAGCCGATCGTATTGCATGTATTGAAATGTAAAATGAAATGACCGATCAAGGCTCAATCAAACGGAGCCGATTGTTGCGGGCACGCCACAGTTCAACCGCATAATAAAATGGGGAACAAGCTCAACCTCATGGATGGGGAGCTGCGGCCTCGGCAAATGCATGTACTGTAATAATAATTTGCATCCAATAATAACTACTTAACAGCAACAAACTAATACACATGTCATGATATGATGTATGCACAATAGTTTCGTTATAATATGTAAATAAACAAAGACACATGATACACCCCAAAAACGTGATTAAAACGGGGAATTTGAAAGGTTCACTCACATTGGGTGCGTTGAATTTGAGATGGTGAGATGCGCACGATTTAGATGAGCGAGTCGACGAGGAATACTAACCTAAATAATAATGGAAAAATATATTAAGTGGATGGATGTTATTAAGGATTTTAACGAAATTTTTAGATATATTTTTATGAGTTTATGGCTATTTTCTATCTTTAAAAATGTTATTTTTAAGTATTTTTAATTGATTTTTAAATTAAATTAAATAAATAAATATATAAAAAAAATATTATTTTTTTACTGTTGACCGTTGACCGTTGACCGGTTCGGTCAGCGGTTATTTCTGCGCCGGGTGGGATTCGAACCGGCGACCTTCCGTTCACGTGCACGTAGCTCTACCAACTGAGCTACGTGACTAACCCGTTATAAACTCGGTTTTAATTATATTTATATACTTATTTGAATTAACCGAAAATTCCTTTATTTACAAAAACGTTTTAATTCAATTGGACCGGTGCTCGTGACAAGATTCGAACGCGCGACGTGAAGTTCATGTTGCACACAGTCCACCGCTGGACTGTGTGTCTAACCCGGTTATATTCTTGGTTTTTATTATACTTAACAACTACCTGTTTTAAACCCGGTTTAGTTCTGGATCAAAAAGGCATGTTATTACACAAGGCGTGTGCGCGTAGCAAGGATCGAACTCGGGACGTGTGTGTGAAACTTGCACACAGTCCACCGCTGGACTGTGTGTCTAACCCGTTTAAAATACCGTTTTTAATTAAACTTATGTCCTGTTATAACTTCATCTTCTTCGTCGGATTACCCGGACATCATAAATCGACTGGTTAGGATTGATTTGTGATTTACAAAGTTCTCAGACATTAACAGTAATTCAAAATGTAAAGAATGGAGAGAGTTTAAGGAACAGAATATACCGATTGATGTTTTTCACAGAAATCCGGCGGAGGTTCGTCGGTACTGGAAATGAACTCCGGCTGTTGAACCAATTAACAGCGTTGATCGATTATTCATAAAGTTGAGTCACCTAAACAAGGTTTAAAAGAAGTGTAGGATATCTTACCAGTTCACAGTGTGATTCCGGCAGTCTCAGAGATTTTCCGGCGAAGGTAAGATTTCCGATAAACGTTGGCTAGAATCGATTCTGATGATAGAGTTGTGTTAGAGACTGATTAATCACATGTTTTAAACTGAAAGAGTCGGAGGAATTACCGTGAGAATGTGAGTCCCTGTTTTCCGGTGACTTGCAGAAATTTTCCGGCGAACTGATTCAGAAAATCTTATGGTTCAGAAATGCGACGAAAATGAAATTGAGTATTGTTGTGATGGTTCTGAATTGCGAGATTGATCTGAAGCTTGAGTTAAATCAGAGCTTTGATGAGTTTTCGGTTTTAAAAGCCGAAATGATAAAACTTAAAGTTTCAATCAATTCTAACTTAATTATAAACCGTAATACATCGGTTATAAGCTGGACAAGCGAATTCACAAAGATTTGGCGATTGGTTTGCCGATTGCCGTTATTCAGATGGTATCAACGGTTAAATTGAGTTTGTGTTTAAGATCCAATTGCTTTCCTAGAGTTAACAGAAAACACATTGTGGCGGAGTGGTTTAGAGAATGAAAGTTTAATTGTTTAGAGACTCAGCTGACCCGGGTTCGAGTCCCGGCAGCTTCACTTATTTTTTTATTTGTTTTATTTTAACTTTTTATCAAATATGATTTTTATAGTTTAGTTTATTTATTAATTATGTAACGTTTTAACTCAAAATAATCATAAATAATTAATGAAACTTTTATAACTTGGTACAAGATTACAAATCGGAGCGGGTTTTGGAGACCCGATTTTTACAAATGTTACAGTATCCCCTACTTTTAGGAATTTCGTCCCGAAATTTAGATAGTTGATGTAGTAGGAAAAAGATGCGGGTATTTTTCACGCATTGAGTCTTCACGTTCCCAAGTAAACTCAGGTCCCCGTTTCGACTCCCAGCGTACCCTAACAATTGGAATGCGACTTCGTCGAAGACGCTTTTCTCCATAGTCCATGATCTCCACTGGTCTTTCAATAAAATGCATGGATTCATCAATCTGAATATCTTCCAGCGGAATATGGAGATTCTCATCAGCGAGGCACTTCTTCAAGTTCGACACGTGAAACGTGGGATGAATCCTGTCGAGTTCTTCTGGTAGGTCAAGCTTGTATGCTACAGGACCTACTCTTTCGAGTATCTTGAAAGGTCCTACGTAACGTGGTGCTAGCTTTCCCTTTTGACCAAAACGAACTACTCCCTTCCACGGTGATACTTTCAAAAGCACATGATCACCAATGCCAAACTCTAAGGGCTTCCGTCATTTATCTGCATAACTCTTTTGACGGCTTTGAGCTGCTAAAAGATTGTTTCGGATTTGCTGAATCTTGTCTGTGGTTTCTTGGATCAATTCTGGACCGGTAATTTGGGCTTCCCCAATTTCGTGCCAACAAACAGGAGATCGGCACTTTCGACCATATAACGCTTCAAAAGGTGCCATGCCGATGCTCGAATGATAGCTGTTGTTGTACGAAAATTCAACCAACGGTAGGTGGGCGTCCCAATTTCCCTTGAAGTCAATGACACATGCTCTAAGCATATCCTCAAGAGTTTGAATAGTGCGCTCAGACTGTCCATCAGTTTGAGGATGATAGGCGGTACTGAGATCTAGTCGAGTGCCCATAGCGGATTGTACTGCTTGCCATGTTCGTGAGGTGAAACGACCATCACGATCAGAAATAATACTTAATGGTACCCCATGTCGGCTTACGATTTCGTTGATATAAATACGAGCAAGCTTTTCGTTCTTGAAATCTTCTTGAATAGGAATAAAGTGAGCTGATTTTGTAAGTCGGTCTATAATCACCCATATAGTGTCATACCCACCAGAAATGCGAGGTAACCCGTTAATGAAATCCATGGTTATATTTTCCCATTTCCATACAGGTATTTCCGGTTGGACTAGAAGTCCTGAGGGTCTTTGGTGTTCAGTCTTCACCTTAGAACATGTGAGACACTTGGAAACAAAAACGGCAATATCTTTCTTCATTCCAGGCCACCAATAGGTGTACCGTAGGTCTTGATACATCTTATCGGCTCCTGGGTGTATAGAATATCGCGTTTTATGAGCTTCATTCATGAGTGTTTCACGAAGATTGTTGTGGTTAGGAATCCAGATACGATCTAGGTAATACAAAATACCATCAGATTTAGTTTCAAGTTTTAGCTCGGCTCCACAGGACATCTCTTTTCGCACATCTTCTTCTGTTATCGAAATGTGTTGAGCTTCTCGAATTTGATCTTTAATATCGGTTATAATTTGCGAACATAGAAGATGAATGGAGTTCGCATAACCCTTTCGACTAAGTGCATCAGCCACCACATTTGCTTTACCAGGGTGGTATCTAATTTCACAGTCGTAATCATTTAGGAGTTCGACCCATCTTCGTTGCCTCATATTTAACTCTTTTTGATTGAAGATATGTTGAAGACTCTTGTGGTCAGTGTATATTTCACACTTAGTACCACAGAGATAATGTCTCCATATCTTAAGAGCGAATACAACGGCTCCAAGTTCGAGGTCATGAGTGGTGTAGTTCTTTTCATGTGTCTTGAGTTGCCTCGAGGCATAAGCTATGACTTTTCCTCTTTGCATAAGAACGCAACCTAATCCTTGCCCTGACGCGTCGCAATAGACGACGAAATCATCACAACCTTCAGGAAGAGTGAGGATTGGTGCATCACAAAGTTTTTGTTTAAGAGTTTGAAAAGCTTCCTCTTGCTTGGGTCCCCATACGAATGGCTTTCCCTTATGGGTTAAAGCCGTGAGTGGCACAGCAATGCGAGAGAAGTTTGAAATGAACCGATGATAATAGCCAGCTAGTCCAAGAAAAGACCTTACTTCAGTGGGTGTACGTGGAGCTTGCCATTCTTGAACTGCTTTGATCTTTGAAGGGTCAACATGTATTCCTTTGTCATTGACTACATGCTAGAGGAATTGCACCTCTTTTAACCAGAATTCACATTTAGAGAACTTGGCATAAAGCTTTTCCTTTTCTAGAAGTGTAAGAACGAGTCGAAGAGGTCGCTCATGATCAGCTTTAGATTTTGAATAAATAAGAATATCGTCGATAAAGACTATAACAAATCGATCAAGGTACGGTTTGCAGACTCTGTTCATTAGGTCCATGAAGACAGCTGGTGCGTTGGTTAATCCAAACGTCATAACCATGAATTCATAGTGGCCATAACGAGTTCGAAAAGCAGTCTTAGGGACGTCTTCTTCGTGCACTCTAAGCTGATGATAGCCAGATCGAAGATCGATTTTTGAAAAGCAACTGGCACCTTGTAGTTGGTCAAGAAGATCATCTATGCGAGGTAAAGGATAGCGATTCTTGATGGTTAACTTGTTGAGCTCTCTGTAGTCGATGCACATACGAAAAGATCCATCTTTCTTCTTTACAAAAAGGACAGGTGCACCCCAAGGCGATGAGCTGGGACGTATGAATCCCTTGTCAGTCAATTCTTGCAATTGACTGGCTAGCTCTTGCATTTCAGAGGGGGCTAACCTATATGGAGACTTTGCAACTGGTGTAGCACCAGGTATAAGATCGATACGGAATTCGACATCTCTGATTGGAGGAAGTCCTGAAATGTCGTCAGGAAAAACTTGTGGAAAATCTTTTACTACAGGAATATCTTCAAGTTTCTTCTCTGTGGTCCCCTTCTTGATGATATGGGCTAAAAACGCGACATAATTCTTGCGAAGGTATTTTTGAGCTTGAAGACAAGACATTAAGTTGAGCCCTTTCGACGAGGTTTCTCCAATGATTCGAAGAGTCTGACCGTTTGAAAGAGGAATACGAATAAATTTTTCACGACATACAACTTCCGCATGATGTTGACTGAGCCAATCCATACCGATTATGATGTCAAAACTTCCCAGCTTCATAGGAATAAGGTCGACTGAGAAATCGTGGTTGTTTAAGGTGAGTGTACAATTGCGTAAAATAGAGTCTAATGAAACTGGTTTTCCGTCCGCAACTTCCACCGTTATGGATTCCGCGAGTTTATCCCTATTTTTGCTTAAGATAGGTTCAAATTCTAATGACACGAAACTCCTATCCGCACCAGTATCAAATAACATAGAGGCATATCTACCATTTATAAGAAACGTACCGTTGACCACATTGCCGTCAGCCCTGGCCTGGTTCGCGTTAATATTGAAAGCTCTTCCTCTAGCAGGTGGAGGAGCTTGGTTCGCTTGATTCACAGGGTTGGCTTGGGCCTGAGCATGAATGATATTAACCAGCCTTGGACATGTGTTTCTGAAATGACTTGGGTCGCCGCAATTGAAACAAGCCCGCATAGGTTGGCCCATAGGGTAATTGGGTTGATAGTATGTTTGGGCTAAATGTTGAGTGGGTGGAAATGGTAGTTGTGGTTGTGCTTGACCCATTAACTGTTGGTGGGTTTGGGTTAAAGGTTGGTGGCGGTTTGTTCGTTGAAGCGTGCGGCAGTTTTGAACAGTATGTCCTGCGCGACCGCAGCCGGTGCAGTATTGGCAAGGATAATCAGGGGAGTGGTGATACTGACAACGGTTACATTTTGGTAATGGGCCTGTGTAGAGTCTTTTGTATGGCGCGGGTGGAGGAGTGGCTTGAGTGATGGGTGCAGCAGGAATAGGGGTGTTGGTTTGGGTGACTGCAAAATTCCTGGTGTTACGCTTCCTCTTGTTAGCAAACTTAGAGGAAGGATTGGGGTGGTTTGAGGTTTGTCCCTCAACAGGGGCTTTCTTCTTTTCTTCTTTGAACTTCCCATTGCGAATTCGGTTTTCGGTCAGTTCCGTTGCCAACTCCATGGCAGCTTTGAGTGTTACCGGTGAAACGCTGAGAACCGAATCTTGAATTTTCGAGGGAAGTCCTCGAATATAATGCTCGATCAGACGATAGGTTGGAGTGAATAAGTTTGGAACCATTTGGTTCAACTCCAAGAACCTCTTGTTGTAAGTAGAGTGATCACCCTCTTTTTGCTTTAAGGCATGAAATTCATCCTCCAATTTCTTAATTTCACTTCTAGGACAGAATCGCCTAGTCATGATTTCCCTTAACTCCTCCCAAGTTAAGGCCATCGCATCTTCCGTTCCCCTCTTTCCTTTCTCAGTATTCCACCAAGTGAGAGCTACACCAAGTAGTCTCCCGGTGGCGTAACGAACCTTGCGATCCTCAGGACAATCGCAGTTTAAGAAAACGTTTTCCATCTCCTCGAACCAATGTAGGAGAGCAGTGACTCCCTCAGTCCCTTCGAATTTTGGAGGATCACAGGACTTAAAATGTTTGTAAGAGCATTTGATAGTAGGAGGGTTGGCGATGTTCTGGTCCTGTTGTTGAGGAGGGTTAGTAGGATTTGCAGCAAGGGCTTGTTGTACTTGTACCACGATATCAGGCAATATCGTGGCCATTTGATTCGCGATATGCGTGGCCAAACGTTCCCGAGACTTTCCCGATTTCTTACCCCTTCGATGCTGTCTAGACGACATCTACAGGATCATAAAATGAGAAGATTGTGAGTTTATGGTGTCTTTTTAGGTGTCATGTGTCTTTAAGAAAATGAAAATAAACATAAATATCAATAATGCGACTACATCCATAGGATGTCTTGGGTTCGCTCATGTTGGGCCTCAAATGTCCCCCATACCTTCACCTACATAGTCATGTGGGCCCCATGGCTATTGGCTTGGCAGGATTTACATTAGTATTGGCGATTTAACACTCACATCCCCCAAATGCAAACCACAAAATATGTTCATGAGTTGTTTGGTCGGAACGTGTCCCGGTGTAGACACAATGACAACTCAAAGTGGGATTTGTTCACACGACGTTTGGTATAGCATGCTTTGGCCTAATAGGTATTTCGTACTCTCATCGTTAGTCCCCAGGTAGGCAAACTGGTCCTTTATTTTGGATTTATACGAATGCCAGCCTAGACAGGACTTTCCGACTACCGGTACTAGTACCCTTCCAGTTACTACATGCCCGTCATGAGAACTCACTTTGATGAGATTTGAAAACACGAAAATCATTGTAAAATCAATCATGATGCGGTGTGTGCTTTCATGGATGTGATATGTTATGATCATACGATTTCATGATAGGCATTATTTGATAATACATACTTATGAACATGCTTGTACAATATCAAATGTAACATTTAACATAAAACATATAAACATCATGAAAATTGGCATATAACACACAAAATTCTTATAAGTTTCTAATCGACTATAGTATATGCTCTAAGGGTCTAATAACCTATCCTATATCCCTATAGTCATGGCTCTGATACCAATCTGTCACACCCCGACCCGCAGCGGAAGTAAGAGTCGGGGCATAATTGGGTTATCACCAAAGCACATGACATTTACTATTATGTTTCATAATTAATGAAGTCAAAGTTACATTTTCAAACATCCAAACATGTTCATTCAATACAAAGGAAATAATCAAAAGGTAACAATCCCAAAACTAAATCGATTTATTCTTCTAATCCAGGTCCTATGTGTTCCTAGCTGCTGCTGGTTCACCTGTATCATGTGTAAAATGGTAGTTTTTGGGTCAACATAAGTTGGCGAGTGAACCTTATTAGATAAACATTTTATAATGATTTTATGGTTAGTTTATCAATAAATTATTGTGCATAATCATAAAAGAGCAAATGTAAGTAATCAAGCATTGGCAAATAGTAGTTACAATTATAACATACAATAACACTTGATAGCATACATGAACATACCAATATCATACGATAACTAACATAAATGAACTGTGCGATCAAGGCTCAATCAAACGGAGCCGATCGTATTGCATGAACTGGAAATGTAAATTGAACTGTGCGATCAAGGCTCAATCAAACGGAGCCGATCGTATTGCATGAACTGGAAATGTAAATTGAACTGTGCGATCAAGGCTCAATCAAACGGAGCCGATCGTATTGCATGTATTGAAATGTAAAATGAAATGACCGATCAAGGCTCAATCAAACGGAGCCGATCGTTGCGGGCACACCACAGTTCAACCGCATAATAAAATGGGGAACAAGCTCAACCTCATGGATGGGGAGCTGCGGCCTCGGCAAATGCATGTACTGTAATAATAATTTGCATCCAATAATAACTACTTAACAGCAACAAACTAATACACATGTCATGATATGATGTATGCACAATAGTTTCGTTATAATATGTAAATAAACAAAGACACATGATACACCCCAAAAACGTGATTAAAACGGGGAATTTGAAAGGTTCACTAACATTGGGTGCGTTGAATTTGAGATGGTGAGATGCGCACGATTTAGATGAGCGAGTCGACGAGGAATACTAACCTAAATAATAATGAAAAAATATATTAAGTGGATGGATGTTATTAAGGATTTTAATGAAATTTTTAGATATATTTTTATGAGTTTATGGCTATTTTCTATCTTTAAAAATGTTATTTTTAAGTATTTTTAATTGATTTTTAAATTAAATTAAATAAATAAATATATAAAAAAAATATTATTTTTTTACTGTTGACCGTTGACCGTTGACCGGTTCGGTCAGCGGTTATTTCTGCGCCGGGTGGGATTCGAACTGGCGACCTTCCGTTCACGTGCACGTAGCTCTACCAACTGAGCTACGTGACTAACCCGTTATAAACTCGGTTTTAATTATATTTATATACTTATTTGAATTAACCGAAAATTCCTTTATTTACAAAAACGTTTTAATTCAATTGGACCGGTGCTCGTGACAAGATTCGAACGCGCGACGTGAAGTTCATGTTGCACACAGTCCACCGCTGGACTGTGTGTCTAACCCGGTTATATTCTTGGTTTTTATTATACTTAACAACTACCTGTTTTAAACCCGGTTTAGTTCTGGATCAAAAAGGCATGTTATTACACAAGGCGTGCGTGTAGCAAGGATCGAACTCGGGACGTGTGTGTGAAACTTGCACACAGTCCACCGCTGGACTGTGTGTCTAACCCGTTTAAAATACCGTTTTTAATTAAACTTATGTCCTGTTATAACTTCATCTTCTTCGTCGGATTACCCGGACAGCATAAATCGACTGGTTAGGATTGATTTGTGATTTACAAAGTTCTCAGACATTAACAGTAATTCAAAATGTAAAGAATGGAGAGAGTTTAAGGAACAGAATATACCGATTGATGTTTTTCACAGAAATCCGGCGGAGGTTCGTCGGTACTGGAAATGAACTCCGGCTGTTGAACCAATTAACAGCGTTGATCGATTATTCATAAAGTTGAGTCACCTAAACAAGGTTTAAAAGAAGTGTAGGATATCTTACCAGTTCACAGTGTGATTCCAGCAGTCTCAGAGATTTTCCTGCGAAGGTAAGATTTCCGATAAACGTTGGCTAGAAACGATTCTGATGATAGAGTTGTGTTAGAGACTGATTAATCACATGTTTTAAACTGAAAGAGTCGGAGGAATTACCGTGAGAATGTGAGTACCGGTTTTCCGGTGACTTGCAGAAATTTTCCGGCGAACTGATTCAGAAAATCTTATGGTTCAGAAATGCGACGAAAATGAAATTGAGTATTGTTGTGATGGTTCTGAATTGCGAGATTGATCTGAAGCTTGAGTTAAATCAGAGCTTTGATGAGTTTTCGGTTTTAAAAGCCGAAATGATAAAACTTAAAGTTTCAATCAATTCTAACTTAATTATAAACCGTAATACATCGGTTATAAGCTGGACAAGCGAATTCACAACGATTTGGCGATTGGTTTGCCGATTGCCGTTATTCAGATGGTATCAACGGTTAAATTGAGTTTGTGTTTAAGATCCAATTGCTTTCCTAGAGTTAACAGAAAACACATTGTGGCGGAGTGGTTTAGAGAATGAAAGTTAAATTGTTTAGAGACTCAGCTGACCCGGGTTCGAGTCCCGGCAGCTTCACTTATTTTTTTATTTGTTTTATTTTAACTTTTTATCAAATATGATTTTTATAGTTTAGTTTATTTATTAATTATGTAACGTTTTAACTCAAAATAATCATAAATAATTAATGAAACTTTTATAACTTGGTACAAGATTACAAAACGGAGCGGGTTTTGGAGACCCGATTTTTACAAATGTTACAAGTTAGACCCTAAAATTACCAGGCGAGTACATTCTCCTTTTGTAAATCTTTTTGTGAGTCAAAATGTGTTACCAAAACCTCAAATGCTTTAATTATACTTAACAGTGATTGAGTATATGTATTCTACAATTACTGCCGGTATGTTGGGGTTTTGTATACATTGCTAGTCCAAAGTCACGGGAATGTGACAGGAACCGTTACTGTTGGGTGACAGGGCCCAAAGTAATATGACCCACAAGTCAGGATTGACAGTACTGATTGAGTAATTGTGTAGATATAAACATTGTAAATGCGGATGCTCCTCAATGTTGTGAAGTATAAATAAATTTTTTTTATTAAACTAGACTGCACTCGCCAGTATTTCTTGCTGATAAAATATTTTCAAAACGCGTTTCAGGTACCCTACTGTGAAAATAATAGAAGCCAGCTATGGAGCACAAGACTTAAATGAAGTGGCTATAATTACCTGAATAAAAGAAGAAATTGTATTTTTTTTATTTGGATTTATTCCTATAAAAACATTTAAATGAAATACCGGTTTAAACCCATTTGTTTCCCATTTGTTTATTAATGAAAATTCGGTGTTTTACAACTCTGAAATTATTTCCTAACTACGGTCCTGATTTATAATTTTTCCGCTGCGTATTTAATAAACACCGGTACCCTTGACTGGTTCACGGCTCTCGCTCCCAGGGTAGGGTCAGGGTTGTGACAAGTAAGGTGGAAGATCACTTAAGTTCGGGAATGGTGGGTTTAGCGACGGTTGGGTAGCAGTAGGTTTCGTGGTTGCTGCTTGTGGTTCAGGTGGTAATGTGGTATTCGGAGCTGGTTGTGTTGGTGTTGGTGAGAATTGGGTTTGATGAAAAGGAGTGACTAGCTGTGTCTCGAAACTACTTGAGTTTTCCATTGTTTTCGAAGTGGTTGCTGGTGATTGTAAAACTCTGTTCTTCCGATGTACCACTCGAGTTTGTCGAACTGTTCTTTCAATTTCTAGATCAAAAGCTAGCGGTGATGAGTTCCCGGAGTTCCGAGTATGATGCATACACAGTTATGATCACATGAACACATAAACAAAAGAAACCACGCGTAATTCCGAACGAAATACAAATAAAAGAAATATTTTTTGGATTCTCAGTTTTTATATCTAACTAAACTCAACAATTAAACACTTTGCGCACGCCTCCCCGGCAACGGCGCCATTTTGATGATTGTCGTCAGTGTCATGCGAAAACCAACTAACTCTGTAGAAAGGGTAAGTCGGATATCGAACCAGAGGAGGATTGTGGAAAATGTAATAATGCTGAGTATTATCTAAAAACTATAAAAAAACTTAACTTGAGTTTAATTGATTTGAGAATTAACTAAATTACGAACTAAGAAAAATGAGTTTTTATCTGTAAGAGGAAGAATGGTTCCTCCGGTATTCAGGTTTGCAGTTAAATACAACTATGTGTTCAATTGAAACCACCTACATAGACATAGGTGTTAAACCTAATTAATCGATTGTGATAATCAACGACTAAGTACTCTGATCGATACATGACGAGAGGTTATCAAATAATTACCAATTGCAATTACCAACCCTAATCCCCTAGCAAATATATCCCAATTACTAGAACTCTCGGGAATTGAATGATCAAGAATCAAGGTTTGAATAAAAACAATCAACAACAATCAATTAATCAAATCAATGTTGAAAAGCATCGAATGCTTAGATCACCAAGTGAAAACAATTGTTACGAACACATAAAAGTAGCTAACTTACAAAAACCCTCCAACCGGAGGAAACCAAAAGAGTTTAGCCACTCATCTCACAAGTGAAATCAACAAAAGATTGAAGAACAGATGAAATCATGATCGTGGTTGATGAATTGGTGTGTGGAATGATGAACAATGGAGTAAAAAGCCTTGAACTTGGTGCTTGCGAGAGCCAATTTTCATCCTTGGAAGCTTAGATCATTCCTCCCTTATCAAAACCCTAATATACTCTTTTAAAGCCCAATTTCGCGTTTTTCCGGAACCCCAACCGTAAGTGAAGGTTCTCCACCGTCACCGACGGTGGATAGTCGCTGTTGTTGTTGATTCACCCAACCGTCAGTGACGGTCAGGCCACCGTCACTGACGGTTGCTTGTTGCTGCTTCTTCTTTGGCCAACAAAACCCACCGTCACCGACGGTTTGGCCATCGCCGGCGACGGTCGCGGCCCCTCTCCTTCATTTTCCTTTGTTCCAACTTTCCATAAATGATCGGAAGGACCCTGAACTTCGAATCTTTTAATTCTCCTCATAATAAAATGCAAACCACTATAATTTAAGGACCGAATAGCCCCTAGACTTCATCTATTCCCGCATCTTGCATCCATACATCCCGTAACCAACCGAAAAACTTCCGAATCACACTTCAGCTTCACATAACATCCATGCACATTCCACTTGCACTTTTAACTCTCGTAACTTCACTAAGTTACCTGTTTTACCTACAAAACAACTAGATCACGTAGTTAACATATCCTCGGGAAGTAAACACACACGTCACACTTAAAATACATCATTAAACTACTTTAATACTCGGCTTTCACCCTCTACATCACATTCCCACACTTACCTTTGATTGTCTTCAAGCAAACCAACTAGAAATCACAACAGAAATCAACACCTCTAAACCCTTAACTAGTTCAAACTGTCCAGTTCCCAAGTTATACCCGTTCCATAGACTGACACAATCGAGACTGACAGCTTGATAAGTAAAACATGCAATTTGATCAATATAAGACTTGTCTATCTAAAACTAACATGTTTAAAATACTACACATGCTACACACCTCTCACAATATTCTCTCCTCTCAGGTTAATATCTGGACTAGCGTGCAATGTGCTAGTATATAACACTCAATTAAGCAAATATGGAATCCTGTAATCATAGGCTTGTATGACAATCACACCTCCACTGTATCATTTGACACGACACATATCAAAAGGACTTTTTTCGGTTTTGGGCGTAGGCTAAGGTAGGGAAAATTTTTGGATTTCTCTTTTCTAATTGGCTCACAAACAATAACCACACCGTGATAACTTTATTCAAACTCAAATTGGGTTGGTTTCTAACCAAACAACAAATAACAACAAACTTCTTTTTGATCTTTTCTCTTCCCATATATTTTTCAAATTTTCTATTTCCCCCTTTTTTTTCAATATCATCACGGTCGGTCTTCACAAAACAATAGGTGAACAAACAAAAGGTAGTTAGACTTAACAGGGCTACTAATGGAATTTGGTGGACACAACGCACAAACACAAATGAAGAACATATATCCTAATGCCTTTATCACCTATGTGCACATGTCAAACCCACAATCTCAGCATGCATCAACTCACACAAGTTCTAACACAAATAACACATAGCCTGCACTCAACAAACGAATTCATCACATAATGCATTCTATCCATTTACAGGCTCAAGAACTCACCAAGAAAAGGTAAAAAGGGTTAACGACATGTAGCATATGCAATTAGAAACATGTTACCCCTAGATAGACATCTCTTTTCTATAAAAGCACTTGCCAAGCCTACTCTCATGAAACTTAAAGAAACAACCATGATAAGGGAACTAATCTAATCTACTACCGGTAAGGAATCTATTAGTGATTGAAACTTTAGGTTTTCATATCCAATTAGCAAGCTTAAGACGATGAAAATTTTAAAATTTTCAAAATTTTCAATTTTTTCAGTTTTCATCGATTTCCAATCACTAATTCATCTCTTCAAACTTTTATCCACAAATCCCTTCCCGTGCTTCCCATCCCAACACTTGAGATACATTGTCCCTAATGTATGGTACTTTTAAAACTTTTCCCGGGAATTCAACCAAACATACCTAGCTGAGCGGCTAACTCCTAAACAAATAAATAAAACGCATTCCCATAACACAACAAAATAAGTTTAAACACCACCAAAACAGAAAAACAATAAAACACAAGATAGAGAAACACATGCACCTGATCATGTGTATGTAAAGGTGTAACTGTTGCGCTCAAAACTGGAGAATACGCATCCAAAACCGGAAAATACGCATCCACTGGATTTTCTGATATCTCACCGGGGATGTTGCAAAACATCCCCACACTTGAATCGTTGCCTCGTGAAGATGAACGCGTAGAAACCTGTCAAAACACGACACACCAAACAAAACCAAAACGAAATACAAGACTCTACATCCTCGGGCTGCCTCCCGAGAGCGCTAAGTTTTAGGTCTTCAGCTAGACCTACTTGACTTGCTCAGGGTGGTTCAACCACACACTCCTCCACCCCTTTTACGTTATACCCTCAGTCCAGTATTGCGAGATTGTCATTGCTTCATGCCTATTAGAACAATCCTCGGCTTCCTCACCTCTAATATCTTCATATCGATCCATATCATCACCCAACGAACCCCAGTCATCCAATTACCTTCGCTCACGTCTTCCTCTCCAAGAATATCATCATTCTCCTCTGCTCCCAACCTGTAACATTCTACCTCACTAGAACTGGATTTGTCAGAATTTTCAACACTACCAACCTCATCACTAGGGTCATAAGAAATAGTTCGTAACAAAACATTGAAATAGAGCTTGCGAGTTTGGTAACTTAGTGTGACAAACCCACCTCTACAATGAATCTGTGCGTTTGCAGTACACAAAAAATGGAGACCTAATATTACCTGTGGTTGCTCGTTCGTCCGTCCCTGGGCATAATCAATAACGATGAAATCGAACCGGATAGTAAAACTCACCCAACTCGATAGTCACATTTTTCACTATCCCTCTAGGCTGCTTTACACTCGCATCCACAAATGTTGCAGTACTATTACACTTTTGCAAGGGACCAAAGTCGTATTGGTCATACAGACTTCCAGGGAGAACGCTTACCGATGCTCCATAATCAAATAATGCCTGATGGATTTTAAACTGCCCACTTGAAGTGGAACAACCGGCTCTTCTAAATCAATGCCACAACTCCCAACATCCGTCTTGTTGATACCTGCAACCACATCACACACAGAAGATATTAAACTCTGATCATTCAATTCATTGTTTGGAACAACACTTACTCCACTAATTGGCACACTCTTCACATTCTTGGGATTCAGTTGAGTGTCACTGAGAAGTTTTCCACTATTCTGCTTCAACTCTCTCATCTCGGTCGCGAGTGGCCCATCTATGTAGTCAATGTTTGGATGGCCTTTTCTTTAATCTCATCATTTTGAGTTATCTTCTGCATATCCTGTGAATCGTCTTTAACATCACCATCACATCATTGCCTCCTGAGCCATCTGTGTTACCACCCGACCTTGTTTGTGCATTGTTATAATTTCCTTGAGAATTGTTTGGAAATGATTCTGATTGAAATTTCTTTGACCACCCGATTGATTATTTCCTTGAAATCCCAGTTAAGCTGATTATTTGAGTTCCATAACTCAAGTTTGGATGGTTTTGAAGGCCTGGATGGTATATGTTCGATTGCAATGTAAAATTTCTGCCTCCACCTCCACCTTGAACAAAGTGGACATCATCACTTCCACCCAAAACCACTGTGCACTAATCAACTACATGCCTAAACTTTCCACAATGCCCACACGAAGGATATTGGCCACTAACCATATCAGGTGTGTCTTCAACTGCTCTCACCACAGAATGTCGTGTACTTCTTGAAGATTGTGCTTTCCGCTTTGAGTTTCTAGCAGTCCGTTCAAGAATTTCCCAATCAAACAATTCATCGTTCATGCCAAAAGTTCGTTAGATGTAGAACTAATCTCTCTCGCATCCTCTTCTGCTAAGCCTTCATGGAATGCATTAAGAAGCTCCCACAGTTGGATTCCATGATGTGGGCAGTTCTTGAGCATCATCTTGAAACGGTTTCAGAGATTCATGAAAGAGCTCGCCTTGTTGCTGACGGAAGCCACGAATGTCCTTCCTTGCATTGTTTGTACGCAAGGTGGTGTAAAACTCATCCAAGAACGATTGTTGCATTTCAGGCCATGAAAAAGTTGATGCTAAAGGAAGAGAGTGAAACCATTTATGTGCCTTGTCTTCAAGCGTGAATTGGAAAAGTACCAATTTCACGTCATCAGCTGTAAAACCTTGGCTTGCGATCGTGCTGCACCGAGCATCGTAAGCTGCTAAGTGAAGTACGGCTCCTCATGTGCATGGCCGTGATACTTAGGTAAACTGGAAATCGATTGCTCACGAACCTCGAACGATCTTCCTCCTCTTAACTGTGGAACCACCACGGGTGAAGGATTGTTTGCTATTGTTGGCTTAAGTGGCTCTCTATCCCCCTTAATGGTCCTCTATTATATCTCATAGGTATGCCATCTGGTGGGATAACCTGATGAGCTAAGTTCCGAGGAAGAGGTCTTGCCTGACCTGGCATCTTGGTATCGGAGGTGGTAATGCAATATCCAGTCTATAAGGCTGCTGATTTACTGGCTCTGGTTGTGAAACTGGTTGGTGCTGTGTATTTGTTGGTACTGTGGTACTTGCTAATTTACTTGAGGTGCTGTTTGAAATGAATGCTGATTACCCACTGGTTCGTAAATTCCCCTACCATCCGATCGAACTCCTGTATCGTTTCCCACTTGAATTCCTAGTCCCAACATCTGTCTATTTATATGATTTCCTCCAAACCCCTCGTATCTATCATATTCATCCTCATGCTTATACCTACCTTCTTTCTGATTTAGAGTTGTAGGCCCTGATTAATAATGTTGCTGCCCTTGTAAGTTTGAAAGTAGGTATACTGAACTGGTTGAGTTCGGTTTATAGTGGAGGTAGATGGTCCGGTTTGGTCTGATGGAGCTGTAGTGGCACCAGTCACAACTCGAACGTATGGTGACGAGTGTTGGAAGTTTGATGTTTGTTCTTGATATGGACTGGAGTAATGTAACATCTTCAAAATTTTTATTTAAAATAAGGTATATAGAAACTTTTATTATTAAACGGGTAGATCACGAGTAAGTTGACTGTTAGAAATATGAGTTATTTAGACGAACATAGAAACGTTTAAAAATTATAATAATAAAAATGCATTATAATTAAACTTACTCCGTTTTTAATGAAACTTAGGTTAAAATGTAGATAAAAATATTCTCGTTCTAATAACATACTTATTGTTTTATAAAACATCATATTTTAGAAGTTATAAACGATGAAAAATTGAGCAGCTTAATTAATTAGAATATATATAATAAATAATAATAAACTAAAATATGAGAATTGTAATTCATTTGTGCATACGTGGAGGTTGAGCGTGAGCATCAAACTAAGCTCAAATATTAATAGAACATTCACTTTTCATTTTTCTCTGCACCCTCTTTCATCTTTCTCGCTCTCGCCCTCCCCCCTCTCTCACTTCTATAATCTATTTTCTTCTACTATTTTTGTTTTAAGTGTTTTAACCCTAATCACTAATTTGTTACCTTACCCGATCGATCTAGAATCGCAAACACATGTCTATGCTCTGCCCGACTATGTTCGTTGGAGTTCTGTCGTGTGTTGTATGGACACCCTACCGCTTGATCTAGAATCGCCAACGCATGTCAAGGCCCTGCCTGACTACGAACGTTGGAGTTCTGTCACGGGTAGTACGGTTAAAGTGACTTGGGTTATTATACTTAACACGAGTGTATCATATATTTTATTAAGAGCTCAGGAGCTATGCCCAAGATTATACCAGGAGACATGTAGTTAGACCCTAAAATTACTAGGCGAGTACATTCTCCTTTTGTAAATCTTTTTGTGAGTCAAAATGTGTTACCAAAACCTCAAATGCTTTAATTATACTTAACGGTGATTGAGTATATGTATTCTACAATTACTGCCGGTATGTTGGGGTTTTGTATACATTGCTAATCCAAAGTCACGGAATGTGACAGGAACCGTTACTGTTGGGTGACAGGGCCCAAAGTAATATGACCCACAAGTCAGGATTGACAGTACGGTTGAGTAATTGTGTAGATATAAACATTGTAAATGCGGATGCTCCTCAATGTTGTGAAGTATAAATAAAACTTTTTTGATTAAACTAGACTGCACTCGCCAGTATTTCTTGCTGATAAAATATTTTCAAAACGCGTTTCAGGTACCCTACTGTGAAAATAATAGAAGACAGCTATGGAGCACTGAAGACTTAATGAAGTGGGCTATAATTACCTGAATAAAAGAAGAAATTGTATTTTTTTTATTTGGATTTATCCCTATAAAAACATTTAAATGAAATACGGGCTTAAACCCATTTGTTTATTAATAAAAAATTTGGTGTTTTACAACTATGAAGTTATTTTCTAACTACGGTCCTGATTAATAATTTTTTCGCTGCGTATTTAATAAACACCGGTACTACTTGACTAGTTCACGGCTCTCGCTCCCAGGATAGGGTCGGGGTTTGTGACAAGTAAGGTGGAGATCACTTAAGTTCGGGACATTGGGTTTGGTGGCGATTGGGTAGCAGTAGGTTTCGTGGTTGCTGCTTGTGATTCAGGTGGTAATGTGGTATTCGGAGCTGGTTGTGTTGGTGTTGGTGAGAATTGGGTTTGATGAGAAGGAGTGACTGGCTGTGTCTCGAAACTACTTGAGTTTTCCATTGTCTTCGAAGTGGTTGCTGGTGATTGTAAAACTCTAATCTCCCGATGTACCCTCTAGTTTGTCGCACTGTTCTTTCAATTTCCGGATCAAAAACTAGCAGTGATGAGATCCCGGAGTTCCGAGTATGAAGCATACACGGTTATGATCACCTGCGCACATAAATAAAAGAAACCTCGCGTAATTCCGAACGAAATACAAATAAAAGAAATATTTTTGGATTCTCAATTTTTATATCTAACTAAATTCAACAATTAAACACTTTGCACACGCCTCCCCGGCAACGGCGCCATTTTGATGACTGTCGTCAGTGTCATGCAAAAACCAACTAACTCTGTAGAAAGGGTAACTCGGATATCGAACCAGAGGAGGATTGTGGAAAAATGTAATAATGCTGAGTATTATCTAAAAACTATAAAAAAACTTAACTTGAGTTTAACTGATTTGAGAATTAACTAAATTACGAACTAAGAAAAATGAGTTTTTATCAGTAAGAGGAAGAATGGTTCTTCCGGTATTCAGGTTTTGCAGTTAAATACAACTATGTGTTCAATTGAAACCACCTACATAGACATAGGTGTTAAACCTAATTAATCGATTGTGATAATCAACGACTAAGTACTCTGATCGATACATGAAGAGAAGTTATCAACTAATTACCAATTGCAATTACCAACCCTAATCCCCTAGCAAATATATCCCAATTACTAGAACTCTCGGGAATTGAATGATCAAGAATCAAGGTTTGAATAAAAACAACCGTTTACAATCAATTAATCAAATCAATGTTGAAAAGCATCAAATGCTTATATCACCAAGTCAAAACAATTGTTACGAACACATAGAAGTAGCTAATTACAAAAACCCTCCAACCGAAGGAAACCAAAAGAGTTTAGCCAAGATGAAATCATGATCGTGGTTGATGAATTGGTATGTGGAATGATGAACAATGGAGTAAAAAGCCTTGAACTTGGTGCTTGAGAGAGCCAATTTTCGTCCTTGGAAGCTAAGATCATTCCTCCCTTATCAAAACCCTAATATACTCTTTTAAAGCCCAATTTCGCGTTTTTCCGGAACCCCAACCGTCAGTGACGGTTCTCCACCGTCACGACGTGAGAGTTGCTGTGTTGTTGATTCACCCAACCGTCAGTGACGGTCAGGCCACCGTCACCGACGGTTGCTTGTTGCTGCTTCTTCTTTGGCCAACAAACCCACGGTCACCGACGGTTTGGCCACCGTCGGCGACGGTCGCGGCCCCTCTCCTTCATTTTCCTTTGTTCCAACTTTCCATAAATGACCGGAAGGCCCCTGAACTTCGAATCTTCTAATTCTCCTCATAATAAAATGCAAACCACTATAATTTAAGAACCGAATAGCCCCTAGACTTCATCTATTCCCGCATCTTGCATCCATACATCCCGTAACCAACCGAAAAGCTTCCGAATCACACTTCAAGCCTCACATATCATCCATGCACATTCCACTTGCACTTTTAACTCTCGTAACTTCACCAAGTTACCTGTTTTACCTGCAAAACAACTAGATCTCGTAGTTAACATATCCTCGGCAAGTAAACACACACATCACACTTAAAATACATCATTAAACCACTTTAATACTCGGCTTTCGCCCTCTACATCATGCATCATCTTCAATTTCCTGCAATACGTATCAAAGTGTAGTTCAATATAAAAAGTGTTGGCGAGCATACAAGTTTAATTACTAGCATAAGTGTAAAAGTTTAAACGAATCAACATGGCATAATATTTAACTAGAATTAACATATAATACTAGCATGCAACTATAAATGTCAACCCAAAGTTTACCACTAGCGTAATATAATCATAGCAATGAATATACCGTTTTGTTTATTTAACATGACCTCAGGAATACGGGTGGCGCGTTAATCCTATAGCGCTATACATGTTAAGGGAGGCTTGTACAAAGTTAATGACAAGTGTAAAGCATAAGAATAGTCTAGCATATACGAATTAAAGTATAACGTATTAAGCATGTATATTGGATTGTTTGTTTGTGTTTCAAGCATAAAATATGTGATTATGTAAGTTTGACAATGAATACATATTGCACCCAAAGTGACGGAAAAGTAAAAAAGGGTCATGTACTCTCACGGTTTGCGAAGAAATTTCCACATAGTGGGTTTAACGAGTCTTGAGTTGATAAAACACCTAAGTTGCTAATTTTGTTTCTTGAACTTTTTGCCCAAAGTTGAAAATCTTTGAGATTTGAGAGAGTTTGAAAGTGATTTAGAAGTGGTGAAAGTGTTTGGAAGGTGTTAGGGTTGGTATTTATGAGAGGGTTAAGTGGTTGGGATTTAAATGAAGTGGAAGGTAATTGGAGGAGAAAAGAGGTGGAAAAGGGTGAAATATGATCGGCTAAAGAAAGGTGGAAGGTGATTGGAGGAGAAAGGATGTGAAAAGGGTGAAATCTAATTGGCTAAAGAATGGTGGAAGGTAATTGGAGGAGAAAGAAGATGGAAAGGGTGAAATCTAATTGGCTAAAGAATGGTGGAAGGTGATTGGAGAAGAAAGGAGGTGGAAAAGCTTTTGGTTTTGCTCACTTTTAGTCCTTGCACCTTGTAACTAGGTTATTTATGTCGTGTTCTTGTATTTTAACTTGTTTTTAGGTATCCAAAGTGTATTTTAAGTCTCGCTTTTGTGTATAAACACACATTTAAAGATTTATTGCGTATATAACACAAATATGAAAGGTTACACGTATATGTATAAAAATGAATTTCATTATGATTAACGCCTCGAATTTTGAGATTGAAATTGAAATATGAATGTAAGGTTTCTAAAAATAGAATGCGAATACGCACTTTCTGAAAATAAGAATACGGAAAGACAAGGTTACAATCTCCCCTACTTTAGAAAATTTCATCCCGAAATTTATTTAAGAGGAAGACTTGGAATAAGATGGTTTTTTGTGGTTCGATACGAGTGATAATCGGTTAAAATGTTTGACTAAACGTGAAATTTTTTATGCTTAGTGCCGAAGGTAGCGTTTTATATATTAGCATGTTTAAAAATGTATGGGTCAAAGTTTTAGCTAATTGATAGTCTATGGTTAATTGGGCGTACGTAGAAAATTTTGAGTGATAAACGATAGGTTTGTAAAAGCAACTCGTTTGATTAAGCGGATTGGGACATCAACCATAGGTAAGTGTAAAAATAAGTAAAAATTTGTATGTGTGTATATAGGCAATGCGAGTTTGACCGAGTTTGGACAACTCGGTGAAAGGAGTGTTTTAAAAATAATGCGTCCTAAGGAGAAAAGTTTTAGTATAAATAAGGATGTAATTTGATGTAATGTGTGGCCCGCACCGTAGTTTGTAAGAAAAGTATTATTGGTTCCAAGGCGTACTAGTGAAGTCACAAGTCGTAAAAAAGTTTTTATTGGTGAGAAAATAGGAAGGTAAATATTTATGGTTTTCAAAAGGTTTTCGCGGTAAATTGGCCGACTAGTTGGAGTTTGCGTGTAATATAATAATAATAATAATAATAATAATAATAATAATAATAATAATAATAATAATAATAATAATAATAAATAGTTTATAAATATTTTTACTAGACTGAGCTGGTGATGATATTTGCTAAAATGGATTGAATGTTTAGGCCGATTTACTATAAATAAAGTTCGGACGAAATGTTAAGGGAATAGTGGGAATAATCATGGTATGGGGAGTGAATGAACGATTTGGTAGATGAACATGAGGGGTAAAAATGGTACGGATATCAGATAGAATGTGAACATGAAACATTGAGGGATGCTAGTGATAGTGTAGTCGTTGCAGCTAACGATTTTGGGAATGAGATTTCGTTATAGACGAACTGAGTATCAAGTGTTCAAAGCGAGTTTGGGTACAATGAGGAAAGGATTGAATAACGCCAATTTCACATGGTACGTTTTATAAAAGTTTAGTAACATGTTAGGAACACTTATATATAGGAAGTACCAGCGGCGTATCCACCATGTTCTAACATGTTACGTCTGTTTCGTTATTCGGTGTCATGTTACGTTCCGTGTACGACACACAGTAGGAGCAACTATGGTTTTCATGCGCCTACCAGTATAACTCGTGTGCACCTGTGGTTATCCTGGTCATTGCGTGATCCGAATAGTCTGTACTAGTAGTGTATGGGTCACGGGTAAATTTTAGCGTTACAAGTGTGGATGCGTGAGTGATAGCGTATGAAAATTAAGCAAGTATAAAGATTGTATCTAAGTATGCGCGTATCTAACGTAGGCAAAACCACTTAGGTAATGCCCATGTATGGATTTCAAGTATGACTACCATGTAGTATGAATGTATGAATGTGGGTATGATTGATGACAAACACGTATCATATTTGCATGTAATATCAAGCGTATAAGTTGAAAGTTACATGAGTTTAAGCACACATTAGTCTAGTTTATAGTTTTGAGTGTATAAATCAAAGGGTAAACAATGATATGTGTAAGATTGTTATGAAAAATAGAAAGAATCAATTGTATAAGTTGGAACATGTATAAGATATGCATGTATATAGTTGTTTGAGCAAATCGTTGAGTTTATCGAACCAGATGGATCAGGTCCGTCAGGAATGGAGAATCAAGCTTGTGAATGTCAGAGGATATTGAGAAAAGTATTAATTTGCAACGAAAGATGTGGTTTATAAAAAGAAAATGATACTTTCGTTTTAAAATTTGGACTCTCATATGTGTAGATTGTCCGACTTC
Organism: Scalesia atractyloides; assembly: GCA_947069175.1. NCBI lineage: Eukaryota > Viridiplantae > Streptophyta > Magnoliopsida > Asterales > Asteraceae > Scalesia > Scalesia atractyloides. The sequence continues at coordinate 53,332,420 of CAMTDV010000019.1, forward strand.
ATGAATCTTCCATGCCCACAGGTTTAGAATTAGAATTGCGTATTAGTGGTTTTGAGAAGGGTCTTAAACAGTGAGCTTGCTTCATTGTAAGTACTTTATATCAAAATAAGAAAAGTTGTCTTTGAAAATTTCCGTGGAAAAACTTTGGTCATGAAAAGAATTTTAGCAAAATGAACTTACAGATAGTCAAGCTTCGTTGTTATTGGCGTGTAGGTTGTGGGGTTACTATGTCTAGTGTATGTATTGGGAGTTGTTGACCGATGAGATGGTTGTGGTAGTTTGATTGAATGGTAGCTTGATGGTGAGTTGTCGGGTTCTGGCTAAGCGCTTATAGGTTCGGCTCTTGGTGCACACGACACGGTGTACAAGTGAGTTACCAGTCATGGGTATTGGGAGATTCCCTAGGTATGGTTCGTATCAGGTTTCTTTGGTTGTGAGTATAGGCGAAGGTTGTAAGGGTTTCATCCTTGTTCTAAGCATTGATGGATCTACCGCTAGGAGAGCTAGTTTTAAGTTAGGACCTATTGTTGAAAATCGGAGTCTCGAGGGTGTATGGTCGGTCATTTGCGTTTGTCGGTTAGGTTGTCTATGGTTTGGTTATGTTTTTCCAACTAAGTGAGGTTAACGGAGCTACATCTATAAGATTTATATGTATGTGAGAGAAGGTTTTCTTTAGTTCTCTATTTGGGAACAAGGCTTAGGATGATAGTATAATGTGAGTGTGTTTCAGTGATTGAACGAGATATGAAAATCATGGGCAAGAGGTTCATCAGACCGACTAGGTTGATAGGTAGCATTTCATAAGATTTGGAAATCATGTAGAAAACATTTAAAGTATGATTAGAAATTTCGTGTATGTGATTTACGTAAATAAATCGTAGGATAAGAAATAAGTTTTTGATAAAACAATGAGATTTGTGATTCATGCATGATTAAGGAAATTGATACAATGATTAAAGGTTTAAGTATAAGTCTTAATCGAATGGTGTTCATGAAAGTGGTTGAGTTGCGATTCAAGCTCTCGTTGAGATGTGGATATCACTCCTAACTCAAGGATGAGATTTCTTTGAGAAAAGAGGAATTGGTAATGACCACCGAGATAAGGAAATCACTCCCTTCTCGTTGGTGAAAATATCTTTATATATTTTGTGTAAAGAAGGAGAATCAGAGTTGATCGTCTAGGTAAGAGAATCCCTCCTATCTTGATGATAATACTCCCATTTTTTTGGGAAAAAGAGTCGTGTCTTCCTTGCGGATGACGTTTTGAGATTTCACACATGGATGGTATGGTAAAAAAGAAAATGGGTAAATATAATAAGTATATAACCATCGAAAACGTATAATTTTGAATTTTGAAAAGGGGAAGGTTGAATCATGTTACGCATAAAGTGGGTATTAATATAGCGGTGGTTTGATTAAAACTTGGATTGTTCCGAAATGGAATTTTGACTAAACCAGAGTGATCGAAAATATTTTGAGTTCAGGATGAATGCTTTGTCCTACTCGTAGAACACTCTCGCCGAAATTTCGGTCAACGGTATTCGCCCTTCCGGTTACTACATGCCCCTAGTCAATCGAAAGTTCGAGACTTTGGTGGGATTGAAAGTTGAGGAGTGGGACTAGTTACCAAGATGCATTTTTCACCCTAACTTGATACCGTCGTTCCTTAAGTATGGTCGGTACTTACCAAATGAGACAAGGAATTAAATCCGATTCGTCGGTAAGGGTCCACTAGAATGCACATAGTGAAATATCCGTCAATGTAAGGATGTCACTCCTAACTTGATGTATAATTCAGTGAAAATCGAGAATAGGGATTGAGATTCTTTCACCAAAGTGTGGGTTTCACGCCTATTTTGGTGAAATCATCTTGTTTGTATAGTACGAGTGTTTTCGCGCCTTCTCATGGTCGTGTAAAATTGCCTTAGTAAGGGCATGTATATTTGAGACCAAAAGAAAATAGATAAGAAAAAAAGTAGGGAGAATTCAAATAGTTTTAAGCATGAAGAAGAATGGTCAATATTGATTCCTAAACTATAGAATAGGTCAAAAGCATGGCAATTTTCCTAATTCCCTATAGTTATGCCTCTGATACCGATCTGTCACACCCTAACCGATGATGAAAACATCATGGCGGGACGAAAACAAGATTGCAAGAGTCGTCTAACACTATTTGTGACAATATTTAATATAGTAAACTTCATTTCATTTCTAAGAAACAAGTACAATCGTTTTGAAGCAAATTACAACATGTCGAACAAAAGTGAAATACAACAAAGTACTAAATTTAAAGTGTGTTTCTAGTCTTCCTACTAGATTTCATTCATCAACATCATCTTCAATTTCCTGCAATACGTATCAAAGTATAGTTCAATACAAAAAGTATTGGCAAACATACAAGTTTAATTACTAGCATAAGTGTAAAAGTTTAAACGAATCCACATGGCATAATCGTTAACTAGAATTAACATATAATACTAGCATGCAACTATAAATGTCAACCAAAGTTTACCGCTAGCGTAATATAATCATAGCAATGAATATACAGATTTGTTTACTTAAATGACCATCAGGAATACGGGTGGTTGCGTTAATCCTATAGTGCTATACATGTTGAGGGAGGCTTTTACAAGTTAATGACAAGTATAAAGCATAAGAATAGTCTAGCATATACGAATTCAAGTATAACGTGTTGAGCATGTATATTGGATTGTTTGTTTGTGTTTCAAGCATAAAATATGTGATTGTGTAAGTTTGATGATGAATACATATTACACCCAAAGTGACGGAAAAGTAAAAAGGGGCATGTACACTCACGGTTTGCGAAGAAATTTCCACTTAGTGGGTTTAACGAGTCTTGAGTTGATGGAACACCGAAGTTACCAATTTTGGTTCTTGAACTTTTTGCCCAAAGTTGAAAACCTTTGAGATTTGAGAGAGTTTAGAAGTGATTTAAAGGTGGTGCAAGTGTTTGGAAGGTGTTAAGAGTTGGTATTTATAAGAGGTTTAAGTGGTTGGGGTTTAAATGAAGGTGGAAGGTGAGTGGAGGAGAAAGGAGGTGAAAAGGGGTGAAATTGATTAGCTAAAGAAAGGTAGAAGGTGATTGGAGGATAGAGAAGATGGAAAATGGTGAAATCTAATTGGCTAAAGAATGGTGGAAGGTGATTGGAGGAGAAAGTAGGTGGAAAAGCTTTTGGTTTTGCTCACTTTTAGTCCATGCACTTTGTAACTAGGTTATTTTATGTCGTTTTCTTGTATTTTAACTTGTTTTTAGGTATCTAAAGTGTATTTTAAGTCTCGGTTTTGCATATAAACACACATTTAAAGATTGATTGCGTATATAACACAAATATGAAAGGTAACACGTATATGTATAAAAATGAATTCCATTATGATTAACACCTCGAATTGTGAGACTGAAATTGATATAAGAATGTAAGGTTTCTAAAAATAGAATGTGAATATGAACTTTCTAAAAATAAGAATACGAAAGTTCGAGGCGTTACATGAACACTATCACCAATTTGTCCATTTGGCTTGCAAACCCAGTTCATGTGGTCATAAAAGCCGCGGGTGCATTAGTTAGCCCGAAAGACATCACGAGAAACTCGTAGTGTCTATATCGCGTACGGAAAGCCGTCTTCGACACGTCTTCTTCTTTCACCCTTAACTGTTGGTAAACCGACCTCAAGTCAATTTTCGAAAACCAATTCGCGCCTTGTAGTTGGTCGAATAAGTCATCGATCTCGGTAGTGGATATCGAGTCTTTACCGTAAGCTTGTTTAGCTCGTAGTAATCTATGCACATGCGCATATTTCCATATTTCTTTTTCACAAATAACACCGGCATTCCCCACGGGGAGACATTTGGCCATATAAACCCCTTGTCAAGCAAGTCTTGCAAGTGGGATATTCGTTATTGAAGTTCTGATAGTGCTAGCCTATAGGGTGCCTTAGCAACTGGTTTCGCACCCGGACTAATTAAATCCCAAACTCCAGTTCATGCTTGGGTGGTATCCCCGGTAAGTCGTCCGGAAAGACGTCTTCAAAGTCGCACACCACCGGCTCATCTTCAATTCTTAGTATTTCTTTTTCCGAGTCAAGTACACACGTCATGTAAGCCTTGCAGCCATGTTCGATGAACCTGCTAGACTACATCATTGAACACACTATAGGGTTACTACTCTTTTCCCCATAGATAGTAATTTGCCTTCCGCTTGGCGAAGTTATTTGTATTTCCTTACGATAACATACCACATTGGCATGATGTCAGGATAGCCAATCCATCCCAATCACCACTTGGAATTCCCCATTGACATGGGTATCAAATCAACCAAGTAATTCTCTCCATCAACGTTTAATTTGCAGTCCCGACATATATCACAAACAACAAAACTTTTATTATTACCTACTTCTACTTCTATAGGCATAGGTAATTTCGTTAATGTAAAGGAAGGGTGTCGAATAAATCTATGTGAAACAAAAGATTTATTTGCAACCGTATCAAATAAAATAGTGCGGGAATAGAATTTTAAATGTACCTGAAAACACATCAGGTTTAATTTTGGCCTCCGCTGTGGTTATGTGGAAAGATCTTGCCCGCGTCTTTGGGCTTCATTCTTCATATCGGTTGCGTCCTTCTTTCCTACCAACTTTGGGCATTCGGTTTTCTTATGACCCGGTTGGTAACATTTAAAGCATACCGATACTTTGGTCGGGCAATTTGAGGGTGCATGTCCCGTCTTTCCACACATGACACATGGTTTGTTTTTGTAGAAACACTCGCCCCGATGAGAGCGTTCGCAAACCTTGCAACTAGGCAATTATCCTTTCACGTTTCCTTTCTTTGGAGATTCGTTCACCTTTTGTTTCTTTGTGGGGTTTGGGGTCTCATCCGACGCCCTCCTTTTTCCTCTTTCAATTTTCTTTTTCAACTCAATCTCGGGCTCTCGTGCGGCAATTACAATCTCCGTGAGATGTTCATATTTTGATGGAGTTATAAACTCCCGGTATTCCACACTCAAAATATTGTAGTAATAATAGATCTTTTGCTCTTCTGTTTGCACCAACTCATCACAAAACCCCAACAATCGAGGAATATTCTCGTGATCTTGTCAATCGTTTCACCTTTTTGCCTTAACTGGATAAACTCCTCTTTAATTTTCTAAATCATGGCTTTAGGGCTATGATGTTTAAAGAAGGGTACCCTAAACTATTCCAATGTCATGGTTCTTGTGGCCTCAACCCTGTGTTCCTTCTTAAGATTGTCCCACCAATCCTTCGCTTGACCACTCAGTTGACCGGTCCCGTAAGCTACGAAACCGCTCACGTCACAATGAGTCCGCTCAACGACTCATTCCATATCTCTTATCCACCTTTGACAAACGATGGGATCTACCTCCCCATTATAAATAGGAGGTTTATGCCATGAATTTATCATACGGACACGCTTTCTTCTCTTTAGTCTAGTCTTTTAGCTCGTTAATAAATTGGGGTAGACTAGTCTCTAGGGCTTTTCCAACTTCATTGGAAATCTTTTCTCGTATCTCCTCCGTCATGAGGGATATCGTATCATCACTCGTTCCTCCTGACATCTCTTTAGCTGAAATGTCCATAACAATTTGGTAAACAACTTGTTTAATCATTTCCATATTATTATATGGAAATTTATCCTCATCACTTGATATTACACGTGATGTATCTTTCTCTTTCGGTTTGGTCAAGTATATAACTTGCCTTACCATTTATGCTTAGTGTATTTCCCGGGTTCGAGTGTATTAATACACCCCTCCCATACACTATAAATCATTTTCTTTTCTAATATTTTCAATTGAAACTCATTTCATAATTAATTCTTACGTTGTCTTGATCAAGCCTCGAACCGGACACATTTAATTTTTAACCTTGAGCTCTAATTACCAATTTGTAAGACCCATACTCAATATACATAAAATATTTTAAAAAAGTTTGCATTTATATATATATATATATATATATATACATATATATATAATGCAAATACAAAACCTTACACATAATTTGAAGTTATTTAAAACTTCTTAAGTATTCGAAACAAACATTTCTACCCGTTAACGATGTTTCGTTATGCAAAGACGATTAAGAAAACACGGAAGCTAGATTTTTAAACTGTGTTCGGTCCTTCATGGTGCTAGATCATCATCCATGCCTCCATAACAACCACACAGATTTCAAAAATCATCAAAAACGTTAGTTATACGGCGTTTATAACATTTCTAAACTAGCACGAATACCAAACCCATAAAACTAATAATTTTCCAAATAACCCACCATAAGCTACGACACCCTGCCGTAGCTTACGATAGAGATTGACCATTTTAACAGTAGCTTCCTGTCATAACCTACGACAGGCAGCCGTAGCTTACGGCAGGCTGGAGCTGGAGCTGCAAATTCCAGCGTTGCCCTTTGTTCGTAAAAACTCTGTAAGTTATTCAATTCTCATCCGTTTGGGATCAAACTTGTTTCTAAATGACAGTAAAACATTTATCCACATAATTGACCCAAAATCCTTGACCCGGATTCTTAACTTTTACTACATACGTCACCGTTACTCGGTTCAAGCGCATAATTATTCGATCCGTTTCAATTATTCAAGCATTTAAGCTATATTTCTCACATCATTATGGTAAGGATTAATTCCTTACGATATTACCCATTATCCAAGCTTACTAAACTTGCGTTTTACGCTCCCGTTTACCTGGTTTGCTTTTGCACTAGTTTGATCTGTTTGGCTAACTTTAGCCAAACTTAAATTTAACTTTTATTTACCTTTAGGAATTCAAATCCTCTATATATTTTGACCCATTCCATGGGTTCACAATATTACAATCCGTGTTCTCTTTACTCGGTTTACGCTATTTCATCCGTTGGTTCGTTCATGTGAAATCCATCACTTAAGAACAACCAACTTTATGCATTCTTCGTTTAACTCGTTTGGTTCATTCGTGTGAAATCCATTACTTATGAACAACCTGTCACACCCCTATTTCCACGTAGGATTCTCGGTGGGCCCGGTGGGGAGTATCGTGACGTATAGTTGACATCATCATAACCAAACAACACAGAGCAATACAGCGGAAGTCTTGGATTTAAAATATTATTATAAACCATAATGTTCAGAGTTCAAATAAATAAATACAGGGCTTGTAATAAAGATCCACAGGCGGATCAGAAATATGTACAAAAATAATAACAGACTTTAAAGCACAGGGTGTAGGCATGCACCCGTCAGTGCAAGTTATTATTATCATTATCTGCTTTTTGTGTGAAGGTTCAGAGTGGTGTGTCAGTCGATCATGTTTCGGTTTCTGTATTGCGCCCCATATGTATTGACAGGCATTTAAAACTATATACAAGGTCATTTGTACTGTCCCAAGTTATTTATAAAAATGTGCCAGGTGCACTCAAAATGATTTTGAAAGGATTTTCAAAATGTGTCGGTTGATTGTATTTACCAGTGTAAACTGACGTATTTTTAAAAGGTTAAGATACAGGTACAACACGTAATAGGCCGGAAGCTGCGCATGTGTTAACGCAGAGGACTTGCAACCCTTAGTAGTGCCATTGAAGTCTGTTGATCTCTTTTGTACATATTTTCGATCCGCCTATGGATCTTTATTACAATCCGTCTGTAATTATTATTTTGAATTTTGGACATTATCGGGTTGTAATTTTTAAATCCAAGACTTCCGTTGTGTTGCCCTGTGTTGTTTGGTTATGATGTTATCAACTTACGTCACAATACTCCCCGTCGGGCCCACCGGGACATACGTGGAAATAGGGGTGTGACAGGTTGGTATCAGAGCCAACGTTTGAGTGAATTCAACACTAGTCATTTGTGTTTGATCTCAAACACACGGTAACACAATCCTTAGACTTCTATGTCTAGGCTTTGACCTAGGATTACTCATTTGTATTGTTTTATTTACTCTTGTGTTGTTTGTTTTAACTTGTTTTGAAGCAGGAACATGCCACCAAGAGTAAGAGGTAGAGGAGGTAAAGGAAAAGGTCCCATGCGGGGCGGATCTTCAATGATAGGTTATTCAAATATACATAACTATAACCTGTACGAAGGGTCAGGTGACTCTTCGTCGCCATGGGAACCAATTAAGACTCGATTTCTCACGAGTATTCACCTCCAAATTCCCACAATTCACATCACTCTCATCATTCGCACCATTCTCACAGATCCAATCATTCCCATCACTCACACTCTCAATCTTCTCATGGAGAGTATAACCCGAACATTTATTTACGTTCACCCTCTGTTACCCCTCCTGTTGATTCCCCAGACCATATAGACGAGGATTCTGATCCCGAGATGCCTCCGATCGGATCTCCCGGTCACCCAATTGAACTGTCTAGCGGTTCAAACTCTTGTGCAGGGACCCCATACCAAGGCCCCTACGATTTCCAACAAAGGTGGGAGCAATACGTCTTCTACAACACCCCTTCTTCTCACAACACACCATCATACCATGCTCCTCAACAGGAACAACCTCCACCTGAGGAAGTACAAATGAACCCGGTGGAGCAACCACTACCACCGCCTGAACCACAACCGCCACGAAGGCGTGGGGCGCGCATGTCGGTGCGCATAGGACCAAGGGCAGGGTCATTTCCACCCTTGCCTAGCTCTTACCCAACAATTCCTGAGGATCCCCAAATGGGTGGACCCTCCAACACATCACCAGTGGGGGAACTAGCACCACAACCAGCGGTTAACCCGCTACCATCACCAGTGGCACAACCACCAAATGTGGAACATCCACCACCGGGTTTTGAAAACCCAATACCTGCATATCCAGGTCCGTCTGGATATAACCCTTTTGACCCTCCTGGCATGTCGAATTATATTCACCACGCCCACTCACAAGGCCAATACATGGATGCGGTCATCCATAACACTCTGTATCCTTCACCCTTCCCTCCATATTCAGATGTACCTTATCCGGTTGCAGGGATCCACCTTATGGATATCAATACCCTGTTGCACCACAACCGCAACCACAGCCTCAACCTCAACCTCAACCACTAGTACTTGAGGCCATGCAAGAAACCTTGGAGAAATGAAGGAACTTCAGCGAAAGCTGAAAAATCCGAGAAGAAAACAAACAAATTTTTAAAGAGATTTGTGAATTTGGTCAAGGGGAAAAAGGATGACTAAAATCCTTGTATTTTGTTTATGCATTTTATTTTCCAAAAGTCTCTGCGTGGACAAGTTATTTACTTTTAGCCTCTGCGAGGGCATGTTTCTTATTTAGTCCCTGCGTGGACAAAAATTTTGTATTTAAAAGTCCTGTTTAAGGCACCTATGTTACGTATTTCTTTTAATGAAAGTTTTTGTAAATTTTCCATAATATATGTATTCCATTACATCCTTTGTTCAAGCGATCGTCTCGATATAATTCGAACTTTATTGATTTGCTATATAAATCCGAAAGATCTTCTTAATGGTTTACACCAGCCGAGTGATAAAGTCACATCAATCGGCAAATATGGTAGTTAAAAGTAAAGCCTTCTACCGTGATAGTTAAGGAAGATCATCCCTTCTATCCAGAGGTGGCGAACTATGTTTGGGCCTCCTAGTCTATGTAGTCATTGCGACCATGACTAGATCATTTAAACCATTAAGACAATATTTTGTGTTACCATTCAAGCAATGTTAACCCTCCTGGCAGCGTGACTTGAGGAATCATGCTAGTCGTCTAGGTAATGGACTATGTCCAAACCTTATACCCCATGTGATCATTTTGATCCCGGCTAGTATCATCAAACGATGAACATAACATCCATTAGTGATGTAGTGCCTTAAACATCCATTAGTGATGAAATACCTACGGATTATTTAACAAACATCCATTAGTGATGAAGTGCTTACAAGCCATTTATGTCCATTAGTGACAATGACAGTTGTGGTCTACGACCCCCTGTCCAGAGGTAATAGATTTCGTTCAAACCTCAAAGCCTTATGATCTTTCTAAGATCATGGCTCATATATTCTAAGACATTATGTCAAGCCATTAGTGCTACTTTTATAAGTCGTTCGTGACACGCCTTTTGTGCCATATATTAAAAAAATCCCCTGGGATAGGCCTTTGTGCCGCATATAAAATTAATTAAACCTGGCAAAAGTGGCATTTTGACCACTAGCCTTAAAAAGGGCAAAGGATTTACATATCGAGAATTTAAAAGTTTATATCGTTAATAATACCATATCATTTGTTTAATAAATCACCAACTCAAGGGATTAATTAAAATATTTTGGTGATTAGTGTCAAGCAAATAAAATGGCTCATTCTGACGAAGCCCATAGCCGACGCAAAGATGCTAATACGAATAATAAAATCGTCATAAGTAAAGACGATTTGCAAGCTTTAATTGCCACGGAGGTTGGCAAGGCAATAAAGGATCATGCTGAGAAACAACTGGAGTCGAGTGCTTCTCACTCCAAACATACATCCAAACACACTTCTAAACATACTAAACCATTATCAAAGCCTCCTCCTTCGGATGGAAAGGAAAACTCAAGACACTCCTCAAATGTGAGGAGAGAGAGGCAAGAACACCAACATAAGACATATAACAAGGACGGTTGTTCCTATAAGTATTTCGTATCTTGTAAACCCAAGATTTCAACGATGAGAAAGGAGCTGTGGAAGCTGTTAGATGGTTGTTAGAGATGGAAACAATTATTGAAATCAGCGGTTGTGCTGGTAGGGATGTAGTGAAATTTGCTGCTCAGCTCATTTAAGGGCGATGCCCTGATCTGGTGGAAAGCCATGGTGCAGTCAGCAGGCAAGGTGTATCCATACAATCTGAGTTGGTCTAAATTTGTGGACCTAGTGAACGATACCTACTGCCCACTTCACGAGGTGGAAAAGATCGAGTCAAACTTCTTGGCTCTTTCTATGAAGAATCTGGAGTGTCGGAAGTACGTGTCCGACTATAATTCTTTGTCAAGGCTCAATTCCTTATTTGATCACTCCGGAACCCAACCGTATCGCACGCTTCATTGGTGGTTTAGCACCTGAGATAAAAGGGAACGTTAGGGCATCAAAGCCAGATACCTACAGGTCTGCTGTGGACCTAGCCCTAACCCTGACCTAGGATCTGCTAAGGCATCGGTCTGTTAAATCTGATAATGGTGGGAAAAGAAAAAGGGAGGATGATAACTACCATAGGTCAGGCAAGAAAGGAAAGTTTGGGTTCAATAAGAACCACAACAGATATTATGACAAGCCTGTGTGCAAGACTTGCAACTGACGACATGGAGGACAGTGTCGGTTTGATTCGCAAGCAAGGCCTTGCGGCATTTGTAAGAAAATGGGGCATAAGACCCTGAGTGCAAGGATTAAAGGATGCGACTTACTTTACTTGTAGCGAGAAGGGCCGCATTAAAACAAATGCCCCAAGGATAAAGATAATAACGCCAAAAATGGTGGGGCGAAAAAGACAAATGCTCGAGCCTTTCAAATGAACGCCAGGGAAGCTGTCAACGATAATAATGTCATCACATGTATTTTTCTCATTAATGACATATATGCTAGAGTTCTTTTTTTATTCGGGCGTGGATAAGTTGTTTATGGACCATAAGTTTAGCAAACTTTTGAATATGCCCATAAGAACTCTAGACATAACATATGATGTAGAACTCGCTGATGGAACAATAGAAACCACTTCTTCTCTTCTTGATGGATGCCTTATATCTATCAAGAATCATCCCGTTCCTATCTCTCTACTGCCAATGAAACTGGCGGAGTTCGATGTAGTTTTGGGTATGGATTGGTTATCTCAAAACCAAGCCCACATAGCCTGCGATAAGAAACTCATTGAAATAAAATCCCCAGCTGGTGATGTACTCACCATTCAAGGAGATCTACACTATGGATTGCCTGAGAAAGCGTCGTTACTTAAGGCATCCAGATGCTTGAACAAAGGTTGTGTCATCTACATGGCACAAGTAACCGTCGACGAGCCAAAGCCGAAGATCGAAGATATACCTATCATCACTGAGTATCCAGATGTATTTCCAGAGGAATTACCCGGCTTACCTCCAGACAGAAAGTGGAGTTTAAAATTGATATTTTACCCGGTGCTGCACCAGTTGCAAGAGCTCCTTACCGCTTAGCGCCGTCTGAAATGAAAGAATTGAGAACTCAATTAGATGAACTGTTGGACAAAGGCTTCATATATCCTAGTTCATCACCGTGGGGAGCTCCAATATTGTTTGTTAAGAAAAAAGATGGATCATTGCGTATGTGCATTAATTACCGCGAGTTGAATAAGATAACGATCAAGAATCGTTATCCATTGCCCAGGATCGACGATTTATTCGACCAGCTTCATGGAGCAAGCTACTTTCCAAAGATTGATTTGAGGTCGGGCTATCATCAACTCAAAGTCAGAACTAAGGATGTTCCGAAGACGGCCTTCAGAACAAGATATGGTCACTACGAGTTCTTAGTGATACCTTTTGGGCTCACGAATGCACTTGCGGCCTTCATGGATCTCATGAACAGGGTCTGCAAACCTTATTTGGATAAGTTTGTCAATGTCTTCATAGACGACATATTATTTACTCTCGTAATCAATCTGATCACGAGAAACACTTAAGGTGCATTTTAGAGTTGTTGAGACAAGAAAAGATGTATGCCAAATTTTCAAAGTGTGAATTATGGCTTCACAAGGTCCAATTCCTTGGACATGTGGTTAGTGAACGTGGTATCCAAGTTGATCCCGACAAGATTGAAGCTATAATGAATTGGCAAGCGCCTGAGACACCATCGGAAATCCGTAGCTTCTTGGGATTAGCTGGCTATTATAGAAGATTCATAGAAAATTTCTCAAGAATAGCTACTCCTTTGATGACATTAACCCGCAAAGATGTTAAGTTTAACATGGGGTCCTAAACAACAAGAAGCCTTCGAGATCTTGAAGCAGGAATTGAGCAATGCCCCAGTTTTGACTCTGCCAGAAGACATTGAGGAGTTTGTTGTTTATTGTGACGCCTCACACACAGGCATGGGCTGTGTGTTAATGCATAGGGGCAAAGTTATTGCTTATGCGTCACGACAACTAAAGGTGCATGAAAGAAATTACACCACCCATGATTTGGAATTTGGTATCGTTGTGTTTGCACTTAAGCTATGGAGACACTATCAATACGGAACCAAGTGTATTTTATACACGGATCACAAAAGTCTCCAACACTTGTTCAATCAGAAGTATCTTAATATGCGACAACGCCGGTGGATGGAAACAGTTAATGACTACGATTGTGAGATCCGCTACCATTCCGGCAAGGCAAATGTAGTCGTCGATGCATTAAGTCGCGAGGAAAGGGTTAAACCCATTAGGATTAATGCTAAAAGCATTGAGCTTAAGAATAGCTAAATTGCGAAAATATTAGATGCGCAAAAGCAAGCCCTATTAGAGGCAAACCTTCCAAACGAATAATTGGGTGGAACTGTTGACCAGTTGACACCTGGAAATGACAGGATTTTCAGATTGAATGGACGAATTTGGATTCCAAATTTTGGAGGACTTAGGGATCTAATCCTCCAAGAGGCACATAATTCAAAGTACTTTGTTCACCCTGGAGGTGACAAGATGTACAAGGACTTGAAAGCTAATTATTGGTGGATGGGTTTGAAGAAATCCATAGCCACCCATGTAGCTAAGTGTCTGACGTGTTCGCAGGTTAAGGCTGAACACCAGAAACCGTCATGACTTCTACAACAATTAGAGATTCCCATGTGGATGTGGGAATGTGTAACCATGGATTTTATCACCAATTTACCTAATACCAATCATGGTAACGACACAATTTGGGTCATCGTGGATAGGCTAGCTAAGTCAGCTCATTTCTTTCCAATCAGAGAAACTTACAGTTCTAACAAATAGGCAAAACTATACGTGGATGAGATTTATCCCTGCACAACATACCGGTATCTATTGTATCCGATAGAGATACAAGATATACCTCACATTTATGGAAAATCTTCCAACAAGCCTTGGGCACACGATTAAATTTTAGTACAGCGTACCATCCACGGACTGACGGACAAGGCGAACATACTATATAAACGTTGGAAGACATGCTTCGAGCATGCGTGATTAATTTAGGTGGAAGTTGGGATAACCACTTACCTCTAATCGAATTCTCCTATAATAATAGTTATCATACAAGTATCAAGGCCGCTCCGTTTGAAGCCTTGTACGGGAGAAAATGCCGAACGCCCGTTTGCTGGGCTGAAGTTGGGGAAGCCCAATTAACAGGACCTGAGATAGTCCTGGAAACGACGGATAAGATCATACAAATCTGCGGTCGTCTCAAGGTTGCCCGAAATAGGCAGAAAAGCTATACAGACAACAGGCGCAAGCCTCTACAATTCCAGAAAGGGGACAAAGTGTTACTGAAGATGTCGCCTTGGAAAGGCGTCATGCGATTCGGTAAAAAGGGCAAGTTGAGCCCAAGATATATAGGACCGTTGAGATTATCGAACGTGTCGGGTCCGTAGCTTACAAGCTCAAGTTACCCGAAAAGCTCAGTAGGGAATTTATGATATGTTCAATATTTCAAATTTGAAGAAATGTCTAGCCGAAAAGTCGCTAGTGATAGACTGTCGTTAGTGTCATGCAAAAACCAAATAAGCTAGGTAGCTAGAGTAAGTCGGGTATCGAACCAGAGGAGGATTGTGGAAAGTGTAATAATGCCAAGTATGATTAACAACTACCAAATTTTCCACAAGCAAACCAACTAGAACTAATCACCACAGAAATCAATACCTCTAAACCCTTGACCAGTTCAACCTGTTCAATTCCCAAGTCATACCCGTTCCATAGACTGACATAATCGAGATTGACAGCTTGACAAACAAACCATACAACTTTAAATACAAGATTATCTATCTAAAACTAACATGTTTAAAATACCACACATGATACACACCTCTCACAATATTCTCTCCTCCCAGGTTAATATCTGGACTGGGTGTGTAATGTGCTAGTATATAACACTCACTTAAGCAAATATGAAATCCTGTAATCATAGGCTTGTATGACAATCACACTTCCACTGTATCATCTAACACGACACATATCAAAAGGACTTTTTCGGTTTTGGGCTTAGGCTAAGGTAGGAAAATATTTTTGAATTTTTTTTTCTTTTCTTTTCTAATTGGCTCACAAACAATAACCAGACCGTGATAACTTTATTCAAACTCAAATTGGGTTGGTTTCTACCCAAACAACAAATAACAATCAAACTTCTTTTTGTTCTTTTCTTTTCATTTTCTATATTCTTTCTTTTCTCTTTTTTGTTTATTTTTCTCCTTTTTTTATACACTATCATCACGGCCGGTTTTTCACAATAAACAATGGGTGGACAAATGAAAGGTAGCTAGGCTCAACAGGGCTTCTAAGGGAATTTGGTGGATACACCGCAAAACAAAAACAAACACGAATGAAAAACATATATCCTAATGCCTTTATCACCTATGTGCACATGTCAAACCCACAATCTCAGCATGCATCAAATCACACAAGTTCTAACACAGAATAACACATAGCCTGTACTCAACAATTGAATTCATCATACAATGCATCCTATCCATCTACAGGCTCAAGATCTCACCAAGAAAAGGTAAAAAGGGTTAACGACATGTAGCATATGCAATAAAAAAAATGTTAACCCTAGATAGACATCTCTTTTCTATAAAAGCACTTGCAAGCCTACTCTCATGAAACTTAAAAGAATAACCATGACAAGGGAACTAATCTAGTCTACTACCGGTAAGGAATCTATTAGTGATTGAAACTTTAGGTTTTCGTATCCAATTAGCACATTTAAGACGATGAAAGAAAAATTTTCAACTTTTCAATTTTTTTCAGTTTTCATCGATTTCCAATCACTATTTAATCTCTTCAAACTTTATCCACAATTCCCTTCCCGTACTTCCCATCCCCACACTTGGGATACATTGTCCCCAATGTACGGTGCTTTTAAAATCTTTGCCCGGAATCCAACCAACATACCCAACTGAGCGACTAAGTCCTAACAATTAAATAACACGCATTCCATAACATAACAATTCAACACCACCAAACAGAAACACACAAAAACTTAAAGCAGTAAATTGATATCGAGATACGATCACCTGATCATGTATCCATAATGGCGTAACTGTTGTGCTTAAAACCGGAGAATACACATCCACTGGATTTTCTAATATCTCACCCGGGATGTTGCAAAACATCCCCACACTTGAATCATTGCCTCCGTGAAGATGAACGCATAGAAACCTGTCAAAACACAACACACCAAACAAAGCCAAAATGAATTACAAGACTCTACATCCTCGGGCTGCCTCCCGAGAGCGCTAAGTTTTAGGTCTTCAGCCAGACTGTACCTGACATGCTCAGGGTGGTTCAACCACACACTCCTTCACCCCTTTTACGTTATACGCCTCAGTCCAATATTGAGGGATAGTCATTGCTTCATGCTTATTAGAACGATCCTCAGCCTCCTCACCTCTAATACCTTCATATCGATTCATGTCATCGTCTAACGAGCCCCAGTCATCCCAATTACCTTCGCTCACGTCTTCCTCTCCTAGAATATCATCATTCCCCTCTGCTCCCAACCTGTAACATTCTACCTCACTAGAACTGGATTTGTCAGAATTTTCCACACTACCAACCTCCAGGATCATAAGAAATAGTACGCAACAAAACATTGAAATATATCTTGCGAGTTTGGTAACTTAATGTGACAAACCCACCTCTACAATCAATCTGTGCGTTTGCAGTAAACAAAAATGGACGACCTAATATTACATGTGGTTGCTCGTTCGTCCGTCCTGGGGCATAATCAATAACGATGAAATCAACCGGATAGTAAAACTCACCCAACTTGATAGTTACATGTTTTCACTATCCCTCTAGGCTGCTTTACACTCGCATCCGCAATGTTGCTGTACTATTACACTTTTGCAAGGACCAAAGTCGTATTGATCATACAGACTTCCAGGAAGAACGCTTACCGATGCTCCATAATCAAATAATGCCTGATGGATTTTCAACTGTCCCACTTGAATTGCAACAACCGGCTCTCCTAAATCAACGCCACAGCTCCCAACATCCGTCTCATTGATACCAGCAACCATGTCGTACACAGAAGATATTAAACTCTGATCATTCAATGCATTATTTGGAACGACACTTACTCCACTAATTGGCACACTCTTCACATTCTTGGGATTCAGTTGAGTGTCACTTGGAAGTTTTGCACTATTCTGCTTCAACTCTCTCATCTCGGTCGCGAGCTGGCCCATCTGTGTAGTCAATGTTTTGGATGGCCTTATCTCTAATCTCATCATTTTGAGTTATTTCTGCATATCCTGCTGAACCGTTTTTAACATCACCATCACATCACCACCCCAAGATCCATCTGAGCTACCACCCGACCTTGTTTGTGCATTGTTATAATTTCCTTGCGAATTGTTTTGGAAACGGTTCTGATTGAAATTCCGCTAACCACCCGACTGATTATTTCCTTGAAATCCCGGGTTAAGCTGATTATTTGTGTTCCCGTAACTAAATTTTGGATGGTTTCGAAGGCCCAGATGATATGCGTTCGATTGTAAGGTGAAATTTCTGCCTCCACCTCCACCTTGGACAAAGTGGACATCATCACTTCCACCCAAAACCACTGTGCATTGATCAGCTATATGCCCAAACTCTCCACAACGCCCACACGAAGGATATTGCCCACTACCCATATCAGGTGTGTCTTCGACTGCTCTCACCACAGAATGTCGTGTGCTTCTTGAAGATTGTGCTTTCCGCTTTGAGTTTCTAGCAGTCCGTTCAAGAATTTCCCAATCAAACAGTTCATCGTTCATCCCAAAAGTTCCATTAGATGCGGAACTAATCTCTCTCACATCCTCTTCTGTTAAGCCTTCATGAAATGCATTAAGAAGCTCCCACAATTGAATCCCATGATGTGGGCAATTCTTGAGCATCATCTTGAAACGGTTTAGAGATTCATGGAAGAGCTCGCCTTGCTGACGAAAGCCACCAATGTCCTTCCTTGCATTGTTTGTACGCAAAGCAGTATAGAACTCATCCAAGAATGATTGTTGCATTTCAGGCCATGAAAAAATTGATGCTGAAGGGAGAGAGTGAAAACATCTTTGTGCCTTGTCTTCAAGCGTGAATTGGAAGAGTACCAATTTCACGTCACCAGCTGTAAAACCTTGGCTTGCGATCGTGTTGCACCGAGCATCGTAAGCTGCTAAGTGAAAGTACGGCTCCTCATGTGCATGGTCGTGATACTTAGGTAAACTGGCAATCGATTGTTCACGAACCTCGAACGATCTTCCTCCTCTTAATTGTGGAACCACTACGGATGAAGGATTGTTTGCTATTACTGGCTTGAATGGCTCTCTATCAATCTTAACGGTCCTCTATTATATCCCATAGGTATGCCTTCTGGTGGGATACTGGTGGAAATTCCGAGGAAGGGGTCTTGCCTGACCTGGCATCTGCGGTATCGGAGGTGGCAGTGGAATATCCAGTCTATAAGGCTGCTGATTTACTGGCTCTGGTTGTGGAACTAGTTGTTGTGGAAATTGTTGATATTGTGGTATTTGCTGATTCACTGGAGGTGCTGTCTAAAATGACTATTGATTACCCACTGGTTCATAAATCCCCTACCATCCGATCGAGCCCCTGTATCGTTCCCCACTTGAATTCCTAATCCCGACATCTGTCTATTCATCTGATTTCCTCCAAACAACTCGTATCTATCATATTCCTCCTCACGCCTGTACATACCTTCTTGTTGATTTAGAGTTGTAGGCCCTGACAAATAATGTTGCTGCCCTTGTGAAGGTTGAAAGTGTGTATACTGAACTGGTTGAGTTCGGTTTACAGTGGAGGTAAACGGTCCGGTTTGGTCTGACGGGGCCGTAGTGGCACCAGTCACAACTCGAACGTATGGTGACGAGTATTGGAAGTTTGATGTTTGTTCTTGATATCGACTGGAGTAAGGTGGAAGATCACTTAAGTTTGGGAACGGTGGGTTTGGTGGCTGTTGGGTAGCAGTAGGTTCCGTGGTTGCTGCTTGTGGTTCAGGTGGTAATGTGGTATTTGGAGCTGGCTGTGTTGGTGTTGAAGAGAGTTGGGGTTGGTGGGAAGGAGTGAGTGGTTGTGTTTCGAAACTGCTTGAGTTTTCCATGGTTTTAGAAGTGGTTGTTGGTGATTGCAAAACTCTGTTCTCCCGATGTACCACTCGAGTTTGTCGCATTGTTCTTTCGATTTCCGGGTCAAAAACTAGCGGTGATGAGTTCCCGGAGTTCCGAGTATGATGCATACACGATTATGATCACCTACACACACAAACAAAAGAAACCTCGTGTAATTCCGAACCAAATACAAATAAAAGAAATATTTTTGGATTTTTAATTTTTATGTCTAACTAAACTCAACAATTAAACACTTTTCGCACGCCTCCCCGGAAACGGTGCCATTTTGACGTCTGTCGTAAGGAACATGCAAAAACCGAAATAAACTAGGTAGCTAGAGTAAGTCGGGTATCGAACCAGAGGAGGATTGTGGAAAGTGTAATAATGCCAAGTATGATTAACAACTACTAAATTAGAAAAAACTATTCTTGATTGATTGATTTGAGAAATAACTGAATTACGAACTAAGAAAATGAGTTTTTATCAATAAGAGGAAGAATGGTTCCTCCGGCATTCAGGTTTTGTAGTTAAATACAATTATGTGTTCAACTGAAACCACCTACATAGACATAGGTGTTAAACCTAATTAATCGATTGTGATAATCAACGACTAAGTACTCTGATCAATACATGACGAGAGGTTATCAAATAATTATCAATTGCAATTACCAACCCTAATCCCCTAGCAAATATATTCCAATTACTAGAACTCTCGGGAATTGAATGATCAAGAATCAAGGTTTGAATAAAAGCAATCGTTTACAATCAATTAATCAAATCAATAGTGAAAAGCATCGAATGCTTAGATCACCAAGTCAAAACAATTGTTACGAACACATAAAAGTAGCTAACTTACAAAAACCCTCCAACCGGAGGAAACCATAAAGAGTTTAGCCGCTCATCTCACAAGTGAAATCAACGAAAGATTGAAGAACAGATGAACTCATGATCATGATTTACGAATCGGCGTGTGTAATGATGAACAAGCAGTGAAAAGCCTTCAACTTGGTGCTTGAGAGATGATTTTTCGTCCTTAGAAGCTTGGATATCCCCCTTGGCTTATTAAAACCCTAATATATACTTCAAGAGCCCAATTTCACGTTTTCCCGGAAGTAAAACCGTCAGTGACGGTCCTCCACCGTCAGTGATCGGTGGAGAGTTGCTGTTGTTGATGTTGTACCCAACCGTCAGTGGCGGTCAGGCCACCGTCACCGACGGTGGCTTGTTGCTGTTTCTTTCTTTGCCCCTCTTGCTCACCATCACCGACGGTTTGGCCACCGTCAGCGACGGTTGCGACTTTGTCCCTTTTTTCTTCCTTTCATTCAACTATTAATAAAGGACAATAAGGCCCCTGCACTTCTAATCTTCCAATCCCTCACTTCATGAAGTTCAAACCACTTTCCAATTGAGACCCGAATGGTCCATAAACTTCACTCATTCCCGCATCTTGCGCTCATGCATCTTGTAACCACCGAATAGCTTCTTATTGCACTTCAAGCTTCACATATCATCTCCAAACGTTCCATCTTCACCATTAACTTCCATAACTTCATCAAGTTACGTGTTTTACCTGCAAAACAACTAGATCTCGTAGTTAACGTATCCTTGGCAAGTAAACACACAAATCGCACATAAAATACACCATTTAACCACTTTCACACTCGGCTTTCACCCTCTACATCAGCTAGCAATGTCGTACGAGGATGTGCAAATTAATGAAAGCCTGAGGTTCGTAGAAAAACCAATAGCGATCGAAGATCGTCAGGTCAAAAAGCTTCAGAGAAAGCATGTACCAATTGTAAAGGTCAGTGGGATGCCCGTCGAGGCCCGAATATACATGGGAGGTCGAGTCCACTATGCGATAAAAGTACCCCCATTTGTTTAAATAAATCTCGAGGTCGAGATTTCTTTTAAAGGCGTTAGGATGTACCACCTCGTAAAAACCCGTCCAATAAAATCCAACGTGTCCCGCTGATCCTCGTATGCCACGTGTTAACGGGAGGGACCAATCACGTCGTCATGTTATTTTATTACCTCTGAATGATGTTTGAATAAGTCAAGGGGCCAATAGTGCAAAATGCCAAAATTTATGTTCTGAAGAGGTCTTACGGACCGTAAGCCCTAATGCTTACGGACCATAAGATTAAAGGAGAAATTCATCAGAAAGGCGGTTACGGACCGCAACCACATATGGTTAGGGTCCGTAACCATTTCAAAATCAGGGGCGCCATATAAGGCTTACGGACCGTAAGCCATTACCCTTACGGTCCGTAAGGAACTGCCAGTGGCAGATTCTTGGCAGCTTGCTGCCCTTCCACCTTGCACGCGAATGCCACCATGAGAGCTGCTCTTGACACGTCCAAAAACACCTGGAGACCCCTCATGACACTCCTGGACACTTGTCTTGGCCTCATTCTCTCTCTTCAACTATAAAAGGCACCCTTAAGCTCATTTCCTTGCTCATCTTCATCTTTCTCCTCTCTTGCTCACTTGGAAAGCTCCTGCTTACTTTGGAGCATTCCCCTGAGTTTCTAAGCTTCCCTTGGATCACTTGTAAGTGTTCCATCTGGTTTTAGTTGTTTTTGTTAGGCTTTAAGCCAAAGTCAAAGCGTTTACGTAAAAACGCTTCGACCTTCGGCTAAGACCATTACGGTCCAGCCATTGTTCGATGCGAATATGGCTACATGATCATAATTAGGTAGGTGTAAATCCCTTAAAAGGGCACCTCCTAATTACCACGTTTACTTGGTCAATTGACGGGTCAAAGTTATTGTCAATAAAAGTCAACGGGTCAGTTTTTTAAATAATTCATAATTAGTAATGTAGGTGTTATAAATATGTTTTATCACATTAATAACATGGTAATAATTATAAAAACATGTATGAACATGTTCAGCCCGTCAATTCCAGGTTTAAGGTCGGTTTTGCAATCGAAAGTCGCAAGGATTGACTCCTTCTTTGACTTTCGATTCTGACCCGAATAAGCAACTTTAGAATCTGATTATAAGTTGCAATATGGCCATGTTATAATGTAGTGTAACTCTCTGAAGTCATACTATATGGTCATGCAGTATTCCGAGTCGTTATAAAGTTTCCGCTAATATGCCTAAACTTGACTAAAATGCCCTTTTTTACAAATGAGGTTCTAAACTTAAAATGAACATACATATGAACCACCTACTGATATGATAAGCTATCAAACTTATTTTGAAGTCATAATTTTGGTCATAAATTAAGATTTACATAAATATCGCAATTAACACTTTAAATTGCCTAAAATGCCCTTTTTTTACAAAGAATGATTTGTAAACATGATTTCCTCATCAAACTTAATACCTACTGATGTAATATCATAAGTAGGACCTATTGGGATGTTAATTCAGATTATGAACTGAGTTGATGCTTAAGATTCGTATAATGCCGATAAATGACTAAATTACCCTTTTTCGCATCAAATGATTTTAACCAAACTTTTCATAACTAAATCTTTTACCCACTGATATAATATGTTAAATGACTTATTTTGGTTATATAAAACTGATCATAACTTCAGTTTTCATTAAACATCAAATTAATCTTCATACTAATTTAGTGTTCTACAAATTGAATTTTCTTTGATAAGTTGCGTTCATTACATTTATAAAAAATAGAGTATGTAGTTGTGTTTGTTTTTTTTCGTCAACGTTCCAATATAATTTTTTTGAAAATGGAATTGTATTCAAATATATTATTTTTATTATTGTAAGCTATAGCGAGTACCGGTACCGTGACGAACTATACTGATACCGACCAATCAACATCAGTAGCGATACCGGTATAGGCATTATCGAAACCGGTATCGGTATTCATTTTTCTAGCTTTTGATCGATATAAGGTTTTCTCTTTCGATTACTATAGTGAGCGTTGATACCATAATAAATCAAACTGGTACTGATTAGTTATATTAAATCAAACTGATCAAATCCTAATACTATAACAAACCGAATCAAACCAAACTGATTAGTTATATTAAAAAAAGAAATTCGAAAAGGAGTATCCCAGATTTTAGGGTAGTGGAATCCTAAGGAGATCATTGAAGTGGATTGTCTAATGTTGTCACATGGTGCATGTCCTGCATGGATGGTCTACGGGTTCCACTAAATACTTGAGAAAATTCAATATTCTCCTCTGCTTTTTTTTAATTTAAACAACACTTTTAATATATATTTTTATATGTGCTATCGAATAAGAATCACCAAATAATTTAGATTTAATTAAGAAATTTTAGCTATTCAATTATATTTTAATAGATATTGAAATCTTCGTATTTATATTAATTTCGCTTCATTAATCATGAACATTCTCTGCTTTTTTTCTACTCTTTGATCAATTGCAAAAAAAAAAGTCCCATACAATAATATTATTTTTTTATTTTTTTGTCTACACTTACTGGTCCCATACAATTATATTATTATTATTATTATTATTATTATTATTATTATTATTATTATTATTATTATATAATATTAAATAATGACATCAACTCTTATTTTTATTTGTTGAATGTCAATGCTTAATTAAATACTTCTAAATTACATCAAATAAATTATAGAATTTTTTTTAGAATTGAACATATATCTTCCATCAAAAGGCAAGAAGCTCTACCAAATAAACTAGCAGTTATTTTAGTGCCTCATAAATGGGTTAATCTTAAACCATTATTTAACGAACATTTTTTTTATTTCGAACAGCAATTAGTTTACAAACACTATTTGATGGTAAATGTATTATAGTTGTTATTCTGTAAGTGATGAATACATGTATATTCATTATATTTTATTGTATTTACTTGTAAATAAAATATCTTTTTAAGTTTTTATATTCATTTTCATTTAAAACCACTATATATGCATACATACTGTTCATTTCAAAACTAATTGTATGTATGGGCGGACCTAGGTTATAGCCTAGGTGGACGGGCGCACCCCTTGAAAAGAAAATTTTAGTGTATTTTATAGAAAAAAATCCCGACCGCACCCCTTAAAATATTGGTTAAAACCCACGTTCGCACTCCCAGTAAATAATTTCTAGGTCTACCACTATATGTTAATAACCTTGAGAAGCAGATAATTCACTCATAAAAGTGCATAGAAGATAACTCAAAATATTTATAACATGAAACAAACACACCTAAATATCTTTCTTTGTATCACATTTAAACAATCATTTAAATTTATTATGTGAGTCATCTATATATCAAGTGATGGAAGACTTGTATTTTTTTAGAAGATGCATGTTCAACTCCTATTTTATGCAAAAAGTGGCATTTGTGGGCAATGATAAGACACCTAAGGAAACTTGGGTTCAATCCTTGAGTCAAACAAGTTTTACCGGTAATTTCAGTGTCGTGCCTACGGACGGATGGGTTACCGGGTTTTCCCCGAAATTGGTGGTGGACTTGGGTTAATCTCAGGGTACTCCGTTTCTCCAATCGATACCCGAGAGTGCTTGATATTAATTATAATTGCCTAATTATCATTATAAGTTGTGTAATTACGATATATGAATAAATTATTTTCATATATATATACGCTAGTTGTGTAATTACGATTTATGAACAAATTATTTTCATTTATATATAGCTACCTGTAATACACGGGTGCTAAACTAGTATATGAATATATAAAATTTTCTATATAGCATATATAATCCAAATACATCACACAACCATGATTTATATATATTATAATAATCATATTACAATCTTAATAAATACCCAAAAAATGTTTCATATTACTTGTTGTAATTCTTGCATTGTTATATAGTTAATAAATCACAATAATTTAAAATGAATAATATCTCTAAATATGATACCTCGAAAGCAACAAAATCTCACGTTTCACATGTTAAATCAACCTTTAACATCCATTTTTTGGGTGCTGTTAATGGACATCTAATACATATGCTATTGCATATGTTCTTAATACATATTGCCATACTAGTCATGATTCCATGACTTGTAAAGTCAAACACTTAAATATAAAACTATTTTTAGCATAGCACACATAGGTAAAATCATGACAAGTGTACTTTGTACTCGCTAACCAACATTTACATTCCATGCAATGACACATAAACAGGAACTTCTGATGTGTAAAAGAACCGATTCTAATCGAAAGTAGGTCGCTAAAAGCTTAATTCAACTTGAGGTAAAATTTGTTCAAGCCGCTCATTCAATAAATGAGTCTAGGCCCCGAGCTTTATGTACCAAGCTCGGGTAGGCTTGCAATGACTCTATGAGCTATTCACTATATAGTATATACATATAATAGTAATTAATTTATATATATTGTACAAATCCCTTAACATACGATGCGTACGCGATTAGTATATAACATGCGGATTGAGTGATATGACATTGAGATTTTGTACAATTTGGCTTCCGAGTTTATGAACATGTCCGTGTTTGTGAAGTCCGGGTTGATAAGTATAACATGCGGATTTTGATAAATATAATATGCGAATTTTGTAATTTTTTGGCTTCCGAGTTTGTGAAGTCCAAGTTTATGACATGTCCGAGTTTGTGAAATCCTGGTTTGATAATATAACATGTGGGTTTCGTCTTTTGAGGTTTATAACATGCAAATTGCTAATCGCGTACGCATCGTACGTTAAGGCCAATTGTACGTTAATTGACCCCTACACCACACACACACACACACACAATTTCAGTACCTGTGGTTTACATCTGTTCTCACATACAACCCCTATTTCCAAAAAACGACCATTCCAGTCCCCGTGGTTGTCAATTAGAATCAATTAAGTCTGTGGTGTTAAACGGT
Source organism: Scalesia atractyloides (assembly GCA_947069175.1). Lineage (NCBI taxonomy): Eukaryota > Viridiplantae > Streptophyta > Magnoliopsida > Asterales > Asteraceae > Scalesia > Scalesia atractyloides. Next base: position 53,358,529 of record CAMTDV010000019.1, read on the forward strand.
CGTTTAATTCGCGTGAAAAGACTAAAGTACCCCCACAACTTTACTTACCATTTCAGTCCCCTATAGTTATACTTGATATATTCCCTCCAATTTCAAAAGTATTACCTAAATCTAGTAATTAAAGACCGAAGGAAATTATTTTCCTTAATCTAATTCCTAATGATGTTACAAATAACAAGTGATTACAAGCTAAATCCAAATTTGGATTTTATAACTTAAACTAGCATTCACTTTTTTTGAATTTAGGTTGGGTTTGACTTTTAGAATTAAAACTAGATTTGACCTTTAGAAGTTGCATTGGGTTTGACTTATCAATGTTGCATACAAAAGACTAATCCTATGCTCCATGCACCCTGATCAAACAAACTATACCATCAATTTAAATTCTACTACAAACGATCAATTTGAACCAGCAAAAGCCTTATGTGCAGCAAACATTTCATGGTGAAATCCATGTACCCTAATGTTCAACAGTCATTTGAACCAGCAAAAGCCTTATGTGCATATGATAAAAAAAAAACAACCAACCAACATTTCATGGTGAAAGCCTTATGTGTATACAATACCTAATGTGCAGCAGTCAAAGTCATTTGATCCTAAGCCAACTTTAAAATGCTATTGACACCCAAACACAGTTAATCAAATGCTACAATTGATGCTAAGCACATCAAAGTCATGATCATCCACTTTATAAGTATACAGCTTAATAAGAATCATTACCACTTAAATTTCACCATTAAAGACCACCATTCATACACAACAGTATAACATCATCCTAATGACCATACGTACATAATAAAACAAAGGTAAATTTTGATTATTAACTTCAAAAACCCAAAAATGAACAGTAAAAATAACCTTTTAAAAATGTTATACTTAATTTAATAGTTAGGCAACATATGTACAGCTAAGCAAGCACCACCGTCTTCATGCTCGATGGCTAAAACAAAGCTCGATCATGAACGCCCTTCATGTCCTCAACAGGACCCGGTATTGGATTCGGATAAGGCGTTGGGTCACCTGGACCCTAATTTTAACTAGAATTCCATGAAAAAACAAGCCACATTTTAGATTATATACATGACATGCATCACAAAATCAACGTTTTAAGTAAAATTAATACAATGTCGTACCAATAACGTGGAAAGTAATCAGAATAATTGCGTATTGCCTCGTGTTTAGATTGATCAGAGTTGTTATTGGTGGGATGGCTGGAGCAGTGGGATGACCGAAACTTTTCTTAAAGGCGGGCAGGGTTTTGGGGATGAAGGGAGTGAAATGGTGCTTCTCATAGAAGATTGAGAATTAAAAATGTGTGAAAGGGTCAGCTTTGGGTGAAATGACCAAACTGCCCTTCACACCACTAAATAATTGAACGTTCAACTAACGGAAATTCGGCAGATGGACTTGATGGATTTCAATTGACAACCACAGGAACTGGAAGAGTCATTTTTCAAATAAGGATTGTATGTGGGAACGGGTGTAAACCACAAGGACTGAAATTGTACTTTACTCGTATAAATATGTATAAAAATAACGATATATGCATATAAATAAAAAATTAAATAATTAATAAATTAAACAAAATGACTCCAAGTTTGGGCCGGAAAATTCTCACGGGCCGAGCTCGAGCTCGATTTGGCTCGCGTACATCCCTAATAAACTTGTAATTTAAGAGAAAACATATATTATTATTATTATTATTATTATTATTATTATTATTATTATTATTATTATTATTATTATTATTGAGCTATATTTATACATCAGCATTTTTATACATCATGCTAATAAACATGTAATTGTATACTATAATTAATAATTAATAGGAGAAGTGAATGAATGGTGTTTTGGCATTTTTGTAATTTATGTAGTGTTTTGTGGTATTTTGTTTAATTTATAATGCCCATATTACCCACAACGTTGCAATAATATCAAAACTAATGTTTTACTTTGATCCCTTAAAATTCTAAAGTCGAGTTTATTCTAATATTAAATTCTTACGTTTTTTTTATTTTTACCTATGTCTCAGTGTAAATTCGAGTTTGTCTATGCTTTAACGTAATTTTGATGTTCGTCTATGCTTTAACGTAATTTTGGTGTTCGTCTATGCTTTACTTGGTTTGGAACCGAGTCGCGTCAATTATACCATGTATTGTTTTTATGTGCGTTTTCACGTAAATTTTGTTTGAAAACAAATTAGACCAAATATAAAATGTTTTCATTCGAGAATATAAATTTGAGTTATTACACGTTTCAACGTGAATTTGGTTTGAAAACAAGTCGGGTCAAATAAAATACATTTTCATTCAACGGTATGAATTCGGATTACTCTATATTTTAACGTAACTTTAGTTCAGAAATAAGTCGGATTGATTGTCGTCTATACGCATACGGTGTCGCTGCAACACGCGACGCGACATGTAAAAAAATTAGTCAACTATTATTAGAAGACATAGCATATGCATTGCTCCCGTACTACCAACCCGAACTGCGACACCCCAAGCTTGATAAGTTTATTTATAACAAGTGGTCGCAAGTTAAAACTATTATTTTCTCTGTGCATAAAGTCGTAAACTCAAGATTCACCATAACTATTTTATTTTTAATTAAAACAATAATATATGAAAACAATTTAAGATCCACCAACGGAACATAGGATTCACCATAACAACAATGACAATAATATATGGGGCAAGGAAAACTTGAATATGCCCCTCCCTTCTTTATTTATTTATTTATTTTTATTTAAGAGAAAACACATATTAATATTTTTGAGCTATATTTATACATCAGCATTCGTATACATCATGCAAAATTTTACCTTTATAGCTAGAAAAATCATCAATAGGTTAAAAAATCTTAGTTTTGCAAATCGTCTTTCAATATACAAACTGAGCCCACGTTAAAATAAAATAAAATAAAAAGTTTGAGAGCTAAGAAATTGTGCGTATACGAACAAAGATGGACATGAGGAAAAAAATATCAATTGTTTATGATGCATTAAAAATATGTGAGACCGTGAAGATAGAGGTTTTACCCTCCCTAGACTTAAAATTTGTTGTTTATTTAGCGGCAAATTTCATTTCATACCAAACCAAATACATATAGGGCTTCTTAGATTATTAGATAGAGCAATGTTTTAAAATTCGACTTTTATATAGTATCAGATTTTGGTTTAAAAACGATTTAACCGGTATACTAGACGGTATAACTGGCCAGTTTGAACCGGGCTTTAAAAGATTGAGATGAAGAAAACTTCTATAACATAGATATTGCGTCATAATACACAATGCATGTATACTTTTGAATTCGAAAATATACTATCATATAATAATATTTTTAACAACCACCTAATAAATTACATGGTACTACTTAATATTTGATTATATTTACCATTGTAATTGTATAAGTTTACACATAATATAATATAAAGCAATGTATGCTTAATAATATGTTAAGATTAAAAGTCACATGAATGGCTAAAAAGGTGATTTGACCATTTTAATAAATTATTATCCAAAGTTTTGGTGCAATGCATCATTATAGGACATAGAATATGAATATATTCAACTTGTGATAAAAAAAAGGTTAGGAAAAGAATTAAATATGAACGCCTCATTGGTCATATCAACTCCATCTTTTCTACCTTTTGATTAATGCCATCCAATTCAATGGGCAAGAGTTGTTGTCGAGTGGCCATGAATCAAGCATTCAAGCACTACCATTCTTTTTTACTTTCATATTCTATTCACTAAGCTCACAAGTCCCCCCCTTAAAAGGATAAAAAATCATTTTAATTATTTGATATGAACGTAATATAATTCCTAATAATTATTTTTTTTTTTTGAAATAACGAGTTCACAAATATAACTCATAGGTGAAAGACGTGATAAATAAACTATTATAGTAAAAAAAGTGTGTAAAAATTGTGAAGTAGCATGTGTTACAAGGCCTGTCCTGAGCAAGAGTCGGATGCGCGCCTACTCAGGACCAAAAACGTAAAAGGGTCCATAAATTTTATAATTTTTTATGTTATATAAGTATATTATATTCTTCATTAAATTGTGTTAGCAAATATACTCAAAGATTAGTGGTTGAGAACCTCATATTTAAGGTTATAGTCTCGAGTTCGAGCCTTTCTTCTTGCTCCGTTAATTTTTCATTTTTACAATTTAGTGAATCCTATCTCCGTTAATGTTGGCTGTTGGTTAGTCTTTTTTTATTTCTCATTTAATGCTCATGCCAGTTCTCCGAGTCATTCATTTTAATTTCGATCATAGCCCTTTCATATTTTATTTTATTGGTTAATATAGATGAATCATTACTCGGGCTGTTTGACAATTTCAGAATGGTTTAGTGCTGAACCAGTAAGAGGTCTGAACCATTAAGAGCAGTATAATGCTTAACCGTTCAGAGATAAATGTCTGACCAATTCAGATTAGAGGTCTTAATCATTCAGACTTAGTATAATGCTTAATCATTCAGAGACAAATATCTAAACCATTCAAACATCTGGTTGCGAAACAAACAGTCTGGATTATTAAATGCTAAACCAATATGATGCTTGAATCATTGAGAACCTCATTAAGAGGTAAACAAACAACCCCTAACTCTAATAAAAAAATCATTACTATATTTATTTTTTCCCTCATGGTCTCATTGATTCGTTAACGTGAATTGTCTGTAAAAGGATTGAAAATGGGTACAAGTTTAAAAAAAAAAAAAGCATACTTGAGAATATGATGAGGTGTAAATTTTGTTCAAAATATAGTTGTATTTCAAAATAGAGTATGATTTCAACCGAACATCGGTACCGATATCCATATTATCAAAAATGTACCGATATTTGTTTTACTAGGGTGGTAGGGCCTGGGTTTTTTTATTTCGTCCAGTGCCCAAATTATTTTTTTACATTTTCGGAGACGGCCCTGATGTGTTATTATGCAGAAAATTTTATACTTTGATGCATATATTCATTTAAAATTGTATTGCACAACCTTAATTTTTTATGTACAAACTTTCGATTTTGATGTCCTCAACACTTGTTATTTAACTTTAGACTTTAAATTATAGTCAATACCTATATACATATATACACACTTATATATGGTTAGTTGTAGATAATAGTTTAATAGTTCATTTATTAAATTCTTAATGTGAATTGTTCAAGATGAAGTAATTCAAAGAAAAACAGTGTTGAAAGATACTTCTTTTCACATAGAAAATAAAACTATAAAAAAAAGTGCCAGTTTTGTAGAATTTCAAGATTCTAATCAAATATGTGGAATGACCTAACAAACACGACTTAATTAGTTAAATATAATCATCAAAATACCTTAATGGAAAAGCAAAAAAAGAAAAAAAGAAGGGGATATTCTAATTGGAGAATCTTATTAATAAAATTATAAACCATTAAGTCTACACCTAATCTTTGGAGATGGTGGGGTAACGAGAGATTCAAATGGATACTCTATACAAAGATGCAATTAAAGCTCCACATGTGTCCGTATTCACAATTAGGACACCTAACCACACTTTACAAATTACTTTAAAACTTTGACTATAACATATTGAGTAATTGTTATCCCCCACCCTAGCCCAGTTGGTTGTTGGGCCGGTTGTTCTCTTTGGAGACGTCGGTTCGACTCCCGGCTGTGGCGAAAGGTACGGGACGTCCCAATGATGGATCGTTTTCTACCGAGCATGGTTCGATCCGGAGGGCTATCCGATTTTACCCAGCTGTTACCCTAGCGAGGTTCTCATGTGAGGACAGTATGGTTTCCGGGCGAAGGTCAGTCAGAGCGGCAGCTGGGGCCCGATAGAACATCGCGTCTGCGAAGGCTGGGCTGACGGGCAACCGTTCTTGACGGGAACCCGGTGACCAATGGTCATGTACATATTGAAAGTCACCCTTCAAAAAAACATATAGAGTAAATTGTCATTTTAGTCCCTAAGGTTTGTTCAGAATTGCTAATTTAGTCTAAATAGTTTTTTTTGTTATATTAGTTTAAATAGTTTTGTTTTCTGCCATTTTAGTCCCTGACTTTTGTTATTTTTTGCCATTTTCATCGACCACCACCGTCACCTCCCACCACCCACTCCATCACAACCTTCTATCATCGCCACCACCTGCCTGCACCATCACCACACACCACCATCCCCACCCACCATTTCCACCACCACCGGCCACTTTTCCGCCACCCACGTCATCAACCAACACCGCCGCCATCATCGTAAAACCAACAACCACCGCCATCATCTTCACTGTAAACCGGCACAACACCATCCCCATACCATCGCACCTGCAAAAAAAGAAAGAAAAGTGTGGTTTGACCAAAATTCACCTAAGTTCACTAAATTTTTTAATATAGTTAGTTGGTTGGATGAAAATGGCAAAAAAAATGACAAGATTCAGGGATTAAAATGGCAGAAAACAAAATTATTTGGACTAAAATGGCAAAGAAAAAACTATTTAGACTAAAATGGAAATTTTGGTCTAACCTCAGAGACTAAAATAGCAATTTACTCTAACATATATTTTAAAACATCCATATATACATACAAGGTTCTTGTTATCAAATAAGTGAATTAGCTTGTTGCCTAATGATATCGAAGTGTTTATTAAAGTATAGTTTCTTTGAAATGATGATGATTCAAATTTCGTTTTGGGTATTTAGTAGTAGTTTAGTTTTCCATTCAAAATGATATAAGTGAATGCAGGGGCGGATTTAGCATGGTTCCTTGGGTTTCAAGGAACCCATTCGATTCGAAGAAAATGAAAAAAAATTAGTGTAAACCTTGTATGATTTGGTTAAAAATAATGAAAATTAATGAAAAACTACCAAAAGAAACCCAATGGAATCCGACCTCTGAATCCGCCACTGAGTGAATGTATATCACATCCACAATAACAATAGAGCTCAACTAACGAACATGACTAAAGTGATGTTGGATGGTAAAACATTGCATTGCTGGCGAAGTGAACCGATGGGTGTAAACTTAAGTCACACGTGGGGACGGATGTCGAAGGACAAGAATTGTTGATCGTATCCACGAAAACCCATGATGACTACGTATTTACACCTGACTAGTAGTCGGACCCGTGGAAAACACGGGTAATTTTAGTAACGTTTTATTATATTAAGAAGTAATTAATTATCGGTTCATTTAGATTATCGGGGATTGATATCCTATACTAATAAATCAAAATCTTTTTATACACGTGTCACTCTCTGGTACCTCCTCACTTTTAATAATAATATAATATAAATATAATATTAACTAATATAGTTCGAGATAAACGTATAAATTCAAATTAAATTAATAATTATCATGACAAATATAAATATATCAAATAATATATATATAAATTATTGGTTTTTATTCGAATGTGGGAATTCAAGATAATGTACGTAAGTAATTTTAGATTAGGAAATTTTTTTGTGTGATTTATTATTATTATTATTAATTAATATGTTTATTCAATTTTTAGATTTAAAACTTCCAATATCACATTAATTTATTTATTTTTTTCGTTTAAGAACAAATTTTACAAATTACTGAGTACAGTGTTGCAACATATTTTTTTAATCTATGTTCAATATAAGTTTTATTAAAAAAATATTACTCTTCATTACACGGGTTAAAAACTTGTGTATTACACGGGTTTGAGGAGTAAAATTATATAACTTAATAGTACACGACCGAGATAGGTGTTATAACTTAACTCCACACTCGACTGAGCATTTGGTTCAAGTTGCAGTTAAATATTATACATTAACAAAGTCCATTCACAAAGCTCAAGATATTCGGGTCGGGTCGGTTGGTTTTTTAAAGAGCAATCCGGATACTATAAGGTAATACAACTAAATCTTCCATCTTCTTCAATTATTGTGTCACCTACCAAACCGTCCATCTTCTTCAGTCTTCTGTGTTTCCTCTCATCGAGGTTCCATCAAGATCTTCTGCTTAAGAGGTAATACGACTAAATCAAACATAGAATATGGTTTCCTTTGTTAATCGATTCAAGGATTAGTTTGGTTTGTTTATGTTAATCGATTATATCGAATGCATTTCCATTTATTCATCTGCTTCAAATGATATTAATAGTCGAGGTGTGTTGTTTTCGAAAATCAGATGTGTATATATGTGTTCTGTATCATCATCACTGTTTTTTGATTTACAGACACAGCATTGTATTTATGTTTTCTAAATTTCCCTGCTTTCTGATGTGTTTTTATTTACTTTTTCATGTGGAACCCTAATCATGGATAACAATCGGATGATGAATTTATCATCATGACCCTAAAATCTGATGTAACAATCGTACTCCCTGTGTTCATCTAACAAACAGGTTAGTTATATTCTATTCATGTTTGTTTTTTTTTTTAGTTTATGTTTGTTTGTTATCGTGATATGTAGTGATAGTTGAGTGTTTTTTTGCGAAATTTTCGAGATGAAAGTTTCGAATCTGTAACTGTTTTGTTCTCGTCAATTTTTAAAAGATTCCGTTATTCTTTCTTTATTTTACGATGTTATGTTTTTTGTATATTATGATTCAGTTTCTATATATAGATTAACCTGTTATGTTTAACAAGCGATGTTATTTCTTTTGCAGATATGGATCACAAAAACATCAGTCCTTTGTTCTTAAAGTGCATGGACGATGATGATCCTATATCTTTGGTATGTTAAATATTGTACGTTTAATAAAGATACTTCTTCCTACTTATATGGATATTTTTCGATTGATAGGAGATTGCCAAATGATTTTGCCACATTACTTTGGGGAGAACAACTACCATACGGTAGATCTGTTACGATTGTCGATGGTCACAATTCAAGGATGGTAACAGTTAAAAGAAGTACTGTGGGCCCTGTCTTTGGTCATGGATTCACTAAACTTGTTAGGGATTGTGGTTTAAAAAAAGACTACCTTTTGTTTGAGGCTTTTCGACCATCATTGTTCTTTTTGTCGGTTTATAAGGAATGTGTTTATCATTGCTCTTTTATTGCTAAAAGTAGAGCTGATGTGAGTTCATTCTAAGTAATATAAATGATATACTAAAATTATTTAATCCCCTGTTTCATTTTTATTATTTGTTTAATTTAATATGTTACATCTTTGAGGTCATGCCTGACAAATTCTGGAGAGAGTTTCATGGCTGTACATTTGAAGGTGGGCCAACAACTCTTTATGTCGGTGATAGATTTTGGAATGTAACGATGGAGGCATGGTCCGACAGGAGTGCTTTCACTGGTGGATGGAATAAACTGATTGATGATCTTGAGTTAGATAGTCGCTCTACTTTTGTCTTTAAAATGGCTGGAAATAAATTGTTTTGAGGTTTCCGTTTTCAATCATGAAACTAGTACTGAAATTTACTTCAAGAAGATTGAATTAATTGTTTTGGATGATTCTATTTATGAAGCTGAAGGATGTGATTTGCTGATCGCGGTTAGTGTTAACAAAACGTTACTATTATTTTAATCTTAATGCTAGCTTAAAAGTTTAAGACGAACTTAACATAATTGTATCTGTTATTTTTTTATTAGGAGCACATGGAGAAGCTGAACACTTGCGAGAGTGATGTTCAAAAAGGGGTTGTTGGTGTTAGTGTAAATGACTATTTAAAGCTTTCAATGTTTGGCTCCATCTTTAATGTATATACCTATTTTCCTTATACGTTAACAATTCTTAAATTTCATACTTTGTGGTGCTGTAACTTTCTATCCTTTTGTTGTTGTTTTTTTAGGATATTGATGACTCGAAATTTGATCTATATATGGGCTCCCTAATTGACAAGGAAGATGCTACTATCCGGGTAAATTTATAACCTTTTGCTATGTTACATATTTTTTTAATTTTAATTATATTGTAATGTGTCTGCTCTATGCTGTTCGTTGTATTACCTTATAATCATCTATCCTTTTACTTTGTTAGTTGTATTTTACATTTTTATTAATGTTAGAATACATTAAATCATTAAACTATTTTTTTATTGTATTTTAATATGTCAAATGTTTGATATTTTGTAGGGTGGACCGTAAAGGGAAAGCAAAGGTTTTTGATGATGAGGAAAGGTTTTCAGCAGAGGTTGGTTTCTTTGCTTCTAATAACATTTGATGTTTGTGTTGAATAACTATAATGTACTTTTATCCTATTCGTTGTTTTAATTTACAAATAGTTAGCCTTTCACTTTAATCATTATACTCTTTGTTTATTGTACGGTGTTATATGTCAAAGTTGTTATTTTGTAGGTTGATCCTAGAGGGAAAGCAAAGCTTTTGGTTGATGATGAAAGGGCTTTCTGCAGAGGTTGTTTTCTGGTGTTATAATATAATTTGATTAGTTGATTTGAATAACTATATTCTATGTTTTTCCTACTTGCTGTATTACTTAAAAATCATCAATTTTTTACTTTTTTGGATTTCAGCAGAAAATCAACTTTGATATGATTCTTGATAAATTCTTCATAAAAAAGAATAGAGAACATGTATACACATTGACAAAATTATTACATAATTCTTTTAACCACTTCATTGTATATAAATATTTTCAATTTTAAATGTTTTATTTTATATTGGTTAGGTTGATCCTAAAGGAAAGTCAAGTACTGTTGTTAGTGAGAAAAGGCTTTCTTTGGAATTTGCACTTCAAGTAAGAACATCATTTACATTTTGAGCTAAAATTTGATGTATATTAGTTTATAACAAACAATTTGTATATAAACCATCATTTATTATATCTTTAAACTATTCAGGCAAACCTTAAATGTAATTCTGTTAAGTCGGTGACCAACCATTCTGCTATCGCCTGTCACACACGTTCTAAGGTTCCAGCTACTAACGACTGTCTCGTCACCGGTGCCATCAGGCCTGCTGAAAACATATCGGTTAGTGCCGTTATTGTAACGTTTTATTAATAAATTTATACATGAAAACAATATATTTATGTTTAGTTACAATACTTATCGTATATGATTTAATACTTTAGCCTAAACCAAAACGTAAGGCTTCCAGATGCATGACATCTACGTCTAATGGTTTTGGCCGTAAACGTTCTACGGTCAAAAGGTTGAATACGAATTCAGTCATTCAATTCACCAAGATGGCTGAAAGTAGACTGGTAAATTTTATTATATAACTTAATTCCATAATATTTTATAACTTAAGAAACAGTTTTTATTATTGATACATGCAATTCATATGTTTTTTTTCAATGTTTACCGGCTGATGTTGCAAGTGATCTGTCTCTTTCTGTTGACAACCTGTATGATGTTACAATCCAAAACCTCAAATCCAAACTAACTGATATGACCACAAGGAAAGAGAAGTCTGGAGATGGATACAGGTATGGATTTACCAACTGGACAGCTCTCTTGAAATCAAACGACATCCACTTCGGCGACACTCTTTTCTTTAAGTATGTAAAGTCTTCTCAGCGTTTAATCTTGACCAAAGTCGTACACAGCGTCCCAGGGAAAACATGTCGTACGTGAATGTTGGTTATTGCTGTTGGTAGTTAGTTAGTGCAAGTTGAACAATCAGTTTGGCGTTTGGGTGGGTTAGTTTTGGCCCTTCGGTGGTAGTACTGATGGTATTTTGGACAAACATTTTCGTCATTTGTACATGATGTCGGTATGGTGAATGTGTGGATAGTAGGTTATGCTATATATTTTAATTAGTACTAACAATGAAACTTGATATGCTCTTGTTGTATGAAAGAGCATAAATTTTGGTCTTATAGTTCGCTTAATGGATAACAACATTTGGGTATTAGTACATTATAAAGTCTTATTTATTTCTTTCGACGACAAATCTATTTTGATCATATTAACAACCTGCATATAATTAATCGTCCGCAGATTTATTACAACTCAGTCAATGCAAATACCTATCTTCCTATGCTTTATTAATATTGCTATGAAATGGAGGTTTAACTATTCTTTGGTTAATGCGAATATCTATGTTTTATTAATATTACTATCTAACAAACAATAAAACTAATATGCATGACTGTTGGATTTGAACTAATTCAAACGGGAAACAATCATAATTGATTTTTATCATAATATTTTTTTTTTTGTTTAAGGAGACTATCGACTGGTATTTTTTATTTTCCTAATTTATTATAACAATTATCTAAAGCTTTTTTTGACTTATATATAAGTTTGTATTGTACTAATTTAGTATAAGAGATATCAAACATAATAAGAGACATTCACAATTTTTTAAGGTTTCTGTTAATACTCAAAAACAAATTTTTAATCCAAATTAAGAAGTAGTGCAATTTAAATAACATAATAGAATTATATAACAAACAATGTTTAAAAATTGTATATAGCAACCAATTAAATATATCAAGTTATCAAAGCTTTTCAACTTTTTTTTTCCATAAAGTATTTTAATGTTTCTTACATGCCTCCTGACCATCTAAAAAAATATAATCAAAATAGCCTCACTAACAATAGTATGTAGATGCAAACAATAACGGTATCCAAAGTCAGTAACCAAAACACAAAAACATACGATTAAACTTGTTTGTACTTCAAGGTTTTTAATAACAAAAGACTACGTTAATACTTCATAGGTTTTGTCGACTTCTTTGTAAACCACATTGCTCGTGGTTGTACACACTTGTTTGTTCTTATCACAAATCAAATCTTCAGTCCCTTCCTACTTTTCACCCTAGATACGGCAACATAAAGTTGACCATGACTGAATACTGGACGTGGAAGATATAAATCAACACGTTCTAGTGATTGTCCTTGACTTTATTTATTGTCATTGCAAAGCATAATGAAAGCATAAACTGTCTTCGAGAGATCTTCACTGGTATTCTTTTGTCAGATGGTGTCATTTTCAATCTTGAAATCAAAGTATGATGACCTATATTAGTTCCGGTGATAATTTTCACTTCAATAACAACTTTTCCAAATTTAGTGACTTGTAATCGTGTACCGTTACACAATCCATTTGCTTGATCAATGTTTCTAAGTAACATCACTGGAGCTCCAAGTTTCAATGCTAACTTATGGTTAGGTAAACCTGACAAATGAAGATTTTTAAAACATCAGGAGAAAATAATGCAACATTAACGTCTGATTCTTGCTCAGATTCGTATGCGAATCTGAACTAAGATAGATCATCTCTTCACCGGCCATACTCTTTAACAGTTCTTCATTTATTGAATCCACAACTTCATTTGTTGGTGCAAGAATGGCTCTTTGTTGGAAATAGGTTGAATCCCATATAGACTTATTCATATCCGGATATGTGAAGTTCATCAAAGAAGAAATTGGAATCACTTTATCATGAATAAGGAGATCATCAGGGATTTGAATATCTGCCTCACCATCATTTTCTTCACCAAGGAGACCATCACCAAGCTTTAAAATCCAATCAGCAAATTCTTTTATTTCTTCCAACTGTCTTGGGTCACATCCAACTCTTAGCCGCATATTCTCATTTAGCTTTAGTACTTGACAATGTTTCCATATATAAGAAGAATTCAAAGACGAATTGACTATCATGCTTCTAGTACCTTTAGGGATGACTGGAAGAATTTGTCTAAAATCACCACCGAATACGACGATCTTTCCTCCAAAGGGTTTGCTTTGGATGTTCGGTTCACTTGAACGTGATATGTCTCTCAATGTCTTATCAAGAGCCTCAAAACAATGCTTGTGGGTCATAGGTGCTTCGTCCCAGATAATCAATTTTGTTTTTTTAATTAAGTCACCTAATTCACTATTCGGCTCTATCGAACAAATTGGATCTTCATTAATGTTTATAGGAATTACAAACCTTGAGTGAGCAGTTCTACCACCGTCCAATAAAAGTGAGGCAATTCCACTTGATGCAATATTCAATACTATTTCACCCTTAGACCGTAATGCAGCTGAAAACGTCTTCCAAAGAAAAGTCTTCCTAGTTCCACCATAACCGTATATAAAGAAAACACCTCCATCTCCTTTGCAATCGCATTCATAACAGTTTCATAAACATTTTTTTACCAGCATTTAAAGACCTTAGATAAGTACCATGTTCTCTTTCTAGAGCCACTCTATCATAAGTGTAACACCCCAACCGATGGCGGAAACATCGGGATGAGACGAAAACGAGATTGCTCATTGCTCACAACATTATTAAGTGACAATAATTAGTTAAACCATATTTCATTTCATAAGAATTGTCAAATACATCAATGTAACAAAACAAAGAACAACCTAACATTTGCAAAGTCATAACAAAGTTGATACGTCGACATTAAACCTAACGTCTAATTTGTGTGTATCTAGTCCTTGCTATATTGTTTTCATAGCGTCATCTCCTTCAACCTGTAACATGTTTTAAAATAAAGTCAATGCAAAAGCAAAGGCGAGTACACAAGTTTAAGCATAGCATACGTATACGAATAAAGTTTTAACAATCCTCATGGCAACTAAATCTATACAAGAGCAATATCAAGGCATGCAATGCTAATAATCAAACCCGTAACGCAATCACGATGTTTTAACATGACCTCATGTGTAAAGCGATGGAGGTGGATGCGTGAATTCCTATAGCGCTAAGCATGTCAAACAAGGCTAAAAATAGTTAATGACTAAAGCATAGCACAACGTTTATCCCCAGACAAGCAACAAGTATACGATTCAAGTAGTCATGTGTATAGGATTGTTTGTGCGTTTCATAAAGTTTAAGTGTTTGTGATTTTTGTATATGGAAACATGTTACACCCAAAAAGTGATATAAAACAAATGTGGGTCGAGTGTACTCACAGTATTGCTAAGTCTTCTTTGGAAATACCGCGACGAGTTGATCAGTGGGAGAAAAGGGGAAACCGAAGTCACCTTAAAGGCAACTGAATGGGTATAAGTAAACGGAAATTATGACGGAGGATTTGATTTGAAGTTGATTGAATGTTTATATGTATAACATAGTCTATACGACGATTCTAGGTTTGAATTTATTAATATATTATAGGAATGCTGTCAAGATAATAAGTAATTATATATACCTTTGAATTCAATGTGTTATCTCTAGTTGTCGACTATAAGGTATATACATATACATCTTTCGTGACAGTCGTAACGGTAGTATATATCTCGTCGTTAAATAAATATATTTTGTCGAAACATATAACTCATATGTATCTTGTCAAAAAAGTAATATAGATATATATATACATATATATCTATATATGTTGTAGTAGCGAAATATATTTGCCGAAAGGAAGTATTAGATATATTTATATGTTTTATCAAAACATGTAATGTATACATACATATATGTTGTCGAAAAAGTCTAATAAGTAAAAATATATATCTTGTCGCTCGGTATATTTAAGTAGATACGTTTCTTCGATAAGCGTACTAAATATATATATATATATATTTCATGTCGAAAGATATGATTAAATAAGTATATACATTTTGTCGATAAAGTATCATGTATAATATATTTTGTCGCTAAAAAAATAAATAGACATATTTTGTCGATAAACGGACAGAGTTTCCTCTTGTTTTTGGACAATCCCGACAACATATGTGTCGATATATTTTTCCAAAACACAACAATAAACAACGCAAGAATCGACGAAACACTATAAATGTTTACATACTCTTTTATGTCTACAAATTTTATAAGGTTCGGTTACGTGATTATAACACTAATTAAATACAAAACAATATAAATAATAACATAAAAATTTGCGGCGTTAAAAGTATACCGTGACGTGTTTTGATTGAGTTGACTAAAGCATTGACTGAACTTGGCCCCGAACACCGAATCGAACATCGAACCGAACATCGAATCTGACTGGTTTGACTGGCGTTGATTGTTTGACCAGTTTTGACTTTCGTTGACCAGGTTTGACTTTCGTTGACCAAGTTGACCAGGTTTGACCGAACACCAAACGAGACCCGAAATCGAACTAAGACCCGAAACGAACATGGTCTGAACCGAAACCCGAACAGGAACTGTTGTTTACTGATGTTGTCTCGAACCCGCGACTGTTTTGACCACAGTTGACCAGGTTTGACCTGGTTTGACCGCCAAACTGAGCTGAAAACTGGAATAACAACAATCGAACATGAATCGATTCTTAACCAATTTAACACTTGAAACGTGACTACCTGAACTGAATCGAGGTTGAACCTGAGCCAGCTGTTGACTGGTGTTGACTGTTTGACCAGGTTCGACTCGAACCGAAACGCGTATGGACCAAGCTGACCCGAATCTGCTCGCTAACCTGCTTTGACCGAGACCTGGACCAACTGTGTGGAGCCGTGTTGAACCGCTCATGACCCGAGCCGAAGAAACCACAGCTGACCCGACAAGAGCCCAAGCCAAAACAGAATCGGACAAGCTCAGCCTGAACCGAAATCGGAATCGTTGAACATGAAATCTGACCCGAACGCATCTTGAATCGAAGCGTTGAAACTCGTCGGAAGGAGACCCGGACTGCCGCCGCTTACGAGGGCGCTTCCGTCGACCCGCCGTCGCTCCCATGTTGCTGCGGCTTGCTGCTGCTTCGCTGGCTGCCGATGTCGCGCCGCTGGAGGTGACGGCTGCTGCCGCCATCGATCGAAATCCCTCGGAGCCGTCATAGTCGCGCCACCACCACCACCTACTTTCTCTCTATCTCGTCTCTCTCTCCTTACAGCTCTCTCTCTCTCTCTCTCTCTTGTCTGTAAGTATATAAGCGGGTGTGTGTGTGTCGGGTTTAAGAGATCGCAGGGATGTATGAGTGTGAGGGGTGTTACCGGAGAAGAAGGGTGCCGCCAGAGACGGCGCCGGTCGCCGAGAAACGCCGAGAAGGGGGGTGGCGGCTGGTGTTGAGAGTGAGCCTTAGGGTTAGATGATGAAGATGAGGGTTAGGGGAGGTTTATGTAGGTAGGTTTAAGTGGTAAGGGTTTGATGGGTTGGGTTTAAAAGCCTGAGAGTGGCCCGAACGCGATTCTGAAGCCCATTTCTACGCCCGAGCGTTATGGAATAGCGTAAAATTTTATTTAAGTTTTAAACACGGGAATTAAATGTAAGACATCAAAAATATCGCGTTCGGTTGTCGTTTCGTTAAAAACACGAAAAAATGTGTTGTTTCCGTTTTTACACCATTTTTCGATCCGATTGTAGTTGCGACTCAGGAAATAGAAAACGAGCGCGAATTTTTATAAAAACAATAAATATTGGAAATACGAGGCGTTACAATAAGAAAGTTCTTTCATTATCAAACGATTGTTCAATGATGAAATGTAGTCTTGAGAAACACTTGGCATGCCAGCAAAGTTTTTCAGTGTACTGCCATTGCTCAGAAGCAACCTTTCGATATGTGATAGACAAAGGTTTTCAACTTCTTTTTCTTGAAGAACCAAATCTAAAACAAATTTTAAAAAACATTAGCAACAATAATGAATTCATGAGGTATTGAAAAATGTTAAAAAAACATATCGATAAGTTTAATTAAATAATTCAATTACCTGGAATATGAGTGATCTTCCGTTGTTGGTGCAAAATGTCTTCACATAATAGAGACTTTGTTTCTGACCAGAAAACTGCAGGATGAGCTATGGAGTCGGACAATAGTAACATCACAAAAAACATCCGTAAAAAATCTCCGGATGACCATATGTTGGCTTCTTTCATCCCATTTACATGTTCCTTATCATCGTCTAATAGTCCTCGTGCAAAACATGCATCTTTGTATGATTTAAAAAGTTGTCCATCGACTGTTTTTATATCTTCAAAACAGGTTGGTCCTCTAACATGATTCAATAAAATCCTCAAGTGGTAACTTTCACCAAGTGATGGTGGGACATAATGTATTCTACCAACTGATCCATATATTTGCTTTCTTGGGTTCCACTTCCGTTTATTACGTATCCATACATAATATCTCGGGAAATCTATATACTTCAATGTCCTGGCAAATGCATCTACTTTGTTACAATTCATCCACTCAGTAAACATTGACATTTTCACCGTCGGATTACTAACAACATCACACAAATTAGAATCATCATCATATACAATGTTTTGACCATCTTTGCAATGGAAAGATAAAACTTCCACAACTGGATATCGATAGTGTATATCATACTAGAATATTCTCCACGCAGCTTCACAAGCAGAAATGTACCTACAATCAAGGTATGCTTTTACTTCATCTACAACTTTGTTCTGCTGATTGTCATTGTTGGTGTTGTTGGATTGGAAAACTTGAGCTCTAACTGTCCCTTATTAATATATTTAAACAAATATTTAATAGAGCCTGACTGGTTGCACCATTCGACGTTCATAGTAGAAGCGCATTGTAAGGAACTACAAAACGATTATCAAGTGCAACACCATTCTTTTCTACTATAAAACCTGTTTGACGACGCCGGTATACAGGATATCCTTCGGAATCAACAGAAGTTTCATCTACAAATTTTTTGGGAAACTTTCTAGACCATTTATGACGAACCATACACGGACACTCGGGATTGTCTGCCCCACATGGTCCATGAATCATAAATAGCTTGACAAGCTCATATAATTCCGGATTAGCATCTTTATCTGGTATTTCCGCACTAATGACACGATCGATATCAGATACAGTTGGGAATTTGCTCAGGACTCAAGAACAAACTGATGTGAGCATGTGGCAGTCCACGCTTCTGAAATTCAACTGTATAAATAACTGAAATATTGAAAAGAAATACAAGTTATATCATAATAGTTATTCATAAATTGAATCATAAGTTAAAGTGAAATCTACGTTGTCACACCCCAACCCGCAGCGGAATAAGAGTCGGGGCATAATTGGGTTAGCACCAAAGCTCATGATGTTTACTAATATGTTTCATATTTATTAAATTCAAATTACATCTCAAAGTTTCAAGTCAAATTCATACAATACAAGGAAAGGAAAAATTAACTAAAACAATTCAAAATCTAAACTGGTTTATTCTTCTAGGCCGCCCTATATGTTTCTTGCTTCAACTTGATCACCTGTATCATGTGTAAAAATGGAGAATTTTGGGTCAACAAAAGTTGGCGAGTGAACCTTATAAAAAAACATTTGTTATTGATTCCTTGTTGTATTTAATATGGAAAATTGTGCAATAATCATATATGAACAAACGTATGTAAACAAACAATCACAAACACCTTACATGAGTATATGATATGAATGACAATGTATATGTTGGCAACCTCTCGTTCACGCTCATAGGTAATGGGGAACGGACGGCCTGTGATGATGTATGTGAGATCAAGGCTCAATCAAACGGAGCCGATCTTATGTTGGCAACGCCTCGTTCACGCTCATAGGTAATGGGGAACAGCTCACGCTCATAGGTAATGGGGAGCGGCGGCCTATGATAATGTATGTACTGAAAGTGATAACTTTAAATCTAAACATTAACCACACGAACAATTGATATACATATTGGCAACAAATTTGATCATGAATATGATGGATGCACAAGTGTTTAATTTAAATAATAATAGCGACACATGATACACCCCAAAATGTGATTAAAACGGGGAA
This sequence comes from Scalesia atractyloides, assembly GCA_947069175.1. Classification (NCBI taxonomy): domain Eukaryota; kingdom Viridiplantae; phylum Streptophyta; class Magnoliopsida; order Asterales; family Asteraceae; genus Scalesia; species Scalesia atractyloides. The sequence continues at coordinate 53,378,069 of CAMTDV010000019.1, forward strand.
TTGGTAGAGGTTCACTCACATTGGGTGCGTTCGGTTGATGATGTTGAATGCGCACGAGTTTAGCGGATGGATCGACGAGGAATAACTAACCTAATAAATAACGAAAGGGTACGGTAAATAAGTGGATTTTATTAACAATTTTAATAGGATTTTTGGATATATTTTTGTGAGTTTAAGGCTATTTTCTAACTTTAAAAACATTATTTTTAATTATTTTTAATTGATTTTTAAATTAAATAAATAAATAAAAATATATAAAAATGTTGACTTTGACCGTTGACCATGACTGTTGACCGTTGACCATTGACCGGTTCGGTCGTGAATATTATTGCACTGAGTGAGTCTCGAACCCGTGACCTCCCGTACGCGTGCACGCAGCTCTACCAACTGAGCTACGTGTCTAACCCGAAATATTTCTGTTTTTAATTATATTTATATACTATTTAACTTAATCCGAAAGTCATTTATTTAGAAAGGATTTAATTGTATCAAACCGGTGATCTCCACAGGTCTCGAACATGGGACCTGTGGTTTAGTTTGGCACACAGTCCACCGCTGGACTGTGTGTCTAACCTGGTTAGGTTTTTATTATACTTAACATCTTACTGTGAGTTAACCCGGTTCGGTTTTAAAAAAAACATTTTTATTTCCGAGGATAGGGTCGTGATAGGGATCGAACTCGAGACGTATGTGTATTGTTTGCACACAGTCCACCGCTGGACTGTGTGTCTAACCCGTTCATAATACTGATTTTAATTAATCTTATAATCATAAACGACTTCGTCTTCTTCGCTCAAGAACACAGACAATGATTAATCAACTGTTTCATGTTTAATTCGATTAACGAAGATTGTCAGCGATTGAAAAGTAATGGACAGAGAGGGTTTGGGGAAAGAATGTACCGAATCAGATGTCTTGCTCAGAACTCCGGCAAGGATTAGTCGGCTCTGTTTTGTGAACTTCGTCTGTTCGGATCAATTAACAGTTTTGATTGCTTAGATGTGAAATTGAGTTACTAAACAATGATTAACAGGAGGTTTAGTTGATCATACCGATTAACAACGTGAGTTTGGAAATTCCAGCGATTTTCCGGCGAGTACAGAATATCCGGCAACGTCGTCTGGGATTGATTCTGGGTGATGGATTGATGTTAGTAATGGTCTAACAATGGAATGGAACAGAAAGAGTCGAGGTATTTACCGTGTTGATGTGAGTCTCGGTTTTCCGGCGAAAGTCCGGTGATGGCAGAAAAGTTCCGGCGAGTGAAATTGCGTCGAGAATTGGTGTGATTTTGAGCGAAAAGATTACCAGAGGCTAGGGTGAGTATTTATAGGAAAGAATATCAATGAATTGGGTCCGGTTTCTGTTTTGATTCGTTGGTCAATTATTATTCGGCGGTTATGACTGATGTCGCGGAACTGGACATCGGTTATAACCGATGTAAGAGTTAATACGCACGCTAAGCCGAATGAAACCGATAATAATTGGCGAAGTCGTCGGAATTTCCGGCGACTGCGAAATGGGCACGTCGATTGACTGCTTTTGAAATCGGGTTTTGTTATATGAATTAATTGTTTCGATATATCACCAAAGAACACAAGTGGCGGAGTGGTTTGGTGTATGTGAGTTAAGACTTTGAGGTTCCCGGCTGACCCGGGTCGAATCCCGGCAGCCGGTTTTTCTTTTTAATTATTTTATTTTTACTTTTTAACAAATATAGTTTATAAATTCTAATTTGTTTATTAATTATGTATCGTTTAAAATTAAAATTTGTCATAAATAGGCAACGAAAATTTAAAACTGATTATTTGATTAATAAACGAAGCGGGTTTTGAAAAACCCGTTTTTCGACGGATGTTACAGTATCCCCTAGTTTTAGAAATTTCGTCCCGAAATTTAAGTAGTATTGGTAACAGGAAATAGATGTGGGTATTTCTCGCGCATTGAGTCTTCACGTTCCCAAGTAAACTCAGGTCCTCATTTCGACTCCCAGCGTACCCTGACAATTGGAATGCAGCTTCGTCTTAAACGTTTCTGTCCGAAGTCCAAAATTTCTACTGGTCTTTCAATGAAATGCATAGATTCATCGACTTGAATGTCTTCTAGAGGAATATGGAGATTTTCATCGACGAGGCACTTCTTCAAGTTCGATATGTGGAATGTGGGATGAATTTTGTTGAGTTCCTCTGGTAGGTCAAGCTTGTATGCTACAGGTCCTACTCTTTCGAGTATCTTGAAAGGTCCTACGTAGCGTGGTGCTAGCTTGCCTTTTTGGCCAAAACGAACCACTCCCTTCCACGGCGATACTTTTAAAAGTACTTGGTCACAATGTTAAATTCCAAGGGCTTTCGTCGTTTGTCTGCATAACTCTTTTGACGACTTTGCGCCGCTAGAAGGTTGTTTCGAATTTGATGAATCTTGTCTGTTGTTTCTTGTATTAATTCTGGACCGGTGATTTGAGCTTCTCCAATTTCGTGCCAACATATTGGTGATCGGCACTTACGACCATATAACGCTTCGAAAGGTGCCATGCCGATACTTGAATGATAGCTGTTGTTGTACGAAAATTCAAATAATGGTAGATGAGCGTCCCAATTCCCTTTGAAGTCTATGACACATGCTCGAAGCATGTCTTCAAGAGTTTGGATGGTGCGTTCAGACTGTCCATCAGTTTGAGGATGATAAGCGGTACTGAGGTCTAATCGTGTACCCAAAGCGGCTTGTACGGCTTGCCATGTTCGTGAAGTGAAACGACCATCACGATCTGAAATAATGCTTAAGGGTACACCATGACGGCTTACGATTTCGCTGATGTAGATACGAGCTAACTTCTCATTCTTGAAGTCCTCGCGAATCGGAATGAAGTGAGCTGATTTTGTAAGACGATCAATGATTACCCATATGGTGTCATACCCACCAGAAGTGCGAGGTAATCCGGTAATGAAGTCCATGGTTATGTTTTCCCACTTCCATACAGGTATTTCAGGTTGGACTAGAAGTCCTGAGGGTCTTTGATGTTCAGCCTTGACTTTAGAACAGGTAAGGCACTTGGAAACAAAAACAGCAATATCCTTTTTCATGCCAGGCCACCAGTAGGTGTATCGAAGGTCTTGATACATCTTGTCGGCTCCCGGGTGTACAGAGTATCGTGTCTTGTGCGCCTCTTTCATAAGGAAATCGCGAAGGTTATTGTGATCGGGAATCCATATGCGATCTAGATAATATAGAATGCCGTCAGATTTTGTTTCAAGTTTAAGTTCTGCTCCATAAGATAACTCATTGCGTAATTCGTATTCTGTTATGGAAACATGTTGAGCTTCTCGGATTTGATCTTTGATGTCGGTTATGATTTGCGAACATAGAAGACGAATGGAGTTCGCATAACCCTTTCGACTGAGTGCATCGGCCACCACATTTGCCTTACCAGGATGATACCGAATTTCACAGTCGTAGTCATTAAGAAGTTCGACCCATCTTCGTTGCCTCATATTCAACTCCTTTTGGTTAAAGATATGTTGAAGGCTCTTGTGGTCAGTGTAAATTTCACACTTGGTACCATAGAGGTAATGTCTCCATATCTTAAGAGCGAACACAACGGCTCCAAGTTCTAGGTCATGGGTAGTATAGTTCTTCTCATGAGTTTTGAGTTGCCTAGAAGCATAGGCTATCACTTTTCCCCTTTGCATTAATACACAGCCTAGTCCCTGCCCTGATGCGTCGCAATATACTACAAAGTCATCGCAACCTTCGGGGAGTGTGAGGATAGGTGCGTCACAAAGCTTTTGCTTAAGGGTTTGGAAGGATTCTTCTTGTTTAGGTCCCCATATGAAGGGTTTTCCTTTATGTGTTAAAGCCGTGAGTGGTACAGCGATACGAGAGAAATTTGAAATGAAACGGCGATAGTAACCAGCCAAACCAAGGAATGATCTTACTTCGGTTGGTGTACGTGGCGCTTGCCATTCTTGTACTGCTTTGATCTTTGAGGGGTTGACATGTATTCCCTTGTCATTGACGACATGTCTAAGGAATTGTACTTCTCTTAACCAGAATTCGCATTTGGAGAATTTAGCGTAGAGCTTTTCGGTTCTTAAGAGTGTGAGGATGAGTCGAAGGTGTCGTTCATGATCAGTCTTAGACTTTGAGTAAATGAGAATGTCGTCGATGAAGACTATAACAAAACGATCGAGATAGGGTTTGCAGACTCTGTTCATTAGATCCATGAAGACAGCTGGAGCGTTGGTTAGACCAAATGGCATGACCATGAATTTATAATGACCATAACGAGTTCGGAAAGCGGTCTTTGGGACGTCTTCTTCACGTACTCTGAGTTGGTGATAGCCAGAACGAAGGTCGATCTTTGAAAAACAGGTGGCACCCTGGAGTTGGTCTAGAAGATCATCGATGCGAGGTAATGGATAGCGGTTCTTGACCGTTAATTTGTTGAGTTCTCTGTAATCGATACACATGCGAAACGTTCCATCTTTATTCTTCACAAACAGAACAGGTGCACCCCAAGGCGATGAGCTAGGACGTATGAATCCTTTGTCGGTCAGTTCTTGTAATTGACTGGCCAGCTCTTGCATTTCGGATGGGGCTAATCTATAAGGAGATTTCGCGACGGGTGTAGCGCCAGGTATAAGATCAATGCGGAATTCGACTTCTCTCATGGGAGGAAGTCCTAAGATGTCGTCGGGAAAGACTTGCGGGAATTCTTTCACTACAGGTATATCTTCGAGTTTCTTCTCTTTGTTTCCCTTCTTGACAACGTGAGTTAGGAATGCGACATAATTCTTGCGGAGATATTTTCGGGCTTGAAGACAGGACATCAGTTTGAGTCCTTTCGAAGGGGTTTCTCCAAAGATTCGTAGGATTTGACCGTCTGCAAGAGGAATGCGAATGAACTTTTCGCGGCAAACTACTTCAGCATGATGTTGGCTGAGCCAGTCCATGCCGATTATAATGTCAAAACTTCCCAACTTCATAGGAATTAGGTCAACTGGAAAATCGTGATCATTTAGAGTGAGAGTACAGTTTCGGATAATGGAGTTTAATGAGACCGGTTTTCCGTCAGCAACTTCCACCGTTATGGATTCCATAAGTTTATCACGAGTTTGGTTGAGGATGGGTTCAAATTCTAAGGATACAAAACTCTTATCCGCGCCAGTATCAAATAACATGGATGCATAACTACCATTGATGAGAAACGTACCGTTAACCACGTTGTTATCGGCCCTAGCTTGGTTGGCGTTGATGTTAAAGCTCTTCCTCTAGTAGGTGGAGGAGCTTGGTTAGCTTGATTCACCGGATTTTCTTGAGCTTGAGCATGTATGATGTTCACCAAACGTGGACAAGTGTTCCTTGTCACACCCCGACCCGCAGCGGAAAAGGTGATCGGGGCATGATTGGGTTATCATCAAAGCTCATGACATTTATTATGCGTTTCATATTCATTAAATACAATTTAATGGAAATTTACATTAAATATTACAACATGTTCTAACTATCAATCTAAGCTTCTTTGTTCTCTTCTAAGGCATTTCCTATGTTTTCCTTGCTTCAACCTGTTCACCTGTATCATGTGTAAAAGGGTTTTTGGATCAACATAATGTTTGCGAGTGAATCCTATGGAAAACATTTGAACAAGTTTATTTGATTGATTATGAAATGAGTGCACAACCAAACATGAGTAAAAATAGATGTAAACTTATTCAACAATCATAAGATATTAAATAAAGCACATATGAACAATAATGGAACATTTAGAGGCACGCGTTGCTCAACTCGTCTCTCACGAGGAACTGATGGGCCTAATGAATGAATTGCATAAACATGATAATATGAATGACACAACTACAAACAATATAAACTCAATGATACACACATGAACAATAATGAATTGGTTTTGAGGCACGCGTTGTTCAACTCGTCTCCCACGAGGAACTGATGGGCTTAATGAATGAATTTCATATAATTTGACAAAATGAAATAAGTAATCACAACAATATAAACAATCTAAGTTTAGATCACGATATGGTATGGCATAAGTTTAAATAAACGAGTTAATTATTTTTATGACACATGACACACCCCAAAACGTGTAATTTAAAATGGGGGGTTGTAAGATTCACTCACAGTGGGTGCGTTCGGTTGATGATGTTGAATGCACGCGAAGTGGTTTTAACCACGAGTGAGATTAACCTAGATAAATCGCATTATGGTTTGGTAAGTAAACGGATTTTATTAATCCATTTTAGTAGAATTGTTGGGTGTATTTTTGTGAGTTTAAGGCTATTTTCTAACCTTAAAAATGTTATTTTTAAGTATTTTTAATTGATTTTTAATTAAAATAAATAAATAAAAATAATAAAAAAAATTTGACTTTTTTTGACCGTTGACTTTGACTTTGACTGTAACAGTGACTGTTGACCGGTTCGAATGCGAGTATAAGTGCGCTGAGTGAGGCTCGAACCCGAGACCTCCCGTACGCGTGCACGCAGCTCTACCAACTGAGCTACGTGTCTAACCCGTCATATATCTGTTTTTAATTATATTTATATTAATTAGTTTAAACCGAAAATCATTTATTTTTAAAAACGATTTAATTGAATCGGACCGGTGCGCTCCACAGGTCTCGAACCCGGGACCTGTGGGTTGCGTAACACACAGTCCACCGCTGGACTGTGTGTCCAGCTTGTTAACTAATCTGATTTTTATTATACTTAAATACAAATTAAGTATTTACATTTCTGTCTTATTTTAAAAAGTTAGATAATTGTCCGAGTCGGTGCAGTAGACCGGACTCGAACTCGTGACGTGCAATTTAAACATACACACAGTCCACCGCTGGACTGTGTGTCTAACTTGGTTATTATTCCGGTTATTAATATACTTAACATATAACAGTGTGACTCCGGTTCGGTTAACAACAAAAAAAACGTTTTTTATTAAGGCAGCGTGTGTGGAACAAGATTCGAACTCGAGACGTTAGTGTGATTAATGTGCACACAGTCCACCGCTGGACTGTGTGTCTAACCCGAGTAATTTCTTGATTTAAATTATACTTATATGTTCCGTAACTTCGTCTTCTTCGTTGAGTTTTATCCAGAAATGATGGCTGACTGGTTCGAAGTTTTATTCAGGTTTCTTTAGCGTTTTTAGGTTAATTACAGATAAGATATAAGTAAAAAGAAAGGAAATTAGGCGTGAAGTATACCGACTGGCTTCCTCTGTTTTCCGGCAGAACTCCGGCGACAGCAACCACTTCCGGCGACGTGTGTCTTGCAGCAGCGAGTCTTCAGAAAGTTTGAAAAAGGTATGGGTGACTTCGGTATAAGCTTAGGGGGTTCAGTAAGGCTCAGAAATGAGGAACCCGGTTTTCCGGCGATTTGCAGGTGATTTCCGGCGAGTGAGTTTTCGCCGAGAAAGGGTGCGGTTTTGAGCGAAAAAGGTTTGCAGAGGTTCGGGGGGGTATTTATAGGGCAAATTATCGATGAACTTGGTCTGATTTCCGACTTGATTCGTCGGTTTGAATTTCTCCGGCGGTTATAGTTTGTGTCGCGGACTCATACGTCGGTTATAACCGATATAGGTTTAAAGTTTACGTTATAACGGAAGGATTCGTTAAATTATTAGTGAGATCGCCGGGATTTCCGACGACTGCATTTGGGCGCCGGTTTTGAATTCGGAAAGTCATGATATGAATTTAATGATCTTAATAATTAACAGAGAACATCAGTGGCGCAGTGGTTTATGTGTTGAGTGTTAAGACTTTGCTGACCGGTACTGACCCGGGTTCGAAACCCGGCAGAACCAAACTATTTTTATTTTCTTATTTTTGACAGTTTTTCAAAAACAAACTATATATTCCCATATAATAATTAATTATGTATCGTTTAAAATTATTTTGGGCATTAAATTTGCAACGAAATTTTTAACTGATTGTTCGGTTAATTAAACGGAGCGGGTTTGGTAAAATCCGTTTTTTGACGGATGTTACAGTATCCCCTGCTTTTTAGAAATTTCGTCCCGAAATTTAAATAGTGATATATTTGACTAAAAGAATGATGCTGTTTAGTTTGACAGTTACATGCTTAGAAGAAGTAAGGGTTTAAGTTTTTGTTCGAGGCGGTAACGTTCCTTGTAAGGGTTAAGTACCCTATTACAGGAATCGTTTTTTGTTACCTACTGTAAAAGTATTGATAAGCAGAATTTATTCGCTAACTATGATATCATGCATAAAAGTTTGAATATGTTTGGAAGGGTATGGTTATATCCTAAGGCAAAACTTCTAATACTACAACCTACATGGAACATAAATAAACATAACAGCTAATATTTGAACATAAATAAACACAACAGCTAATATCAGTAAGTTATGATTGGTTCTATGACTATAGAACATAAATAAACACAACAGCTAATATTTGAATCCACATTCTGATAGCATATATGTTTGAATGGTAGTAGTTCCTCTCTCGTTTGTTATGATGGAGAGGTTAGTTTATGTAGAAGTGGAACACAATCCAATCTCTTTAAATAGCAAGATGATATAAATGTAACACAAATTTCAACCAAGGCAATACTAAATCCTACATGGGACATCTCATAACCGCCTGATAATGCCTCTGATCCTTTGGCAAGAATACTTATATATAGGAAGTACCAGCGGCGTATCCACCATATTCTTGCCAGATTTTCATTGGTTTTATCCACAAGTTATGATTAGTTACCAAGAAACTAATAAATCCTACATAGAACTTCTCATAACCGTCTGACAATGCCTCTGATCCTTTGACAAGAATACTTATATATAGGAAGTACCAGCGGCGTATCCACCATATTCTTGTCAAATTTTCATTGGTTTTATCAGTGAATTATGATTAGTCCTATATAACTCTACAACCAATACAACAAACATAAAATACTGAAATGAAAATGTCCGTGCGATCAAGGCTCAATCAAACGGAGCCGATCGTATTGCATGTACTGAAAATGAAATTGTCTGTGCGCTCAAGGCTCAATCAAACGGAGCCGAGCGTATTGCATGTACTGAAAATGAATAACTTAATCTAAACAACAATCACACAAACAGCCTATGCATGGAACCTCTCATAACCGCCTGATAATGCCTCCGATCATTTGACAAGAATACTTATATATAGAAAGTACCAGCGGCGTATCCACCATATTCTTGTCAAATTCTCATTGACTTTATCCGCAAGTTATGATTAGTTCTATACGACTCTACAACAAACACAACAACCACAAGATACTGATAATGAAAATGTCTGTGCGATCAAGGCTCAATCAAACGGAGCCGATCGTATTGCATGTACTGAAAATGAAAATATCTGTGCGCTCAAGGCTCAATCAAACGGAGCCGAGCGTATTGCATGTACTGAAAATGAATAACTTAATCTAAACAACAATCACACAAACAGCCTATGCATGGAACCTCTCATAACCGCCTGATAATGCCTCCGATCATTTGACAAGAATACTTATATATAGGAAGTACCAGCGGCGTATCCACCATATTCTTGTCAAATTCTCATTGACTTTATCCGCAAGTTATGATTAGTTCTATGCGACTCTACAACAAACACTACAACCACAAGATACTGATAATGAAAATGTCTGTGCGATCAAGGCTCAATCAAACGGAGCCGATCGTATTGCATGTACTGAAAATGTAAAATGAACTGTGCAATCAAGGCTCAATCAAACGGAGCCGATCGTATTGCATGTAATGAAAATGTAAAATGAACTGTGCGATCAAGGCTCAATCAAACGGAGCCGATCGTATGCGGGCACGCCAGGTTCAACCGCATAATAAAATGGGGAACAGGCTCAACACTCATAAATGGGGAGCGGCTCAACGCTCATAAATGGGGAGCAGGCTCAACGCTCATAAATGGGGAGCGGCGGCCTCGGCAATTGCATATACTGAAAATAATAAACAATAATTACTCTAACAGTCTACACATGGAACCTCTCATAACCGCCAGATAATGCTTCTGATCCTTTGACAAGAATACTTATATATAGGAAGTACCAGCGACGTATCCACCGTATTCTCGTCAAAGTTTCATTGGCTTTATTCTTAAGTTATGATTGGTTCGATGTGATAAAGAAGAACATAAAACTAAACGATAGAAGTTGAATCTGGATTTTCGGTGAAGAGGGCTAGTTGGGTGTCTTCGTTTGGGCCGTCATTATCTTCGACAGGATTTGCGTTGATATTGAAGACTCTTCCTCTTGCTGGTGGCCTAGCGGTTGGGTTTTCTTGGTTTACTTGGTTAACTGGGTTTGATTGGGCTTGAGCGTTGATGACGTTAACCAATTGAGGGCATGTGTTTCTAAAGTGGGTAGGGTCGCCACAATTGAAACAAGTTCGAACATATGGGAACACGGGGTATTGGGGTTGTTGATAGGTTTGGGCCATGTTTTGAGTAGGGGAAGAGGTTTGGTTTTGAAAGGTGCGGCAAACCTTGCTCAAATGACCATAGCGTCCACAGGTTGCACATAGACGACAAGGTAAGGTATGGGGATGGTGATAAAAACAGTTGTTGCATCGAGGGTGAGGTCCAAGATATGGTTTCTTATTTGGGTAAGTTGAGTTGGGTGCCACTTGAGTGATTGGGATAGCTTGGATGGGTATGGCGTGTGGTTGGATAGCAGCGAAAAGTTGCCCGTCTCTTTTTCTCTTAGGATTGGGTTGAGAAGGGGATTCGGTTTGGGTGGAGTCGGAGGTTTCAGTCGATTCTTTATCCTTCTTCTTCTCCTCCTTAAAGTCTTTGTTTCGGATTCGGTTCTCGGTGAGCTCTGTTGCTAACTCCATTGCTGCTTCCAAAGTTGCAGGCTTGGTACTTATTACAGGGTCTTGAATCTTTGACGGAAGACCACGAATGTAATGCTCGATCAAACGGTAGAGGGGAGTGAACATGTTGGGAACCATTTGATATAACTCGAGGAATCTTTTGTTGTACGTGGTGTGGTCTCCTTCCTTTTGCTTCAACGAATAAAATTCATCTTCTAATTTCTTGATTTCGCTCCTTGGGCAAAATCGTCTGGTCATGTTTTCCTTCAATTCGTTCCAAGTTAAGGTCATAGAATCGTCGACGCCTCGTTTGGCCTTCTCTGTATTCCACCAAGTAAGTGCTATCCCATATAATCGACCGATAGTATGTCGCACTTTGCGATCATCGGGACAATCGCAATTTAGAAAGGTGTTCTCCATCTCTTCAAACCAATGGAGGGGAGCAGTGACGCCTTCAATCCCTTTGTATTTCGGAGGGTCGCATGATTTGAAATGCTTGTAGGTGCATTTAGTGGTATTTGAGGGAGAGTTGATAATGTTTTGGTTTTCTTGATTGACAGGATTAACGGTGAGTGCTTGTTGTACTTGGATTACAATGTTGGGTATTACGGCAGCCATTTGTTGAGCGATTAAGGCAGCCATGCGCTCGCGGGCTTTTCCTGCTCTCGTCTTCCTACGGGCGAGGTTAGAAGACATCTTCAAGGAATACATGTCAAGAGTATGAGTTGGATGTTTTGGGTTCATGGGTCGCACTAGGAATGAACATTCATAAAATAATTATAGAAAAATAAATCTACTACATCCATAGGATGTCTTGGGCTTTGCTCGCCATTAGGCCCTACATGCCGCCATACTTTACCTTTGTAATCATGTGGGCCCCCATGAATACCGGTTTTTCATATGGTTCGCACGGGTTTGCCAGGTTGCGTACACTAAAACCCGGAGAAAATCGAGAAATATGTATACAACGTGTGATGTTCGGAATGTGTCCAGGTGTAGACACGGTGACACCTCAAAGTGGGTTAGTTCGAACGATGTTTGGTGTGGCATGCTTTGGCCTAATAGGTCCTTCGTACTCTCATCGTTGGTCCCCAGGTAGGCAAACTAGTCCGTTATATTGGATTTATACGAATGCCAACCTAGACAGGACGTTCCGACTATCGGTACTTGTACCCTTTCAGTTACTACATGCCCGTCGCAGAACTTACTTTGATGAGATTTGAAAATTGCAACAAAATCTTTGAATAATGAGAATATGAAAATGAATTGAATATATGAACATTGATATATGTATAATGAATATGTATATAAGCATGTATGTTTGACTGTAAATGTAAACAAATATGAAACAAATAAATATCACAAGTTTGTATGTAACCACCTAATCAATTAAAATTTAGGCAGACTATTGTATAGGCTCTAAGGGTCTAATAACCTATCCTATATCCCTATAGTAATGGCTCTGATACCAATCTGTCACACCCCGACCCGCAGCGGAAAAGGTGATTGGGGCATGATTGGGTTATCATCAAAGCTCATGACATTTATTATGCGTTTCATATTCATTAAATACAATTTAATGGAAATTTACATTAAATATTACAACATGTTCTAACTATCAATCTAAGCTTCTTTGTTCTCTTCTAAGGCATTTCCTATGTTTTCCTTGCTTCAACCTGTTCACCTGTATCATGTGTAAAAGGGTTTTTGGATCAACATAATGTTGGCGAGTGAATCCTATGGAAAACATTTGAACAAGTTTATTTGATTGATTATGAAATGAGTGCACAACCAAACATGAGTAAAAATAGATGTAAACTTATTCAACAATCATAAGATATCAAATAAAGCACACATGAACAATAATGGAACATTTAGAGGCACGCGTTGCTCAACTCGTCTCTCACGAGGAACTGATGGGCCTAATGAATGAATTGCATAAACATGATAATATGAATGACACAACTACAAACAATATAAACTCAATGATACACACATGAACAATAATGAATTGGTTTTGAGGCACGCGTTGTTCAACTCGTCTCCCACGAGGAACTGATGGGCTTAATGAATGAATTTCATATAATTTGACAAAATGAAATAAGTAATCACAACAATATAAACAATCTAAGTTTAGATCACGATATGGTATGGCACAAGTTTAAATAAACGAGTTAATTATTTTTATGACACATGACACACCCCAAAACGTGTAATTTAAAAGGGGGAGTTGTAAGATTTACTCACAGTGGGTGCGTTCGGTTGATGATGTTGAATGCACGCGAAGTGGTTTTAACCACGAGTGAGATTAACCTAGATAAATCGCATTATGGTTTGGTAAGTAAACGGATTTTATTAATCCATTTTAGTAGAATTGTTGGGTGTATTTTTGTGAGTTTAAGGCTATTTTCTAACCTTAAAAATGTTATTTTTAAGTATTTTTAATTGATTTTTAATTAAAATAAATAAATAAAAATAATAAAAAAATTTGACTTTTTTTGACCGTTGACTTTGACTTTGACTGTAACAGTGACTGTTGACCGGTTCGAATGCGAGTATAAGTGCGCTGAGTGAGGCTCGAACCGAGACCTCCCGTACGCGTGCACGCAGCTCTACCAACTGAGCTACGTGTCTAACCCGTCATATATCTGTTTTTAATTATATTTATATATTAATTAGTTTAAACCGAAAATCATTTATTTTTAAAAACGATTTAATTGAATCGGACCGGTGCGCTCCACAGGTCTCGAACCCGGGACCTGTGGGTTGCGTAACACACAGTCCATCGCTGGACTGTGTGTCCAACTTGTTAACTAATCTGATTTTTATTATACTTAAATACAAATTAAGTAGTTTCATTTCTGTCTTATTTTAAAAAGTTAGATAATTGTCCGAGTCGGTGCAGTAGACCGGACTCGAACTCGTGACGTGCGATTTAAACATACACACAGTCCACCGCTGGACTGTGTGTCTAACTTGGTTATTATTCCGGTTATTAATATACTTAACATATAACAGTGTGACTCCGGTTCGGTTAACAACAAAAAAAACGTTTTTTATTAAGGCAGCGTGTGTGGAACAAGATTCGAACTCGAGACGTTAGTGTGATTAATGTGCACACAGTCCACCGCTGAACTGTGTGTCTAACCCGAGTAATTTCTTGATTTAAATTATACTTATATGTTCCGTAACTTCGTCTTCTTCGTTGAGTTTTATCCAGAAATGATGGCTGACTGGTTCGAAGTTTTATTCAGGTTTCTTTAGCGTTTTTAGGTTAATTACAGATAAGATATAAGTAAAAAGAAAGGAAATTAGGCGTGAAGTATACCGACTGGCTTCCTCTGTTTTCCGGCAGAACTCCGGCGACAGCAACCACTTCCGGCGACGTGTGTCTTGCAGCAGCGAGTCTTCAGAAAGTTTGAAAAAGGTATGGGTGACTTCGGTATAAGCTTAGGGGGTTCAGTAAGGCTCAGAAATGAGGAACCCGGTTTTCCGGCGATTTGCAGGTGATTTCCGGCGAGTGAGTTTTCGCCCAGAAAGGGTGCGGTTTTGAGCGAAAAAGGTTTGCAGAGGTTCGGGGGGGTATTTATAGGGCAAATTATCGATGAACTTGGTCTGATTTCCGACTTGATTCGTCGGTTTGAATTTCTCCGGCGGTTATAGTTTGTGTCGCGGACTCATACGTCGGTTATAACCGATATAGGTTTAAAGTTTACGTTATAACGGAAGGATTCGTTAAATTATTGGCGAGATCGCCGGGATTTCCGACGACTGCATTTGGGCACCGGTTTTGAATTCGGAAAGTCATGATATGAATTTAATGATCTTAATAATTAACAGAGAACATCAGTGGCGCAGTGGTTTATGTGTTGAGTGTTAAGACTTTGCTGACCGGTACTGACCCGGGTTCGAAACCAGGCAGAACCAAACTATTTTTATTTTCTTATTTTTGACAGTTTTTCAAAAACAAACTATATATTCCCATATAATAATTAATTATGTATCGTTTAAAATTATTTTGGGCATTAAATTTGCAACGAAATTTTTAACTGATTGTTCGGTTAATTAAACGGAGCGGGTTTGGTAAAATCCGTTTTTTGACGGACGTTACATTCCTAAAGTGGTTTGGGTCTCCACAGTTGTAGCAAGCCCGCATGGGTTGCATCATGGGGTAGTTGGGTTGGTAGTAGGTTTGGGCCATATGTTGTGTAGGTGGTAGTAGTAGGGGTTGTTGGGCTTGACCCATTATTTGATGGTGGGTTTGGGTTGTGGGTTGGTTGCGGTTCATTCGCTGCAGTGAGCGGCAGGTTTGGATGGTGTGACCCGCACGACCACAGCTGGTGCAATATTGACAAGGGTGTTCGGGAGAGTGATGGTATTGGCAACGGGTGCATTTTGGATATGGGCCGGAGTATGGCCTTTTGTATGGTGCGGGTGAGGGGGCAACTTGAGTAATGGGTGCAGCAGGGATAGGGAAATTTGTTTGGGTGACAGCAAAGTTTCTGGTATTTCGTTTCCTCTTGTTAGAAAACTTTGAGGAGGAGGTGGAATGGTTTGAAGTTTGGCCCTCAAGGGGGCTTTCTTTTTCTCCTCCTTGAATTTACCGTTTCTGATGCGATTCTCGGTAAGTTCGGTAGCTAATTCCATAGCAGCTTCGAGAGTTGCAGGCGAAGTGCTGAGAACTGAGTCTTGAATTTTCGAGGGGAGGCCTCGAATATAGTGTTCAACCAAGCGGTATGCTGGGGTGAACAAGTTAGGAACCATCTGGTTCAGCTCCAGAAATCTTTTGTTGTAAGAAGTATGGTCTCCTTCCTTTTGCTTCAGCGAGTGGAATTCATCTTCCAACTTCTTGAGTTCGCTTCTTGGGCAGAAGCGTTTTGTCATTATTTCCCTTAACTCTTCCCACGTTAAGGCCATAGCGTCTTCAACTCCTCTCTTACCCTTCTCGGTATTCCACCAGGTCAGGGCTACTCCAAATAATCTCCCGGTTGCGTAACGTACCTTGCGATCCTCGGGACAATCGCAATTGAGGAAGGTGTTTTCCATTTCCTTAAACCAGTGGAGGAGAGCGGTGACACCTTCGGTCCCTTCATACTTTGGGGGATCGCAAGATTTGAAGTGTTTGTAGGAGCACTTCTTGGAGGGAGGGTTGTCGATGTTTTGATCCTCTTGATTGGGTGGGTTGATAGGATTCGCGGAGAGCTTGTTGGACTTGAATTACAATATCGGGAAGCACTGCGGCCATTTGTTTTGCAATTTGAGTGGCCAAGCGTTCGTTTGACCTTCCTGACTTTCGACCTCCACGTAGCTGCCTAGCCGACATCTACAGGAATATACCTAGGAAGATGGTGAGTTTAAGCAGTGTTTAGGTGTCATGTGTCGTTTAAAATAACAAAATAACATAATCATCAATAATGCACTACATCCATAGGATGTCTTGGGTTTGCTCATGTTTGGGCCTCCAGTGTCCCCCATACTATCGCCTGTATAGTCATGTGGGCCCCCATGACTATTGGCTTAGTAGGATTCACATTGTATTGGCGGTTTAACACTCGCATCACCCGAATGAAAACCATGAAATATGTTTGCGAGATGTATGGTCGGAGGGTGTCCAGGTGTAGACACAATGACAACTCAAAGTGGTGTTAGCTCACACGGCATTTGGTATGGCATGCTTTGGCCTAATAGGTCCTTCATACTCTCATCGTTAGTCCCCAGGTAGGCAAACTGGTCCTTTATTTTGGATTTATACGAATGCCAAGCCTAGACAGGACGTTCCGACTACCGGTACTCGTACCCTTCCAGTTACTACATGCCCGTCATGAGAACTCACTTTGATGTGATTTGAAAATACAAAAATCGTTGTAAAAATCATATGAATTGTGAGGTGTGTGCTCCCATGAATATGATATGTTATGAGAATATGATTTATGATAGTCATTGCATAATAATATGTACTTATGAACATGCTTGCATAACATTGAATGTAACAATAAACATAAAGCATACAAACATCATGAATTTTGCATGTAACACACAAACAATTTAAAAATTCTAATCAACTATAGTATAGGCTCTAAGGGTCTAATAACCTATCCTATATACCTATAGTCATGGCTCTGATACCAATCTGTCACACCCCGACCCGCAGCGGAATAAGAGTCGGGGCATAATTGGGTTATCACCAAAGCTCATGATGTTTACTAATATGTTTCATATTTATTAAATTCAAATTACATCTCAAAGTTTCAAGTCAAATTCATACAATACAAGGAAAGGAAAAATTAACTAAAACAATTCAAAATCTAAACTGGTTTATTCTTCTAGGCCGCCCTATATGTTTCTTGCTTCAACTTGATCACCTGTATCATGTGTAAAAATGGGGAATTTTGGGTCAACAAAAGTTGGCGAGTGAACCTTATAAAAAAACATTTATTATTGATTCCTTGTTGTATTTAATATGGAAAAATTGTGCAATAATCATATATGAACAAACATATGTAAACAAACAATCACAAACACCTTACATGAGTATATGATATGAATGACAATGTATATGTTGGCAACGTCTCGTTCACGCTCATAGGTAATAGGGAACGGACGGCCTGTGATGATGTATGTGAGATCAAGGCTCAATCAAACGGAGCCGATCTTATGTAGGCAACGCCTCGTTCACGCTCATAGGTAATGGGGAACAACTCACGCTCATAGGTAATGGGGAGCGGCGGCCTATGATAATGTATGTACTGAAAGTGATAACTTTAAATCTAAACATTAACCACACGAACAATTGATATACATATTGGCAACAAATTTGATCATGAATATGATGGATGCACAAGTGTTTAATTTAAATAATAATAGCGACACATGATACACCCCAAAATGTGATTAAAACGGGGAATTGGTAGAGGTTCACTCACATTGGGTGCGTTCGGTTGATGATGTTGAATGCGCACGAGTTTAGCGGATGGATCGACAAGGAATAACTAACCTAATAAATAACGAAAGGGTACCGTAAATAAGTGGATTTTATTAACAATTTTAATAGGATTTTTGGATATATTTTTGTGAGTTTAAGGCTATTTTCTAACTTTAAAAACATTATTTTTAATTATTTTTAATTGATTTTTAAATTAAATAAATAAATAAAAATATATAAAAATGTTGACTTTGACCGTTGACCATGACTGTTGACCGTTGACCATTGACCGGTTCGGTCGTGAATATTATTGCACTGAGTGAGTCTCGAACCCGTGACCTCCCGTACGCGTGCACGCAGCTCTACCAACTGAGCTACGTGTCTAACCCGAAATATTTCTGTTTTTAATTATATTTATATACTATTTAACTTAATCCGAAAATCATTTATTTAGAAAGGATTTAATTGTATCAAACCGGTGATCTCCATAGGTCTCGAACCCGGGACCTGTGGTTTAGTTTGGCACACAGTCCACCGCTGGACTGTGTGTCTAACCTGGTTAATATTCCAGTTTTTATTATACTTAACATCTTACTGTGAGTTAACCCGGTTCGGTTTTAAAAAAAACATTTTTATTTCCGAGGATAGGGTCGTGATAGGGATCGAACTCGAGACGTATGTGTATTGTTTGCACACAGTCCACCGCTGGACTGTGTGTCTAACCCGTTCATAATACTGATTTTAATTAATCTTATAATCATAAACGACTTCGTCTTCTTCGCTCAAGAACACAGACAATGATTAATCAACTGTTTCATGTTTAATTCGATTAACGAAGATTGTCAGCGATTGAAAAGTAATGGACAGAGAGGGTTTGGGGAAAGAATGTATCGAATCAGATGTCTTGCTCAGAACTCCGGCAAGGATTCGTCGGCTCTGTTTTGTGAACTTCGTCTGTTCGGATCAATTAACAGTTTTGATTGCTTAGATGTGAAATTGAGTTACTAAACAATGATTAACAGGAGGTTTAGTTGATCATACCAATTAACAGCGTGAGTTCGGAAATTCCAGCGATTTTCCGGCGAGTACAGAATATCCGGCAACGTCGTCTGGGATTGATTCTGGGTGATGGATTGATGTTAGTAATGGTCTAACAATGGAATGGAACAGAAAGAGTCGAGGTATTTACCGTGTTGATGTGAGTCTCGGTTTTCCGGCGAAAGTCCGGTGATGGCAGAAAAGTTCCGGCGAGTGAAATTGCGTCGAGAATTGGTGTGATTTTGAGCGAAAAGATTACCAGAGGCTAGGGTGAGTATTTATAGGAAAGAATATCGATGAATTGGGTCCGGTTTCTGTCTTGATTCGTTGGTCAATTATTCTCCGGCGGTTATGACTGATGTCGCGGAACTGGACATCGGTTATAACCGATGTAAGAGTTAATACGCACGCTAAGCCGAATGAAACCGATAATAATTGGCGAAGTCGTCGGAATTTCCGGCGACTGCCAAATGGGCGCGTCGATTGACTGCTTTTGAAATCGGGTTTTGTTATATGAATTAATTGTTTCGATATATCACCAAAGAACACAAGTGGCGGAGTGGTTTGGTGTATGTGAGTTAAGACTTTGAGGTTCCCGGCTGACCCGGGTTCGAATCCCGGCAGCCGGTTTTTCTTTTTAATTATTTTATTTTTACTTTTTAACAAATATAGTTTATAAATTCTAATTTGTTTATTAATTATGTATCGTTTAAAATTAAAATAAGTCATAAATAGGCAACGAAAATTTAAAACTGATTATTTGATTAATAAACGAAGCGGGTTTTGAAAAACCCGTTTTTCGACGAATGTTACATACGTTCTTTTATTGGACCAAAAAAATTATGAGTCTTCAAATCTTTTATTAGATGGTCCAATTTAATCTTGAATAATCTAGAGATAATATCTGGTCTGTCTTCAGGGCTAAGACCTTTATCATGTAGACACCTATAAATCTCAGGCCAATGGGTATTACAGGTTACAGTTATGAATAAGTCGGAATATCCCACTGACTTGTAAATGGCCATAGCATCCAAGTACTTTTGCGTCATATATCGAGAACCACCGGTAAATGAAGAAGGTAAGAGTATACGTTTACCACAATTTGATGCATCATTCTCTCCACTTTCCACAGCAGCATTCAGATTCTTAAAACTTTGGGTTCTCAGTTTCGGTTGTTGTTTCCTTATATAATCCAACCCAGCAGATTCTATCATTGTGTATCCATCAACCAAAAACTGCTCAAAGAGTTTTTTCGCATTAACTAACAATGAAAACCGAATGTTTCTATCTTGTATTCTATTACAAAAGAATTCTCTCATTTTAAGGCTAGTTCTTAGTAGCTCAGTATCAAGTGCAATACCTCTATGTTTAATACCAGGTCGGAAACCATCTTCTGCATAAGGGAAAATAAGTGGATATTGCATAGCAAGGTAAGATGGATGAAGCTCACTAATTCTTCGAAGACCTCCAGACTTACTTCGAACAATGTGTCCCGTTTATCAAATGCTCCATCAAAATCACCAGTTATTAATGCAGCAATTTCTAATGCTGTTGGCAAATTGTATATTCTACCGTCTTTATCTCTTTTTCCAATAAGCTTTAGGGATACATTTTGCCAGTCATATTCTTGAAAACAATCTCTTACCATTCTAAAGGACTTCACAAGAGGGTTGCAAGAATCTAACATATTTTTTAGACTTTCGATAGTCGCAAAATCTAGCTGATTTTTTCTTGTGGTTTGGTGGTGGTTTGAGACCTACATGACATATAATGATGTTAAGAGTTACATCTAAGTCAAATAAACCATTTGAACCAATATGATAGTAAGTAATATGTAAAAACAAAATTGTGATTTTGAAGACTTAAGAAATTACCTTACTTCCTTTTCTCGATTTACAACCTCATTTTGTGAGTCATATATGTTAAGTTGTGAGAATTTGGGTTCTTCTCCATCATCCGGAAGAAGACTACCAATCCGATGATAATTTTGACCTTGTAGTCTAAATACATAAGGACCTTTACCTTTGCAAATGCTTTTGTCAACCTTGCCACCAAGAGATGTGAAATAAAACATCATGTTATATGCTCGAATGTTAGTCATGAAATTCTGACTCTTTGAAGTGTTACTTTTATACAAATTGTGTAGTAACGCAAGAGGTGTAGGTGCTGGTGGAAGCTCAATATCTCCATTTTTAACAGAGAGAAAATGATGTTTTCTTACGATCTTAGTTTCCCCTAAGCATTTCATCCTCCCACAACATTGCATGACACTTAGAGCACAAAAAGCTTGCATCTCCATGATCAATATAATCTTCAGAATTGATTAAATATAATCAATCAGCAGTGATATAAACCTTGTAAAGTTAACATAATTTTATATGGTTAAATATTGAAAAACTACAAACGGCAAAGAGCAGTTCTGTACCTTTGGAAATTCCATATATCTTTTTAATCACAGAATCAGCTAACATGTCTTCACTCATCGATAAATCAAATTTAGGAATATGATTTGTATTGAACCTTTCTTTCCCTTTTCTGAATTTATCAGCATAATAAATACCGTTTGAAGTCTCACCTACCACAATAACTCAACATTAATATTTACATCATCAACATAGGTCAGGTTCATATCTATAATATATTTAACCATAAATGAGATAACATATCATTACCATTTAAGACTGATGATTGTGGAAGACTACTGGCAGAAGGAATATTAGAATTTAGAGGAGTCTGATATACATTCCTTGATAATTTTCTAGTTCTTGAAGGTGCTAATAAATATATATCAAACAATAAACAAATGTACAATAAGGATCGTCAAATTGTTCAAAAAATATGTCAAATAATCTGTGTATACCTTGAATTTTTTAGATGGCTGACACAAATCATTCGGAGGAGATACACTGGCATTACCATGATTGTGATATACATTTGGTTGTACAGCAGTTGTGGTTGAAACTTGTAAAGAAAAAATATATGTTAAAATTAATAAATGATAAAATATGAAAAAGTAATGAATTTTTAAATTTAGTAATATATGTATAAGCATACCATTTGTAATATTTGATAGTGGAGTCCTGCCAACAGGATATAATGTTGCTGTAAGTTTAAAATCAACATTTGGAAGAGTATCATGTACGTTCCATGGTGATATTCTTGTTCTTCTATCTTGTAAGCAAAAAAATTATACAGGAATGAATAAACATCAATTACGGAAAATCCAACTGGAAAAAGGTTTTATAAATTCTGGTCCGATACCATTTTTGTTTGTGGCTGATACACATGAATTTGGAGTGACATTACCAGAAGGGTGATAAACATACACGGGTTGACCATTTCTTGTTGAAACTTGTAAGACAAAAATAATTGAAACAATTAGTAAAAGCTAACATATTAAAATGGATCATGGAGATAGGCAAGTGTGTGGTATTTTAAATTGCTTAACACATACAGTTTGTAACATTTGATAATGGACTCATCTCTAAAGGATAGGAACTTGATGTAATAGGAGAAACCCCATTGTTTCTACGATGTTGAAGAACATACTTCCTTTTTTTCCTGGATTCCTTAGAGCTTGGTGTTGGATCTTTCTCCATTTGTTCTACACAAACTTGTCATAGTTAAGTTCGAAAAATCAAAATCGGTAACTAAAAACATCCAAATCGGTAACTAAATTCCCTATTCGCAGAAAGTCGGTAACTTTATTCCCCTTAAAACAACAAAATCGATAACTAAATTCCAAAACAGGAAAGCAAAATACTGATATGTTGAAACAATCTGAATCGGAACCTGTATTCTGTTGACTGTTGAAATAGTTGATGCATGGAAGACGAAGACTTCACTTTTAGAAGAGTATATATCTCTAAATCTAGGGCTTTATCCTGAATCGTGTTTAGCAAATTTGATGGTTTTCTGGATGCTTCATGAAAAAGAAGATGGATTGCAGGGCGGGAAATCTTGTAGACAGGTACTGTTTGTTTGGACGGGAGATTCGTGATAAATAAAACACTTGGGTTTTGTGGAAGCTTTATGAGAAAGGAGATGGAATGCAAGATGGGAAATCTTATAAAGGTTTAGTGTTATAAGTGTAATATTTAATTTATTTATTTATGGAATGCAGGATGTGTGGAATTAAGTTTTAGGGAACTAAATATTTAGAGATAAAAAAGTCTTCCATTGTTGAGGGTGAGTTGATAATTATTTATTTACTGTACTACATGAATGTGTGCGTTTTGCATCATTTAATTTGAAACATTCAACATGATTTATTTGTGATGTACAATTTTATATAGATATATAATCTATGAAATTCTTGCTGCGCAAGTACCGATACCGTCCCAATACCGTCCCGATATCGAGAAATACCGATGCATAAATTTGTGTAAAACTGGGTACCGATACCGAGACCGAAATATGTCGCTACCGTACGGTATCGGTATTTTGACAGTAAGGGATTTCAGGATCGGGATAAGGATAGGATGGGGATCGAGACGGTTTTTTACAACACCAAAAGTTGAAATATTGGTATATGTCTTCAAATTCTGTTTAACAAATACAAACTTCATAAATTTTGCAATTTATCCCTAATGTATCTGGATAT
Organism: Scalesia atractyloides; assembly: GCA_947069175.1. Classification (NCBI taxonomy): domain Eukaryota; kingdom Viridiplantae; phylum Streptophyta; class Magnoliopsida; order Asterales; family Asteraceae; genus Scalesia; species Scalesia atractyloides. The sequence continues at coordinate 53,401,451 of CAMTDV010000019.1, forward strand.
GTAATTGCGCTGATTTTTTTTACTCGAGTAAAAAGTCATTATTGCCTTAAACATTGTTCGGTAAAACGTTAATCACAACCACATTTGAAAACCAAAGCAATACTATAGAAAAGTTCAATAACGGTGACTTCATATAGTAGCCATACACCAAAAGGAAATACACCATCTTCCACTTTCTTAACACACATCAGTAACACACCGAAATGACATACATCAACTTGAGTTCAAGACTTAACAAAATATTTACTGTCCAAACATAAACAGACATCATCTTAAGTCTTCAAAGTAAGTAGGTACTACATTTTCATAACACATACTAATGATAAGCTTCTAAGTGTTAAGCTTAGATGGCTTCTTCCGGGTTCGTTTGTTCGTAGATGAGAGCTCACCAGCATTTGGACTATCAACATTTTCCACAACGCGTTTTCCATTAGGACTTGTAGCAGAATCCTTTTCAGCTTCAACGACGGAAGAGTCAGCCGTAACAGATACAACATCCTTGAAAAAAATCACAAAATAACTATTCATACGTTAAATTAAGAACATGTAATTTAACATGTTAAACCTACAAATCACAAAACATCTATATAATTGATTAATTGTTAAACTGCACAATACTAACCTTTGAAAATGGTTGACAAACACCCTGAAAAGTTTCAGAAAGGTCCACAGCTATAGCAGTTTTCAGCATCTTCTTGATCCACCTAATAAATGTGCATACACGAAGAATATAAGAAAGTGTATATATATATAGCAATAATGAAGAATGAAGCACCAATACGTATTATAAAAGAGGTTTCATTCACTACCTCATCAGCATTCACGTCCATATTGTTATTTGTTGGATATTTTAGTGTAATTTGAGATTGCGTGTGACGTTCAAATAAGAGTGCACGCTTATTTGAATGTCATCGGGACTAACGGGGGATCCAAGGGGGCAGCGCCCCTGGGAGCAGGGTCCAAGGGGCGGCAGCCCCTGGCAGGGTCTAAGGGGCAGAGCCCCTGGCTGGGGTCGAGCTGACCTGGACAAAAGTCCTTTATCAAAAATGCATCAGAAATTGAATTTCGGGCTAAATATACACTTTTGGAAACTTAAGGGACTAAAGGTGTTTTTGTTCAAAATTGAAACTGCAAGCAGTTGTGAAAAACTGAAAATACGCTCCCAAATTTCTGAGAGAACACACTGGACGAATTTTCATTCGAAACAATTCCCCAAAATCTCACAATCAAAAATTTCCATACAAAAATCTAGAATTTTTCTGATTTTATCCGATCAAAGATTGGTAGCCACTCCAATTGTTTGATCTGATAGTGATTACACGACTTCATATTTATCCAAGCATTTTCGAATTATTCCCAACATTATTTCCCCCAAGCAGCTCAGCAATTATAACCGGATCATCACATGTTTTTTGGACCGTATAAACAGGGTAATCATGAGTAAGATTGTAGTTAGAGACTTCAATCTTAAAGGCTAGCTTCTTATCAACCAATCGAGAAATCTCATGTGGAAAAGTTTGAGTATCATCCACCTTCACTTGCCTTTCCCTAATATCGCTTGCAGCTGCTCCAACAATCTTCATGACATCCCTATCAAACATGACAAAAGACACACTACCAGTCTCATCTTGCACCCTGACACGCACCTTAAACCTTATATACATAGATAATAACATAACTTATTAAATTTACATTATCCAACAACAATAGAATAGCATTATAAATAACAACAGTTAAATAATAAAGTTGCTGACCTTGGGGTGATTGATGTACATTCACAGTTGCATTTGGGACAAAACATAGCGTTCGAAGGTAAATTCAGTATTTCCTCATAGATATTTTCAGCATTTTGTAAATAGTCAGCTTTACTTAACACCTTCCTGAAACACTTATGACACGCTGGATAAAACCAACCATAGCTTTCTTGCACAATTTTAATTGTAGCAACTACAACACAAGACGTTTCCTATAAAAAACAAAAGGTAATTACGAATTCTTCTGGGTAGACATTTCCTGTAAGCAAATATAAAAGTATATAAAAAAATAATACAATTTCAGTCTCTATGATCTCGTCAACATGTTTCTTTGGGGTAGCTATTACGAACTCTTGGTGCAATGGGTAAACGGCCTGAGATGAAAGTATTGTTTGAGAAGTAGAACCAAATGCTTGTCCTTGTTTCAGTATAAGACTAAAGAACAGTAAAAACAATTAGTATGCAAATTAACACAAACAAAGGAATTAATTCGAAACAAATATATTATATAAATTTATAATAGATCGAAAGTTTACCTCCTCCGTAGCTGATTAGTTTCATCGATTTCTTCGTTCAAAAACAGGCGAGTTCCAAACTTGTCGCTTTGAACTGTCAATTTCCCTATGTATTATAATATTCGAATATTTAATTAACAAAATTACATCATGAACCAAAAAGTGTTACAATTGAAGCTGTATTATAATAGAACAATAGAGTAATAGAGTAATTAACAAAATAACATCATGAACCAAAAACTGTTATAACTGAAAATGTATTACAAGAAAACAATTACCTTTCCATTCTCTAACCTTTGCATGCTCAATAACAACCAAGAGATGCTCATTAACAACGTTGTTATTAGAAAGGAAGTTGCTAAACTGTTCAGCATAAGCATTCCACATAGTGCATCCCAAAACCGTACCACTAAACAAAAACAATATATGAGTATTTTAATCTCAAATAACATGGACATCATTTATTACATGAGTATTATTTCATCAGGATATGACAAAATGGTATTTTAATTTTAATCTCATTTGTAGGACACATTAATTATATTACATGAGATCATTTATTATGTCTCACATTTATGGCACACATTTATAAGATCAATCATATAAGATTAATAATTGTTATTCTCATTTATGGCATCATTCACAAAAGTTGAGCATAAGAAGAATAACTGTCATTTGCATAACACCAACAGCATTTTACATGAGATCATTTTACAAATTGTAATTTTAACAATGTGCTACTACTTAGTTAGGTTGGTGGAAGTTTGGTATCCATCTATCTATCTATCAAGAATTTTAAGCATGCAAACAGCTTTACTATATATATTATTCATAAACAGTAGTTATTAATAATTCAACTTCAACAATTTGAAGTTAGAAAATGAAAGGTAAAATTATTACTCCAAGTCCTGAAGATCAAAGTTCATCCTTTTAGATTATTTAGGAGGTTGTCCATAAATGTCCAAGTCTCCACACTCGACCAGGGTACCAGCAACATCTACAATAATGTAATACAAATTAAATCCGAAAAAACAAAAAGTTAATGTCATTTAGGCAGTAGTAAACACAAAATATACACACCAACTGTCAAAAGGTCATTTGCAGCTCCATTAAGAACCCAAAGCAAAAGAGGTACAAGACTTGGTACAAAGCAATAAAAGTTGATTTTGTAATCATGAGTTACAACTTTGAACAGGTCATTATTTTCACCAACACAAATTTGGAGAGAATAACAATAGCATCCTCTTGAAGTTGGTGGTCAAAAACAACGATCAGATTCATCTTAATACCCGCCTGAATCTTTACACCCTGAACATCAGCATTCAAATATAGATTTTAGGGGTTCAAGCACATTTGAATATCAGAAGCAATACTATAGAAAAGTTCAATAATGGTGATTACACCAAAAGGAAATACGATATCTTCTATGTTTTAACACACATCAATACTACAAAATCCAAACATCAACCATGAACATCAGCTTCAAATGTCATTTTTGGGGTTCACAGATCTAAAGCCTATAAACAAAATCATCATCGACTAAGTATTGAAAGGAGTTATAAAAATCACCAAAAAAAAATAGAAATACTAACCGTCTCGTCTATCAGGATTAGTTCTATCTTAAAACCTTGATTCCATTTTCGGATGATTCTCGCCTTCATGTTCCACATGTCTTTACCACGGTTCAAATCAGAAACCAAACTGAGATGACAAGGTGAACCACCAACATGACTGTTCAGGTTTAACGCCATTTTCGGAGGTTTAGAAGCTTGAGTTCCGTCGTCGTCGGACATGATTATGATAACTGATATTCAAACCAAAGGGAGATGAGAAGAGGAAATACTTTATGGAGAGAGAGGGGAAATAATATGGTTTGAGAGTGTATGATGTATATAACTAAGACTAAACTTGATGATGATGATCTAATCTAATCACAATAAATGCAGGAACTTTCCTCAAACAATTTTTGAATTCTGACGGCTATAGATGATTTATTTAAAATTTGAAGTATTGTTAATGTATTAATTATTTGATTAATTAAATATATTGAATATACAAATTTATGATGTAATAATGACTCAATACTTGCACGGTTGGAGGGGTTCAGGAGCTGACACGTAAGCAAAGATGACGGGCTTTCTCTTTTTACAGAGAATGGAGATTTTATAATAGCAATTGTATAATTTTTGTAACTTTTTTGATAATCCTTAATATTTTTTTCAATCACGTTTAATACTTAAAAAGAGAAAAAAAATACTTCTTTTCTGTAATACAGACCAACTCTTTTATAATATATTATGTTTTAGGTATTCTTCAATCATGCTTAAAAAGAAGAAAATAAGATAACTTTTAATATCCTGATTTTCAAACTTTCAAATTAAAAGAGACTCTCGTTCAAAAGACAAGTTTAATGTATACTTTTATTGTTTTTAAAAACGTTTCTGTTGAACGGATTTTAAATTAACGGATCTACATTTTAGGGCCGGAGTTGATTGAGCTCGGATGCTTCAACCTGAACATAGTTTAAGCTCTGTAAGTTTTTTAATGGATTATTGGATTTTAATAATCCAAAGTTTCACCAATTGACCGATAATAATCTCAACTTTAAAAATTCCCCCTGACAATCTTACCTTGTAAGATTTTGGCCCTCATTGATCCTTTTGTAACAGGGTTATAACCCAGTTAGTTTTTTAACTGTATAGAACTTGTTACAATATTACTCTTTATCTCATGGTGAATACTCTTGCATCACTCTTATGTTCTTGATTTTGGATTAATCCTCTATTTTTTGTTATTGATTTCCAGCCCTCGTATTGTATTTGATCTTTAGTTCTTTTATTTGATTTGATCTTTTACTTTGTCCTTCTTGTCGCCTTCTTTCGTTGACTTATGCTTTCTCTCTTCTTATTTTCTTTGTTGACTAACTTGAAAGGTAAACTAAATTTTGTTTTATTTGCCCAGACATGACACTGTCGATCTATGATCGAGCCACCTATCAACCGTGGTTCCAATCTTGGCATTGTCAAATATCTATTAACTGATTTGTTTTTTACGTTTGATATTTTAGAAATTTTGGTATGATTTAAAATATAGGATATAAACATACAAAAGTTATATCTAACATTTGAATCACATGTCCATGTTTATGTTGTGACAAAAAGTAATGCATTAACATTGTGTGACGATATACTACCAATAACTACTAAAGAGTACCATGATAATGATTTACGATATAAAATAATTTTTTGATACTAATAAATGAAAATCTTTTTGGACACTTGTCATTCTATCATGCCTTCTTATCTTATTTTTCTATTTTCTCTCATATTAAATAATAATTATAATTTTAAACAATAAGTTAAATAAATCTAATTTAGATAAGAATAAAAAATTATTTTTTTCTATATAATCATAAAATTATAGACGTGTGAATTTAGATAAGAATTAAAAAATATATATATTTTTCTATATTATCATAATAAAACAAAATTATATCCCAAACAAAACGTTATAATAAGTAAATAGTACATCAAAGTACAAATTTTTAATGTGTTAAGATATGACATTATAATATATATATACTATATATTAAAACACATCACTAACTACAATCAAGTTATATGCTTTTTAATTTAGACATTAAAGTTTTCCTTTTTTAAGTTTAGACACATAAATATTATACATTATATAACTATATATTAAAACACATCACTAACTACAATCAAGTTATATGCTTTTTAATTTAGACATTAAAGTTTTCCCTTTTTAAGTTAGACACATAAATTATATACAATTATACTACAAAAAGTCCTTACTTTTTTGTTTAATTATCAAAATGCCATTATAATATAATTTTTATTTACATTCTCTAATTTTTAATAAGTTTATTATATAGCCTCTCTATTTTAGTAATAACATGTTTAGGTCGATAATCTTAATAATTGGTTTTCATTTTCAACTCTTACACCTTTTTACAACCACTGTTTGACCCCCCAACTTTGGTTTTTCCCATTATATTTTATTGTAATTACTATTTAGACTCTAAACTTTTAGTTTTTTTTCCTTTTTACTTAATTTTTTTCATTTCGTTTTAGTTTTTTTCTTAAGGTAAAGTCTTTCTAACTTTCATATGTACCGTCGTAAGTAGGTTATTTTATTCACGTTTCAAACCTTTCTCAAGTATTCTTTTTTATGGTTATAACGAGTGTCGATACCATCATGACTGAACCGATAACTTTTTGTAATATTCGAAAATACCGCCGTGACGTCATTTTTTACCTTTACGTAAAATGTCCATTCACATTGTTTTTTATCTATTGTTTGAACTCGCCGCAAAGCGCGGGTGGTAACCTACTAGTTATATTTTATTAGGCTTGTATAATAGATGATTTTATTCATCCCGTGCAATACAAGAGATTTTTTAAAAGATAAAATATTTTTATTACTTAGTATATAAAATTGTAGTTATACAACCCGTGTAATACATGGGGTTTTAAGCTAGTAAAATAATAATAATAATAAATCATTTGAAAATGATTATTAAATAGACTATAAAGAAAATGATATAAAAATAAGGATAATAAGATCAAGGGAAATCACAACTTTAAGGAGATTACTTATGTTAAGATTGTTTGAAGCATAACTTGTACTCATAATAAACAGACAATTTTATAGATGATTAGAAGAATGTTTTTGATACATGTTGTATTTCTTATTTCATAGAAGAATGTTTTTAATACATGTTGTATTTCTTATTTCATGATTATGATACTTTACCATATTAGGTTACATTACTGACGCTATTTTTCAAAAACCTGATGTAGACTTAAGCGGTACGACGATGAGGTTAGTAGAGAATTTACAACGAGACTACCTAAACTTAGCTCGCTCATTTTACACTTAAAATTAAGATGATAAGATCAAAGGAAAATCACAACTTTAGGGAGATCTGTCGAGTTATGTTATCATCGCTTGAATCATAACTTGTAATCATAATAAACAGATGTTCCATAGATGATTAGAAGAATGTTTTTAATACATCATGATTATGATACTTTACCTTACTGGGTTACGTAACTGACACTAATTTTCAAAATGCTGTGCACTAAAGTAGTCCGACGATGAGGTTAAGTTGAGAATTTACAACGAGATCACCTGAACTTAGCACGCTCATTTTACACTTACATTTATGATGAACTAAGTTTCTACTAAACATTAGTAATTTATTTTTTAAAACTGACAAGTAACACGTAACTTAGGTTTTTGAGGGTGAGAGGTGTTTGGTTTTTTTAGGTTTCGGGGGGGGGTTGTTTAGATTCTTTTGAGGTCTTTTGATGAGGTATGTTTTTTTTAGGAGGGGGAGGGGGTGTTTAGGGTTTTGGGTTGTGGTGGGGTGGGGTGGGTTTTTAGGTTTTGGATGGTGGTGGGTGGGTTTATTTTGTTGTGTTCACATTAGTTCTTGTGGTTCTTGTAATAAGAGTGGTCCTTAAATGAACCCTATCATACATGATCAAGATCAAGGGAAAACCTTTTCGAGTTGTAAGAACTTAGAGAACCCGGCTTTCCGGTGCGAGTTGTTTCCCCCTTTTTTTCACACCACTAGATTAAAATGTTAGAAAAAAAACCGCCGTAAAAAATTTAAAAAAAATCGAAGTAGTGTTTTTGGATCCCTTACAACAACTGTAAAAAGCTGATGACATAAGCATGACATCACTTTTTACAGCATTTACGGCTGCCGTAAATGAAAAAAAAAAAACTAGTTTTTTTTTATTTTTTGAAAAAATTGATTTTTTTAGGATTTTTTGTAAAGAAAATTTGAAAAAACCTTTCGTAATGCGAGTTCTCTAAGTTCTCACAACTCGTATAAGTTTCTATTTTACCTTAACCATATATATATATATATATATATATATATATCAAATATACCTTTCTTCAATAACTTTTATTTATTTACTTTTTGATAGCTTAATCCTTTTTAATATATATTTTTAACCATTGGGTTTCAGTACACAATTAATATATACAAGATTAAATCAATTAAAAGCTAAAAAGTTTAAATGAAAATATTTAAATCAAATGTTTGATTACAGAAATATATCATCAAGAAGCTACTAGAATTCAAAAGAATAAAAACATTACGGTTTTTATGTGTTTGAAATGCATGACAATAAAAATATCAAAAATTGTATATACCTAAAAAAACAAGTTACACGTACAATAACTTCACATGTTTTTTTTTCTCTTTTAGTGTCATTTTAGCTTTTCTTTTACTCTCACACTTTAACGTTTAGCATTGTCAACTTTATAATAACTTTTGAATGTATATTTTTATACACGTATCAGTATAATTTTTTATTGTCTTTTAGTGACATTTTAGTTTTTTTTTTACTTTCACACTTCAACGTTTAGTATAGGCACTTATAACACCTCAACTTTATAAAGACTTTATAATAAATTTTTACGTGCTTATTTTTATGTACGTATAAGTATAAATTCAGGCTGATTTACGTTTCAATATAATTTATTTTTGGAAATGTGTAGTCTCAAATATAGTTCGTTTTTTTTTTGCTTCCTTTTTTACATCTTTAGTTGGTTTACATTTTGACATAAAATTTGTTTTAAAACAAGTCGGGTTAAATATAATCCGTTTTCAGTAGATGGTAAAAATTTGAGTTGCTTTATGTTTTGATGTCGCAACACGGTGTACCATTTTTTTAACTTAAAAAAAACTTAATTTTCTTACGTACTTATTTTTACATACGTGTTGGTATAATTCAAGTTGGTTAACATTTCAGCAAAAATTTCTTACACAAACAAGTCCGATCAAATATAATACGTCTTCGTGCTTATTTTTTGGTGGGTTTTTACTTTGTCTACGTTTTAACGTCACTTTTGTTCAGAAACAAGTCGGGTCAAATATAATACATTTTCATTAGATGGTATAAATTCGAGTTACTTTACATTTCAAACATAACAACTCGAAATTTTTGTTGTTATTTTATTTCGGTTTATTCCGTTTATTTTCGTCATTGTATTCCGATATTCGGTTATGAGAAAGTTTATATTTAGATAATTAAACCTTATTACAACTATATCGCATCTAATCGCTTATTAAACTCAACGCTAATTCAACGCAATCACAAGTAACTATGTTACTTTAATAGCCAAGTGTGTTATTGTTTAATAAATACTTGTGCCATCGCATCGCTTATCTCATCGCATCGCAAAAACGCAGCTAATTATGTGGAATTATGTTTTATGTGTGTTATATTTGCTTATGTTATGGTTATAATCGCTATCGCAACGCTCTCACTCGCACAAATCGCTAAATCGCACTATTATATCAATTATAACGCTTAATATAACTATCTAATACGAACAAAACGCCAAACGAACTCCTAACGCGAAATAAACAAACAAAACTTGGCCAATAGGTCAAGTTCGGCCGAACTTGTGCATCACAAGTTCGCCCGAACTTGTCTAAGCCACCAGAAACCTTCCAACATACAAAGTCCGCCCGGACTTGTCCTAGTACTCAGGACACATGCAAGTTCGCTCGAACTTGTAGCAAGTTCACCCGAACTTGATATAAGTTCGCCCGAACTTGATGTATCCAGCTCTCTTTCTCACCTCACATATAAATACTCAGCTCCTTTTCTCATTTGAACTTGCTGCAAGTTCGTACGGAGCTCCCCAAAACCGTAACCCTTTGTTTTTTAAGTAAGATTCAACTCGTTTTCAAGCTACAACGACGTTTTACAACGATTTTGCACAAGGCTCCGCCTTCGTTTTCATCAAATCTCTTCTGTTTACGAAAAAACTTCATCTTTTTATACAAAATTTCTGTTTTTCACTTAGATCTATGCTTAGATCTGAGTAAAACGCTTTTAAACATCGATTTTTACACAATATTCGGACTAAATGACGTATGTTTCGTTCACTTTGAAGTGGAATTAGGCGTTGTCAAGCAAGATCTCAGATCCGGAAGCACAAGGACGAAATTGTCACTTTACACAAGCTGGACTAACCCGTACGAACCCTCAAGTTCGCCCGGAAACTCGCTCCAAAAGACCTCTCCAGCCTAGGTTTTACTCAGTGGCTTAAGGTAGGAGGGATGGACACTCGATTTCCTCAGCAAACGAAGTGAAAACGCACGATTTAGACGCCAAAACAGTCAAGTTTGCTCAGAAAGCAACAAGTTCGCCTGAACTTGATCAAATCTCCACCAAATTACACAAGTTCGCCCGAACTTGTATCCCACTCAACAACTGGGACAAGTTCGCCCGAACTTGTACTCTCAGTAAGTCTAGACATACAAGTTCGCCCGAACTTGTCTACTGTTCTCTCACCCATTAACCGTTTCAGCAATTCGGAAGACTGATGCACTTCTGTTCGCTTACAGACTGATCCGGCGCTCTCCTTAACTCCCTCAGATCCCGTCTCTCTCCCTAAAACGCACCCACAGTGAGTATACTTGAACCTTTTTACGCTTAAACACACTTTTGGGTGTCACATATGTTCCTATATCAAATCACATCACACAAATCAAACGCTTATTCGCAATCCCGCTTATACATGACTATACGTGAAATCTGCTGAATTGTATGTGTTACTTGATTGCTTGTACGCCACCCTTAACATGATAGTATACTAGAGTTTGACCCGCCACCCGGAGGCCCGGGATTTTTAAGACTCGCATTTTTATTTCTCATATAGTTTCTCTTCAGGATGTGGACACTTGTTCGCATGCCTCGATCAATCGTGGTTTGTTGGTTTACTTGAATCTAAGTAGTTACATAGTTCACATCTCTTACGTATGTCATGCGGTGTATGCTAAACGCTTTTATATATATTATGTATGCAAACCTGTATGCTCACCTTTACTTAATTGTATTGACGTTTTATTTTAACATATGTGGCAGGTTGAGGATTTGTCTACTTGCAATCGGATTAGGATTGGTCTACTAGAAACGCATTGTAATAGAAATCCAGGGGATATCGAACTTGATTTGTATTATGAGAATGCTTGAATTTTGTAACCTGTTTAAGGATTTTATGTTAGTAGTATAGGATATTAATGTTTAAATATTGTCTCTTAAATAGTGTTATGGAATTTCTCATGAGACAATCTGGTTCGCCTAGTGCCACTACCCCGATATTTCCGCCATCGGTTGGGGTGTGACAGATTGGTATCAGAGCCATAACTATAGGGAAATTAGGTAGAACTGCCATGTTTGACCTAGTCTATAGTTAGGATACCAAATCAGACTGTTACACATCGATTAAACGCTGAAAACTGATACGAACAGACAAGTTCGCCTGGGCAAGTTCGCTCGAAATTGATCAAGTTCGCCCGAACTTGATCAAGCTCGCTCGAACTTGACCAAGTCCGCCCGGACTTGTCAGTCCCCCTTAAACATCAAACAAGTTCAATGGGTTTGAGCAAGTTCGCTCGAACTTGACATCAGACTGATGCCAAGTCGCCCGAACTTGACCCGAAACCTTTGAAATTGAACTTTTAAACATTGTTTTTCCTAAAGCAACCACAATACACGTAAAGAACGCTCGTATCACACAAAACGAGTGATCAAGTCGAGATTAGGTGTGAAAACCAAGAACTCTCAATAAGATCATTCATTCCGTGCACCCTCTATCGCACGAGATACCTTCGTTGAGTAAGGAGTGATATCCAAACCTCGACGAAAATCTCCATTTCTATCTAGTGGAACTCCCGATTTGATCGGTGGGCATATCCACAACTAGGAATGAAGTTGTTAAGTTAGGGGTGAAACCCGCATCTTAATAACTAATTCCACTCCTCGATTTTCAATCTCAAAAAGTCTCGATTATTTCGATGACTCGGAACCCGACGTAACTGGAAGGATAGATGCCGTTAACCGTCGTACGGCGAGAGCATTTGTCTATTAGGCCAAATCGTGTATACGAACTCAGAGGATTCTCGAACCACTTTGGGTAGTCGCTGTCTCAAAACCCATGACGCTCCAAAATTGATTTAAGCCTACAATTGTCGATTTTAAGCATCATCGAATTTATTTATTTATGTATTTAAATTTATGGATTTTACGCTTTATTCGATTTCTCGTTTTATCGATTTCTCGATTTATCGCTTTTACGTTCTATCTATATATGCACTACTCGCACAGCTCTCGTAATCTAAAAAGCTAATTAATTCACCAACCAAACTAATCGCGCAACTCGCCTACGCTCATGAGGACATTCGTGTCTCATACGCAGCATTACTCGCTTATTACGCTATTATATCACATCTCGAACGCGCTACGCTTTACTTATAAGAAGGTGAATACGTACAAAGTATATGTGTACCTGAATTATGTGACTCTACGTGCTTATGTGCTATGTGCTTATGTGCCTACTGTTTACCTGCCTACGTGTTTATGTGATTTTGTGCCTTGCTGAATAATAATAACAAGTTAACTTCTGAACATAAACTTACTATAATCAAATCTCATCTAATCTAATCCTTCGTATAGATGTCTTCTATGGGGTCTCACACGCGGAGGAATATCCAGCGCAACAACGCTGATAAGCGCATCGCTTCATTGGTAGCCAAGCAGATGGTTAAGTCATTCCCCAAATCGTCAGCGAGATCCACGCTGTCAGCAGCAACTCCTCTGTGGACTCTAAGAATGATGCGCCAAAGATATCCTTCAGCTTCAAGCAATTTAAGGCATGTGGACCACTCACTTTCACCGGCACTGAAGGACCGAGTGCTATGTTCCACTGGTTCGATTCTATCGAGGTTACCTTCCGCCAGAGTGGATGTCCCGAAGCCCTGCGCACCATCAATGCCACCGGCGTGTTCCAATCGAGGGCTCTCGATTGGTGGATAGCGGAGCGCAACAATCGCGGGAACGACGAAGCTTACGGCCTCTCTTGGGAGGAACTCAAAGAAATCATGGTGAAAGAGTTATGTCCTCCACATGAGATTCAAAAGCTGGAGAATGAGTTCTGGGATATCAAACAAGACGCTCCCGACAACGCTGGTCTAACAGCTCGTGTCAAGCAGTTGAGTATTATCTGTCCCGGTCAGGTGGACACTACCAAGAAAGCAATCAAGAAATACCTGCGTGCTTTACCCGATTGCGTTGCTGATTTTGTACAAGCCGCACGCCCAGTCACCATTGAGGAAACTTATCAGCTAGCCCAGAAATCAACAACAAACGGGTTCAGGCTGGTTACTTTAAGAACAGCAAAGTCGCAAACCAAACAATCACCAAGCCTACTACCAATTAGTCTCGAGAGTCAAAATCCAGTCGCCGAGGTTGCAAGAGAGAAAACCCGAGCAAGAACTATGCACTTACTGCTCCACCAAACCCTCAGTCGACTTCAGTCAGTCGTACCAAATGCACCTCCAGCAAAGCGTGCATATACTGGTCCTCATCCATTTTGCTCAAAGTGCACTCATCACCATGTGGTTGAGGCAATTGCCGCTTCTGCACCAACTGTAACGTTTACGGCCATTTTACTGTCAGTTGCTGTTCAGGCCCTCGTCAGCCAGCTCCTTAAGCCCCAGGAGCACCAACTCTACCAGCTCCACCTCGCACTCCTCAGGCCAATCATCATCAGTTCCAGCAGCAAGCGCCAGCCTTAAAGGCCCGTGCTTGCTACACTTGTGGAGACCCAAACCACTTCAGCAATAACTTCCCAAACAAAGCAGTGAAGCAAGAACCTCAGCAGCAGCCTCAGCCACAGCCACCGCAGCCTCAGTAGCAGCAACCACAAGTGCGCGTGGAAGAGCCTTCAATCTCAATCATCGCCAGGCTCATAATGACAACAATGTTGTCAACGGTACGTTCCTTGTAAATGGTATTTATGCTTCATGTTTATTTGATACTGGTGTCGATAATTGTTTTGTATCGTTAGAATTTGAAAAGGTTTTAAAATGTAAACGCGCTAAACTCCCAAAGACTTTCGATGTTGAAGTCGCCAACGGAAGAACCGTTACCGTTAACTCCGTCCTATGTGTTGTTCTCTCGATCTCAACAACCACATCTTCTCGATCAATCTCATACCTATGCAACTAGGTAGCTTCGATACATAGTAGGCATGGATTTTCTTCGTGAAAATCATGCTGAAGTTGTTTGTTTCGATAAAATGATTCGCATCCCCCTTCCTAACGGTGATCAACTCCATGTTCATGGTGAAACTCCCTCAAAGAAGTTGATGCTTATGTAATGTACTCAAGCGAGCAAGTGTTTGCGAAAGCAATGCATCGCTTTTCTCGCCCACATCGTGAACCCGGAGAAAGAAAAGAAAACCTTTAAAGATGTCCCCGTTGTTTGTAAATTTCCTAAGGTCTTTCCCGACGATTTACCTGGTTTACCCCTACTCGTGATGTCGAAGTCCGTATCGATTTAATTCCCGGTGCTACTCCCGTTGCTAAAGCTCCTTATCGCCTTGCACCATCAGAATGCGCGAGCTATCTAGCCAACTTCAAGAGTTACTTGATAAAGGCTTCATACGCCCGAGCACTTCGCCATGGGGCGCACCCGTTCTTTTTGTGAAAAAGAAAGATGGGACGTTCTGAATGTGCATCGATTATCGTGAACTTAATAAGCTTACGATAAAGAGCCGCTATCCTCTTCCTCGAATTGACGATTTGTTCGATCAGCTTCAAGGTGCTACTGTTTTTCTAAGATCGACCTACATTCCGGTTATCATCAGTTACGAGTGTTGGAAGAAGATATTCCGAAAACCGCCTTTCGTACCCGTTATGGCCATTTTGAATTCGTGGTCATGCCTTTTGGTCTTACAAATGCACCCGCGGTCTTCATGGATTTGATGAATCGTGTGTGTAAAGCTTTCCTAGATCGTTTCGTCATTGTGTTTATCGATGACATCCTCATTTACTTGAAGTCGAGAGCCGAACATGCGCGCCATCTTCGTTTAGTCCTCGAACTCCTTCAAGGAAATCGCCTTTATGCTAAGTTCTCTAAATGTGAATTCTGGTTCGAAGAAGTCAAATTTCTCGGCCATATCGTTAATAGTCAAGGAATTCACGTCGACCCTGCAAAGATCGAAGCTGTCAAGAGTTGGATTACGCTGAAGAATGCATCTGAAATCCGTTCCTTTCTTGGATTGGCGGGTTACTACCATCGTATCATCTCCGAATTTTCGAAAATCTCCGTTCGTCTTACTGCTTTAACCCATAAGGACAAGCCTTTCGTCTGGGATTCCAAACAAGAGGAAGCCTATCAAACTCTCAAGCGTATGCTATGCAACGCTCCTGTACTCGCTCTACCCGACGGAAACGACGATTTTGTTGTTTATTGCAATGCCTCTAATCTTGGTCTTGGTTGTGTCCTTATGCAACGAGACAAGGTTATCACGTATGCATCTCGACAACTAAAGATCCACGAGAAGAACTACACAACCCACGATCTCGAACTCGGTCCGGTTGTTTTTGCATTAAAGATATGGCGACACTACCTTTACGGTACAAAGTGTACGGTCTTCACCGACCATAAGAGCTTACAACATATCTTTAACCAAAAAGAATTGAACATGCGCCAACGCTGATGGGTTGAGCTTCTCAACAATTACGATTGTGAGATATGCTACCATCCTGGCAAGGCAAACGTCGTAGCCGATGCTCTCATCGACGAAGCTATGTATACAGTATTCGTGACTCTCAAGCTTTGAATAATCTCAAAATTTTGATTCGCTCCGCCCAATTTGCTTGTTTAACGAAAATACCCTGCAAGAAGAAATGAAGTGTGGTGCCGAAACTCAGCTTGTTGTTAAACCTAATGGTATTTATTATTACCTTGATCGTATTTGGATTTCTAACCGTGATAATCTCCGAGATCTGCTACTAACCAAAGCTCATAAATCCCGATACTCCATTCATCCCGGAGCCGACAAGATGTACTTAGGACCTTCGTCCTAAATATTGGTGGCCGGTAACTTGTTCGAAAGTTAAAGCCGAACATCAAAGGCCCTCTGGTTTGCTCGAACAACCCGAAATTCCGATGTGGAAGTGGGAGAGCATAGCCATGGACTTCGTTACGAAACTCCCTCGCACCTCATCTGGTCACGATAGCATTTGGGTTATCGTTAATCGTCTTACTAAATCCGCTCACTTTATTGCCATATGAGAAGACTTTAAGGTAGAACGATTAGCACGAATCTATACGAACGAAGTCATTTGTCGACACGGGACGCCTCATGACATCATCTCTGACCGCGACGGTCGCTTTACCTCACGTCTCTAGGATACTTTTCAATCCATTCTCGGTACTAACTCAATCTCAATACCACTTTTCACCCTCAAACCGACCGTCAGACTGAGCGCACGATCCGCACCCTCGAAGACATGCTTCGTGCGTGCATCATAGATTTTGGTGGTAATTGGGATACGCATTTACCTTTAATTGAATTCTCGTACAATAATAGTTATCATACCAGCATTCAAATGGCTCCTTTTGAGGCGCTGTATGGAAGAAAATGTCAATCGCCTATTGCATGGCACGAGAGCGAAGAAGCACAAATCACCGGTCCGAGTTAATTCAAGAAACGACAGACAAGATCCTCCAAATCAGAGACAATCTCTTGAAAGTTTGGAATCGTCAAAAGATTTATGCCAATAAATGCTGCAAGCCCCTACAGTTCGAAGTGGGAGATCACGTTCTCTTAAAGGTTGCACCTTGGAAAGGAGTGATCCGCTTCGGAAAGAAAGGGAAACTAGCGCCTCGATACGTAGGACCCTTTAAGATTCTAGAAAGAATTGGCAAGGTAGCCTACCGACTCAAATTACCAGAGGAACTCAATAACGTCCATCCGACTTTCCACGTGTCAAACCTCAAGAAATGCCTAGCTAAAGAAAATCTCCATGTACCTCTCGAGGATTTGCAAATAAATAAGACTCTTCATTTCGTGGAAAAGCCAGTCGAAATCATGGACCGAGAGACCAAGAAACTACGACGCTTTCCTATTGTGAAAGTCCGATGGGAAGGCAAACGCGGTGCCGAGTTCACTTGGGAATTGGAAAGTGATATGAAGGCTAAATATCCACATCTCTTTGTTATGGCTACTACTTAAATTTCGAGACGAAATTTCCTAAAGTAGGGGAGACTGTAACAACTCGAAATTTTCGTTGTTATTTTATTTCAGTTTATTCCGTTTATTTTCATCATTGTATTCCGAGATTCGGTTATGAGAAAGTTTATGTTAAGATAATTAAACCTTATTACAACTATATTGTATCTAATCGCTTATTAATCGCTTATTAAACTCAACGCTAATTCAACGCAATCACAAGTAACTATGTTACTTTAATAGCCAAGTGTGTTATTGTTTAATAAATACTTGTGCCATCGCATCGCTTATCTCATCACACCGCAAAACGCAGCTAATTATGTGGAATTATGTTTTATCTGTGTTATATTTGCTTATGTTATGGTTATAATCGCTATCGCAACGCTCTCACTCGCACAAATCGCTAAATCGCACTATTATATCAATTATAACGCTTAATATAACTATCTAATACGAACCGAATAGTCAAACGAACTCCTAACGCGAAATAAACGAACAAAACTTGGCCAATAGGTCAAGTTTTTGCCGAACTTGTGCATCACAAGTTCGCCCGAACTTGTCTAAGCCACCAGAAACCTTCCAACATACCAAGTCCGCCCGGACTTGTCCTAGTACTCAGGACACATGCAAGTTCGCTCGAACTTGTGAATCGCCCGACTGAAAGTTCGCCCGAACTTGATGTATCCAGCTCTCTTTCTCACCTCACCTATAAATACTCAGCTCCTCTTCTCATTTGAACTTGCTGCAAGTTCGTCCGGAGCTCCCCAAAACCGAAACCCTTTGTTTTTTAAGTAAGATTCAACTCGTTTTCAAGCTACAACGATGTTTTACAACGATTTTGCACAAGGCTCCGCCTTCGTTTTCATCAAATCTCTTCTGTTTACGAAAATATTCATCTTTTTATACAAAATTTCTGTTTTTCACTTAGATCTATGCTTCGATCTGAGTAAAACGCTTTTAAACATCGATTTTTACACAATATTCGACTAAATGACGTATGTTTCGTTCACTTTGAAGTGGAATGAGGCGTTGTCAAGCAAGATCTCAGATCCGGAAGCACAAGGACGAAATCGTCACTTTACACAAGCTGGACTAACGCGCACGAACCCTCAAGTTCGCCCAGATTAGTCCGAGTTTCTGTAAAATGGCTAAACTCGCTCCAAAAGACCTCTCCAGCCTAAGTTTTACTCAGTGGCTTAAGGTTGGAGGGATGGACACTCGATTTCCTCAGCAAACGACGCGAAAAGCACGATTTGGATGCCAAAACAGTCAAGTTCGCTCGGAAAGCAACAAGTTCGCCCGAACTTGATCAAATCTCCACCAAATTACACAAGTTCGGCCGAACTTGTACTGATTTCCAAGGAAATCAGACAAGTTCGCCGAACGTACATTTGTATCGCCCACTACACTCAACAATTGGGATAAGTTCGCGCGAACTTGTCTACTTCCTAGGAAACCAGACAAGTTCGCCCGAACTTGTACTCTCAATAAGTCCAGACATACAAGTTCGCCCGAACTTTCTATTGTTCTCTCACCCGTTAACCGTTTCAGCAATTCGGAAGACTGATGCACTTTTGTTCGCTTACAGGCTGATCCGGCGCTCTCCTTAATTCATCTCAGATCCCGTCTCTCTCCCTAAAACGCACCCACAGTGAGTATACTTGAACCCTTTTACGCTTAAACGCACTTTTGGGTGTCACATATGTTCCTATATCAAATCACATCACACAAATCAAATGCTTATTCGCAATCCCGCTTATACATGACTATACGTGAAATTGCTGAATTGTATGTTTACTTGATTGCTTGTACGCCACCCTTAACATGATAGTATACTAGAGTTTGACCGTCCACCCGGAGGCCCGGGTTTTTAAGCTCGCATTTTTATTTCTCATTTAGTTTCTCTTCAGGATGTGGACACTTGTTCGCATGCCTCGATCAATCGCGGTTTGTTGGTTTACTTGAATCTAAGTAGTTACATAGTTCACATCTCTTACGTATGTCATGCGGTGTATGCTAAACGCTTTTATATCTATTATGTATGCAAACCTGTATGCTCACCTTTACTTGAATTGTATTGACGTTTTATTTTAACATATGTGGCAGGTTGAGGATTTGTCTACTTGCAATCGGATTAGGATTGTCTACTAGAAGCGCATTGTAATAGAAATCTAGGGCATATCGAACTTGATTTGTATTATGAGAACCTGTTTAAGGATTTTATGTTAGTAGTATAGGATATTAACGTTTAAATATTGTCGCTTAAATAGTGTTATGGAATTTCTCATGAGACAATCTGGTTCGCCTAGTGCCACTACCCCGATGTTTCCGCCATCGGTTGGGGTGTGACAGATTGGTATCAGAGCCATGTGTTTGTATTTGGTAACTTTATACTTCTACCTTCACAATTCTATGTGTTTGCATGTTGTTTGTTTTAGAGCTGGAGGTCTCTCTGAAAGTAGCCTCTCTATCCACAAGGACAGAGGTAAGGTTTGCCTACACCCCACCATCTCCAGTCCCTACCAATAGTTTTTGTTGTTTGTGGGATTCCCAGGGTACGGTTGTTGTTGTTGTTTGTAACTGTTGTTTGTTACGTCTGACTTGAAAATTAGGTGGCATATAGAAAACGGATACATATAAGTTTTGAGTTATGAGAACCGTAAAGACAAAATGATCATATTGTAACAACCCGATCTTTCGGATTGTTATCAGAATTCCATTATTTTAGTTTATTTTTGTTTCAAACCCGTTTGTACTCTGAGATTTATTATAATGGTTTACAACTAATTTGAAACGCATATTATATCGCTTATTCACCGCATTTAAATCACTTAATACACGCAACTTTCAACGCAAACTCAAATCACAAATTAATTATGTTACTTATGGGTTATGTGTGCTTATGTTTTATGGTTGTACTAATTATCGCAACGCTCTCGCTTACATGAATCGCTAAATCGCATTAATTTAATAACACAACGCTAACGCCTCGCTAAAACGCTTAACATAACTATCTAATACGAATCGAATCGCCAAACGAGCACCTAACGAACAAATAACAAACAAAACTTAGCAACCAGGCCAAGTTCACCCCAAGTTGGGCACCCCAACTTTGCCCGAAGTTGACCAGGGATGAACAAATGGGGAAAGTTTGCTCAAACTTGTCCAAACCAAGGAAAAGGGGCCAAGTTTGCCTGAACTTGTGACAAGTTCGCCCGAACTTGTTGTCTGCCCTCTTGTTTCTCCTTCACCTATAAATACCCCGCACCCCCATTCATGCTCTCCTTGCTACAACTTCGCTCCAGAGCTCCCAAAACCGAATTCCTTTGATTTCCAAGTAAGAATAAACTCGTTTTATGCAAACTATAACGTTTTCCACTACGATTTACACAAGGATTACCTTCATTTTCATCAAAACCTCTCTGTTTATAAAAATCTTCATCTTTTTCTATAAAACTTCTTGTTTTAGCTTAGATCTACACTTAAATGGGTTTATTGGACTTAGCTTTGGCTCTCCAAGCTAGAATCTTGATGATTTTGACTCACCGAGTGTTAGATCTGAGAAAACTATTCAAAGTATTGATTTTTACACAAAATACGGACTAACCGATGTATGTTTCGTTCACTAAGTAGTGGAACGAGGCGTTGTAAACAATATACTTGAAATAGATTCGAATTTACGTCTGTTTCAAGCAGAAACTCAGATCCGGAAGCACAAGGACGATACAGTCACTTGCACGAACTGGACTAACTCGTATGAACTGACAAGTTCGCATGAATTAGCCCAAGTTCCTATAAAATGGCTAAAACTGGCTCTTAAAGACCTCTCCAGCCTATGTTTCGCTCAGTAGCTCAAGGTTGGAGGGATGGACACTCGATTTCCTCAGCAAACACGCGAAAACACACAATTTTGGACCAAAAACAGACAAATTCGCTCCAAAACGGACAAGTTCGCTCCAAAAAGGGGCAAGTTCGCCCGAAGTTGACACCAGATTGGTGCCAACTTCGCCCGAACTTGTACTAAGTTTCTGTGGAACCATGGTAACTTCGCCCGAACTTGTACCTGGCTTAAATTGGGTACAACTTCGCCCGAAGTTGGCCTCCAACTAAAGCCAGTACAAGTTCGACCGAACTTGTCTACTGCCTCTTCGTGTTTCGACCGTTTCAGCACTTCGGAAGACTGATGCACTTCTGTTCTCGCTTACAGGCTGACCCAACGCTCCCTTCAATCCACAACAGTTCGTGTTTCTTTGTTGGGCGCCGACTATGAGTATACTTGAACCCCTTTTTCGCTTAAAACGCACTTTTGGGTGTTACATACGTTCTCTATATCAAAACACACTACACACAACGCTAAACTCTTTTAATGGTAACCGCTCTTGTTATACGTAAATCGCTGAATGTTTGTTTGCTATGTGTGAATAATGAGGACTTGCAGACCACCCTTAGCAACGATAGTACTATAGTTTGGACTCAGCACCCGATTGGTTCGGGGGTTGTTAAGGCTCACATATTTACTTTACGTGCGTGTTCGCTGTTGTGAACACGTATCGCGCATACTTCACCTCGCAGTCGTGTTGGTTAGCTTGTATCATTATTGTTAGCTTGCTTAGATTCACTTTCTCTACGTGTACATGTTGGTTATGCGTAAACGCTTTGTCGTTATATTATGCTATTAAACCTGTGTACTCACCTTTACTTTATTGTATTGACTTTATTTTAACGTATGTGACAGGTTGATGATTCTATGCGGCAACGGACTTAGGGCTTTATCCTTAGAAACGCATAATAGAAATCTAGGTTGTCGGATTGGTTTTGTTTAAGAGATTATGTGTTTTGTAATAATTGTTATGCGATATTGTTTGATTGTATGAGAAATCGGACCTTTAAAATATTGTCATTGATAGTTGTTATGGAATTTCTCTTGAATAATCTGATTCGCCTAGTGCCGCACCCCGATGATTCTGCCATCGATTGGGGTGTGACACATATTCTAAATAGTTTTGATGAAATAACTTAATATGAGTAAATATAACATTTTAATTATAAAAGAATAGAGAAGTTTAATATATATGATATTTTGATGCCATTTTAATTTCAACTAGATAGATACCGGCGTGTGTTGTCGCGCAACCATCCGATTAATAGCATACACATTAAGGTAAATGACTAAAACTAAATAAGATTTTAATTCATTGTATGATAGTGGTTAACAAAACTTACAATCAATTATATTTACCCATACATAACAACATGAAGCAAAACATAAAAACCTAATCTATTTGTCCATTTACTTGGTACCTTCATATAGCGTATCAATTTTATACAGCTTCGATTGCATGTGGCGAAGATCCATGACTCTGTTAGTAAGATATGTCAACTTCTCGGTTATCTATTGATCATAAGCGGTTACCTCATCTAGCAATTTCTGAAGGCGTGTTAGAAGTTGGGCCTCGTTTCCATTTGCCATATTGAAGACTATAAACAAAATCACCAAAAAGTCTTATAAAAGTGAAACAAAAATCATTTTTTATTTTCCTAAATCATAAATGGCTCAGATGTTAACCGAACATGAAATGAATCAGAAATGTTAATAGTCCTAAAAAAACTCTTCCGTAGCTGCAAAGCAGTGCCATGCCAGTTAAAGACATTGCGCGTTATAGTTTCATTTTATATTAGCATTGGCTCAGAAAAGGTTTGTTATTGTGGTTGTACCATAACAATCACGACCAAATATCTTTCATCGTCATTGCCTTGAAACCTTTTACAACAGTTAAGCGCACACTAGCAACAAAGTCTACATATATACACATGGTCATGCGGCAATGATATAAGCAAATCTAAAAAAGCTGGAAAGTTAAACGCGTGATAACAACACGTGGAGGTCGGGCTAAAAGCCCGCACAAAAAAAACAAACATAAAAAGCCCAAAGTACAACATATTAGAGCCAAATAAAGTAATAGTGCAAAGAGTATACGCACCATACACGTATCAATGTTGATAAAACACCATATTATACAATATCAATTATCAGCATTTGTATATAATCATAAGTGTAGGCTCAGACTAAAGGATGCGTGGTTACTTTTCAAAAGTAAGGATGCGTGGTTACTTTTTAAAAGTCATATCAGCTGCCAACCTTAAATGGTAATCATCATAGCCTAGATTCAGGTATACAAAACCAAAGACTCAACAAAGCCTTATTGCCTAACTTTACAAACATGTCGAATAGAACCAATGCTACGCATACATTACTGATGATATCATTCAGGCTCATGCAAATATCAAAACCCCATTAACAAAAAGCAAGCAAGTTGACTAACTAACATACAACACTCACGTATCCAAGCACCCTATCCGAACATCTTCCTTAAATAATAATGACAAGATAAATTACCTTTTTATATTAAGTATAAAAATTATGATTTTAATATTTTTATTAAAATTTAGATAAATTATTTTTTAATATTCTAATTTTTTAATTTGTTTAGAAAATGATTCTATTTTTTCTTTTTTTAGTGTCTACATCACACACAAAGGGTTATATGATAAGTTTTTTTTGTTAAATAGAGTGTTTTTAAACTATTTTGTTAAATATTTATTTTTCGAAAGGGTAATATGATAAGTTGTGGTTGTTTTTTTTAGAATTATTTAAAATAAATTTAAAAATGCAAAAATCAAAATATTAAAAAGTAAGTTATCAGAACTTTAATAAAATATTAAAATTAGAGTTTGTATACTTTATATAAAAAACTAATTTATCTTGTCATTATTATTTACTTTATAAAAATATTAAAAACATATTTTTTATAGAATATATTTAAAAATTCAAATAAACTTAAAAATATTAAAATCAGAATATTAAAAAGTAATTTAACAGAATTTTAATAAAAAATTAAAATCAGAATTTTTATACTTTATATAGAAAAAGTACTTTTTCTTGTCATTAGTATTTACTTTATAAAAATATTAAAATCAGATTTTTTTATAGAATAAATTTAAAAATTCTGATTATAATTTACCTTATAAAAATATTTAATCAGTTTTTTATAAAATAAATTTAAATCTAATTTTTATATAGTATATATATATATATATAATTATTATTAACAAATAATAATGTTTTCGTCAAAAAGTATTCTATTATATATATATATATATATATATATATATATAATGTTTTTACACAAATCAACCTTTATGTTATAAAAGGCTCATGAAAAGAACAAAATACTCTCACATGTAAAGCATGTGAGGTAACTTAACTTAATTTTTGGACGAAGTTAGCTCTAAAGGTGATAGATGTAACAAAACATTAACATAAATGTTGAGTTTGACGGATTTCATAATGAAAGGTGTGAAGTGCAGTTTAGGTATAACATAAAAGTTGATTTGTATACTTTTGTCTATCTTAAATTATCTCATGTTTTTTAAATAAGTGTATTACACAACAACATAAAATTTCAGAAGAAATCACGTGTTATAATTATTTTAAAGTTGTGGATTTTAGAAGGAAAACCACTTATTTTACATTGTATAATTACTCTATTAGGGTAACTAATAATATACTTCTTCAAAACATGTTTTTTAATCCACAAGTTTTTTTATAATTAAAATAGTGTGTAAAGTTATGTAACTGATATTTTCTTCATCAATCTTTTGCAATAAATTATTAATTTTATAACATGAAGGTTCACAATAAAAGCTCATTGTGTAAGTTTAAAAAACTAAAATATAAGACTATAATTAATGGAGATTATGAAGGCGTGAAGTGGCTTAATAATGCCTATACCATCACTCCTGTGGTTTTATATGGGCATGAAGAGGAAATGGACATTTATAAGACCATGCATAGTGGTAATGTCCCACCCTTGGGTGTTTTCTGTCATGTGTCAGTCCAGTCAGTAAGGGGATATTGTTGGGCGTTTTTCTAAAATGGGTGTAGTGGGATGTGAGCATTGTGGGACATTATGTTAAAACGGTTGTAAAAAATAAATTAAAAAAACCATCAAAAAAGGGTATTGGCCAACCAAAAAGTAGAATACGTGTGATTGGCCAACTCAATCCATCTTCGGCGTGGAAAAAAGGACGCCTTGGAGCCATTATTCGAGAATAACACCCTGGGGGAGGTCGATGGGGCGTTTAGGGGGGGGGGGGGGGGTTCAAGGCCAAAACACCAAAAACCTTACCACTACGCATGGTCTAATATAATGCCCAATGAGAATAACAAAGTTGGAAAATAATGATAGAATAAGGCATTAAAGGAGGTTAACCATTCACATTTTTAAGGGACATATAAATTGATATGACAGAAAATGCCTCTTAGAAGACATTAACCATTACTTATGGCCTAACATAACAATAAAACATCATAATCTTAATAAGCTATTAATATTACATGGTGGAAGTTAAAAAAAAACTAAAATATAAACGTAAGAATAAAATATCATAATCCTAATAAGCTATTAATCATTACATAACAATCAGATGCGATCTTTAATCGTAAGCATCACTCACCTAACCCGTGATTTGTGATTTACCATCCCAATTTACTATTATAACAAAATTTTACATAAATAATCATTTTGATCAAACTTTTTTCTGTAAATAATCATTTTGATCAAACCTTTTTTTATATAAATAAATGATAAGATGGAGGGTGCGTCTATTACAAAATTTTTAAGGCTTAGACATTATATGGTTAAATAAGATGATCGTGTTATTTTCACCACCACGTCATTTTCAATCTAAGAGTGATTTTTAATCACCACGGTTGGTCGGTCGCACATTCGTTATTTATGCGCTAAAAACAATAAAAAAATCGACTTTCACTCTCAAAACACGTCATTGAAACATACGAATACGTACCGTCTTTTCATTAAGTTATACTTTTCTGTAATCCTTTACAACCGTAATCTTTGATGTTTTTTTAAAAAGTGAGTTGAATACCCATTTTAGTAAAAAAAAGATCTTTTATATTGATGGTATTACTAGTTGATGAGTTGTCCACTTAAGTTTTATTAAACAATTTTACAAAAAACATACAACATCCATATATTCGTTTCCGTTTAAATAATGGCAGCCAACAAGTACCTTACTTTTAGGAACTGATTAATCAATGTTGAGATACAGAATATAATAACCCAAAATAATTACAAATTAATAAATAAATGTAATTAATAATTAATAAAAAATATATGATTTTTATTATGCATTGCTTCACTATAAATAGGACACACATCTTCCTCATTCCTTGCTCTCATCTCTGCAACACAACAATGGCTTTGCTCAATGATCTCATCAATCTCAACCTCACAGATTCCACAACAAAATCATTGCTGAATACATATGGTTAGTTTCTTTTATCAGTTTTGACTTTTTGTAACATATCTTTGACTTTTTGTTCGTACGTTTCAGTTCAAGATTCTTGAATGAATCTCTTGTTTTTCACCATTAATGTAACTTTTATGCTTGGATTCTATGTGGGTTTTTGTATTTCAATCTATTTGTTGTTAGTAGCACCTAGATCTTCATTATTTGTGTATGTGTGAGGTGGTCAAAGATGATCTGGAAAAAGTCAACGTTTGTAGGATGTTAGACATTGTTATAGTATTTGTTCTAGGGTTTTAATTTTGCATACTTGATCTTGTAGGTGATCTTGAATCTTTTTCAAATTTTAGGGATTTTTGTAATTTTTATAGTGATTATTTTGGATTTATGTTAAAATTTAAGCCCATTTATTACACCATTAGTTTACTCATGTTCTTCCAAATTTCTTGTAAACTCAGTTTATAAGTAATATATTATTTTAAATAATTAGAGCTAAAAAACAAACTTGAATATTAATTAGTATAGTGAACATTGTTTTCATAACTAGACCCGTAATCGAATCGGCCAGATTATACTGGTTGTGATTTGAGAGAAATTACGGATTTGGTCTCTTATTTCAAAACCTTTTACGGGTTTTGTCCTTGATGCAGCAAACAGTTCCATCAAAGATAAAAATCCATAAAAAATGAAATTATGGACCAAATTTGTAATTTGTACCAAACCACATGGACCGCCCATGTAATTTCCTCAAATGATTTAGAAGTAAATATGTATTATGTAATAAGCAACATATTGAGTATGAGTTTTTTTAATGAAGAAAATACATTTTGAAAATGAGGTTCAAGAACTAGTCTTCGAGGACTAAATAAAGGCGTTTCAAGAATACTTAACCAGACCGGTTGTGTTGATGGTTCGGTTATTGATGTCTCTTCCTTAATATTGATACAGGATTGGTGGATCCGGTATGGACCTTAGAAGCAAAGCAAGAGTAAGTAGTTTAAATATGCTCAATGATCATATTGTAGTGTTCAATGCTCAATTGGTCATAAAACTGATCTTTTTGTCCCTTTTATAGACTCTTCCTGGACCAGTGAGTGACCCCAAGAAGCTGCCAAAATGGAACTATGATGGTTCGAGCACGGGTCAAGCCCCTGGGGAGGACAGCGAAGTGATCCTCTAGTGTGTATTTGATCCCATGATTTATATAGTTCAAATCATAATTATATTTTTGATATTCTTAGTGATTAATGTGATCTTGATGAATGAAACAGTCCTCAAGCTATTTTCAAGGACCCTTTCAGAGGTGGAAACAACATCTTGGTATGTTTTAAGCCTTTCTTTTCTAAGTTTATGGCTTTATAGCAAAATGGTGAATTTCTAACACGACAAAAACCGAATTTGGGTCAGTCTCGGATTGAACCAGTAACATATTTAACTATATTGGTTATGTTTGGGGCAACCTGGCGTGTTTGTGTTTGAACCGTTTGTTTTATATTTTCTGTGAACTAATGTTTTTTATTTCATAACTTAAACTGATGAAAATGAAAATTAATATAAAAAAATAAGCATCAGATTTAATAATTTAAAAGTAATTGTTTTATACACATTCTATTTTTATTCTATTTTTTTAAGTTTTAATATTGGTTAATCATATGCTAAATAAATCTGCTTTTTTAAGTTTTTAAGTTTGTATCCCCTTCACCTACCAAACATGTGAAAACTGAAAACCACTTAGCATATATTAGATTTTATATTTCATATCTGTGTATACATATGTTTAGTGCTAATTTCAAGGTTCTTTGCATTTAAAATTAAATTATTGACCTTAATGTTCATTGGGAGTACTTTTAGAAAGGACATAACTTAATTTTCATTTTAAACGTGACAAAAACATTGTAACTTTTATATATATATTTTTTTTTATGATGTACTGTCTGCTTTTTGGTCACGGGTGGTACTGATGCACATTAAAATATTTTCAAGAACATCTTTTTAATAACATTTAAAATGTTACACAAAAAATTCATTTTATAAACCTTTGATACGTATTTCTTAATTCACATGTAATATAGGTGATCTGTGATGCTTACACTCCAGCCGGTGAGCCGATCCCAACGAACAAGCGCCACGCTGCCGCCAAAATCTTCAGCCACCCCGAAGTCGAAAAGGAAGTTCCATGGTACATTTCCCATTTTGCCCTTGCAAAGTCGACGGAATCCCGACTACAATAGTACTTAACGTTTTCTAACATGCGTGTTAGGTACGGTATCGAGCAGGAATATACCTTGTTGCAGAAGGACATCAACTGGCCCTTGGGCTGGCCTCAAAGAGGGTTCCCTGGGCCTCAAGTAATAAATATTATTTACACATTTTTTTCTTTATTTTTTTTGTTATTAGTTTTGACTAAATTATACCGGTTTAATGCGATTTAGGGACCGTATTATTGCGGTATCGGTGCTGATAAGGCGTTTGGACGCGATATAGTCGATGCACACTACAAAGCTTGTTTGTATGCTGGTATTAACATTAGTGGCATCAATGGTGAGGTCATGCCGGGCCAGGTAAACACATTTCTAAGCAATTTCGAATACGGGCCACAAATGGTTGTTGGGTTGGGTTGGTCGGGTCGGGTCAGGTCGTGTTATTTTTTTTGGCAAAAGCTTGGATTTTTTTAAATAGTTTATGTGAAAAATGATTGCGCCTTTTAAGAAAAAAGATGTAGAAGGTTTATGACATTGAAATAAACAATTGGCGATTTCTGACCTGTTTCCTTTTAGGGAAAATTTCACATAATAGTAACAAGTTTCAAAAGCGTTCTAATTAGGTCACTCGTATCGTTTTTTTCCCAATTAGATAACTTAACACTCAAATCGAGTCATGTCCTTTTTTCCATGTGCAAGAGAAAAATTGAGCATAAAATGCTAGGCTCGGATTATTTTGATATATGAAATTTAATTTATTAAAAATAAAAACACTTTAATTACATTAAAAATTAAAAAAACAAGTTAAAATCCACGTCATCACTCAACGTTATCATCAAATGAAAAGGAAAAAATAAACAAAAATCCGCATCACCACGGTTACTATGAATTGGATGAAAAAACCCTCAATTTTAATAAAAAATGAATGTTGAGTGGCCTGATTGAACAGTTTTGAAACTTGAGTGACCTAATTGAAACACTTTTAAAACTTGGTTACTATTCTACAAAGTTACCCCTTACTTTTAAGCTATTATTTTTATGTGACGTTGAACTTACATTTTAAGCGATACGCAGTGGGAGTTTCAAGTCGGGCCGTCAGTTGGCATATCTGCTGGTGATGAGATTTGGGCTGCGCGATACATTCTGGAGGTAACCCGAGAACTTTTTATGTTTTTGTGGTGAAAGATGGAAGGTGTGTAGTACTTTTACATGTTTTTGATGATTAAAATGTGTTTTTTTTCTTCAACAGAGGATAACCGAGATCGCTGGAGTCGTCGTTTCATTCGACCCGAAGCCTATTCCGGTGAGTTTTTATAAAATAGTTCTTTTAACTTATATTTGTAAAAAAACAAAGTATACAACTTATTTATTCATCAGGGAGATTGGAATGGTGCTGGAGCACACACAAACTATAGGTATTTATTAAAAAATTAACCAAACAAAACTATAAAAATGAGCTTTTATTTAAATCTTGACCCGGCCCGTTACGTGATGATTTAGCACGAAATCGATGAGAGAAGAGGGTGGATATGAGATCATAAAGAAGGCTATCGAAAAGTTGGGTTTGAGGCACGTTGAACACATTGCTGCGTACGGGGAAGGCAATGAACGTCGGCTGACGGGCCACCATGAGACCGCCAACATCAACACTTTCAAATGGGTACTGTAATCTTTATTTTCTGTTTCACTTAGGGTGTAAACAAGCCGAGCCGAGCCTACGAGCCTAGCCCGAGCTCGCTAGGGGCGGCTCTATTGTATATATTTTCTAGTTTTTATTATAACATAAAATATACATATATCATTTAGTTATTTTAGCATATTTTAATATAACAATTATTATTATGTAAATTTACATATTTAGTATATTAAAAGATGTATGCAAAAAGTTGTTGATTCAAGCTTTTAACGAGTCAATCACGAATCATTTTACATCTCAAGTTTTATGTAAACATTGCAACATTATGTAACATAATGTTGATCTGACTTCTTATTTTGTGTGACAGGGGGTGGCGAACCGTGGTGCATCCATTCGTGTCGGAAGAGACACCGAGAAAGAGGGCAAGGGCTATTTTGAGGACCGTAGGCCCGCTTCAAACATGGACCCGTATGTTGTTACATCGATGATTGCGGAGACCACATCTTGTTGTGAAATCCATGAATCTTGGTTGCCTTGGTGATGTCTCCCAGGTGTTTTGTGGGTAATAATGTTGGCACATTTTCTTGTCTAATAACATTGTGAAGGAATGGTTTGATGTTTTATCATATGTTTTTTCTTGTTTTTGCTCCATTCGGGTTTTTATCGATGTAGTATGTTTAGACATGAAAGTTTAGATACATTTTTTTATGAATAAGTTGATCGTTTACGTCGCTTAATCTGGTTCTTTGTCGACAAGACTATCAGTGAACAACAACACAATTTGATTTCTAAATTCAAAATGCATCAAACGGTTCCAAGTTGTTGAATGATGAGTGCTCGACCCAAGTATCATGAGATAAGTAGTTGACTCATCCTTACACCAATGGAGTGGTGGTCTATTGAAAGAGCTTTAAACACCTGGGTTGGAAAAGAGATGATCTTGGTTCAAGTCCCGACGACAAGGATTAATAGAAATTAGCCTTTCAAAAAAAGTAGTTAGAATAATAATAAGGGCAAGTTGAAAGGAAACATTGTCCGTCTTGAATTGGTCCAAGCATGTGATTAATTTTTATATTTTAAATTTTCTTTATCTTCAAACAATTTCCATAACCAAAAACTCATAATTAGAGGCAAAGCCTCTCAAAACACATAGGTTTTAAAAAACTTGATTAAGGGGTTGTTTGTTTACCTCTTAATGAAGCTCATAATGGTTCAGACCTCTTACTGGTTCAGCACTTAATGGTTCAGACTGTTTGTTTCGCAAGCAGGTGTCTAAATGGTTCAACATTTGCCTCTGAATGGTTAAGATTTTTACTGATTTGAATGGTTAAGCCCTCTAATCTGAATTGGTCATACATTTGCTTCCGAACGGTTAAACATTATACTGGCTCTTAATGGTTCAGACCTCTTACTGGTTCAGCACTTAATAGTTCAGATATCTTACTGATTCAGCACTTAACCATTCAGAAATTGTCAAACAGCCCCTAAGTCCCACAAAATTAAATAAATTCCCCATTCAAAAAATTTAAGATAATCTTACATAACCATGTTTCTTTATTTGAATTTCCAAATTTCAAAGAAAGACATGTCCAAATTTCAAAGAAAGACATGGTTATGTAATTACACTCGGAACAATTTTCACTCAAAAACCATATCTTTCCATAGTTAAAATGTTGTAACGCACAATTAAATCTCTATGGTTAATTTAAGTTTTAATCATATAATTGTGTGTTTTGTGAACAGCGAAAAAATAAAATAAAATCTGTATTAACTTAATTTTACAAAACATATTTGTTTAATTGTCATAACATGATTGCATATCATGTGTAGGTTTAGTCATCCTAACTAAAGGATTTGATTCCCTATTTCTTTAGAAAAAGGATTTGATTCCTTATCATTCTCATGTTTAACTTAAAAGCCTAAGCTAAAGGGTGTGGGAGTCATGGATTAGATCATCAATGTCACATAAGATCATTAATAAATTGCTACATCATCCTCTTGTCTCATCCATCATGGTTGGCATGGATTAAACCATGACAACCATGGACCTCCTTTTTCCTTTTTTAATATTTTCTTTTCCTTTTCACAAAAATAAATTAAAATAAGAAAATAGTGGTTTAGGTTATAACAATTAAATTAAAAGTATATGACATGGTATGGAGGGTCATCATCACACCATATAGCCTAATCTTTTCTTTTCATTCTTGATATTGTTTTCTTTGGCTTACTTTTTCCCATTATTGACATTGTTTTCTTTTAATTATTGCTATTGCTTTCTTTCGCTTATACTTTAATTAATAATGTAAATTTGTTAGGTAGCCGTATGTTTTTCTTTGATTGCATATCCTACATATATCTGCCATGTTTTCTATTTCCACTCGAAACCTGTCTTTTCACTTGAGGATTTTTGTTGTTTTGTGGGATTAACACCTACGGTTAAAATACGGCACAACTTTACAAGTTTTTTATCTGTAAAAATAACAAATTGCAAGTATATTAGAACATAAGATATGTGTAATTTGAAGTATATCAATGTACTTTCTTACGATGAAAATTGGAATGCCCCTCGTCTGAACCAACACATCTCATGATTCGAGTATGTATGAATCGTTGTTGACGGGCGTAGAACCCTCAATGGTGCAGGTGTGTGAAATATAAGTGTCATCAAAACACCAAGTTATACACATCGTTCCCTGTCACGATGTGAGAACATAAGAATGGTGTACATCCTTAGAGCATTCACAATGAAAACTTTAAAGATATGTGAGGGAGTTTATTATTTTAGGTTAGACAGGGCGCAGCGTGGTGGCTGGTGACCACGCGTGGTGGTCAAAACGTGTTGTCCCGAACACGCGTTGAAGGATTGAAAAGATGACCGTTGCATTGCATGTTACCGTGGGTTTCGGACCGTTGAGCATTTTAAACTTTTAAAAAAAGTGACTGGCGGTTTCACAGAAGATGGTGAACCAGGTGATCAGATGATGATGGAGATTGCCGGTGACGAGATAAAATGAAGAAGACACAGAAGATGACGGAGACAGTTGTGGTGTGATGGTGGTAACAATGGAGGCTTGTTGTCGATGGCAATGGTGATGTACAATGAAAACGGAGAAGACGGAGATGCTCGGTGACGGAGTTCAAGTGGGGAACGGAGATGGAGATCGTTAAGGACAACGGACAACTGCAAGTGGTGATTCAGAGGAGTACGGTGGTCGGAGGTGGTGGAAATCCATCACTAGTGATGGGCACCCCACTAAAATCCATCACTACTGATGGAACCAAGCTCAATGACGTGACGTTTGATGATTGGGTGTGGTGAGTGATGGCTAGTGCAGCACCCCCCTAGACCGCTGGGTGTGGGCGACGGTTTGGGGTTTGGCTAGCCAAGCAACGTCGCTGCAGCCACATCGAGCCAGCGTGGCCAGCGGCGTTGCCCCGCTGGCGTGGGATATTGGCCTGGCGTGGGCCGGGGTTGGGCGATAAGGTAGATGGCTAGGATTGGTTGCTAATACTAGCTGTTGGGCTAGCCGTTGGTTCGACCCCAACTTCGTCTTCGGTTAAAGGGTTATACACCAATCAATCGGAGGAAATCGCCTCAAAAATTGACACGTTCAACTTCATCCAACAACAAAGGATTGAGGAGAAGAGAAAAATTCAAGCATCTCGAGAAAAAATTGCAAGTGAAAAGGAAAAAAGGACATTAGAAAAGGAAAAAAAAAGCCTATGAGAAGCAA
This sequence comes from Scalesia atractyloides, assembly GCA_947069175.1. Classification (NCBI taxonomy): domain Eukaryota; kingdom Viridiplantae; phylum Streptophyta; class Magnoliopsida; order Asterales; family Asteraceae; genus Scalesia; species Scalesia atractyloides. Next base: position 53,435,699 of record CAMTDV010000019.1, read on the forward strand.
AAACTTGCAGACATGAAGTTTCTAGCCACAAAATATATAGGTTGTTAGTGTTTTTGGGTGGTTGTGAGTGAAGGAGAGAAGGAGGGAGAAAATATATAGGAAAGTTACTGTTCATATGTAAATATATGAGAAAAAATCTGAAGAGAGAAAACCTTATAATTTTTTTAATATTTTAGAAATGGTTGTGAGTGAAGAAGAGAGAAAAGGTAATGATAAAGGTATAAAAAATATAATTTAATTGAAAATAAGAGAGAGAAAGTTGTTGTTTTTAGTGGAAATATATGGATATGAATAGGAAATTCATTGCGAATACTCTTTCAGACTCAACAACTGCTATATATGAAGGTAACAGCCAAGGTTGTCTAATCCTAACATGACTCGAACATGTCACGTAGATAAGTAGGTTTTGATCGGCTAACACGACTGGTTTATTAAGCATGACCGGTTTAATAAGTTAGTTAACCCGAACACGACTCATTAAAAAAATAAGTTAACTTGTTAACTCGTTTAAAAGCTTTAAAATTCACATTCAGATTTTAGAAGATGAAAGGTATTAAGATGCAAACCATATTTTTAATAGCTAAATAAGCTATTAAAAACGTTAGTTAAAAATCGCTCAAACACACAAACATTGAATTACTAGTGTTTTTTTTTATCAAACGCCAGTGGGAAAGTCTCCTTTCCTTAAAAACGCTGGTAAGTACGCCGAATGTACACCCAGATCACCCAAATACTCTGAAGCACAACAAATACACCGTGACAAAATTTGCATAAGACAAAGTCACCTTTGGAAAGCACGTTGAAACCAAATTAAGTAAGCCGACAAAACCGCTGAGTTTTTTAAAAACAAAATCTATTTTGGATCAAAATGACTAATATGCCGGTCAATGAACAAGTATGCCGGAACTAGAACAAATATGCCCAGCACAAGTCCGAAAACCACAAAAACTCGCCATTCTGATAAGATCCAAATTGCTTCAAAATGATTTGTAAAGTCACACAAACTGATCCAAATCACTAACCAATCAGTTTCCAACAATCAAAACACCAATTCAAAACAAATTTTGAAGAAAAGTTCTAAAACTTATAAAACCCCCAAAAACTTCAAAATTTTGAATCAAATCCAAATCTATCAAGAGCAGTAAGGCTCTCATACCAATTTGTATGTCCTAAATCCTAGATCTAAAGTGATAGAGATCGAATACAAACCCAAACACCTATCGATTAAGTGTTTGAACATGTACATTCAAAGAAAACGGTAAAAACCAGATGAAAACCGAATAAACAACACATGAATCCATAAAAGATAGCATTCCCCAATGATATTAATCAATCAAGTTCCTTGAAATACATTTGTTAAGCTCCCGACTACACAAACACTTTGAAATACGCACACGGTTTCGGACCCGGAATCAGACAACGGTTTACCTATAAATAGATAACCTAAATGACGCACGTGTAGGGCTGTAAACAAACCTAACGTTCAGCGAACAGTTCGTGAACCGTTCGACGGGAAGTTCGTTTATGTTCGTTCGATTAGCTTAACGAACGAACACGAACCAAAAATTTCGTTCGGTTAGCTTAGCAAACGAACACGAACACAGATCTCGTTCGTTCGACTGCGTTCGTGAACGTTCGGTAAGATGTTTGGTTACGTTCGTTGGATTATATTAATAAAATAATAAATGATAAACCTTTTATCTAAACATATTGAAAAGTTAAAACCCCATTTTTTCTAATTTAGCTAAAACTTGGACGTTCTAAGACATTTTTCGGATAATTATGTCTAGGTTAGTTAGACTTGATTCATGGTTTGGTAGTGTAGTAGGCTTCTTGTGTTTTAATTTATGATTTGATAGTTGTATTTAACTAGTTATATCTACTCTTTAAGGATAATAATGTTTTTTTTTTCTATTTAAACGTTCGTCTGCGTTCGTTTTTATTTCCTTGCGCTCGTCTGTGTTCGAGACCAGTGTTCACGAACTGTTCGTGAACAACTGGATTTCCTTAATGAACGAACACAAACATAAACTTATGTTCGGTATACGTTCGTGAACAGTTCGCGAACATGTTAATTTCCTTAATGAACGAACACGAACATGATCTCATTCGTGTTCGTTCGGTTCGTTTATAGCCCTATACGCGTGTCTTGCTAAATATGCCACCATGTCTAAACCCTCAAACAACTATTAAACAATTACAAAACAAGTCCCTTGACTTGTGACTATCCCTTATTTACACAAAAGCCTCATGTCTTTGTATATCTGGCACAAATGGTCTAAACATTCGAACATTTTTTATTTAATTGAACTTTTTCTACTGATTGACTTTTTAAAAAAGTTAAATACCCAATTGTGTTTATTTTTTATGCCCAACATTGTGGTACAAATTTAAATAGTACCCCTGAATCAAATCAATTCTGACCAAACAACACTGGTACCGGTATTGGTTTTTTTGGCATCTAAGTTGTAGCAATTGCTGGTACTGTACAAGTATCGTGCCAAACGAAACAACAGTATGGTGGCGGTCTTGATGAAACCGATACGGTGTTCGTTAAATACGCCTTTAACCCATTTAATTTTTTATTTGGTTTTCTTATTCTTAATATTAACTTGCGTCATTAACTTTCTATAAAGATCGGATGTATTTTTACAACATTACAGTTTAAAATTGTATTTAAAATAAAGTATTTTAGTATTATATAAGCTATACAAGTGCTGATACCGATGACGAACCGATTTCTACCAAACAACATCGGCACTGTGTCATATTATCAAAACTAATAGCGGTGTACGTTTTTATGGTTTTCAATCGATTTGAAACACATCTTTCAGGATTATCACGAAGCGTTCATTAACTTTCCTAAAAAAGTTGGATGTGTTTAACTTTTTATCGACATCAGGGTATAAAATTGTATTGAAAATAAAATATTTTGGTATTGTAAGCTATACAAGTGCCAGTACACAGGTGACGAACCAAACTGAGTCCCAGTATCCCACAAGACAAGATCGATACCTTTAATTATATTATCGAAAGTTTCGAAACTAATAACGAAACTAATAACAGTATTCATTTTTATAGTTTTCGATCAATTTAAAACGCATCCTTTTGGGATACTTGTTTGTTTAGCCGGTGATACTCGTTTCTTTCAAATTTCTTTTGTTTTGTCGGATTAGTCAGTGATACTTGTTTTCCGGTGATACTCGTTTCTTTAGTCATGACATATCTAACACAAATTTATAAGCGCTTTGGTAACATTTAGCTCAAATGATCACTCGGTTTATATTTGTACATTTTCTTTTATAAGGTAAACTAGTTATACTTTAAACGATATTATTTTGCATATACCTACGTTTAACATGTGTTACAAAAAAAAAAAAGACCACTACAACACAAGTTTTGGGATATTTGCGAATCCTTAAACTCTTACTTACCTTTGACAAATCATTCATGTTCTGCATTATGCGACTTCTCCCAATTCACCCCATCATAATGCTTCACCTCCACATGACTCAACGTCCCCGAATCGACACACCGATACGTAATCGCGATTCCGCTGTTGGACCGCGTTGTATAAAAGGATGTTATCCCACAAACCTTGCAAAAAGTATGCTTTGCTGAATGAGTGCCAAAAGTGTAGGTCGTGACAAACTTCTCGGAGTCTCTGAGAAGCTCGAATTTATCGAAAGGAACGACAAAATGAGTGTTTTGTCTCATGGTACAATCCGAGCAGTTGCACTGCCATGCAACGACGTTGGGTGGTGATTTGGCGCGCCATCGGACGCGTTTACAGTGGCATCCGCCGTGGTGAACCACCATGGATTTCGACATAGTTTTGAAGGTGTGGTGGTGATCGGTTGTGTTTGATGGTTTAATAAGAGTTGGATGAGGAGGCAAAGAAAGTTGGCATTGTTTAAAACGGACACGTGTAGAGGTCGGGTGACTCATTTCACCATCCACCTAGCTATATTCTGCTTTACAAAATAACTAATTAATGACAATCGTGTTTGTTTGATTTATTATTATATGTGTGTATATATAATTTTTCTACTTTTAACACGAATATAAGAGGCAGCTCGAGAGTTTCGAGTCACAATTTACTCATTTTCAGTCTCTTATTTTTTATTCTGCTGCGAGTAAAATTTTGCCTTTTAGAAATCATATACAAAACCGAACCAACACAACTTCCATTCAAACATGTATGTGTATGTTATATGAATTGGATATCGATTAAAAAGGTTTAATTCGTCTTATGTAGTGTTATATCCATCTGGCCTCATTTCTCACCATCTACGCAGCACGCCAGCACCACCAGATCATCCTTCATCTTCATTACTCAACCTATGTTATATCTATCCTCACCATTCACTTATTTTTCTATAATTTTTAATAAAATAAAATAGCGAGATAGAGAGAGTGATTGACGAGAGGGATGGTGACCATGCTCACTATGCATATTTGTGGGATTAGGAGGCGGTATTGTCTTTCCCCATCCCTAAATGCACATCTTCGTCCAACATGTCTTTCTGTGAGTATAAGAGGCACCTCGAGAGTTTGGAGTCACAATTTACTCGTTTTCAGTCTCTTATTTTTTTTCTACTGAAAGTAAAAATTTTCCTTTTAGAAATTCATTCATTCAATTCAATAATAACAAAAGCCATTGCAGGGAATGGTATTTTCTTGCCATTGCCTAATATAGGCCGCGTCCAACAGTGCCAGCCAGCCGTCTAGCGTTTCTCAATTGGTCCAGCTAAATTACGATTTTACCCTGATTAAATTTACTGTTTTACCATTGGTTTTGTTTTTTTCCCCTCCCAGCAAAACTACGATTATGCCCTCAGTTTAAATATTCAGTTTTGCCATATTTTTTTTCCTTGTCAAATTACGATTTTGCCCACGTTGTAAAATTACAGTCATGCGATCATTTTGGTTTTCATTTTTTTACAAAACTACGGTAATGTTTTGTTTTAACTGGTCGGTGTAATTTTTATTAGTGTCAGCCGGCTACCTGACACACTCATTTGTCCTGAAAAATAAAAGACATTTTTGCCCTCAATTTAATTTAAAGTCTTTCCATCGTTGTAGTTTTTTTTTTATTTTTTTAGGAAAAGTACGGCAGTGTTTTGTTTTAATTGGTTGACTCGATATAATACTTTTTTAGATCGTGTTATGAACAGTATGTACAAGTAATCGAAACACAGACGTACATGTTACGAGTGAGAAAAAATTGGCTTAGTGCTCCGCAACGCGGACGGGAAAAAACAAGTTATATACAAAACTGAACCAACACAACTTCCATTTAAACATGTATGTGTATGTTATATGAATTGGATATCGATTAAAAAGGTTTAATTCGTCTTAGGTAGTGTTATATCCATCTGGCCTCATTTCTCACCATCTACGCAACACCACCAGATCAACATCTCTTTCATCCTCCTCATCATTACTCAACCTATGTCATATTCATCCCTCACCCTTCACTTATTTTTCTATACTTTTTTAATAAAATAAAATAGCGAGATAGAGAGAGTGATTGACGAGAGGGATGGTGACCATGCTCACTATGCAAATTTGTGGGATTAGGGGGCGGTATTATCTTTCCCCATCCCCAAATGCGTATCATCATCCAACATGTCTTCCTGTGAGTATAACACATGACCTTAGAAAATTGTCCTGAACAATATAATATGGGAGGTATTACCCAATCATTTAATCAAAGTCTACCTTTTTATTTATTTTTTATGATTCTTCTATGTATAAAAACTTCGTATCTTTTCTATATATGATGAAACAATTCCATTATATTAATAATACATATTTAGTTGTAAAAATAAAAAATGCATAAAAAGTTAAAAAGAACAATTATAGCATAATTTACCAGTATAATATAATTGTTTTGCATCATTCAATTATCTATATACATATTATTTCATCCAAATAGTATATTGCTTTTTACAAGTTTAATAATTGCGAGATATGAATTTAAAGTCTTGTGTATTGTGTGTTCTAAGGAAAACAAAAGGTGGTAATGAATACGATGTTGATAAAAGTGACTTATATAAAAAGTTAAACTAGTTACCATTTCCATAACAGAAGGTGTGATACAAAAACTTCTTGTAACTTATGAAACATTTGTCTTGTTATCTAAAGCAAAACTTGCTTATAAATATTTAGTTAACCGTAGACATTGTTGCTTTTTATTTATCCTTATTTAAACCTTATAGCACCCGCAATCGAGACCCAACATGTTTGTTCGACTTGTATGCATTCAACATGTTTGTTCTCGATAAAAGCTCGACTCATTTACAACCTTATACAGGAAAACCACAACTCTTATTCTAAGTTCAATCAATAACGTTACACTTAGTTAAAGTACAACCATTTGTACACTAATAAACTAGCTACAAATAATCTAAGAAATGTCATCCCTAATTTTAGCTACAAACAATCTAAGTTCTCTCGCCTTTTTCGCATGTTCAGGCGATACCTCCGTCTCAGATTCACTCAAATCAATGACATTAACTTCTAGATTTTTCGAAGGACAAGCAACTGAAACCGGGCTCACAAGATCAACAACCTGTGTTTCAACTTTTCTGTTTGTTTTTGTTACTAAAGGTGTAGACAGATTTACAACCTCTGTCTCAATATCACAGCCGCGGTTTTCTGTCACCTTCACTTCCTCGATGTTTGACCTCATGTTGACCAGCGGTTCATCGACTAACCGGTAGTTTTTACAGTTTTGACCAGAAGAAAATGTGCCATTCACTTCCTCTATGTTTGACCTTGCATTGACCAGTGGCTCATCTATTAACCGATAGTTTTGACCAGAAGAACAAGTACCTTTCACTTCCTTGATGTTTGACCTCGTGTTGACCAGTGGTTCATCGATTAACCGATAGTTTTGACCAGAAGAAAATGTACCTTTCACTTCCTTGATGTTTGACCTCGTGTTGACTAGTGACTCGTCGATTAACCGATAGTTTTGACCAGAAGAACATGTACCTTTCACCTCCTCGATGTTTGACTTCGTGTTGACCAGCGGTTCATCGATTAACCGATAGTTTTGACCAGAAGAACTTGTACCTTCGATTTCAAGCAGGAGTTCTTGAAGTTTGGCTTCAACTTCACTCACAGATTTATTTGTCTCGGTTTTCTTTGGTTTACGCGGTTTTGGCTTCTTCTTTTCGGCTATCATCTGTTCAAACTCGACTATCTTTTCTGGGCATGCACTGTTTTTAAAATATTATAAAACTGATTGTTTAATACCGAATAATTTGTCTAAAAGAAAAGAAAATGACAGTTATTAGTTATTACCTGTGGACGAGTTCAGCTGGTACGATAGAGCTACTAAGTCCATCCATGTCTTCCCATGAAACCTCAAAGCATTCTTTTCCTTGAGCTTTTCTGCGTTTAATTATTCCAGAAACGGACACTTTACTGACATCTGTAGACATGATGATGAAGATGATTGCGTAAGTTCATAACCACTCAAAGATTTTGATACTCGTTACTTCAGATATACAGTACAAACTAGAGGTATCAATTTTGACCCATTCAGTTATGAACGGGTCAAAAGGAAGCGAGTCAAAAGGGACAAGTTTACGTAACGAACACAATTGGTAATCAAGCATGAGAGTGAGAGATTAAAGAAGAAGAAGATTACTCTCAAATCAATAGCTACCTTCATTCGCATAACCAATTCGCTTATTAACAACTGATACAATTGACTAGCTACACTTACAAGTTACAACCCTCATACTATGCTATTCTTACAATTGACCCCCTTTACTATTTGATACTTGACGGTTTAGGACTTCAGTATACCAAAACTAAGTTGAGGGGGCTTTTCGTACAAAATAAGAAAATTTGTTAGTTTTTTATGATATTAACCTTTGCTTTTAAAAGAATTAAATCAAAACTGAAACATACAGTTTCTGTAATCATATGTTCCTCTTTTGACCCGTTACACAACCCATCCATTTTGTCACCTCTAGCACAAACCATACAGTTAAAAACATCGAAGAGGCAATGATCAAACGCTCTGTTGTAATCGTGCATCTTATATTTTTAAAAATATACATGCCTTTTCTTTAAAAAACAAAAGATTATTCTTGTAAAATGGGTAAGGTGGTTTTTTTAATTTCTTGTTGCATCTATATTTCTGCAATTTGTCCCTACTTCATTTTTGCTAGCTATAGTGGTGTTTGAAGCATTTTGGCAAGAACAATGGCTAACTTGAAAAAAAAATAAAAATAAAAAAAGTCTAAGTTTGTTAAAAGGATCTCATTACTGCAACTTCAAGTCACACTAATCAGTTATGGTCCTATGGAGTTATGGATAATCAGTTAATAACAGCTGCAACAAAACTATTTATCTTAGGGTAAATTTACTTTTATACCCTTCCTTATAACCTAATTTGAGAAGCTTCTACTCCCAACTCACAAGACTTCATTTTTTCACTAAAAAAATGTCCTCTTTAGTCATTTTATTTAAAAATGAAGGGTAAGGATGCGTACATCAGCACCGGGTTTGCCAGGTTTGCCCTTTTTTAAATAACCAGGATTCGTTGAACACTAAAACAACTTAATAATTTATTCATATGATTCTCATATATCACATAGCAACTTTAAAAATGTTAACCTCCTAGGGGTCTTAGGTCCGAATCCAACTTCCACTGGTTTCTTACCTTAACGTTAACCCCTTGAAGGCCACCTGGTTAGGTATAGGTGTGGCCCATGAATTTCCCTAGCGGGTTATCATGGTTTACAAAAAAAAGAAAAAAAAAACAAAAACCTCACAAGGGTAGAGTATCACCTTATCTAAAGGGATCCGAACTCCTAATAAGTCAGAAGAAGTGCACCGTAGATTTGCAAATCGTCTCAAGTCTCTTTCAGCAATCTTAGGAAGAATATACTCATCTAAATCACAAATTACACAAGCCCATTCTTTATACGTAAAACAGAAAACAAGAATAACAAATAATTATCCGTTTTATAATGTTACTAAGCTTGTTTAAAGATACAAACAGACCTGTTTTCTCCGGAGGCCACTCAAAAAACCGATGACATGTTTGTAGAAGCCTGGTCCGTTGAAACGGATGCATACCAAGAACCCTGAAAAACAAAGTAAATGTTAAAAGTTAAAAAGTATATAAATTTTCAAATTTTGCATGTCCCGGTTTTCTTACCTGCTTATAGAAATTTATAATTATAACAAATGATCAAGAAATACAGACCATAATGAAATGTGACATGTTAAAATATACCTTTGGACCATTTGAGAGTCAGCTGAATGGCATTTCGGTTTGAGGTATGCATCCATCACTTGCTGAAACTGATGATTCGTTGGTAAATTACTTTTATGCCCTACAAAAACAACACATGTCGAAAATCAAACCACTCTATCAAAGATCACAAAGGGTCCTCTTTCAAGCTAAAGATATAAAGTTACAAGTTCTTGTCCAAAAGATTCTATAATCTTGCCATTAAGGGCATAATGGTCATTTCCTTATAGTCAAAGTCAATCACTTGAGCAATGTACCAAGAAAATCTTTAATAATTATTTTTCATAATGAGAAATATAACTTACTTACCTATAATATTTGAATCTTGAGGCGGTATGTTCTCTTTGTTGTTAAAGCCGGATACTTGATTCTGTTTCTTGGAACACTTGGCTTTCTTTTTAAGCAACAATTCATGCGAAGCAAGTCGTTGAAGAACCGCAGATTCACCAACAGATCTAACAATCTGGCATGCCAAATCCTGCATATTAGTTAGTCCATATAGATATTAGTAACGATCAATGAAAATTAAGCGACACAAATTAAAAAATAAATGATAAAAGTTTCAAACTTACGGGACCGATCCCACGCACACCAGGTGAGTAATCACAACCAAGGACAGCTAAAGCAATCTGGCAACCACAGTAACTTAAGTGAGCTCAAAACCATATCCCATAATATGCATTGATTATGTTTAATTACAATTATTTTGGTAAAGAATTTCCATTAAATTACACTTATCGAGGGGTATTTTCGACATTTGGTCAATCGTCAATTAGTCGTACATAACTCACCAATGAGTTTCTTCCAAACCCAAGTTTTTTCTCGATGTCATCCATTTCGTAACAAACAACATAACCACCTTCACCTGCACAAAAAAGAGAAAATTTAACAAATAAAAACAAATGGCCCGTATAAAAAAATTTGTTGAAAAAGAAATAAGTCTAATAAAAAAATTTAACAAATAAAAACAAACAACATTAACTTTTTTATAACATGGCTTTTATGATCACATTTAACACACCAATTACATATAAAACTCTAAAAATACTGGAAAAAAGTGTTTGCACGAACCGCACCATCAAAGTATCAAACAGGTGGAAAGTGGGATCATCTAATAATTTAATGGGCATACTAAATGTGTAAGTGCTCGAGCCGGGGGTCTCACTGGAAGTAGCCTCTCTATTCCTACGGGGTAGAGGTAAGGTTGTCTACATCTTACCCTCCTAAGACCCTACCTTAGCTTTGCTATTGGTGGGATTTACTGAGTATGATGATGGGGGATGATGACTACAAATGTAAGTGCAAACTCGTAATCTCTAGTTTATTTTTAACAAAACAAGCTAAATTATAAGTGAAACAGGAAGTTAGATATGCTAACCAAGGCATATATCTCTGAACACTGTTCTTGCTCCAAAGAGAAAGATATCCGAGTCTGAAGAGAAACATCCATCCTAAAAAATCACAAAATATTGTTGAATGTGTACTAGAAAACTTCAAAGAAACATGATATCATAAATGATTATGTCTTGTTTTCGCTTACACATAATGACTCCGAATCCAATAATGCACACTGAGCCTCACCTTCCTCAATACTGAATAGCACAAAGTTCAAAAGGTTAATAAAAAGACTAATTCTATTGTGTTTAATGTTTACATGATGAAACATTTGAACAATGTATGAGCTCTAGTAAAAGTATATATAACTATATACTTAAACTATTCATGGTGATTACCCGTCTAAACATGGAACCCCTAATGTTGAGGCAAGAATCTTGGCCTCTTTTATCATACACGAGAACTCAGAGCCCATATTCCTCTGAAGTGAAGTATTTTTGTTTGAAGAAGATTCGTCTTGAGTTCCCTATCATACAATACATAAATAAATATAAGATCATAATAATGCTACAAGACGTGCGACAAACAAAAGAGAACAATATTATGACATTAAACTATTACCTCATTGTCCAAGTATAGACGCCTTCTATATGTGGATACTTTGATGCCCGGAATTGATCCATCTGTGGATTAAATAAACAATCCATGAAGATATAAAATGTGTTCAGGAAAATATTGTGCATGCAAACACAAAACTGATAGCTACCAAGGGATTACTAGGATCTAAAGGATGTGGGTTAAAATGATTATAAATTGTTTAGATTTATAGATATTTAGGAAATTTTACATATATTACAATAATAAGTTTTTTTACCTAAAATTGGAAAAACTAGTTTCACCAAAATAATAAAAGCTCAATTTTATTGCTACTTCAAATAGCAATATCGTGTTGGGTTGAACCACTAACAAGGTTTCAAAGAACGGAAACGAGTTTCGAGGCGTAAGCCTCGAGGCAAATCGAGGCGGAATTAAAAAATGAGTTAACTGCCATTTTCGTCCATGTAGTTTGCCCAATTATGCCAGTTCAGACCAAATTTCAAAGTTATACCATTTCCGTCCCTAACATTCTTGAAACATGCCACTTCCGTCCAAAAAAGTATGAGTTAACTGCCATTTCCGTCCCTATGGTTTGTCCAATTATTCAATTCAACCTTAGTTTTTTTGGATGGAACTGGCATGTTTCAAAAATGCCAGGGACGAAAATGGTAAAGATTTGAAATTTGGCCTGAATCGGCATAATTGGACAAACCACGGGCACGAAAATGGCAGTTAACTCTTAAAAATATATATAAAAATTATATATCTTATAAAAATAATACTAAATAAATTCATCATCAAATTCATCAAAAACACACATAAAAAAAGACAAATTGCTTGAAATTGACACTAAAAGTTAAAATTCATCAAAAACATATATCAAAAACCCCTGGGGCGCGCCTCAGAATCGTTTTTTGGGCATTTCGCCTCGAGGCGCACGCCTCAACCGTTTTCTTAAAACCATGCCCGCTAACACTTCTTTTGTCCACGTTTCGTATATTATGAACAATTTAATTACGATACAAAACCAAATCTTTGAATTAAACAATATAGTAGGTGAAATACATTAAAAGTAGAGTTTGGCAACCAAATTGACCTGTCCCCTTTTAGTTGTACATGACCCATTTGACATATTTATTATAAAACATAACCCAAAGCGAATCAAAATTCCTACTAAATCACCCAAACGACCCCTAAATCATACTTATTACGGATAAGGATGCCAGAATTCCTGCTAAATCATCCAAACAACCCCTAAATCATACTTAATCCAGATAAAGCTCTGCTAAATCATCCAAACTACAGAAAATAAAATTCAGCCACCGGGGTGTAATTTACAATATTTAAAAAGTAAAAAAAAACTACCAAATCCATTAGAGTTTTTCATTAAAACCCACCATCAGTGGCGAAGCTTGAAAATTTACACAAGGGGGTCGGAAGTCACCGGACCTAAAAAATTCTATAAAACCGGGTGACGAAAACGTATATACCTAAAAAATTCTATACGAAACGTACATACATAACACTACCGAGCGAAAAGTTCGGAGAGTCTGGCGCCCATTTGCATTTTCCCTTAAAACCCACCATCAAAGTATGATTTTTTTTAATATTAGGGCAACATACCTGTAACAAATATAACACTACAATTCAAGGCGATGAGGGCCCGAATTCGGTGAAACAAACCCTTGAGATAAAGCTTATCTTTCATAGCACAGTGGGATTTGTTCACATTGTGAAGTTGAACCATCCAACATGATAGATCTATGCAAACCCTCTTGTTCCTGTATAATACATTGATGAGCAAATTGAAATGGGTTTTGGAGAAATTAGTGAGGGAACTTACTGGAGATGGTGAAGAGGAAGGGTTTTCTTGCAAGATTCTAGAATTTCCCACAGATTTTTTACTCCCATTTGAAATTGTTCTTGATGGTTTAAGAGTCGAACGTTGGATCTGAAATGGGATAGAGGGAAATAGCACTAGTTCATATGGATTGAAATTTCAAATTGTTTGGTGGATTCTTCGTTTGGGCTTGTTTCACTATGGAGTCTACACAAAATTTATTTTTAACAAGAGGTATTCTCGCGCTATGAATCGGAATTCATTTGGTAGTGGTTCGATTTGTTCAGTATCACTTGCTATAGTAAGTGAAAATAAAAAAAAATCCAAAGATTAAAATTGTGATATGCCAAAAGTATATCGACACAGTGTTTTACATAAATGGAAGACCATAAAAACAAATATCGTTGTCAGTTTATATCGATACTGATACCAATATAGTTCGGTGCGTCAGTGTAACGCCTCAAAACCCGAATGTTTGGTTTACTAGTAAGTTTCTTTATATGGCATGAGTGGTCTAACTAGTCTAATTAACGTAGTTAGAATATGTGTTAAATAGAAAGAAAAAGAAAGTTAGAATAAAAAAGGGAAATTCATCGATTTAGGAGGGCTCAATTGTTAGGTCAGAACACGAATCACACGAAAACTAGAACAATCACAGCAAGCTCACATACGGACACACTCTAAATCACAATAACAAGAACACAAGATTTATAGTGGTTCGGTCTAATCTGACCTACATCCACTCTCCACAACTAGTTCTTTTTTGTATTAGGTGCTCAAAGTATACAGGTACAAGAATAAGAAGTATTTATATGGTACAATTAGGTTACTGAATATAATAATAATATTTCTTCATCAGGAAAACAAAGGACTAATCCATGTTCTTAAAGGAACAGTCCTCTACCTATATGAACAATCCTCTGCCTAGAGGAAGAATCATCTGACTTGAGGAATAATCCTTACTCGAGTCAAATCCTCCATAACCCAACAATCTCCCACTTGGAGGCTTTGACGACTTCAAACTACTCTCCTTGAAACTTCATATTCATAAGTACCTCTGTAAACACTTCATCTTCACTAGTTGTGGGTGGCCTTCTCATAAATAAGGCTCGTTGAAGCTCCCACTGAGCTTCAACTCATTAGTCATGACTGAAACTGCCACTGATCCATTCTCGGTTCCTATCGACTCCCACTGACACGAACTGCCCGATCCTGGAACATCCTGAGAACAAACACTCTCTGAATAAAGTAGATAATCAACTGGAGAGACTTTGACAGCTGGAATACTGGTTCTCTTAACCCACTGTCGTCTGGTAACTCTGACTGAAGCACGACCCGTGCTCCCACTGCCAGAATGCCCCTGACTGGGTTTACTGACCTTTTCTAGCACGTTCAACATGAATCTGACCTGTGACTCTGTGTTTGCCATCTGCAAAGCAAACCTTCTTCTGCCCACGAGATTCTGTGAACCGGATCTTGGTCTTCTTCTGAACTGGGAGAACCTCTCCCTTAGGTGGTACACTGACCATGTACAATGAGCCCCTCTTCTTGCCACGTGCAACTACTTAATTTCCCTTAGTTACCTTCCATTGTCCACTACCGAACTTAACCTCGTGACCCTGATCATCCAGCTGCCCGACTGAAATAAGCATTTTCTTCAAGCCTGGAATAACTCTCACGTCTCTCAAAGTCCAAGTAGATCCAACTGAAGTAACTAAGTCAATATCACACATGCCTGTGACATCTAAGACTTCATCATTTGCAAGTCCTACCTTACCAAAATCCCCAATTTTAAGATTCTGTAGTGCTTCACTGCTGCGGGTAGCGTGAAATGAAGCACCCGAATCCATACCCAGGAATCCACATTGCTCTCCACATTACAGATCAAAACATCATTGTCTGAGTGGTCTACTGCAACGTTAACTTCTTTCTTCTCGTTTAGACATTGATTCCTGAAATGTCCAACCTCTTTACAGTTCCAACAAGTCACATCATTTCAAGCCCTAGACTGAAGTCCTCCTTCTGTTATTACTGTCACTACCTCTGTTATTCTTCCTTCCTCTGCCAGCATGCAATAAATCACCCGAAGATCCACCTGAATTTCTTCTTCTGACATCTTCGCCCAGAATAAGATCTCGCTTCTTCGCAAGTGTGAACTTACTCGTATCTGAAGAGTTCGTAACAGCAGTTACGGTTCCGACCAACTATCAGGCAATGAGGACAATAACAATAGGGCTTGAACCTCATCATCAAACTTGATGTTCACATACACCAACCGAGACAAGATAGAGTTTAAGTTATTGATGTGCACCGTGACTGAATCACCTTCCCTCATCCTAGTATTCACAAGCTCTCGAATAAGATAAACCTTGTTCACTGCAGAAGGCTTCTCATACATGTTCGATAATGCTGACATCATTCCTCTAGCTGAGGTCTCCTTCTAGATATTGAATGCAACATTCTCCGATAGAGAAAGCGTTATCACTGCTCTGGCTTTCTTATCCAACATATCCCAATCTACTTGTGACATTTTTTGTGGCTTTTCATCCTCGAGCACTACATCTAAGTCTTTCTGACAAAGTAGTGCTTCAATCTGCATCTTCCACCAACCGAAACTTTTTCCCGTAAAAGATTTGAATTTTTCCGTCTTCTGCCATGATAACACAAATAACACGACATATCGAAAAAGATTATGTTTCTCTAAGTTCTTGGGTTGATAAGATCCTTGCCAAAGGTTGAGGGGTCTTTTTGCAAATAAGGGAAACTGATTTTCTCTTAAAAGAAAAGAGGGAAACAAAACACGGTCTGTGTTTTCTTATTCTTCCTGCGCACTGCACTTCACAAAATTAGGAAACCAACATGCAAAATCAAAGCCTTAATCTTTGATTTTGAAACCCTAGATGTGGTATCTAGCAACAATGGTCTTCAATTTTGTAACCCTAGGTGGCGGCTACTGGGTTATCGAAACCCTAGTCGCAATCTGCAGCAGAAGTCTTCAATCGGAGCCATAATCGGAGTTAGGAATTGACGGCAGTGACGGCGGCTGTGCTAGCGACGGCTGGTTCAGAAACCCTAGACGTGATATATGCGACTATGACTTAGACCCGAGACCACGGCTTGTTCTTCAATGGGTAAGTGTTCTTCTTCTTCACCTCTTACCTAGTTCATGTGAATCGATCAAGATCCTGAGCTCTGATACCAGTTGTTAGGGTCCGAACACGAATCACACGAAAACTAGAACAATCACAGCAAGCTCACACACGGACACACTCTAAATCACAATAACAAGAACACAAGATTTATAATGGTTCAGTCTAATCTGACCTACATCCACTCTCCACAACTAGTTCTTCTTTGTATTAGGTGCTCAAAGTGTACATGTACAAGAATAAGAAGTATTTATAGGGTACAATTAGGTTACTGAATAAATAATAATATTTCTTCATCCGACAGACAAAGGACTAATCCTGTTCCTAAAGGAACAATCCTCTGCCTATAGGAACAATCCTCTGGCTAGAGGAAGAATCATCAGACTTGAGCAATAATCCTCTACTCTCAAATCCTCCATAACCCAACATCAATGTGTAACACTGGTTATAAAAACATATGGTCAGTAGTTTTGGGGAAGGATGGTTGTATTCTTGTGTGAATCAAGGAAGAAGGAGAACAGAATGAATTCAAAATTTTGCATGGATAATCTATGAGTTTTGAAGTGTTCATCATCTCCTAAGCATTAAGTAAGTACCCAAATCACCTCTTGAATCTTTTGAATGAAGTTCTTGGTGGGTTTTGAGGAATTTCCCTCAATTGGGTGAATTGAAAGGATGGGATGGTTTGATATGGGTTTAGATGCACTTAATTTAGTGTTAATAATGATTTAATCATCTCAATTAGGAGTTTTAATGAAAGAATCATTGTTCAAGAACTCGGGGTTTTTGATGGTTTATGGTTTATTATTAATGAGTTTGAAGAACTAGAGATTTTGCTATGTTGACATCTATGTGTGAATGATACTTCTTGATTAGTAAGAAGACTTGATGACTTTTGTTATGAACTAGGAAGATTAGCCATTTATTACTTGTACAGTGTGCCTTAAATTGTGTACGCACGCTAAGTGTTTGACAAAATGCCTAAATGACAATATCATGTGAACTTGTATGCTAACAATAGATGAACATGTGTAGAATGTAACAATTACATGATTGATGGTAACTAAACATGAAGGTTGTATTTAAATGGAATACATGTAGGATTTTTGGTTGATTGTGTGATTTGGCCAAGATTATGCATTAGGAACTTGTACCATGTGCTTGAATGGTGTACTGCTCACCATGTGTTTGATTGATTGTTAAATAGGATTAAGAAGTGAATGTGTAATATGTCTATTGCATATGACTTACTAGTAACGAATGATGTTATAATTATGTTAAACTGACTACCTTCGTATGTAGTTGTCAAATGTAGAATTATGAAAGCATTAGCATGTGCAAAAATTGATTATGTGTATATTGTATAAGTAACAAAATGATCATGTAGTTATAGGGGGTCATAAAACATGAGTATGAAATGCATATGATGTTATTGCTACGGTCTGCCATATCATTATGAGTGTGTGTTTATAAGCCAAAAGTATGAAAGTAAGGACAAGCGACTTTCATAAAGTCAGCAATGCATGAGAAGCATGGTTAGGCTTCCGGGCGCAATTAAGAGTAGACTGGTCATATGTTATGCACTAGATGATTTATTGCATGTGTATGATGATAATTGAGTTATGTGAATGTAAAACAAGGCGAGTATTAGTGTATGTCATATATATGTGGTAGTTGACTAATGCAAGACAAATAATGTATGTATGGAAAGAAATAGATGTTTGTATGTATGATCATATATGCTAACCATGATATGAATGTGGTGACATGAAAGGATAGAAACAATATTAGCACGGACTCAAGCGTGGAAAGCTAACGGGTTAAGAGGAAGCAATGAAGCAAGCATGAACGCAGACGCTCAAGGTAAATGGCTTCCGGAATCACTTCTTATTTTATAAATGAAGTTTGATATGTTGAATAGGGAACCATGTAAGAAGTTATGTGTCACACCCCAACCGATGGCGGAAACATCGGGATAAGACGAACAAATTGCTCAAAACAACATAACACTATGTGACAATATGAATTAAATTGAATTTCATAGATTGCTAAAGTATAATACAAGAAGTCAACATAAACGACATTATTTCAAATATACAACAAAATAGTTTAATCTAAGTGTGTTTCTAAGTCCACTCAAATCTTGTTTCCTCGCTTAGCATCATCTTGTCTAACGAACCTGTAACATATATTAAAATAGAGTTCAATGCAAAAGCAAAGGCGAGTATACAAGTTTGATACTTAGCATAAAATAGTTTAAATTTGTCTAACGGCTCGTATCTAACATGAATCAACAATATGCAAGTTACTAGTATGTTGAAACGGTGTCAAGTATATGTTCAAACCCAAGAATACAATGCGTTAAAATAGCTTATCCCAAAGAATAACGGGAGTTAAATAGTTTAACTTAACAATACCCCGAGACTAGTAGGCGATGCATTACTCCTATAGCACTATAATTGTTAAGGTGGGCTTGTACGAAGTTAATGAGCATATAGACACGAAATGTTTACATAACATGCGAGATTAACAAGATCATATAGTTTCATGTTTCAACATGGATAGAGTAAAATGGGTTTGAGTATACTCACAAATTTTGCTAAGTCTCTTTGGAAATCCCACGACGATTTGATGAGTTGAGGAAAAGGGGACGCCGAGATCACCTTAATTGGCAAACAAATGTGTATGAGTAATCGGAATCATAAAGGAGGATTTGAGTTGGAGTTGGATGTACGTATATATTTAACACGGTTTATGCAACGATTCCAAATTTAAATTCGTCAAAGGTGTTATAGAAATGTTGTCAAAATAAATAACAAATATATATATACACCTTTATAATTGTCGTTATATAAAATTTATTTGAATTTGATACGTTACCTTTCGTTCTCGACCACAAACTAATGTATATATATATATATATATATATATATTTAACGAAAGGTATAATAGCTATATATAGTTTGTCGAAAGGAATAATATATACACATTTGGTCGTTATATAAATATATTTCGTCGAACAGTGTAGTATGTATATACATGTTGTCGTAGCGGAATATATATTTGTCGAAAAGTGTATCATATATGTATATATATATTGTCAGGAAGTGTAATGTATATGTATATATGTTTGTCGAAAAGATCTAATAAGTAAATATATATATATATATATATATATCTTGTCGAAAGGTGTATTAAATAAATATATTTTGTCGATAAGTGTAATATATATAGATATATGTATATGCATGTTTTGACAAAAAACTGGCAGAGTTTCCCCTGTTTTAGGATGATCCCGACAACACAAGTTGTCGATATATTGTCAAAACACAACGACAAGCGATCCCGAGATTTAAAATATCATTAATCAGGAATAATACGTCGACGAAGATAATGTTAACATGTAAAATATTAGAGTCGGTACAACGGTTAATCATAACACTACATAAATAGGATAAAGAACTTTACGACGTTAGAATTTTACCGAACATCGAAACTGACCGGTTTGACCAGCGTTGACTGTGTTGACTGAACCGAGACCAACCCGAACTGGACGTGAACAATAACAATAATAACCACTGCTACCGCCGGTACCACCTGAAACAAACCGAACAAAGACCAACTGAATCGAACTGATCGGAGACTGAACTGTATAACTTACAATCTTACCCGAATTGAGACTCGAATCGAAGCCGATATCGCAGTCTCCTGCCGGAGAACCGAAACCAGGATAGAACCGATCATCAAAGCTGAAACCCGAACCACCGTCACTTCGGTTGACACCGGAACCAAAACCGAATCCAAAACTCAACCCCAAAATGAACGGAGTACAACCACCATCGAAACCGCTGCCGCTGCTGCCTTGTACCTGCTGCGCCGCCACTGAACTCCACTGCCGCCGTCACCATTCCAGCGCCGCCACTGATGCAGCTTCTGCTGTTCGCCGGAAGCGGCGGTGGTGCTGTTGTTGTTGCTATGCGACGCCACCAGTGGTGTGGCACCACCGTCGTTGACGCGGAGGGAGAGAGAGGAGAGTGGATGCGGTGGTGTGATGCTAGCGAAGGGGAAAGAGAGAGGTGGGAGGAGGTGGTTGCCGGAGGGGATGGGCAGCGCCGGAGAGTCGCTGGAAAACGGCGCCGGTCGCCGAAAAACGCAGGGAAGGGGGTGGCGGCTGAAGCTTATGGGGTTAGAGTTTTGTGTGTGGGCTTTTATAGTACTAGGGTTTAGAGTGGGCTGGCGCGTTGGGCCCAAGGCCCGTTAGCTAGTGCTTAGCGTTTTGAGCGGCCCGATTTACGTTTCTTAAACTCGTCATCGAACCCAACGTCGTAAAATGTAGAAATATTATTATTATTATTATTTATGAAATTAAAACGCGGGGGTTACATTATGGGTAAAGGTAAGTACTAAGGTAAGTATTGTCGTGGTAAGTCGTAGGTAGTCATCTATGTTTGGAATTACACGGTAGAAGTGAACGGGTCAAATAATAAAAAGTAACATGGCATGATTTGATAGTTAGTTTATTCTTATGGTTAAATGTTAGATGGATATGGGGAACGGGTTTAGAAAAGTATGGAATGAATTGGGAACTTGAATAATAACTATTTCACGTATTAGAACCCCACGTGATACACGGTGAGCGAGTAGAAAGAACAAAACAAGAAATTCAGCGTCGGCTCAACAGGCCTGGCCGTAAGTTACGGCACACAGCCGTAGCTTACGGCAGGCACCTGCTGTTTTCTAAAGAAGTTCTCAAACTATGTGTAGAATGACCAAAATGCCCCTTCGATGCATAGTTTGCTCTTAAACCATATAGCACACATATGTTTGATTATATACTGATATTTTATCATAAATATAATATTTTTACAGAATGATCATGTTCATAACATCAGTTTATGCGCAAGTTCCTTTAACACATCGCATAATGACTAAAACGCCCTTATGAGGCATAGTTTGATTTTAAAACCTTAACAGACATATAAGTTGATATCCTACTGATTTTACAACTTATTTAAAGTATATTGGCATTTAGAACTTGTTCATGATTATCCAGTTACCTGATATCGCTTATACGCGTACGATTAAGCTTATGTAACTAGTTTACGTAAATAAACCGAAACGGGTCAAACCTTATCATTTTTACTTCAAATTCCAGAATGTATATGTTTACCCATATTATACAAGTCATAGTACTTGCTAGGTTTAAACTACATTTCATTCCGGTCTTCGCTTAATCTAGCGTATCGTACCGTTTTCATTAATTTAAGTTAACCGGTCCAAGTCTATGACTTGAATAGGACCCATTGACAATCTAATTGGTTATTAATACCATTCCTTCCAGAGTAGGGCCTTCCGGTAAATTGCAACCTAGCTAGTTAATTGGATACGACTTTGTTATTATATTTTCTTGCATTGTAAGGCTGTTTAAGCTAGGTAAATACTCTTAACCTATTTTCCCTATACGGGTTTGGGATACGGTATATTATTACCGCTTGGTCGGGTATGGGATCATATGTCGGATTGTGACTAGAAAATCCCTTAACCTGTTTAATCTGTATTATTTGATAACTTAAACATTGGGGGTTAACACGACCGTGTCCTGGAGATCCAAGGCTCATTTAAATTACTAATGGCCACGACTGAGCACGGGGTGTAGGCATACACCTGACAGATGCCAATGCTATATAAAATATTTCTACCCATATTGAGGATCCCTTTTGTGGGTTAAAAAGGTGTGTCGGTTAATCATGTTATTCGGTTTCTGCACCGGACCCCACTCATATGTATTGATATACTTGTAAAATTGTATACAAGATCATTTTGAATTGTCCCAAGTTATTTATGAAAATCATGTGCCTTATGCACTTAAAACAATTTGAAATATTTTCAAAATGTGTCGGTTATTTGTATTTACCAGTGAAAACTGACGTATTTTCAAAAGACTAAACGCAGGTTGCAAAGTACGTAAATAGGTTGGAAGCTGCTCGGTAAATGCTTAATAGGAATTTACAACTTCTAGCATTGAAGCCTAGAGTCTGATTATAGAAACGCCTTGTGCATTTTACGATCCCCCTGTGGATCTTATTACAAACGTCTGTATTATTATTAATTTGAACTTTGAACATTTACGTTTGTAATAGTATTTTAAATCCAAGACTTTCGTTGTGCTATTTGTGTTGTTTGACTATGACGGCACCAATCTTACGTCACGATACTCCCTACCCGGGCCCACCGGGATTTGGTTGGAAATACGGGTGTGACAGGTTGGTATCAGAGCCAACGTTTGAGAGAATTCAACATCAAACGACACAATAGCATATTCCTTAGACTCACGAGTCTAGGCTTTGACTATGATTACTCACATCATTATTAAGTTATTATTATTGTTTTTGGTTTTTTTAACACTATTATGCCGCCAAGATATCGAGGATGTGGAAAAGGAAAAGGACCTATGAGAGGAGGACTGTCAAGACAAACACCCTCTCGTTATTGTGGCAACAGTTGACCAATAATGCCCCTCCAATGGCGCCACCACAATGGAAGGAGGGGACGCTATTGCGCCAACCCATACCATACCACACAACCTAAGGGGATACTGGATGGGATGTGATTGCTCTTAGGCGTACACATGAGGTTGGGGTTACGTAGTAGAACCATAAGAAGAAAAAAAACCTGAACTCTCGGGAGTTGGAGATGTCGATGATCAAATTAGATACGTGAAAAACCTGAAGAGAAGACAAAGCTTGATCAAAGGGAACAATGAAAGAGATCGAGACAAGTGAGATGAACTCTTCAATTTACCATCTTGGAAATCTTTGATGGACTCTTGGAAAATTGCGAACAATCAACGATGATGCATGGAGGATAGGTAACAAAATAAATTAGGTAAAGAAAAATAAACGAGGTGTTAAAATTTCTAGAGGCCTAAAGCCTTTTTTCTCCGAAAGTATTGTTTCGACCCCTGTTTCAATACACAAACCGACCAAACCTTACCTATTTTACTAAACTTGCTCACACATTTCTCTAAAAATTGCCTGATTATACATATCAAAATAAAGTGATGATAATAGTGAAAAAAATATTAAAGTATTTAGTCAAAGTATTTGATTATATCTTCTAATAATTTTAAATTTGTATTTATTTTTTTTACATTTTAAGCTATTGTGTTTATCTATCTTTTTATCATTCCAAGTTATTTGCTTTGCATTGTGACAATACGTTATCGCGGGTATTGGATTGATATTGATTTGGGTCGTTACAATACCGGTACAATATATTCATTCTTTATTGATCGTTGAGTAATTTTAAATCTGCACCTATTTTTATTTTTATCATCTTAATTTGTTTGCTCACACATTGTGATGGTACGTTACCATAGATATTTTTTTATCATTAGTAATTAATTTGAACTTATAGTAATTTTAAATAAATACTAAACAGCAACTATGTTTATCTGTCTTTTTACCATTCCAAGTTATTTGCTCGCGCGTTGTGACAGTACGTTACCGCGGGCATTGGATCGATATTGATCCTGTTCGTTACAATACCAATACGATATATGCATTCGTTATAGAAATTACCATGTGTTTTACATCCAGCGAAAATTATAAAATTAAACATTGTACCGGCACCAATGTTGTTTGAACGCCGATTCAGATTGTCACGCTACTGTTACCGATATTCATTTATCATCGAATATATAGTTGTATAAATGAAAATTTTCGAAACCGGAAACCATAAAAATGAATAGAGGTACCGGTACCGATGTTCCATATGACAGTGATACATCTTCAGCTTATCGAAATTGAAACAATAAAATAAATATCGGTACCAAAACTGTTGTTGCACGTCCGGTTCACTACGGTAGCGGCATGGTATCTGTTATCAAACAGGAAACCATAACAATGAATACATACAGTATTGATGTAGTCCGGTTTAGTTTGGTACGGTATGGTATGGTAATGATACGGTGTGAGGTTATCCAAAGCAAACATAATAAAAAATAAATACCGGTATCGATGCAAATGTTTTTCAATCGGTTTCGGTTCCGGTTTGGTACGACAACATCATAGTTCTCTTTTTCTGTAATATCTATATCGCAATGATGAAAAAAAGCAAGAACGCAAACGAATCAAACCAATATAAACCAGCATCGGTGTTTGTTTTTGTTGTTTTCCATCGATGTAAGATTTTCTCTTTGGATTACAATAACGAGTGTCGGTACTATAACGAACCGAACTAATACCAACCGATTTTCCGCCGCGAAGCGCGACGGATTATAACTAGTTATATTATAATAAAAACAAACTCATAAAAATCTAATCCAAAATTGCCCTATTATAATAAACCCAAAGTCATAAAACGAATATGAAATTCACTTTAGCAAAAAAATGTAAAATTACACCTCGTAATTAACTAGTAAAAATGTAAAATAATTGATAACAATGAGAAAAAATCAAATACAAAGGATTCTTATTGTAAGAAAGGTAAGAAGGATTTTAGTCAATTGATCTTAGATTTGGAGGGTTGAGATTAATTATAGAAAAAAAGATAATAGAAGGGTATAAAAGGAATCCTACATTTATGGATTTTCTCTCTCCACATACAAAGCACATGTCAATTCCCCCATCGATTTAAAACGTACTTAACTTTTTCATACGACATTTAAAAAAAAAACTTCACCATAATAACGAGCGTTTTTTTTATCTTTAATACGAGCACCATATTGTCATATAAAAATAAAATACAGATTTTCATTTTTACTGGGTTTTTTTTTGCATTGTGTTAAAGGTTTACGTCATTGTGTCTATTAACTAGGTCTTGGGGTGGGGTGGGGGGGTGTTAGGTTTTTGGGGATGGGGGGTGTTAGGTTTTTTTTGGGGTGGGGGGGTGGGGAGGTTTTATTTATTTTTTTTTGCGGGGGGGGGGGGGGGGGGTTAGTTTTTAGCATTTAACATTTTAGATTGGATTGAGTTGGGGGTTAGGTTTTTTTTTGGGGGGGGGGGTAGGTTTTTTTTTAGGTTTTTGGGAGTTTTTTTTGGTGAGGTATTTTTTTTATGGAGGGGGGGGGGGGGATTTAGGTTTTTAGGTTGGGGTAGGAGTGGGAGGTTTAGGTTTTCTGGTTTTTGCATGTGTGTGTTTTATAAGAACCTATAACACAATATATGACAAATAAAGATGATGTTATGTCTGGGTTTCTATAAATTGCGTTATTTGTTCAGGTCATTGTGTTTAATTTGTTATCAATTGTATTTTAGTTTCTTTTTAATTGTGTTTAGTTTGTTGTGTATTGTGTTTTAGTTTGTTTTCCATTGTGTCTTCATATGCTCTCCATTGTGTCTTTTATCTGTTATCAATTGTGTCTTTTATCTGTTGTCATCAACTGTGATTTTATTTAGTTTGATAGTTATTATGTTATACATTATGGTCATTGTGTTATACGTCAAGGTCATGGTCATTGTGTTTTAACCTGTTGTCCATTGTGTCTTTATCTGTTGTCATTGATTGTGTTTTACTATACTTTACATTGTGTTTTACGTCATGTCCATTGTGTCATACACAACTGGGTTTTTGATTTTTTTTTTAAAATATAACAATATGGTACTCATATTAAAGATAAGAAAACGCTTGATTTTCTGGTATAATTTTTTTAACACAAATGATGTATAAAAAAGTTACGGACGTTTAAAAATTGGAGGGGAAATAGCATGTGACTTATATGTGCATATTTCTCTCCTGTTGTAGACAAAATTTTCCATTTGAATCCTCCTAGGACACTTGTCACTCTCTGGTGACTTCTTACACTTCTTACAATTAGAAGTCTTTGTAGAATAACTTAACCCTGATAACTAACAATATACGCAAGCTTGTTGAATTTCAAATTACATTACAATATAATTTTCAATTGGGGCATTGGGCCTTTGGCCCAAAAAAAAACAAATTTGAGAATACAACAAGCCTTCTTAGGTTTTATCGGATAAAACCGATTTCTAATTCACGTTAATCTCGTGTTCCGATTTCACAAAACCCTACCTAACCAGATGGAACGATCCAGCCGGAAACACAGGGATTCCGATCGAACCAGCAAACACGCCGACGATCACCACCGCTCCAAACACCGCGAGACCGACGGCGACGACCGCCGTCGCCGATCCGAACGCGAACGATCCGAAGAAATCGAAAACCGCGTGAAGCGTGAGAAATCTTACGATCGAGAAACCAGCAAGGAGAGAGAATCTCGAGAGATTTCAGTGGATAACAGGCGGCATCACAAGCGGAAAGACCGTGCAGATAGTGAGGATGAAGATCGGTATAATGATGTTCGAGATAAGCGAGTTAGGGTTTCGATGAGCGGAAGGAGAGGCGGAGGTTTGAGGTGAAAGTTGCTGCTGCTGAGGATGAGAGAGATAGGGAGGATAGGAAGGAGAGGAGGAGGTTTGAGGATAGTGTGAAGAAGGAGGAGGTGGATGTTGGTGACTTGAGGAAGCGGAGTGTCAAGGTGGAGGATGAAGATGAGTCGGTTGGTCTTTCCGGTGCTAATGTAAGTTTCTTTATTGTTTTTGTGGTTGTTGTGATTTAGGTTGATATGTTTGTGTAGGTGAGTTAGGTTTTTTTATGGCCTGTAGGAGTGGTTTAATTTCATAATTGAAGTTTTTGGATATAGTTGCAGTTTAGACTTGGATGCATTGTTTCGGAAGTGGTAAAATGTTGAGAACTGCGAGAAACAGATAATACATTCCTACATTGTGCATAAAATGTATATAGAGGTAGTGGGAGAGGGAATTATGGGCGGTTACATAACTATTAGGTGTGTGGCGATTAAGGCAATAAGTACGGTGCATTATGCGGTTCTTGCAGTTCTGAGCATATTTTTTAATCATAATTGGAACACTCTTCAGTTTTTATGTGAACATGGTATGTGGATTGGTTTTTGCAGTTTGATTGTAAGAATTATGTTGTAAAATGTAGGGCAAAATTAAGTGTTAGGTAGCATCTGTCTATTAGCAAATAATGTGTAACTATAAGATGGTAAGTAAGCTAGTTGAGTGGTTGACATCTTAAAAGTTTTCAACATGGTGCGAGCTTTGATTTTTTGACATAAGCTCTCTCTCTCTCTATATATATATTATTAAGAATCATATTTTGTAGCTACTGCATTAAATGCTAGGTTTCAAAAGCGCGAGGCGCACCTAGGCTATAGGGTTTCGAGCCGAGGCGCAAAGCGTGCACCGTTATTTTTACGTGAGGCACAATATGTTTATGTGACTATTTTATTTTTCAAAGCTCTTTAGCATCTGTTACGCAAAATTTTAGACAGAGATAAGATTCAATATGTAGGTAAACTTATATGTACAACCTAAAAAGCTATATGTACAACATTTTGTGCCGATTTTTGTGAGTTTTGCTGCTTGTTCACCATTTGTACACACTGCCCCTCACCGAGCCAGAAGTGAGCTTTGGCCTCAGGCTTGCTTTTTAAATTCACATTAGATGACTTGTTGTGTATGCACTTGTGCTTGGTTGAGACTTCTTGCTGGACTTTCATGGAGACTCAGCTTCAGGGTTATATCTTTTTCTACAATCTGTATTGGCAGTTTGTTATTTTGTAAGAGCTGTTTTCATATCCATGATTTGGGTTATATTCCTCTTAAAATCTATGCTATGTGGGAATCATACTTGTTTCATATTATCTTGTTTACATATGCTGACTTAGTTCCATACTTTTTGCTACAGGGTGGTGCACCGAGATTGCGCAATAAGGACTTGGAACCCTACATGAGACCCCTTCGGTGCCTGAACACCATATCCCTAAGGTATCTTTGATTTCTACCAAAACTGAAAATGAAGGAGTTAATAGTAACAGATCTCATGAGGTTCCTGGGAAATCCAGTACAGATGGAAATTCTTTAGATGCTGGCAAGAGTGGTGGCATTTCTCTCGATGCCTTATCTAAGGCTAAAGCAACTTTACTCAAGCGAAAGGAACTTGCCGAAAAGATGAAGAAAATCCCCTTGGTAAGTTGAACAAAAGTTTGAGTTCGCTTATTTTTTTTGTATAAGAAGCATGCCTTTTATTTTATATGACGGTTTTACCCTTCACTAAACGGTAAGTTTTAACAGACTTTAGTTTTTTTGGACGGAACTGGTACAAATTTGAAATTTGGTCTGGACTGGCATAATTGGACAAACCACAAGGAGGAAAATGGCAGTTAAATCTAATGTATATTTACCATTGAAATCGGTTTTGACGTTACATTAAGGTGTGGTGGTTTATATTTTTTTGTTTATTTTGGTGCAGTTGAACAAAAGCGTTGACTCAAAGGACAGTATGAAAGTTCCTGCAACTTCCCAACCTTTAAGCACAAGTGCACATACTTCGCTTTCTGGTTCCACTGCTTCTACGCAGCCACTTGTTAGTGGGGTGCCTCAACTTGCAGGGCTTAGTGCACCCAAGTTTGAAGCAGTAAAACGTGCACAAGAGCTTGCTGCCAAGATGGGATTTAGACAGGATCCGGAGTTTGCTCCACTTCTAAACATGTTTCCTGGACAGATGCCACCCGAGGTGGTACTTCAACCGAAGCCTGCTAAGGCTCCTGTTCTGCGTTTGGATGCATTGGGAAGGGAAGTAGATGAGCACGGGAATGTGGTGAATATACCAAAAGCAAACAACTTGAGCACTCTTAAGGTCTGTTCTTTTTAGTCTTCTATTATTGTTATTATCAGAGTAAAATGCCATTTTCGTTCTTGAGGCTTGGCTAGTTTTGCGACTTTTGTCCAAAGGTTTGTTTTTCTGCATCTGGATTAAAAGGTTTGAAATCTTGCTATATTCATCTGGCACGTTAACTCCATTCATTTTTTCTCCGTTAAGTCGGAGGTATTTCCGTCAATTTTGCTAAGGGCGATGCGGTATTTTCCACTTTATTTAAAAAGACCAAATACCCCTAAAAAGACCAGACTACTCTTTAAGTTAACAAAAAGACAAAAATACCCCTGACTTAACGGAGAAACATGGATGGAGTAAACGAGCGGGTGAACATGGATGGAGTTAACGAGCCGGATGAAAATGGATGGAGTTAACGAGCCGTTGAAAATGACACGTTTTCAAACCTTCTGGATTCGGATGCGGAAAAGCAAACATTTGGACGAAAGTCGCAAAATTGGCCAAACCTGATGGACGGAAATGGCATTTTACTCTTATATATTATTATTATTAATATATATATTATTAATTTATATTTGGATGTGAAGTTTTGTTCTAACGCGTGCTTTTTTTTTTTTTTTTAACTATTCAGGTTAACATTAACAAGCAGAAAAAAGATGCATTCCAGATTCTGAAACCCGAATTAGAAGTCGACCCAGAAAAAAACCCTCACTTCGATCCTCGAATGGGCATAGACAAAACTAAGCTGTTAAGGCCTAAAAAGATGACATTTCAGTTTGTGGAGGAAGGTAAATGGGCTAAGGAAGCAGAGATCATTAAATTAAAGGTATCTTTCTGACTTTGTGTTTTGTTGCTTCGCATTCGGGTTTGGTAGGGTTTGTTTCTAACTTGCTGTTTGTTGGGCATTCATGTTTTTAGAGTCAATTTGGAGAAGCACAAGCAAGAGAGTTCAAAGCAAACAAGCACAGCTTGCTAAGGCCAAGGCTGAACCAGATATTAATCCCAATCTTATAGAGGTTGCGCAGAGAGTTAGCACTAAAGAAAAGCCGAAGGACCCGATTCCCGATGTTGAGTGGTGGTAAGTTATTTAACTTTCACAAGTGTTCTAAATTTATGCTTTTTTTTATCTTTTTCTTTTTGAGTAAATTACATAAATAGACTTAGTGGTTTGTCAAAAGTAACACCTATTTTGACAATTTGACCATTTTTTTTATCTATACTCGTCTGCAAATATTGAAACAGGTATTTTGTTGGATCTGATTTAAGCTTGTTTGAACTTGCAGGGACGTACCACTTTTGAATTCTGGTACTTACGGGAACATTACAGAAGGTGGGTTACCAGAAGACATACTAAAGAAAGAAAAGATCACCTTATATGTGGAACACCCTCGTCCTATCGAACCACCAGCTGAACCCGCTCCACCGCCACCTCAACCGTTAAAACTCACTCAAAAAGAACGCAAAAAGCTCCGCACTCAGAGGCGTCTTGCTACTGAGAAAAACCGTCAAGAAATGATCAGACAAGGCCTTCTAGAACCCCCTAAACCGAAAGTCAAAATGAGCAATTTAATGAGAGTTCTTGGTGCAGAAGCAACCCAAGACCCGACCCGGCTGGAAATGGAGATAAGAAGTGCTGCAGCTGAACGTGAGCAAGCGCATGTTGACAGAAACATTGCACGGAAGCTGACTCCAGCCGAGAGGCGTGAAAAGAAAGAGAGGAAACTTTTCGATGACAATAATACCCTTGAGACGATCGTATCTGTGTACAAAGTTAATGACCTTTCTCATCCTCAGACACGGTTTAAAGTTGATGTTAACGCCCAAGAGAACCGGCTGTCTGGCTGTGCGGTTATCTCAGAGGGTATTTGTGTTGTGGTGGTGGAAGGCGGTAGTAAATCCATAAAACGCTATCAGAAACTGATGCTGAAACGTATAAACTGGGCTGATGCTGTGAAAGAAGAGGATGAAGATGAAAATGATGAGAAACCGAAGAACAAATGCGTGTTGGTGTGGCAAGGGAGTGTTGCAAAACCAAGTTTTCATAGGTTTCTGGTGCATGAGTGCATAACTGAAAATGCTGCTCGCAAGGTGTTCTCTGATGCTGGAGTCGGCATTATTGGGATTTATCGGTTAACTTCACAGACGAGGCATGATTTTGCTCCCGAGCTTCTTGTTTAAGGCCCAAAACTTTGTCTTGTTGAATAATGCATCTGTGTTCATGTTGAGATTTTAGCGACTCCTTGAATCAAAGTGTTTAAGTGTATGCATGCTTTACACAATGAAATGAATTTCATTTGATGATTACAAATATAATTCATGCTGAGTGAAATGCTAATAATATATCCAAAATAAAGACGAGAACACAATATACGAACCACTGTCAATACACGGCGCCCATGGATTGTACTAAAGATCGACGCTCGATCGTTGGCTGGAGGTCGAACGACCGCATCCAGGTAAAAGTTACTTGACTTGTTAAAAATTGTGGTCGATCAATGGCTGGATCATAGGCTGGTTATAATGCCTAGTGCTATGCAAACCATGAAGTTTCCAAACTTGAGGAACACTATGCACCATAAACATACGTTTAAAAATACCTTTCGACCATAAATATACGTTTTGACCATGAATCGACCACAAGATGTCTGCACGTTTTCAAAGAGATTTCAGTCCTCAAGTCGATATCAAACATGCTTATCCATTCGTACTAAGAAATATTTAAGACATGGGTATTTGAATGAAGTATATTGATATAAATGCCGGTTAAAAAGATAAAAACAAAATTGACCACTCTAGAAGCCAAATTACAAACAATTTGTTTATAATTTTATTTAGGATTTTGCTATATGCATCAGCATCATACTCTTATCACCCACCCCTATATAGATCATTAATTATTCCTTTAGCATTAAATCACTTTTAGTCATTCTTTAATTAATAGCTACTTATTAGTTTTTATGCTTTTTATTTGTTTTAAGTCGGTTTTTATGTAGTTTAAGATTTCGAATGATAAGAAATAAAGAATCACTATAACTTTATGGAGACGCAACATTTCAAATTCTACAAATAATAAGTAAATAGTTATTCAACTCGTGTGATGCAACGGGGACACGGCGAGAACTTAGGTGATATTATGGGTCTGGTAAGGTATCAGTATTGGTACGGTACCACCAATCAAATAGCAGCCGAAAGAAAAAACCTACAAAACAAAGTCATAATATGCTAAAAATGATGTGTTTGGGTTCGTTGCGAATGTGGTACTAGCCCATTTGATAGAGACACATGTTCAAAACCTAGACAAAGGATAATTTAGGATTATGAGTTAACTATCATTTTTCGTCCCAGTGGTTTGTTTTCTTTGCCTTTTCAGTCCAATTTTAAAAAAAATGCACCAGTTTCCTCCCTGGCATATTGGAAACGTGCCACTTCAGTCTAAAAATTAAAATTCAGTTAAGTCAGACAGGTTTATGAAGGGTATTATTGTCAATTCATATATATTTTATTTTCACCTTATTTATGTTTGACAAATGAAAAGACAATAATACCCTTCATTAAACCTGTCTGACTTAACTGGGTTTTGATTTTTGGACTGAAATGACACGTTTCTAGTATGTTAGGGAGGAAATTGGTGCATTTTTTTTAAATTGGACTGAAATGACAAAAGTTAACAGACTATATGGACGAAAATGACAGTTAACATTATTGGTGTAAGAAGTAAGACGTTTGTTAAGAAACATTTTTTCGTATTAAGAAACATTATAATTTTTTTTGAACGACAAACTTGGATCACTGGAGTATCATTGTGCCACGAGCAGAACCACCCGATCATATCCATCTCCACTAGGCAATAATGACTAGGGGTGTGCATGGATCAGTTTAGGTCGGTTTTGGCCTAACATCTTACCACGATGTCGGTTGTTGGATAATCATAACCATAGCCGATGGTTTATGGTGGTTTTGGTTAATCAGTTTTGAAGGTTATAGCGGATCGGTTGTGGGTGATTAACCATGAATTTGGGCCCTAGCTAAAAGTAGTTCAATTTTTCTAAGACATGGAATAAATTAGTTATTACGTATTTCTATAATTAGTATGTTACATTGTTGTAAAAAAATATATATAATCTATAATTTTGCCGAGGGTCTCTTTGGAAGCGTACCCTCTGTCCCTAGGGATGAGGGTATGGTTTGCTTATTTTCACCCTCCCTACACTACAGTAGCTTGTATTTGTGAGATTTTATGGACATGGTGTTTTTTTGTATATATCTATAATAGTAGTCCGATATAAAAGTTGATATATATTCCATCATTCAACCAACATGATATAAAATTACTCATAAATACGCTCAACTAAAACATCAGTTATTAAAAAAATAGTGAAAAGTGTTAAATCCGACAAATAGTTTACTACAGGCTGGTTCGGTTCAGTTATAGTGGGTATGGAAACATTAATAACCATAACCAACACTAGGGGTGTAAACAAGCCCAGAGGCTCGAGAGTACTCGTGATCGGCTCGGCTAAAATCTCGAACGAGTCGAGCCTTAACGAGTCCGAGCCTGAAATAGAGCTCGTTTAATTATCGAGCCCGAGCTCGAGCCTGACGTACAAAGCTCGTTTAAACTCGCGAGCCTAAACGAACCCAAACAAAATTTTAGTTTTTTATGTAGAATATAATAATAACTTTGGTGAGCCGAGCACGAGCCGAGCTTTAGTTCGTTCTAAACATATTTAAGCAAGCTCAAGTCGAGCTTTTAGCTATTTTGAGATTGTTGTTCTCAAAATAACTCGAGCCGAGCCGAGCCGAGCCCGAGCTTTGGGTTTTATTCGCAAGACGACCTCAAGCTAAAATAAGTAGGCTCGAACCGAGCCGAGCTCGAGCTTCATAAAACCATGACGAGCGAGCCCGAGCCCGATCGCTCGTTTACATCCCTAACCAACACGCTACTTCGGTATTCAGAAGAACAATTAACCGATCCACTAGTTTTAGATATGGTTCGGTTTTTGTGGTTAATTTGTTTAGTATAAAACGTTATATTAATCTATTTAATTTGGTTTTATTACAATGACTAAAGATCAAATACAAATAAACTTAACATACAAAACGTAAAAACTGAAGAAAAAACACAAAAAAAACGCGGTGGCATTTTCGTAATATTTGGTTTCAAATACTCTACAAGGATCATTTGTAGAGTGATTTTGGTCTTGTAGAGTAATTTTGTAAAATGTTCTTGTAGAAGTAATTTTGATATTTTGTAGAGTAATTTTGTAAAATGTTATTGTAGAGTAATTTTGTAATATTATCCTGTAGAGTAATTTTTAACATTTAGTTATGTGTTTAGCTTATGGTTAGTTTTTAGCTTTTAGTGGGGAGTAGGTTTTTTTAGGTTTTTGAGGGTGGGTGTTATTTTTTTTAGTTTTGGGGTGGGGGAGGGGGTTAGGTTTTTATCAAAATTACTATATAGAATATTTTATAAAATTACTCTACAGGTCAAAAAACATTTTACAAATTACTCTATAAGACCAAAATAACTCTACAAATGATCCTGTAAAGTAATTTTAAAGACCAAATATTTACAAAAATGCCACACATTTTTTTGCTTTTTCCTTCGATTTGTACGCTTTGGACGTTAATTTTATTTTCACTTGAACTTAACTCATATTACAATATCTAATAAGAGGATAATAACGTACTAAACTTTTGGAATAACAGAAATCAAATCGGAGCAGCAGCGGCGGCGACGACGGAACACCGTAGCTCTACCACGGTCACCGGCGTAAGGGTAAACTGTTCTCACTCTCTATCACTCAATCTTAATTTCATCAATCTGTGCTAAATTGCATCATACGAAGTGAATTTACTTACTGTAATCTCTACCCTAACCCTAACCCTAATTTATAACTGAAACATATAATTTGTGTTTTTGTAATTTAACTTGTGCTGTTTGAATTGTTGTAGCAGTGTGATGGATGCTCAAGCAAAGAAGAAGGCGCTGTATCGTGCTAAATTGAAAGCACAAAAGCAGGATAAACGTATTGATTCTCCTCTTGTAAGGTATACATATTTTGAATTAAATAATCTGGAATAAAAATAGTTTTTTTTTTCATGAATTTGATAGGTTAACGATTAGTCATTATCTAGGTAGTTGAAGGTGCTAGGCGTCCTCAAGGCGCTTAACAAGAGTGTTTTCTTAAGCAAGGCGCATGTATAAGTGTACGATTTTTAGGGGTTTTAGACATGTTTTAGGCTGGTTAGGGTTAGTTTAAGCTAGTCCCAAGGCCATTTTTGGATGTTTTAGACAAGTTTTAGCTGTTCTGACCTGTCCAACCAGAATCTGGCTGGAATTTGTAGAATATGGCTGGAGCGCCTTGATGGATGTAAGGTGGTATGAATGTGTTGGCTGTGCCTGGGCGCCTAAACGAGGTTTTGTGTGCCTTTGATTACTATGGCCGTTAACATGCTTAACAAGAAAAAAGTTTGATGGCTGTTAACATCTTGCTTTGGTTTAGATATGACATTCGTTACACTCTTTTATCTTCTTTTTTGAGCACTCTTACAATGTAACTTCTTGCACTGTTATGAAGGATCATGACAAGTCAGAGTTCACATTAAGTTTGTGAGATTTTTGAGTTAGTGTGGTCATCTTAAAAGCGTTGACCTAGTTGACATACCTATGTGGCTCTGATGTCAAATTTTGTGAATTTTGTAGTGGATTTGTCAACAAAAAGCCACTCACGGGGCATTTGATGATTTCAGATGTATCGTTAGTTAGAAAAAACCTACTAATTGTGAGTAGAAGAAAGTAGCCTGGGACCTTTATTGTGTTTCATTAAGCTTTCATGGTCTTGTGGATCCTTTTTGGCCTAGATTCTCATTACATAAATTTAAATTTTTCACACTTATTTCCACCGTGATACAAGGTTCTTACTTCTTAGTTAACAATAAGATGACTATATCTTTAATGTTCACCTTAGTGTTGACAGCGCTTTTTTATGACTTTAGCTTTGGTTCACTTAAGAAAATATATCTGCTTGCATTATTTGATCATTTACAGTTCTAGTTGACTATGCACTATTCAAATTAAATAAAATGTTGTTATACTAACAATAGCTTTTTTTGTACCCTCTTTTCTCTGCTTCCAGGTACAATGAATCTGATCAGCCCGTCTGTAAAGTTTGTGATATTGTTCTAAAATCTGAGTCTGCTTGGAGTGCACACCAAATATCTGCAAAGCATCGTGAGGTAAATGATATAATGTAAATGTGGAACTTCACACACACATATGTGCGTATTCATCAAATAAACAAACGCTGTGGTGATGCTTAATTGGTATTTGTTCTTGAGTTACTGCATCTATTATGAATGTTAGCTTATATTTGTTTTCTATGTTGACCATGTTTATTCTTAAAGCTTATTCAAGCTTCATATATTCATTTGACACCCACACAAATATGTGTGTTATATATATATATGTATCGATGCATTATATATATAGGGTAGGGATCCTAAGAGAAACACATGGTAATTGAGAAAGCGAGAAACATTTTGGACCGCACATTTTTCTAATAAAAAAAACAATTTTTTTACTGCAAATCGCACCTTATTAAGGTTTTCTTTTCGGGAATTATACACGGGTATATTATCATTCTTAAAATATACACTGTGTACATTTAATCAAACATATATGTACGATACTTTTTTTCCAATTATATAATTTAAACACGTATTTACACACATGTACACTAGAAAAAACATGTTCGGAACCATAATCTTCCTTTATATAAATATATGGACAATATTTTTACACATTTGTTCATTATGGGACATATATGTACAATACTTATTTTTGAATTTTAAACACGTACATACACTGTGTATAATTAAAAAAAAGTCTAACAGGAAAAGGGGCGATTTAGTAATAAAAGTATTTTCTTTTTTGCATTTTTTTTGCTTAGGAACAATGTGTGGTCCAGAATGCTTCTCACGTTTCTCAATTACCCTAGTGCTTCTCACGTTTCTCAATTACTCTAGTGCTTCTCACGTGATCCTAACCCTATAAGCCTATATATATGTGTGTTTTTGTAACTGATAGATGCTCTTAATTTATTTCGCATCACTTTATATAAAGATGAAACATATCCGTGTAATAGCTGATAATGTTGAATGTATTGTTTGTCCCCCTCGTTTAAGTTGTACAAAATATAGTTCAATGTTCTTGTGCCCTCTGTTTGCTGCTTCATGATGAGAGGAATTACACATATTTGATGTTACTCTGTATTCTTACGTTTATTATAAGCGCACTCATTTGCTTTTTTCTTTTGCTCTTTATAGTTTATACACATGTGTACATTATCAAACATATATGTACGATACTTTTTGTCCAATTATATAATTTAAACACGTATTTACACACATGTATACTAGAAAAAACATGTTCGGAACCATAATCTTCCTTTATATAAATATATGGACAATCATTTATACACATTTGTTCATTATTGGACATATATGTACAATACTTATTTTTCATTTAACACGTACATACACATGTGTATAAGTAAAAAAAATCTAACAGGAAAAGGGGCGATTTAGTAATAAAAGTATTTTCTTTTTTGCATTTTTTTTGCTTAGGAACAATGTGTGGTCCAGAATGCTTCTCATGTTTCTCAATTACCCTAGTGCTTCTCACATGATCCTAACCCTATAGGCCTATATATATGTGTGTTTTTGTAACTGAATAGATGCTTACTTTATTTATTTCGCATCACTTTATATAAAGATGAAGCATATCCGTGTAATAGCTGATAATGTTGAATGTATTGTTTGTCCCCCTCGTTTAAGTTGTACAAAATATAGTGCAATGTTCCTGTGCCTTCAGTTTGCTGCTTCATGATGAGAGGAATTACACATATTTGATGTTACTCTGTATTCTTGCGTTTATTATAAGCGCACTCATTTGCTTTTTTTTCTTTTTGCTCTTTTTATCCCCCCCCCCCCCCCTCTCTCTCCCTTCCTGAGTTATTAATAAGTTTGCTGTGCTTAACAGGCAATTAAAAATGTAAAAGCAAATGCTGCTGCAGCCAGTCGAGTTAACAACGTGAAGCCCGTGGATTCTACAGAACTTAATAAAGCTAAACCCGAGCCTCCTGCCGAGTCAAATAAAAGTCAAATGAGACCACCTCAAGCTCCATCCCAATCTGCACTTCCTCCCACTTCTTCGATAAACCCGACAAAAAGACAAAACAAAACGGTGAGAGCACATCACATTACTTGATCATCATAATTTTACAAGCCTTTTGTTATGTTCTCTCTTTAACATACCAAGGGTTAGAGTCAATATCTTTATTTTGAGCAAAAGAATCTTTCTTTTTGCAACTAGCCGTTATTAATTAATTAATCTAACAAAAAGAGGGTGTCTTAGGAATAGTACCTAAGACACACCCTCAATTTTTTTTTATCTTTTTTTTTGCCAAATTTACAACAATGCCATCCAACCCATTTTTTTTTCTTTTCGTGTATTCAACCCTTCAACTTTTTGCATTGCCACTTACACCCCCTTAGCTTTCTAAAAACTTTGTAAAATGTCATTTTGACTCCCCTCGAGTTTTACGTGCTTATTTTTAGGTACGTTCTTGGTTGGTCTACGATTTGTTCAGAAACGACTCGGGTCAAATGTAATACGTTTTCACTAGGCGGTACAAATTTGAGTTACTTTACGTTTCGACTCTGCGCATGAGTTACTTTATGTTTCGACTCCGCCGCAACGTGTGGTACCACTCTTTAACGTAAAAGAACACTAATTTCTTACGTGCTTATTTTTTAAGTACATTTTGTTATAAATCCAAGTTGGTTTATGTTCCGACGTAAATTTTCTCGGTAGTGAGTATGTCAATATAATACGTTTTCGTGCTGTTTTCAGTTCGTCTAAGTTTTGGCGTAAATTTTGTTCGAAAACGAGTCGGGTCAAGGGTCAGGTATTTGACGGTATAAGTTCAAGTTACTTTAAGTTTCGACGCTGCCGCAACGCACGGCGTGTCAATATATAGTTGAATATATAATGGCTAAAGTAAGCATCTACCGGATAAATGTGATCCCAAAACATTCTCTATTTTGGATAAACGTGTGGATCAAGATATATTATTGAGTATTGACTGCATTTGTGGGCTCTTTATGTAATTTCTAAGCTAGTGTCATATAGCATTTCATTGACTGCATTTGTGGGCTCTTTATGTAATTTCTAAGCTAGTGTCATATAGCATTTCAATCAAATGCTGATTCTTATTACCATGTAGATGATACACCTGACATGTATACTCTATACTGAGACTTTCATTTCATTTCTTGGCTAGAAACTAGTAATGCAAAGCTAGTGGAAACGATAACAAGAAAAGGTGGTTCTGTCAAGCTCAAGTTGCGTATCCGTTCGCTGGATAACAGAAGAGTTGAAGTCTCCAGTGGCACGGTTGCAGAGGCAGAGACAGT
Organism: Scalesia atractyloides; assembly: GCA_947069175.1. Classification (NCBI taxonomy): domain Eukaryota; kingdom Viridiplantae; phylum Streptophyta; class Magnoliopsida; order Asterales; family Asteraceae; genus Scalesia; species Scalesia atractyloides. The sequence continues at coordinate 53,475,042 of CAMTDV010000019.1, forward strand.
GGTGATGAGGCTCAGGCTTCTCAAACAGGGGCTCTTCCTGCAGGCTTCTTTGATGACAAAGATGCTGATCTACGTGCACGTGGAATTACTCCTGTTAAACTAGATATCAAGTAAGTTTTCAAATTATTTTACAGAGTTCATTTCCAACACAAGTAATTGGCTTATCAAAACAAAGGTCCATTTATGACTACTGCTCTAGAAAACATAATTCAACTTTTGAAAAATCTGATCAGAGATGAGTACAAGGAGTTTGAGAAGCTGATACAAGAAGACTTGAAGGAGGTGGACAACAGGCTCGAAGAAGAAGAGGTTTGGATTAACATTTTCATAATGTTTAAAAAATTCTCTTATTTCACTTTTCCATTTGTTTTACTAAACACAGGGTAGAAGGAACCCGTTTACGCACATAAACTTATAAACATGGTCCTGATCCAAGTGTTGTCACTATAGGTGACGGTTTTGACCCGTTTATATATGTACGAACCAATTCTGATGTTTTACTTTTGTAACGATAATCATGTAGTATGATGCAGCTGAGATGATTGAAGAAGCAGAAACTGTGGAGCAAAAGTAAGTAATTTACCATAAGGGGTAATATCATAAACAAGAAATTTGTGGTAGAACAAGAGTGACTGAAAATACATGCAACTTATTGCAGGTCTTGCAGGGAGAGAGTGGAAATATTCAAGAGGAAAAAAATGGAGCTAAAGGCTGCCAGGTCAGCTAAGCGCGTTAAAGATCCCAAGGTGGTGAAGAAGGAAAGTAGCGTTGACGAGTCATCGAGTGATGACGATAGTGATGATGCTGTTGACTGGAGAGCTAAACATTTGTAGACGTAATTCACTTGGTGGTAAAGGTAGCCTTCTCTTTCCAATCTAAGGTGATTCAGGATGATGTATGCATAAAAATGCATCGACCCGTTTCACTTGTTTCCTTTTTAGGGATATATATTTCTATAAATTATACATGTTTGGTATGTTAGAACTAATACATAACCAATATCAACCCATTAATTAGTAAACGGGTTGAAACTGCCGCCTGAGTAATGGTGTGTATGTACTCTTTTGTGTAGATTCTCAACGAGATTGTTTTTATCGATCTATTTGCAGATTAAAGTTTTGACCAAACTCTTGAGTCCACGAGTGAGATATTAACGTTGGTTGAAAGTTAAAGCATTGATTAAAGAGATGAAGCGTGGCGTTGTCGACAGACTTGGCGAAGTAGACAATAATATTGTAAACCGAACTTCAAATATAACAAAGCACAAGGGTGAACATGTTTGATATATGATTTATACCTTTGCACGTTCATGCTTGTCATGCCAGAATTGATGGTCATCTTTCTTCCTACTTAACAAATCCATATCAGCAACTGTTTCTAAAATAAATAACAGAAAGGAGGTTACCGTATTTGTTTTTGAACGGTCAACAGAATCAATCCCGAGCACTCACGGGGTACCCACTGGACCAAACGGAGTACTCCGAGAGTAACCCGAGTCCACCACCGATTCCGGGGAAAACCCGGTAACCCACCCGCCGTAGGCATGACGGTGAAATTACTGGTAAAACCCGTTTGGCTCAAGGATCGAACCCAGGTTTTCCTAGGTCTCCCTATCATTGCCCACCAGTTCCTCACTTTGCACCAAGTGGGAGTAGAACTTGCATCTCTCAAGAGAAATGCAAGCCTTCCACCACTTAATCTAGAGATCATTGGCAAAAAGTTACCATATTAATCTTACGTGTGTGGTGGTTTGGAGAATTTGTTGGGATCGAAAAAAGAAACATTAAGGTTAAAAGGATAATATGTTTGTTTAGACAGTGAAATTAGAGATGCACAAAATACTTGGTTCCATACCCTGCCGGGCGTACTAGATCCGGTTTCGGTTGGGTTGCTTCCCGGTATACTGAAAATCCAGTCTTGACCATTTCTACCCGAAGTTCCTACCTAGTTCTACATATTTTTTCAGAAATTGGTTTCTACCAGGTTCCTTCCATTGCAAAAGGTAGGAACCGATTCTAGCCGTTTAAATGACTAAGAAGGAACCGATTCAGCCGTGTAAATGACTATATAGCCGTGGTGACTGTACTAATTGTTTTTTAGCCCTAAAAATCGACTATAAATAGTGGTTGGTTGTATAGGTTGACTACCCAACTCAAAAATGCTTAAATGCATTCAAAAGACAAAAAAAAATACTCTTAGCGTACTCTTGTTTCACACTTTTAAGATTCTACACTTTCTTCTTACCAAATACGCTCGAAATGGCAAGCAAATCACAATCATCCGTTGGGATCGGTTCTTCAGCCGCCTCATTCGTAGTTGGGGTTCTTCCACATATCGAAGCAAGAAAACTTGGTGCAATTGGAATTTGGTGGAGATTAGTGACAGTTCTACTAAGATGCGTTGCAAGTTTTGTAGCATTTGACTCAAAACTCTACTTTGAAAAAACATATTAATAATAATTTTGTAAGGCATTGAAATAAATACCGGAAGGCGGACAAGCCGAATTGAGTACCAACGGAAAAATATTTCATTACAACTTGGATGCGGTTTGTGTAGAATGACAAAATTGGTGATTCAAGAAGCTTTGCCTTTCAACCACTTCGACAACCCTCGGTTGACATCCATGATTCGAGATACGCTTCAACCTCCCTACATTCATGTAAGTCGTAACAAACTTAGACGCCAATGTTTAAAATTGTGGAATAAAAACAAAAAAGGATCTAATTGTATTTTTTGAAAATTAGAAATCAGTGTGAACCTAACTAGTGATGTTTGGTCGACTCCACATGGTTTAGCGAAATTGTACATTTGTGTCACCTCCCATTGGGTAGATCCTCATTCGTGGTATATGATAAAATTTACGATTGCGTTTGATAGTTTTTAGTCTCCATATACTGCAAATAACTTATTTAAAATTATAGACAATACAATAATAACATATAAATTTCAATATCATTCGATAATGCCTCGAACAATCCGCGGCGATTGCAAATTGTAATGTAACACTCTAACCCGTTTTAATGTGTATTTTAATAAAAGAATCATTTGATCCCATCTTTTTTTAAACATATAACTTACTCACCTGGTTAATCGATAACCCAGACGAACCGACAAAATGATTTATTACACTTGGATCTAATTTTACAATATTGAAGCTTTTAAACCCGAAAGCTTTGCCATGCATGATCATGCTTCAACTATCTCGTGAATCGTGTATGAATAGATTATGGTTTAGTAGTGTTCGGTTCTTCACGTGCTTTGTCATCCGTCCGGTGCCGTCCTTGCGAAAGCCTATCCTAAACACTAAAAACAATTAGTGTTTAAGTTTAACGATCAACATGTTTAGAAGAATAGTCCAGGCGCCGTAAGGGCGATTTTGGCCGTAAGGCGGGATCAGGATGGCCGTAGGGCTACTTCAGCGCCGTAAACCTACGATTGCAAATGGAAACTCGTATTTTGGGTATAAAAACGGGATTTATGCCCTTTAACTCAATACATCCGTATTCTCTCATCAAGGGTTTATTTTTTCCCCATAATTATAGGTTCAAACCCATGACCCAAACCCAGATCCTTTAGCTTTTAAAATCATTCGTTCGGTTTGTAGTTATTTACCCAGCCGACCCGTTAGGAGGCATTTCACATTCTAAATCGTGCCTCATACTTTCTTACCAACATTCAAATTATTTCCATCAACCCAACTCGATTGTGGTTGGTTACATTAGACAACCTTAACTTTTCATTAAATTTCTTTCGGTATAGCGTTTTACCCAAAACGACCCGCCAGGAGGCATTAAGCCAAAAGGCTTACGCCTCCCACTTTTACGTGACCGGAAGGATCTACCCAATTATAAAGCTCATTTTTAATCTGCTCTTAAAGGTAGTTTGCGCGATTTATCATCTGGGGGCATTTTAGTCTTTTAGCCATTTTTACAACCGAAAGACCTTTGAAGGTTTAGATTAACATTAGCAGACACTTTTAACTTGCTATTCCATTTAATTTTGTTATGTCCTAAGAACATAAAAGTTGCCAATTGCTTAATTTTTTAAAACTCATTTAGTCATATTTTCGCGTCATAGACATGTCCTCGGCTCAAATGACCGTTTTACCCAATACTAGATATACCTCACTTGAGGTAGTCTAGTGTCCACCCTTGACTCAACCTAACACTAGTCGGATCATAAGCCCTCACCAAGAGTTGGACCCATTACACATACCTTACGCGGGTCAAAGCAGTGACTCGTTAGCAATACCTTGCGATTCTATTTTCTAGTTCGTGGCAATACATGCCCATAAGTTATGCTTACTTGTAAGAACGAAACTCAACAACAAAGCAGTAAATATCATTTTCAAATTGTGATAACAACAAAGCATTAAATATCATTTTCAAATGATGATAACATCACCATTTGACCCGTTTGACTCAAATGACCTTTTACCCGATTCTTGGCTTGCCTTTTTGCATTTTGATATAACCAATCATTGTTTATTGCAAAAATGTATTTACTTACCACCTTACCCATTTGACCGTTATGGTTTACACCATATGGTCATGCTTCCAAAATTTGTTATTTTACTCGTTTGACCCGTTGTGGTTTACACCATATGGTCACGTTTCCAAAATTCTTTATTTTACTTGTTTGACCCGTTATAGCTTATGCCATAAAGTATTCTTTTCAAAACTCATTGTCTATTTTCAACACGTGATCAAATTACCATAATGCTCTTTTTACCCTTATGGCTTATGTAACAACCCTCATAAAGGTCACACAACAATTCATAATCGAAACCCCGAACACGTACGACGAGAACCAGAATGAAAAACGACGAAATTAAGGTTTAATTGTCGTCGTGCTATGCGACGAGATTTATAAATGCCGGTCGCGCGACGCGGCGCCTCATTTTTCGACACGAGACACGTGCTGCCACGTGGCAGGCCTACGTGGTGACTCATGACACCTATACCCTAATCTACCCCGTCGCCTACGCGACAGTGATGGTGAAGATTGGTCGCGTGACGCGACGGTATTGAAATCCAGCTATAAATAGAGCGAGAATTGGACATTCAAACTATTCACTTCTTTTTCTCTCTCGAAGTACTGTCCTAATACCCAACACCCCTAAAAACTCTCAAAACTCTGCTCCGTAGAAAGTTACTAAACCCTGATCACTGAACGACACCCTGTTCGATTGATCTGAAACCAAATCAGCGGCTGTTTAAGTGCTGCCTGTATAAGGCTATACTTTGTCATCTACGTTGTGGTTTTGATCTCGTGATTGTCATTAAAGTTTGATTCGGCTTTTACACTTATGCCTATTGTAATCTGTTAAATTAGATGCTTGGTTATCAGAAGTCTTAGAACCAGGACTATAGACTTACAAGAAGCTTAATTATCTGAAGAGCTACAAGCTAGCAAGGTGAGTTCCTCTAAACCTTTTCTAAAACGGGATGTGATGTTTTGTCTGATTGGTAATAACTATGGAATCGACAAGTATAGCATCTGTGATATATGGCAATGATTGATAGGATGATTGAGGGCTGATTGTATATATCTGATTTAGCCAGTAGAGTTTGTATACATAACCTGGTTATGTGAACACACTGTGCTTACTCTATCTTATCTGTTTGCCATGATTATATCTGATTAATGTTATAGTCGATAAAAATATGTTTTTGAATAAGATCATTATGTTCATGAACTCACTATTTATCCTGTGTCCCAAATATTTTTCGGGCACACATCCTAGGGGCCATGTGATTGTAGGAATCGAGTATGATGAGATATGAGGAGATAGAAGTTTAGAGGGCTGTTGAAGATTTAGATCTCAGTATAGTAAAACCGATGTAATATTATTATGTAATATGAAGATGCATAATACTCTTTAATAAAGGTTTGAAACTTCCGTTGTGAATCCTCGGGTTGCTATGTGTTCTGTATATCCGATGCGTAACACTTCCTAGAGCTTATCCTGGGATGCGGGTATTACAAGTTGGTATCAGAGCCGTAGTTGAAGTGAACTAGGTACAAGGATAGTATCTAGACTTAAACTAGGAAAAGCGATTTAAGATAAGCTTTGAGATAAGTGATTTGCTCGCATAGGTTTAAGGTCAGAGGTGTTGTGATAATACCTAAGCTTAAACGAAAGAGTTAGAAATTTGATAACACCCAGGATAGTATTTAGACTTGAAAGGTGCCTAATATAAAACTTCGAGATAAGCCAATTACTTGTATAGATACAGTGTGATGCGTATTGGTATACCTGAGGATGATGACTAGAACATTGCAAGTACGGTAAATAAGTGATAACACTTGGCCACTGTTATTTCTTGTTTATTGGTACTACTCGGTTCTGGAATATGATCCGTCACATGAATACCAATTTCCTCGTTCTTTGATGAAAGCCTTAATAAAAGATGCACCTTTAAAATCATGATTTGAGAAAATTCTATTTATGGGAAATACAATGATAATTACCTCTCTGACAAGATTGGATATGGTGTGGTAGACTCTCCAGCTTGTCCGGTAAGATGGGGTTGCCTCTCTGACGAGATCGGGTAAGATGGGGTATATGTTATGTTAAAAAAGTTATAGAATTCCCTAAATAGTACCATGACCTGATGTCTGACATGTTTTTGAAAAATAAACATGTTAAATACATTGACCTTATGAATGGTGATGTGCGTTAAGGGTGATATGATTTTATTAATATTTTAAGTTCATTTTACGTGTTAGTCGAGTTTTAAATTTATAAAACACGATATTATACTAACACTAAACACACACTTCGGGCAAGTGCACCCATCGTGCGCGTAGTATAGCGTTGGTAAGATACCGAGGTCGTCCAAGGACATAAGAGCTTTTAGTACCGGTTTATCCTCAACGTCTAATCGTTACAAATTTTTGGATAAAGGTTTTTTAAACATAGAAATAAATCTAAAAATTAAAAGATAAATAAAAAGAAATACAAATAGACAAGATAGAATCACTTGGGTCCAAATCCTCTTTAATGTATCATTTGATGATTTTCGCACTTTCAGACTTTTTAAGAGGTTATCTTAGTTAAAGTAGTAGGCCCCTCTTTTGAAGGTGGCGTTACCCTCAACCCAGTGGTTTGAGTCAGCAGGGATGCAATCCCAAAGGGTTTGGAATATTGAAAGATAATCAAATAAGTTATTAATGCGAAAAGTAGTAGGCCCCTATTTTGAAGGTTATGTTACCCTCGGCTAAGTGGTTTGAGTCAGCAAGGATACAATCCAAGAAGCCAGTTTAAAGTTTTAATAGTAGTTTACATATGAGGTATCCAAGCTACTCGCACCCCCGCCATCCAATACCCGTGGGGCATTGAAGGAGGTCCTAGTAAGCTTGAACCAAGTCCTCGCAGGATCTATACACTTAACGAGACAAGAACGTTACCAAACCACCCTTCTAACCCCCTTCTAAGTAGTTAACACGCTTTATCTAGACGTAAAGACATGAATGAGCAAATCGATGACATCATGAAGAAATGGTTACGAAAATTCACTTTTAACATAAGAAACTAGTTATTAAAGTCATTAATACATACCCAATTAAAAAGTGGCGAAAGATTAAAAATCAAAAGTAATACATTAAAGACTTGTCTTCACCAAGTGATGTAAGAGATTAGCCAAGCATGGCCTTTGTTTGACAAGAACTCTTACGATCAATCTTGGATCCCGAGACTACTACACACTCTAAAGATGATAGATGGATGATGGTGGTGAGTGTTGGTGTTGTAGTGGTGGTGGAATGGTGGCAAAGTGAGAGAGAAGTGGTTTGCCAAGGGATGCCTTTGAAGTGAACCAAGCACCCCTATTTATAGTCAGAACAGTACACCGGCCACGGCCCCGTGTCCAGTGGGCACGGCTCGTGGCCAACTTCTTCTCTTCCTTGATTAATTGCAGGTGTCAGCAGAGGGCCCCAACGACCCCATGGCTCCTGGGCACGACCCCGTGGTCAACTCTTCGCTGTACTATCAAGATTATGCAAATCTTAGAGTCTGACCATGCCCCATGGTGGCCTGGGCACGGCCCCGTGGTGGGCATGGAAGCTTCTGCCCTGCTTTGTCTTTAAGTGCAAGGGCTGACCACGTCCCATGCCTAGCTGGGCACGACCCCGTGGTCAGCTTCTGTCTCCCTGTTTTTGTCTTTGTGGTGCTTGCTGAGGGGTCGGGCATGTCGCGTTATTCCTTTTTATTGTATTTATGTTGGTTTTTGCTGCTTGTTTGATTCTTTTGTTCTTTTATGCTCATTTGGTCCTGTAAATTTAAAAGGAACAAAGAAACTTGCTTTTTCCATTATTAGTACTAGAAAAGGGTTAGTTTTATGCCTTATTTGATGTAATTTATATGTTGCATTTGATACACATCAAATATCCCCACACAAAAATATTTGCTTGTCATCAAGCAAAACTCTTTAAATGTGGCTTACACACCCAAATAGAATAGGCAGAGAAGAAGTTTTTGGCTTGTCTTGAATGTCGGGAATCCAAGATCTTTATTTAATTTTGTTTTTATTTTATTTACAATCCTATTCGTCATGATTTATTTAGAACATTTTTAAGAAAAATATTTATTTGGGCATAACATGTCTTTTAAAATTCTATTTATTTATATACAAGTTCACGTACCTTACGGGGGATCACTCAACACTCGGCCGAAGATGTATTTTTGTGATAACACTCGATTCCGGTGTGGAACTTACTTCTACCATATGCTTGCCAAGAGATCAAACATCCTCCTTTTTAACTATAAACCTTTGTAAATATCAAGAGAACTTTTGAAAAGATAAGGCTTGGGCTAAGGGTGGTTGATTTTTGGGGTTAGTAGTTAGTAAAATGGCTAAAAAGTGTAAAAGCATCGGTTGTCGTAAAAACTTTTTGGTTTTGTGACGTTTATTGAAAACTAAGCATATTCAAACAAGATTTTTGAGGAACTTGTTTGGTTATTTCAAAAACTATATTTTTTTAGTCACAAGATAACCGAGATTTATCAAAACAAATGGGGTTTGAAAGAAAAAAGGGTTTTAGTGGGTAATGGGTGTTTGTGATATGGGTTTTTGAAATGAAAAGGTTTGGCTCAAAAAGGGTAACCAGGGGGATTTTTGGTAGGGGAGTAAAAAGAAGGAAATAATATTGTTGAATAGAAATGGGTTAGTCCTAATGCCTCCATCATTTACTTGGGTTAAAGTTTGGTGAGAACCGGGAATGTATCGTCTTTGGCAAGTTCTAGAGTCGTAAGAACCAAGCGGCTACTCACATAAGAAACGAAAAAAATGAGCATTTAGTTAAAGATGTATGTGTGTATGCTCGTTAAAGGCTCAAAAACTCCCTTATTGTGGGAATGAGTTTATAGTGTGAACAAGTATATATAATCAAATTTTAAAAAGATTTGTCATGCCTTTTTATAATTTTCTTATTTGGTTTTTATCATGACGCTATCGGTTGTAAATTTGTAAAAACATAACTTTTTAAAATTTTTTATTCCCAATTTAAACCAAGACAAGTAAAAAAATGAAAATTTTTGAAAAGATTTGGGGTAATTAGCGGTTCCAATACGAGTTTTGTGTAAGGCTTGTTATTAGGACCTGCAAAATTCATGATTTTAGCTTCCCCCCACACACTTAAATTACACATTGTCCTTAATGTGTCCAAAAATAAGTTTTTTCGGTTGATTCGAATGTATAAAAGTGCGTTTAAAAACAAGTTTTTATGATACTGGGCACCTGGCCACGAGCCTGTGTTGTCTGGGTACGACCCCATGGACAGAGTGCCAGTAACAAAATTTACAGAAAGCTGGCCACGGGGCGTGTCTGGTGGGAACGACCCGTGGTCAGTTACCTGTCCATTCTTGTAGGCTCCGGGCACGGGGCATGCTGAGCTGGGCACGCCCCCGTGCTGCACATGCTGGAAAGTTGGAAAAGTTGTCGGAAGGTACTGTTTACGTACATGGTGTAACATTCGTCAAAAACGGATTTTACCAAACCCGCTCCGTTTATCAACCGAACAGTCAGTTAAAATTTTCGTTGCGAATTAAATGCCCAAAATAATTTTAAACGATACATAATCAATTATTATATTGGAATATATAAGTTGTTTTTGAAAAACTGTTAAAAATCGCAAAATAAAAATGTTTTGGTTCTGCCGGGTTTCGAACCCGGGTCTGTACCGGTTCAACAAACAACTTATCACCCAACATTTAAACCGCTTCTCCACTTTGATTTTCTGATAATAAAAGGAATCAATTAATTCAAATAATAAAGTGCGGAAGTCAAAATTCAGTCAATTTGCGCCCAAATAGCAGTCGTCGGAAATCCCGACGACTTCGCCGATAATTTACGTTTCCACTCAATTTAACCGAAGAATTAACTCCCACGACGGTTATAACCGACGTCTGAACCCGCAACATTAGTCGTAACCGCCGGAGAACGGCTGACTTCGAATTGAGACCAAATTCAGACCCCATACATCTCGATACTACCCTATAAATTCACCCACAACTCACCAGAAACCTTTCACTCTCAAATCGCACCCTTTCTCGGCGAAAACTCACTCGCCGGAAATATTCTGTTCGTCGCCGGAAAACCGAGTCCTTAATTTCTGAGCTTTACTGAACCCCCTAAACTTATACCGAAGTCACCCACACCCTTTGTAAGCTTTCTGAAGATTCTCTGCTGCAAGACACTCGTCGCCGGAAGAGATTGCTGTCGCCGGAGTTCTGCCGGAAAACAGAGGAAAGCCAGTCGGTACTTTTCACGCCTAATTTCCTTTCCTTTTACTTTTATCTCATCTGTAATTAATCATAAAACGCTAAAGAAACCTGAATCAACACTTCGAACCAGTCAGTCGTCACTTCTGGTTATAACACAACGAAGAAGATGAAGTTCGGTAAACATATAAGTATAATTAAAATCAAGTTATTTACCGGGTTAGACACACAGTCCAGCGGTGGACTGTGTGCACATTAAACACAAAGGTCTCGAGTTCGAATATTGTTTCCACACACGCTGCCTTAATAAAAATTCTTTTTTTTGTTAACTGAACCGGATTGATTTTTATGTATATGTTAAGTATATTAATAACCGGAATAATAACCAAGTTAGACACACAGTCCAGTGGTGGACTGTGTGTATGTTTATATCTCAGGTCACGAGTTCGAGTCCGGGCTGCTGCGCCGACTCGGACCATTATCTATTTTTTTTAAATAAGTCAGAAATGAAAACAAATAGTTTGTATTTAAGTATAATAAAAATTGGATTATATAACATGTTAAACACACAGTCCAGCGGTGGACTGTGTGTTACACAACCCACAGGTCCCGGGTTCGAGACCTGTGGAGCGCACCGGTTCTCTGGATAAAAAAATCGTTTTTAAAATAAAGGATTTCTGTTTAAATCTAATTAATATATATATATAATTAAAATCAGATATATGACGGGTTAGACACGTAGCTCAGTTGGTAGAGCTGCGTGCACGCGTACGGGAGGTCTCGGGTTCGAGCCTCACTCAGCGCACAACAATATGCATTCGAACCGGTCAACAGTCAGTCAAAGTCAACGGTCAAAGTCAACGGTCAATGGTCAAAAAAAGCAATTTTTTTTAAATTTTTATTTATTTATTTTAATTAAAAATCAATTAAAAATACTTAAAAATAACATTTTTAAGGTTAGAAAATAGCCTTAAACTCACAAAAATACACTCAACAATCCTACTAAAATAGATTAATAAAATCCGTTTACTTACCAAACCATAATGCGATTTATCTAGGTTAATCTCACTCGTGGTTAAAACCACTTCGCGTGCATTCAACATCATCAACCGAACGCACCCACTGTGAGTGAATTCTTACAAATTCCCCTTTTTATTCATGTTTTGGGGTGTATCATGTGTCGCTTAAACTAATTCTCTTATGCAAACTCGTGCTATACCATTATATGATTTAAACTAGAATGTAAATATTGTTGGTTGTGATGTATTACATATTGTCAAGTTGTAAGCAAATTATTTAGGCCCATCAGTTCCTCGTGGGAGACGAGTTGAACAACGCGTGCCTTAAAACTCATTCATTTAGGCCCATCAGTTCCTCGTGGGAGACGAGTTGAACAACGCGTGCCTTAAAACTCATTCATTAGGCCCATCAGTTCGTAGAACAACGCGTGCCTCAAAACTCATTCATTAGGCCCATCAGTTCCTCGTGGGAGACGAGTCGAACAACGCGTGCCTCAAAACAATCATTTGATGTATGTGTGTGCAATATTTAATATTATGTGTTGTGTTAATAAATTTACATCTACATTTACTCATATGTGGTTATGCACATTATTTATAATCAATTGGATAAACTTGTTCAAATGTTTTCCATAGGATTCATTCGCCAACTTTATGTTGATCCAAAAACCCTTTTACACATGATACAGGTGAACAGGTTGAAGCAAGGAAAACATAGGAAATGCCTTAGAAGAGAACAAAGAAGCTTAGATTGATAGTTAGAACATGTTGTAATCTTCATTGTAAATTTCCATTAAATTGTATTTAATGAATATGAAACGCATAATAAATGTCATGAGCTTTGATGATAACCCAATCATGCCCCGATCACCTTTTCCGCTGCGGGTCGGGGTGTGACTTCTTTTCGAGTGTGATTTATTCTTGGAATGTAAGATTAGATTAGAAAACGGAAAAGTTTAAACTAATTTATACTAAGGATAGTTCCGCGGAATGCATCCGTGGTGCGCCACGTTTATAAGGGTCCTTGGCTAGACCCAAAGCCTGTCATATGTTACCCGAGCGGGATGTCTCGCATCCCGTGTTGTACCCTCGGAGCGTGCCATCCAAGCTTGAGTCTATGACCTCCATGTAGTTGATCGGGTTGTCCTCCACTTTCTTTCCCACCCCAAACTTCATTTCCTTGTCTCCTACTCTCAATGTTAATTTCCCGTCGCTCATATCCACCACAGCCCGAGCGGTGGCCTAGGAATGGTCTTCCTAGAATGAGGGGAACTTCAGTGTCTTCTTCCATGTCGAGTATGACAAAGTCGGTTGGGAAGACAAATTCTCCGACCTTCACCAAGAGGTTCTCGGTGACACCTTGTGGGTATTTAACCGGCCTATCGGCAAGTTGTATGCTCATTTTTGTGGGGCTTGGTTTTTAATTCCGAGTCAGTCAAACATTGAGGCGGGCATAAGATTGATGCTAGCCCCAAGGTCGGCTAGTGCATTTCGAATGGGCGACCCCCCAATGGAGCAAGGGATGGTGAAGCTTCCGGGGTCGATTTTCTTTTGGGGAAGTTTGTTGAGGAGCACGACAGAGCATTCTTCACTTAGGTTGACTAATTGTAACGTTTCAATCTTTCTTTTGTGGGTGAGGAAATCTCTCATGAATTTTGAGTATTTAGGCATTTGAGTGAGAACTTCCACAAATGGGAGATTGATGTGCAATTGCTTTAGTAGGCTTATGAATTTGTGAATTACTCGTCGGTCTTTTCACGAAGTAACCGACCAGGGTAGGGTACCGAGGGGTCTTTGGTTAGTTCGGGACTTTGTGGGTTGGTTGTTTCTTGTTGGGTTGAGGATGGTTTTGGGGTTTGTTCGGGTGGAATGTTGTTGGTGGGGTGTAGTGGTGTTTCCTCGGGACCTACTTTTCGGTTTCTTAATGTTATGAAGTGTACTTGTGCTTTTGGGTTGGTTTCGGTATTGCTAGGTAATGCGCCTTGTGGTCTCTCGGAGAAATTTTGGGTTAGTTGGCTTAATTGTTTTTCGATATTTTGAAGACTAGCTCGCTGGTTTCTAATGTCGGATTCTGCTTCTGAGAACCGATCCGAGTACCTTTTGTCGGTTTCGGAGATGAGGCGTGTGATGAGGTCTTCAAGCCTTTCCCGACCCCCTTGTTGTTGAGTGAAATTTTATTATTCCTTTCTTGGTTGTTGTTGAAAGTTTGGTCTTTGATTTTTATTTTGTTGGTTACTACTATTTCCCGGCTCCCTCCAACCAAGGTTAGGATGATTCCGCCAACCTTGGTTGTAGGTACCCGTTGGGGGACTCGATGGTCTAGGTTGATTGTCTACGCAGTTTACCATTTTCGTTTGATTTTCCATTTCTTTCATACAACTCCAATTTTCATGTGGCCCACCACACCCTTCACAAGCCATAACCGAGGCCGTTTTTGCCATTTCCATTTTTTTTTATTTTTGAGGATAGAGCCTCGATTTGGGCTTGTAGAGAGGTGCTTTCATCTACTTTGTGTGCACCCGGGGCAATAGACTTTGAACCTCGGGGGGTGTGCCATTGAAAATTGTTTTGTGCAATTTCCTCAATTTGATTATAAATTTCATTTAGGCGTCTATTACCTAAAAGTCCCCCGTAGCTTGAGTCGAGTGTTTATCTCGTGTGTGGCATCAGCCATTATAGAAGGTGGATACTTGTTGCCACACTATGAGACCATGATAAGGGCATTTTCTTAGTAGCTCCTTGAACCTTTCCCAAGTTTCATATAAAGATTCCCCATCCTCTTGGGAATAAGTGATTATTTCAGTCATTAATTTTGCGGTCTTAAAGGGCGGGAAATACTTGTATAGAAACTTTTGGGCAAGTTCATCCCAAGTGTTTATCGATCCACTTGGGAAGGTGTTGAGCCAAGATTTATCTCGGTCTTTTAATGAGAATGGAAACATTCGGAGGCAGATGGCGTCGTTTGGTGCTCCATTGATCCGGAAAGTGTCACATATTTCCAAAACGTTGGTAATATGTAAATGGGGATCTTCATCGGTAGGCCATGGAAGTGGCGGAGTTTTGGAGCATTGGATCAAATGCGGCCTAAGTTCGAAGTTGTTGGCATCGACATTCGGTGCATTGATGGCGGCTCCGAGATTACCGGTCGTTGGCCGTAGGTAATCCATTAGAGTTCGTTGGTCCGCCATTCGTAGAAAGCGTTCGGGTTCGTCTAGAGGTTCTTTGATGTCTTTATCGGATCTGGAGCTCATGCACGAGTAGAGAGTTCAGGCCCTGCGATTGAGTTCTAAGTTCTGCGATCAAAACAGAAAGAATTTTGGTTAGATGTTTTTACCACGACCCATGGTCGAGGCACAGTTTATTGCTTTCTGGATCCCAGTTACTGGGAGCTGGACACGGCCCGGTCGTGCTCCGCCGCGGCCCGTGGTCGCTCTTCTGTAACTCTGAAAGTAAAAACTGCCAGTAAGGTTGCTGACATGGCCCCCTGCCTGATCGGACACGGCCCATGCTGAAGTATGCAGAAAAGGCAGATTTTGCTAAAAACTGGAAAAATCATAAAAATAAAAAGAAAAAATGTTAAAAATAATTAGGCCGCCGATTTTAAACTTTCTTAAAATTCTTGTGTCTCCGGCAATGGCGCCAAAAACTTGGTGTGCGTTAAGCGTGATATGTAATATTTTAAGTTCGTTTTACGCGTTAGTCAAGTTTTAAATTTATAAACACGATATTATACTAACACTAAATACACACTTGGGCAAATGCACCCATCGTGCGTGTAGTTTTGCGTTGGTAAGATACCGAGGTCGTCCAAGGACACACGAGCTTTTAGTACCGGTTTATCCTCAACGTCTAATTGTTACAAATTTTTGGATAAAAGTTTTTAAACATAGAAATAAATCTAAAAATGAAAAGATAAATAAAGTCAAATACAAATAGACAAGATAGAATCACTTGGATCCAACTCCTCCTTAATGTATCTTTTAATTATTTTCGCACTTTCGGACTTTTTAAGAGATTATCTTAGTTAAAGTAGTAGGCCCCTCTTTTGAAAGTGGCGTTACCCTCAACCCAGTGGTTTGAGTCAGTAGGGATACAATCCCAAAGGGTCAGAATATTGAAATTAAATAAGTTATTAATGCGAAAAGTAGTAGGCCCCTCTTTTGAAGGTGACGTTACCCTCGGCTAAGTGGTTTGAGTCAGCAATGATACAATCCCAAGAAGCCAGTTTTAAGTTTTAATAGTAGTTTACATATGAGGGATTTAAGCTATTCGCACCCCCGCCATCCAATACCTGTGGGGCATTGAAGGAGGTCCTAGTAAGCTTGAACCAAGTCCTCGCATGATCTATACATTGAACGAGACAAGAACTTTACCAAACCACCCTTCTAACCCCTTCCAAGTAGTTATCGTGCTTTATATAGACCGTAAAGACACGAATGAGCTAATCAATGACATCATGAAGAAATGGTTAGGAAAATTCACTTTCAACATAAGAAACTAGTTATTAAGTCATTAATACATTCCCAATTAAAAAGTGCCGAAAGATTAAAAATCAAAAGTAATACATTAAAGACTTGTCTTCACCAAGTGATGTAAGAGATTAGCCAAGCATGGCCTTTGTTTGACAAGAACTCTTACGATCAATCTTGGATCCCGAGACTACTACACATTCTAAAGATGATAGATGGATGATGGTGGTGGGTGTTGGTGTTGGTGTTGTAGTGGTGGTGGAATGGTGGCAAAGTGAGAGAGAAGTTGTTTGCTAAGGGATGCCTTTGAAGTGAACCAAGCACCCTTATTTATAGTCAAAACAGTACCCGGCCATGACCCTTGTCCAGTGGGCACGGCCCGTTGCCGACTTCTTCTTTTCCTTCATTAATTGCAGCTGTCAGAAGAGGCCCCACACGACCCCGTGGCTCCTGGGCACGGCCCCGTGGTCAACTCTTCGCTGTACTATCAAGATTCTGCAAATATTAGAGTCTGACCACGCCCTATGGTGGCCTGGGCAGACCTCGTGGTGGCATGGAAGCTCTGCATGCTTTGTCTTTAAGTGCAAGGGCTGACCACGTCCCATGCCTGGCTGGGCACGGCCCCGTGGTCAGCTTCTGTCTCCTTGTTTTTGTCTTTGGGGTGCTTGCTGAGGGGTCGGCATGTCGGGTTATTCCTTTTTCTTATATTTATTTTGGTTTTGGCTGCTTGTTTGCTTCTTTTGTTCTTTTAAGCTTATTTGGTCTTGTAAATTCAAAAGGAACAAAGAAACATGCTTTTTCCAACATTAGTACTAGAAAAGGGTTAGTTTTATGCCTTATTTGATGTAATTTATATGTTGCATTTGATATACATCAATGGTATGTATATTATAGTGTATAAAACATATGATTGTATAGATATGTATATCTATAAGAAAATCCAAAGGCCATAGTGATTGTCAATTTTGATAAATCAGGAGCATATGTGTCAATGATCATTCCAGATTTCTTTATCATGAACCTATCGTATACATCTATACTTCCGATATCGAACACTATTTCATTTGATCTTCCGTCTGTAATTCATACGACAAGATGAACGACAGAAACCCTTTAAGTTGCGACGCCATCAAAAGTATAAGAATTTCAAATGCGTTATCTTAGATAATTGACGCTAGCATGAAACATTTAACTAAAAGTTGTGCTAGGCACAAAACATATAACCAAGACTTACGTTAATGAAAGTAATTCTAATTTCATTAAGAATTCTTGAGAAAATGAGAGTAACCACGACTAGATACACTTACAAAGACTTTCTTCACCTGTAATCTTATTGAGGTTACTAGTAATAAAGGACTTGTTACGACAATACATGGGCTGCAAAGGATTAAAGCTGTCCTAACCACTCGTAAATATCTGAGGAGAATGATGTGAAGTATACTTTGAATCTTTTCGAAAATGAGGTATTAGAATAGTAAGACATGATCTTCCAAACATAAGATCAAGACATATTCCATGGAATGGAATGGAAAGAATGAAAAGAACTGACAGAAAGGAAATTTTGTATGCTTCATAAAAAGGAACAAATGGCAACGAAATCACCAAATGATTGGTATAAAGTTGGTCGGAGTGTCGCGCCCAGTCAAAGATAATACTAATATGCCAAATTACCGTAACAAATGCGTTAGTGGTAGTAAGGGGTCGATCCATGAAGAGTATGTGGTTTACGTATGGATTAGTCTAATTATGAAGTTGTCACGTTTTATGAAGCTTGCTATTTTGATTAACTTAATTTGTTGGTTGGAAAAGGTGTCGGAGTTCACCGACAATATTTATGAATGTGATTTATTACTACGGTTATTCAAACACAAGTAAACGCAATTGCAAATGATGATTTAAACAATAATGAGAAGAAGGGTTCACATCCGGTTTCAGTAATTGCAATCCTAGAGTTTCTACAAGTTTTAGAATTAACCTAATCGGATAAATGATTAACGGATTTAGTGTACCTTGACTTAGGTGTCAATAATTATCAACATTCATGAGAATGGACAAGAATACACTTTATAATCAACACAAGTAAATTCTAACCAAGATAACGCATAAGTGCAAAAATTCATTTCTACAAAGTCATAACTTTATCATCGTTCGACGATTTGCAAATTCAATTCAATTGCACGACAATTATCAAAGATATTCTAATCAAAACACAATTTGTCACACAAGCCAAAACTAGCACAAATCAAAACCCTGGAATTAACAACTACCTACACCGGGGTGAAACCGAGGTGATTTGCCGCTCATGATCGAAGGAACTTGATCACCGGATAATGAAAGCTCGAGTCTTGACATCTTGAAACTTGGTAATGGAGATGGATGGTGATTAGGGTTTATGTGTGATGGTGATGATGAATGGATGAAAGGTTTGATGATGAAGGTGATGGTGGTGATATTAGGGTTACGATTGAAAGATGAATTCGGATGAGTTGGATGGATTCAATTGATGGAAGTTGATGATGGTAGGTGATTGTGGCTCCAAGAACTTGTTTTCAACTCCAATAATTCGTAGCTCCCAAGAATAGGTTAAAAACCAGTGTTTAAACCCGTTCCTAAACTCAACAAACAAAAAATTCGCGATGCAAGATTAGGAGGGCCGTCGTCGACGGGCCAACATGGCGTCGGCGACGGGTTGTGTAAACTTCTGTTTCCTCCGACGCCTTAACCTGCTGCCTACGATGTAATTTAGACGACGGAGAGATCTCCACGTATGGCGCCGGCGATGGTGTCCCCAATTTTCAGTTTCTGATTTCTTTGATTCTTAACTCCATTTGACCCTATTCGCGTTCCGGTGCTCCGTTAAGCTTCCAATTAGCTCCTTAAACTCTTTAAGACCTGCAAAACACAATTCTAATTAAAAGTAGGCCATTCGGAAAGTTACGTAAAAACGTTAACTTAAACCATAACAAACACCGGTTTTCATCCACGTATCAAAAGTATCTGAGATATGTGATCCTAGAACGACAGTCATATCACAAACCATTTGCAATATGATCGTGTTAGCAAATACTTTGACCATTGGGTTGATACCTGGATACAAGGAATAATAATATGGAAAAAAGAGCCGTATATGTTTCCATTAGGGAAACAAATCATATTCGTCAAGATTGTCCGAAACTGACACAGACACCTGAAAACAGGACTAAAACAAGAAAGGAAAATCAAATCTAAGGTTTGTTAGACTAATTCAAAAGCATTAAAAAATTAGACCAATAGCTTATCAGCTAAATTTTCTAGAAGAAATGGTTGGTATACATGATTATTTCATGTATACAACATAAGGAAGTGTTTGGCAAATCCAACCCAATCAATACCATTAGAAGAAGTGCGAGTAGACAAGAAATTGAACTTCACGGAAAGACCAATAAAGATTCTTGACTTTCAAGAAAGAAAACTAAGAAAGAAGCTAATCCCCTAGTGCTGGTCCAGTGGGAATGTCAGAAAGGAATCGAGAAAGCTTGGGGGTTAGATGAAGAAATGAAACTCAAATACCTTCAACTGTTTGAATAACCTTTGAATTTCAAGGATGAAATTCATTTTAAGGAGGGGAGAATGTAACAACCTTCAAAAAGGTCACACAACAATTCATAATCGAAACCCCGAACACGTACGACGAGAACCAGAACAAAAAACGACGAAATTAAGATTTAATCGTCGTCGCGCTACACGACGAGATTTATAAAAGCCAGTCGCGCGACGCGGCGCCTCATTTTTCGACGGGAGACACATGTTGCCACTTGGCAGGCCTACGTGACACCTATACCCTAATTTACCCTGTCGCGCTACGTGACGGTGATGGTGAAGATTGGTCGCGTGACGCGACGAGATTGAAATCCAGCTATAAATAGAGCGAGAACTGGACATTCAAACTATTCACTTCTTTTCTTTCTCTCTCGAAGTACTGTCCTAATACCTAATACACCTAAAAATTCTCAAAATTCTACTCCGTAGAAAGTTACTAAACCCTGATCACTGAAACGACACCCTGTTCGATTGATCTGAAACCAAATTAACAGATGTTTAAGTGCTGTCTGTATAAGGCTATACTTTGTCATCTACGTTGTGGTATTGATCTCGTGATTGTCATTAAAGTTTGATTCGGTTTTTACACTTATGCGTATTGTACTCTGTTAAATTAGATGCTTGGTTATTATAAGGCTTAGAACCAGGACTATAGACTTACAAGAAGCTTGATTATCTGAAGGCTCAAGAACTACAAGCTAGCAAGGTGAGTTCCTCTAAACCGTTTCTAAAACGGGATGTGATGTTCTGTCTGATTGGTAATAACTATGGAATCGACTATGTATAACATCTGTGATATATGGAAATGATTGATAGGATGATTGAGGGCTGATTGTATGTATCTAATTTAGCCAGTAGAGTTTGTATACATAACTTGGTTATGTGAACACACTGTGCTTACTCTGTTCTTATTTGTTTGCCATGATTATATCTGATTGATGTTATAGTCGATAAAAATATGTTTTTGAATAAGATCATTTATGTTCATGCACTCACTAGTTTATGCTCAGTCCCAAATATTTTTCGAGCACACATCTTAGGTGCTATCGTAGGAATTGAATGAGATATGAGGGATAGAATTCTAGAGGGCTGCTTAAGATTTAGATCTCTAGTATAGTAAAACGGAGGTAATATTATTATGTCATATGAGAGATGCATAAGATTCTTTAATAAAATTTTGAAACTTCGTTGTGAATCCTCGGGTTACTATGTGTTCTGTATATCCGATGTGTAACACTCCCTAGAGCTTATCATGGGATGCAGGTGTTACAGCTTACACCATGGAGTACCTTTTCAACACTCTTGTTTACCACCAAAATACGGTTTCTTACCATTTTATTCGTTTACCCGTATCGATTCGTGTCGGGACATCTTATTCAAAAATTTACCTGATTCTTTGATCATCTTGTTCTTAACCAATTACATAAGTAGAGTTCCATTTAAGAGGAGTAATCTTTACTTACCTTGCGTCCGTTCTTGCTTTTTCGCGCTTTTGACCTATTCCTTTCCAAGCTTCCACCTAGCTTGTCAAGAGTCAAACTATAATACAATATCCACAACATTCTTTTGTAATGAGCTTGTGATTGTTTTGGTCTTTGATCTTGTGGGAGTTCTCGATAACCTTGGGAGGTGAAGCTTATTAGTACACTCATGGTGTGTAACAACCCATATACTAATAAGGGAAATCTGAACTTGGAGAAGTGGTTGACCCATTTGTGGAAATGCATCTTGTGATCAACCCTTGTTTATAAAAAATATCATTGTTGGCCTGCACGGTCTATATTCTAGGCCTCAATGATTAGCCAAAACTTGGTTATGTGACTTGTCTAGCTTGGTCTATATGTTAGGCTTGGCGCGAACCAAGAGTTCGTGAACCCATGTTAAAATATTATACATGCATATATATAATTTTATTATTATAACCCACCCATAAAATAAAGGTCAATCACCCTAATTAATCACAAGTGTCATTAGCACCCGTGGGAAGCACTTTGATATATCTTGGCTATCTTTGAAGTAAGACAAAGATTTGCCCTTTAGAGGATTGCAAGCCATGGAAACAATGTAAAAGAAAGAAGAGTAGTTGGCTGTAACTAACCCAAGATTAGGGGGACTATTCCTTAACCAAAACATTCTTCTGAGATTGGGCAATGAATTCTATTTAATAGTCTCTAATTTTGTTTTAACCTTAGTGTCATATTTTGTAAATCTAATAAAAATCCGTCGAACCTTAGCTAGGAGCCGGATTATTGAGTTAATTAACCTCACCACTTGCCAATAACTTAACTATAATTCATTCCAAGTGGATTCGAAGATCTAAAGCAACACGCTTCATGCTCTTGATATTCTCTACCAAATCTCTGTTACTTGCTTTTATTTTATGGTTGTAATATATAAATAACAAAAGATAATTAATCAACTAGTTGGTAATTTAAAGTTATCTATTAAAATTCATATCCCTTGGGTTCGATACTTGATTCGTACATAAACTTTACTAAAAATGATAGGTACACTTGCCTATTGTGTATGGTTAGTCTAAGTAATAATCATTTCTTATAAATTTAAAACTAATAATCGTATTTTAAAAGTTAGTAAGTAAACACACCTAATCCGTTCTAAGAGTTATTAAATAACTAGACCAACACACTAAGACACGCACATCAAGGGTGTCAAATCCATAAAGAGTTTGTGGTTTGTGTTATAAACTATGTTGGAATGACCAACGACATATGATTAATAACGAAAACTAGATTGAATTATAACTAACAAAATGATGCTTGATTTTGATTAAAACAATACTAGGAAAAAAGATTCTCACCCGGTTTGAAGTTATAAGCATCAAGGTTCTATTTCACAATTAGGGTTTGAATTAAGATTAACAAACGATATTAACGGGGTTGGGTTTCAAGGTTTAGGCATCAACAATCATCAACATAAACAATGGACAAACATATACTTCATTACTCAAGAATATAACAAACCTAAATTATATCAATGCATAATTAGCCGAATTCATTTCACAAAGTCAATGGTGCAAGTAATTATTAACAATTCACAAATTCAAAACAAGACTTACACAATTAATACAATTATTCAAATACTCAAATGTAAAAACAAGAATTCACAGCCCAATTAGTTGAACAAGAACCCTAATAGCTTACAAAATCTACACCGGGTGGAACTTGGAGGATTAACCGCTCATGGTTTGGAGAACTTGAAAACCAGATGAAGAAATCTTAATAACTTGCATTCAATCTTCGAATTTAGGTGTTGTGGAATGATTAGAGAGTCTTGGAATGATGGACCATCATGGAGAATGGTCGAAGATGTGTTATGTAACTCCAAAAATTTGAAATCCCCTAATTAAGTGCATTGAAATCAGAAATAAAAGCAAAATTGACCAAATCAGCGAAGTTGACTAGTGTATCGCGTCGCTGATAAGCTTGGGAGCTTTGGCAATGGATTAAGCCAACAAACGCACAAATGTGTTGTTCACGACCAATCAACGTCGTGTGTAAGTCTGTCAGTGACACCGTGACTCCCCCAAATCTTCGTTTTCTTCGTTTCTTCCACCTGGGTCCTCTTAGCTTCATTCTAGAGCCCATTTAGCTCCTGAAATACACCTTAAACCTATCAATACCTGCAAGACACAAACCGTATCAAAGTAAACATTCGAGAACTCAAATCCACTTAAAAAAAGCGAATTTAAACACAAGAAACTAAAGGCTTACAACCACCTATCACAACCCTAAATGATCAATCTAGAATCAACGGTCTTAAACGAACCTAACAAAATTCGAGCCTAATTGAACCAAACCGAGCCGATCCGGCTTGGGTAAAAACCAGCCAGCTCGAGTTAGGATTTTTAGCTCAGTTTCAAAATCCAAGCCGAGCCGGCTCGATTTATAATCGAGCCGAGCCCGAGTTTACCCTAGCTCGGCTTGGTTCAGCTCATGAACAACCCTATATTGGACACACAAAGTTGCATCAACAGACTCCCCTTTGTCCGTTGATAAACAATATAACCATCTTGCAAATCTTCGGTCACATTAGTTGTATCAACACCCCCTTTGAGAGAGAGAGAGAGATAAGAGAGGGGAGGAGAGAGAGGGTGTTGTTTTTCAACACATGGGTATTTTAGTCTTTTCATAAAAATTAGCAGTGGAGATAAATGGTGTTAAGGAGGTGAATCTGATTGTAACGAAATGACGACCAGAGACTTAAATTGCAAATTTTAAATCTTTGGCAAACCGCATGAATGTTAACCTTAAGTTATTAGATTTAAATATATCATAGAAATAATTTTTATCATAAATTTAACTATATTTCAAAGTTTAATTATTTAAATGGTCTAATCCTAAAATTTTATTGTCAAAATCAAGTTATTTTAACTAAAATAAATATAAATCCATAATAGAGTAAAATGTGAAAATTACCCATGAGTTTGGTTTTTATTGTCATTTCCATGTAATTTGCTAATGTTGTTATTTTTTCTGTTAAGGTGAAAGACTTTTTGTTTTTTTAGTTATGGTACAACATATTAAAGCTTGGTACAAGCTGTTAATGCATATAATAAATAAATAATGTTATTTAAAAAATACACACACACACCCCTCTTTCTCTCTCACACACACAATCACACACCTCCTCTCTCTCTCACTCTCACACAAACACACACTTTTTCTGGAATACCACACGACCACCACCCTGTCACTACCATGACACCATCACCGCCCCACCACCCACTAAACCACCACTTGCCACCCCTATATTATCAGTGAACCTAAGAAACACCACCACCACATCATCACCCTACCACCACTACCACCATGGCACCATCACCACCAAACTACCACTTGCCACCCCAACAACCATCGCTGCACCAACTCTGTAACATTTTTTGGAAAGCTTGTATTCTTATTTCTTTTTAATCCTTGTAATCTCAAGACTTTGATCATAATGGAAATCATATTTATGTCAACCTTGTTTAATCGTCCATGCATAACACGTAATCAATCGCTAAATACATGTTTTAATTAAAAACCAAGACATACATCGAGATTATATTTTAATCATCCTTGTAATCACATTCATACGTGTTTTATACTTATAGCATGCTTGCATACACCTTTATAGCGTAATATAACTAACAATACAAGTGCAAGGACTAAAATGAAAATCCACCTTCCCAACCACCTTCATTAGCTCCCAACCACCTTCATTAACTCCCAAACTTTAATCTCCACTATAAATACAAGCCTCCACCACCTCCTAAACACTTTCACACTCTTTAATCACTCCCCAACTCTCTCAAATCATCAAGAAAGGGCAGAAAATTATAAGTCCAAAAAGCGAGTTTGAGCTTGTTTCTCCATCTTTTTCTTCTTGTTTCTTGCTTTCCTCTTACTTAGACAACTACCACATGTTTACAAGGATAAACAAAGTTGTGCATCACCATTTTGAGGTCCAAAGTTAGGATTATTTTTCTAAGTTTTGTTAAAACTTTCATAATTATTTTTTCTACTTTGTTTTCTTGGGATATTATGTACCAAACCGAGTTCCCAACTAATCTTATGTTGAGGGACATGAGTTAAGGTTTATTCCAGCAAACATGAGTTCAAATGCCTCCTACTTTATGCTTCAAAGACCCTAAGTAATCTCCACAATACAACAAAGTGAGAGGTAACCGAACCAAGTCTTCAACTTGCAATGTTGAAAGATTTGAGTTATGGTAATGGTGTGTACAATGGAACCTTGGTTCTAAACTTGGATTCCACCTACCTCACTATATTCCTTAGTTAATTAGCTTACTTTCATACCATCTAAGTCACCAACATTTTTCAAGAAAACAAAGTTAACAAACTACACTAAGTCTTTAAACACTATCCATTTTTAAATGCACTCGTCTAGTTTACTCACTTGATTGTCTTGGTGAATTAGAGGCTTTATATTTCATCTTGTTCATATTCATGACCAACCGAAATCATCAACTAAGTTGATAATTTTGTGTTTTGGTGAATCATATAATGAGGTTTAATGGATGAAAATCATCCTACCTCCTTGCTTGACCTTTACATGACATTACCTGACCATATGACTATAATACATAACATGTATCTATAATATAATCCTAAAAGCCGAACCCTAAACACTAACCAATTCATGGATTGATGTTAAGGGTTACAGTTATATTATCTTAAATTGAAATTCCTCATATTTGACTTCCAATAGGTGAACTTGTGCCTATGAAAAACGCATAATCATGGTGTCCAGATTGAGTCTTTTAACAGATAACTTTTATGTAATTTTTATACTAAGTTAAGCATTTCGTATACACATTCCTAATCTAAATCTGACGAATTTATATGCCTCGTTTATACTTGTAGGATAACTCGGTGTTTTCAAACTCAAAATCGCATCAACTCACTTTCGTGGAACTTTCTATGCACACTGTGAGTTTACATGATCCCATTTTACCTTTTATACACTTTAAGGTGCAATATGTATAATATTATCAAATCACAATCATGATGTCAATCACATTATACATATCAATCAATCCGTTTATACATGCATGAATGATATGCTTAGGATACATACATGCTAGAAGCCTTTCTGGCACAAATATTTGTCATTAACGTCATGAGCCAACCTTAACATGTATAACGCTACAGGAGTAGCACACCGCCATTAGGAATGGTCTATGTTAAGTCATTCAACCACGGTATTGTTCGCTTCGATGACAGATAAACAACTTTGTGGACACAATTGGTTTGACCTATATTTGATGCATGCTAGTTATGGTATGTTTCGTGCCTTAGTATACTTTTATGCCATGTAGTATTGATGAAAACTTATTATCTATGCTAGTAACCAAACTTGTATGCTCACCAATACTTTATGTATTGACGATTCACTTTAATATATATTACATAAAATTGATGCTATGATGTTTCAAGATTCTAGTAGGATGGATTTTAGAAATCATTTTAAACTTATGTACTTTTATTTTGTCGATGTAACAACTCTCCAAAACACCCCAAACCAAGCAAAAACAAAGAACCGGCACGCAAATCGAGACCGGACGCGAAAAACAAAGAAATTCCACCAGGGCGTCTCAGGCGACACGCGCGAGAAACACAGCATCTCGCGCGGGAGAGTACCAGATGACGTGTCTCCGTTTCGCGACGTCTGGCTAAGCTATACATGAGACTTAGCCTATCTAGGCCATATAGGCTTCTCCCGCGCCACGCGAGGGAATCCCTGAGTTCTCCCGCGACGCGCGGGAGGTGTCAATTTCGGGTATAAAAGGCCAGGCCTGGGATTGAATTTGTCACTCACTTTCGATCCTCTGAATCGATCGTATATCTCTCGAATCTCCATTTCTCTAACATCACCCCCTAAACCCCTAAACCTGTGAAGCGCTGCCCGCTATAAGTATCTTAACCCCGATCACTAATTCACTATCCTACCCGATTTAGGACCAACGCATGTCAAGGCTCTGCCCGACTAAGTTCGTTGGAGTCCTATCTCGTGTTGTATGGACACCCTACCCGATCGATCTAGAATCGCCAACGCATGTCTAGGCTGCTGACTAAGTTCGTTGGGGTTCGGTCACGTGTTGTATGGTTAAAGTGACTTGGGTTAATTTACTAACACATGTGCATTGTTTGTTTTAATAGAAATTCTAGGAAGTAATAAGGAATTATCACCAGAAAGGCCGTAGGAATACCTAAGTTTTCAATGTGAGTCATTCTCTTTTTCTCAAATGCTTTTGTAAAACCTTAAATGTTTTAAGTTATACTTACAGTGATTAAGTCTTTGTATTCTACAATTACTGCCGGTATGTGGGGTTTTGTATACACTACTTATCAAGCGTCACCATTGGACAACGGGTTAGCCAATGAGTGATATGACCATAGTCACAGATTCGATCGAGTGACAAATACTGAATGAGTAATTGAGTTGATATAAACATTGTAATCACTCTTAGTATTGTAACGTATAATGGTGTGTCGTTTTATAAAATGGAATGAACTCGCCAGTATTTCTTGCTGATAAAATATTTTTAAAAACGCGTTTCAGGTAACTTAATGTGAAGCTATAAGAAGCCAACTATGGAGCACTGAAAGCTTAAAGAAGTGACTATAAAGTTACCTAAATAAAAGGTTTATATTTTCAGCAACTAGGGTTTATCCCTATAAAGATGTTATGAATAAAACATGCGTTTTCATCCCATTTGTTTAATATAAAGTTTGGTGTTTTGAAACTCTGAAATTCATTTCCTAACTACAATCCTGATGATTTAATTCTGCTACCAAATTAATAAACACCGGTACCACCTGTCTGCGGTCCCCGCGGCTCCCGCTCCCAGGGTAGGGGTCGGGGGTTGCGACAGAAGGTGGTATCAGAGCCACTGGTTTAAGCATTTAGGTGTTCTTTTGAATACCTAAATTTAAACAAATGTTTAGAAATATCTGCGATTTCTATGTTACTTTGTTGAAATATATATTATTATAGATATATATATATATATATTTATATATATATATTAATATATATATATATATAAATATATTATTCTGTGTTATTTTAACAACTTCTTTAGTTTTCGGTATGAGTGATCAGGGTACTTCTGACGCTTATCGTCATCTACCTCATTCTCTCATGGATGAAGGAACATCCTAGCCAATCACCGACTACACTGCCGATTCCGAAGACATCTTTGTTTTCAAAGCCAAATTCCGCAGAACTTTTCCCCCTAAAAAGAGAGGTTGGTTTAGAAGAGCCAAAGAAGAAAAGAGGAAAGAATGAGACAAGCACAATAGTAAGCCATTGCTGTTAGAACTGAGAGAAATACCTGAAACCCAGAAGTTAGACCCTTACGGTAAGAAGAGTTGGATAGACAATTTGCTAATTTTCACATGTTTGGAAATATAGGAGGAGAACCTAATTTCAACCAAGTAGCAAATCCAGAAACCACCGCTACTTCCTTTATTTCCTGACCAACCCATAAACTTAGAACATAATCAAGAAAACCAATTTCCAATTCCAGCCTTTGACCCAAATGAGATACCTAGAATCCCAGCACCAAACCCTATAGATGTGGTGGGCTAACAACTGGCAATTCAGAACCTACTAGAAAACCCATTTCCCTACGAAGAACCAGTTTCACCTTACCCTGAACCAGTGCCAGCCCCAGTACTACCCATGGATCATGTGGAGGAACTTCGCGAGTATGGTGAAGAGTTGGTGGAAGAAGGAAACCGCATCCGCCAAAAGAGAAGCTCGTCTGGAAATATGATGAGCGGGAGATACAGTTTTAGGGAACCGGTCGCCTAATAAATAATATATATATATATATGTGTGTGTGTGTGTATTTTGTTACTTTGAAAAAAAAAACTAAAATAGATATAAAATAATATATGTCACACATATATATATATACATATCTCGATGCATAGTTACTAATGTTTGAATCCCAGCTATGTTTGTAATAGACGCATATATATAATATGGAAAGAGTAAAAGTCGCAATGCTCGATGATTTTGGTTCACTGTGTTGTGTGATTATTTAATTTATTCTGTGATATTAATACCTGATAAATGTTTACAATTCAGATGTCAAACGAAGTAAATCAGGAAATCCAGAATAGCAATAATAATGAGATCCAAGTAGGTAAAAGTGCTATCGAACACATAGTGGCCCAAGGAATCATAGATGTTATGCCCTATACTATCGATACTATTAAAAAGGCAGAAAATAATGATTCCAGAAATGGGAATAAACGTATACCCACTGAATCAAATCGCAGCATGAACGGAAATCCCGAATTGTTAATCCAAGCTCCAATTCCAAAAAGAAGAAGAACCATCTCATATGGTTGTTCTTATAAAGAAGTCTTATCATGCAAACCGATAGAATTCTCAGGCAATGAAGGAGCTATTTCAGCCTTGCGCTGGATAGAAAAGACAGAAGCAGTCCTAAAATAAGTAATGTGCAAATAAAGATAAAGTCATGTATGCTTCAAATCTTTTTAAAGATGCAGCTTTAGAGTGGTGGAATACCATTCTTCAGTCCAGAGGAAGTGACAGGGTTTACAGTATGGAATGGAACAACTTTAAGGAAATAGTTGAAAGGAAATTTTGTCCTCCTAATGAAAAGGAACAGATTTCTAATAAATTCCTAAATCATAGAATGATCGGGGTAGATTGCATAGAATATACCACCACATTCTTTGAATATGCAAGGATAGTACCAACCCTGGCTTCACCAGAACCAGTATTAATCTTCCGTTACATCTAGGGATTAATCAATGAGATCAGACATGTAGTCAAGGCATCCAGACCCAAACCATAGAAGAAGCAGTAGAACTAGCAAACACCTTGACAGATGAATTGGTACGTACGCAGGAAGAAAACCAGAAAAAGGAACTTAGCTCAGAAGTATCACCCAGGAACTACGTTATGGTAATTCCTATCGCGAAAAAGGGGAAAGTTCTTCTTCACCCCCATGTAAGTACTACAAAAGGAAACATTCAGGAAAATGCTCTATATACTGCAACTTCTGCAAATATCAGGGCATAAGGAGGAAAGACTGCAGAAAGAAAGCTAACCTTGGTAGAACATGCTATAACTGTGGAGAAGCTGGTCAGATTAAACCGAACTGTCCGAAACTAACTCTAGCAGCAAGCAACAAAGTAAAGATGACGGAAGGGCCCAGAAGAAATGCCAGAGCATTCGTTCTGACCGCCGAGGAAACAAGTTGATCTCGGATGTGATTGCCGGTACGTTTTTAGTTAATGATGTTTATGCCAAAGTATTATTTGACTCTGGTGCAAACCAAAGTTTCATAAATACTTTTTTCTGTAAACTTCTTAATCAAACCCTTACCTAAACTACACCAAGACTGTCTGGTGGAAACGGCAAATGGATCTTCTATCAAAATGAGCGAAATCCTGCAAGGAGCAAAGATAGAAATTTTAAGTCATAACTTTACTGCTAACATTTTTCCAATGGATCTAGCCGGATTTGATGTCGTGTTAGGAATGGATTGGTTGGTAGCCAATCAAGCACGAATAATATGTGATCAAAAGTCTGTAGAAGTAAATGTGCCATCTGGCGAAAGGATCACAATTAAGGGAGATAAGTCGACAAGGCCAACAAAGTTCATATTGGTGATGAAAGCTGCAAGCTATAGACGGAAAGGAGGAATGGGGTATATGATTTCCATAATCATTAACACTAAAGGAAGAGAATTAAAATATATTCCGTAATATTCTGAATTCTCCGATTCCCAGAAGAGTTGCCTGGATTACCGCCAGATCGAGAGGTTGAATTTAGAATTCACCTAATACCAGGAACGACACCATTGCCAATGCACCCTATCGCCTAGCACCGACGAAGATGCAGGAATTGAAGAAACAACTGGATGAATTACTAGAGAAAGGGTTCATACAACCTAGCTCATCACCATGGGGAGCACCGGTGTTGTTTGGCAAGAAGAAAGACGGATCAATGCGTATGTGCATTGATTACCGAGAATGAATAAAGTGACAATAAAAAATCGGTACCCGTTACCGAGAATTGATGATTTGTTCGATCAACTCCAAGGAGCCCGATTCTTTTCTAAGATCGACTTACGCTCATGGTATCATCAATTGAAAGTACAGGAAGAAGACATTCCTAAAACCGCTTTCAGAACAAGGTACGGTCATTATGAATTTACAGTCATGCCATTTGGTTTAACCAATGCCCCAGCTGCATTTATGGACATGATGAACAGGATATGTAAACCATACCTAGATAAATTCATAATTGTCTTTATAGATGACATTCTAATTTACTCTAAGAGTAAGGAAGATCACGCAGAGCATTTGCATATACTCCTGACATTGCTGAGGAAGGAAAAGCTTTATGCGAAATTCTCAAAATGTGAATCCTGGTTACAAGAAGTACAATTCCTTGGACATCTGGTAAACCACAAAGGAATTCATGTGGATCCACAAAGATCAAAGCAATCACCAAATGGAAGGTCCCAGAATCACCAACGAAAATAAGAAGTTTTATTGGATTGGCAGAATATTATAGACGTTTTATTCAGGATTTTTCTAGAATAGCCATTCCGTTAACCAAGCTAACTTGCAAATCAGCTAAGTTTGAATGGGGTCCACAGCAAGAAGAAGTATTTAGGATATTGAAACAAAAGTTAACAATGCTCCAATACTCTCCTTGCCAGAAGGAACTGAAGACTTTGTAGTTTATTGTGATGCGTCTAAGTTAGGATATGGATGTGTGCTGATGTAGCGTCAAAAAGTAATTGTTTATGCCTCTAGACAACTTAAGAAGTATGAAGAGAATTATACAACCCATGATCTAGAGTTAGGAGCAATAATTTTTGCCCTTAAGATTTGGAGACACTATCTTTACGGTAGTAAATTTGTTGTATTCACTGATCATAAAAGTTTAAGATATGTCTTTGGACAAAAGGAATTAAACATGAGACAGAGGCGATGGATGGATATCCTTAGTGATTATGATTGTGATATCCAGTATCATGCAGGAAAAGCTAACGTAGTAGCAGACGATTTAAGTCAAAAGTATCATGAGAAGCGAAAAGATTACGCTCTCTTAGACTAAACCTGCAGATAGATTTAAATGAACAAATTAAACAGGTGCAAGAAACAGCCATCAAAGACAATACTGAAGGATTAAAAGGAATGATTAAGGAATTAGAAGAAGGAACATATGGAATTTGGAGATTCCATAAGAAAAGGATTTGGATTCCTATCCAAGGAGATCTACGAAATCGAATTTTGGAGGAAGCCCATAAGACTAAGTATACAATGCATCCTGGAACTGATAAGATGTATAAAGACTTAAGAAAGAATTTCTGGTGGATAGGAATGAAAAAGGATGTAGCAAATTACGTTGCCAAATGTCTAACCTTTTCACAGGTTAAAGCTGAACATCAGAAACCTTCAGGATTATTGCAACAATTGGAAATACCAATTTGGAAATGGGAATTGATAACATTGGACTTTGTTACCAAACTACCCAGGACACAAAAATGTAATGATACAATTTGGGTAATTGTAGACAGGTTAACCAAATCTGCTCATTTCTTACCAATGAAGGAAACTTTCAGTATGGAACAGTTAGCCAAGTTATATGTAAATGAAATAGTTTCATTATATGGAATTCCTTTATCTATTGTGACTGACAGGGACAGCCGTTTTACTTCTCATTTGTGGACAAGTTTCCAAAAAGCAATGGAAACTAGACTAAATCTAAGTACAACATATCATCCCCAAACAGACGGTCAAAGTGAAAGGACAATCCAAACAATGGAAGATATGCTTAGAGCCTGTGTAATTGATTTCGGAGGAAATTGGGATGAACATTTACCTTTAATAGAGTTTTCCTACAACAAGAGTTATCATACCAGTATCAATACTGCACCCTTTGAAGCACTCTACGGACGAAAGTGTCGAACCCTAGTATGTTGGGCAGAAATTGGAGAAAAGCAACTATCAGGTCTGAAATTATGCAAGAAACAACTGACAGGATCATTCAAGTCAAGGAAAGACTGAAAGCAGCCCGAGATCGTCAAAATAGTTATGCAGATAACAGACGCAAACCCTTGGAATTTCAAGCTTATAAAGTGCTATTAAAAGTCTCACCATGGAAAGGAGTTGTAAGATTCGGTAAGAAAGGAAAGCTAAGCCCAAGGTATGTTGGACCTTTCAAGATTATCAAACGAATAGGGCAGTAGCTTATCAACTACAATTGCCAGAGGAAATGGCAGGAATACATGATGTATTCCATATATGTAATCTCAAGAAATGTTTAGCAGATGAATCATTGGGGATACCTCTTCAAGAAATAGGGTAAATGAGAAACTTAAGTTTGTAGAGAAACCCATTTAGATTGAAGATAGAAAGATCAAGAATCTCAAACACAAGAGATTGGTTCTGGTCAAAGTAAAATGGGATTTAAAGAGAGGGCCAGAATACTCATGGGAGCTAGATTCAGAAATGCAAAGGAAGTATCCACACCTATTCCAATGAATCTCGAGGACGAGATTTAAACCAAGGTGGGGAGGATGTAACAACTCTCCAAAACACCCCAAACCAAGCCAAAAACGAAGAACCGGACACGCAAATCAAGACCCGACACGAAAAACGAAGAAATTCCACCAGGGCGTCTCAGGCGACACACGCCAGAAACACTGGCATCTTCCGCGACACGCGGGAGAGTACCAGATGACGTGTCTCCGTTTCACGACGTCTGGCTAAGCAATACATGCAACGTATCCTATCTAGGCCATATAGGCTTCCCCGCGCCACGCGAGGGAATCCCTGAGTTCTCTCGCGACGCGCGGGAGGTGTCAATTTCCGGTACAAAAGGCTAGGGCTGGGATTGAATTCATTGCTCACTTTCGATCCTCTAAATCGATCGTATACTCTCTCGAATCTCCGTTTCTCTAACAACACCCCCCAAACCCTAAACCTGCGAAGAGCTGCCCGCTGTAAGTATCTTAACCCCGATCACTAATTCAGTATCCTACCCGATTTAGGACCAACGCATGTCAAGGCTCTGCCCGACTAAGTTCGTTGGAGTCCTATCTCGTGTTGTATGGACACCCTACCCGATCGATCTAGAATCGCCAACGCATGTCTAGGCTCTGCCTGACTAAGTTCGTTGGAGTTCTGTTGTGTGTTGTATGGTTAAAGTGACTTGGGTTAATTCACTAACACTTGTGCATTGTATGTTTTAATAGAAATTCCAGGAAGTAATAAGGAATTATCACCAGAAAGGCCGTAGGAATACCTAAGTTTTCAATGTGAGTCATTCTCTTTTTCTCAAATGCTTTTATAAAACCTTAAATGTTTTAAGTTATACTTACCGTGATTAAGTCTTTTATTCTACAATTACTGCCGGTATGTGGGGTTTGTATACACTACTTATCAAGCGTCACCATTGGACAATGGGTTAGCCAATGAGTGATATGACCATAGTCACAGATCCGGTCGAGTGGCAAATACTGAATGAGTAATTGGGTTGATATAAACATTGTAATCGCTCTTAGTACTGTAACGTATAATGGTGTGTCGTTTTATAAAATGGAATGAACTCGCCAGTATTTCTTGCTGATAAAATATTTTTAAAAACCCGTTTCAGGTAACTTAATGTGAAGCTATAAGAAGCCAGCTATGGAGCACTAAAGGCTTAAAGAAAGTGGCTATAAAGTTACCTAAATAAAAATTTATATTTTCAGCAACTAGGGTTTATCCCTATAAAGATGTTATGAACAAAACATGGGTTTTCATCCCATTTGTTTAATATAAAAGTTTGATGTTTTGAAACTCTGAAATTCATTTCCTAACTACGATCCTGATGATTTAATTCCGCTGCCAAATTAATAAACACCGGTACCACCTGTCTGCGGTCCCCGCGGCTCCCGGGGTAGGGTTCGGGGGTTGCGACAGCCGTACTTGAATTTCCTTGTTGTATTTCCATTTCAAACAATGTACTGCTTAGTTAATAATGAAAAATTGACGTTTTAGTTAAATATTGTCATATTTAGTAAGTTGTGATGTTTCGAGCAATCTATTTCGTCCCACCTTTATGTTTCTGTCATCGGTTGGGGTGTGATAAACTCCACCCCATAGCATCAACCACCGTCGCCCACCTCCACCCCATAACAACCAACATGCACCACCTCCACCCATATCACCGCCGCACCACATCAGGGAGATAGAGATTGAAGAGGGAAAGTTAAAGAGGGAGAGGGGGGTTAGGTAGGTTTTATAATAATTATTATTTTTGTTTTTATTTAAAAAATAAAGGAACAGAAAAAATGGGTAAAAATTTTCAAATTGCCCCTGAGTTAACGTTAAATTTAAGCAACATTAACGAAGTGAATTTATAAGACAATAAAACGCAAATCTCAGGGACTCATATGCAAAAAAATATGTTATTCTGAATGAAACAAACAAATGTGGTCAAACCTTATAAATGATTTTGACATTTTACTCTCCACAATATTTTCTTTCTATTAATTTCCCTATATTATTTAGCAAATTTCTCTCTACATCCAAAATTACTAGTCAATTTTCCTATCATCTTATTTTTCCAACTATCCAAATTTCTTTGATCCTATTTGTCCTATATCATTATTTTTTTTTCTTTTTAAATTTGTTAGTACTTCGTGAATGTTTTTTTTTTCAAACAACTAAATAAGATATTAAAGGTATTATATATACATATACCTAGGTTTTATATTTAGACGTGTTTACTTAACTATGCGACTTGCTTATTTTTGTCGTTGTTGAAACGCCATTTTCTTTTCACCGGGTGAATACTAATATACAATTGGTTGAAAACGTCATTAGTACTAATGTACAAGTGTTTGAAAACAAGCCTTACATATTTTTCGCCGCATCTACACGTCTAGCGCAATGCGGGGTACACCTGCTACTTGACAATTAATTGACAAAAAAGTTTTGTGAGACAATTCTACTATTCAACTTTGTACAACTCACAATAGCTTTGATAAAACTAACTAAAGCGCAATTCATTTTGATTCAATTTCCTTTTTGGTTAATTTCTTTTTATCAACTTTTGGTTAAGAGTTACAACTCATTTTTTCTTTACACTTTTCACTCCTAAAAAGCTTTTGTATTTTATAACTCTTTCACAAACATTTTTCATTTTTTACTCCAATGCCTTTTCACTTTAGTTTTGTTCTCATATACATTTTATCTTTTATAAATTTGTGGCTTTACATTTCGTTCTAAATTTTGCGAATTAACACCTTACAACGTGTGTGGTTCAAAGTTTTTACGTTGTTTTGCGGTTTAACAGCTCTGTCGCAATATGCGGGTCCTAAGTCAACTTAGTTATTCTTTTATATGTTTACGGGGTAACTTTGTAGAATAGAACCAAGTTTTAAAAGTGTTCCAATTAAGTCACTCAAGTTTCAAAAGTGTTCCAATTAGGTCACTCAACATTCATTTTTTATTAAAATTAAGGGTTTTTTCATCCATTTCATAGGTAACCGTAGTGATGTGAATTTTTGTTTCTTTTTTCCTTTCGTTTGATGCTAATGTCCAATGATGACATGGATTTTAACTTGTTTTTTTTTTTTTTAATGTAATTAAAGTGTTTTTATTTTTAATAAATAAAATTTCATATATGAATATAATCCGACCCTAGCATCTTATGATCCATTTTTCTCCTGACACATGGAAAAAAGGACATGACTCGGTTTGAATATTAAGTTATCTAATTGGGACAAAAACGATACGAGTGACCTAATTAGAACACTTTTGAAACTTGGTTACTATTCTATGACATTTTCCCTTTACGCGTTTCAGTCTTTTTTCTTTAAGTTAACACATTGCAACACGTTGCATAGTTAAACATTCTTACGTTTACTTTTGATATGATTTAGCAGTCCCGTCCAAAACACGTATCCTAACTAATAATTGATTCTTACTTTTCAAAACAATTTATTTAATACATATAAATTTGTTTAATCAAAATTGGGTACGGAAGAAACAACCTTCAACTCCCCATTTGACACACAACAGATCAAAACAGAACTCACTTGTCCTCGCGTCGTCAAATCGCCGCATCAACTAATAACCGTTCAACATCCAACGGCCATCATGAACCCAATCGACACACACTCCCCCTCACCGTCCGATCACAAGCGGCAAATTACCCGTACAACAAACATTCAAATATCCTACTTGCAATAATAACAAACAAACCCTCTGTTTTCATCATCATAATCTTCATAAAAACCCCAAGAAAACCCTCCTCTGTTTCCATCAATTCACCTTCAAATCCACAAAATTCAAACCCAAATTCAATCACAACCCTCGATCACACACAACCAACATGATCAGAACCAAATTTCGCAACAAATTCCTCTCAATTTCTCCCAAAAACCCATAAAAAACCCTCCTCTGCTTCTAACAATTTCGAATTACAACCACAAACCCACCATTCAAATCTGATTTCAATCACAACCCTCGATCTTAACCTTCGAATATGACCGGAGGTAGAAGTAACTGCAAGAAACGGAAGGTGGTGGTGACGTCAGCGAAGTACTACGGCTTACAGAGTTTTCTGCAGCCGGGTTGCCAGATCGCTCCATCGGGTCCATTTCGGGACAGTGTTCAGGTGTTTCTTGAAGAGTGTTGTCAGATGGAGGATTATAATGTGGAAGGAATGCCGATATGGTGCACGTTTTTGTTTCATGAAAACAGGGGATTTGTGCTTCCGTTGTATACGATTGAAGAGTGTGTTCAGAACTCGATTCAACCGCTTTGTGATCATTGCAGATGTTCTGGTAATTAGTTGTTGTTAATGGTTGGGTTAAGTGGTTTAATGAGTGGGTTTAATTTCGCGTTTGCGGTGACTCTGTTTTGGTCGACTGTTGTAGGTGATTTTAGGGTTTTTTTGGATTGAATTATTAGTTTGAAATTGGGGTTTGTGATGGGTTTTTGGTTTTAGTTACTATTGAAGTTGATCATATATGGTTATGTACGGATTGATGAATTATTGTTTTGGAATGGGGTTTATGAAACCCTAATTTGGGGGTTATGGTATTTTGATTGTTCTTGTGTTAAATTGTAATCAGAATTGGGGGTTATGTTATCGAATTGCGATTTTTTAACTGGGTTTTCGGTGATTCGATTAGGGTTTTTTTATTAGTTAGTTAGTTAATTAGGGTTTTAATCTTGATATTGAATATGTTACAGGATGGAGTCACCATTTTGTATCAAAAAGGAAGTACCATTTCATCATCCCTATTGACAACGAATGGAACAAGCCGATCGACACTGGCGTTCTCGATCTTCAAACGCACATTTTACACGGTCTGATCCACTCCAACGGGTTCGGTCACCTTCTCTGTATCAATGGGATCGAAGGTGGATCAAGTTTCGTTTATGGCAGAGAAGTTATGGATCTTTGGGACCGAATCTGCACAACTCTTCACAGCAGGGAAATAAGCGTTGTGGATACATCAAAGAAGAGACAGATGGATCTTCGGCTTTTATACGGGGTATCATATGGGCACACGTGGTTTGGAAGATGGGATTATAGGTTTTGTCATGGGAGCTTCGGTGTCCCGAAGAAACAATACGAGCAAGCGCTTCAGACCCTAAGCTCGCTAGAGCTCGACATGATCATTCGCAATATGAATAATCGTTCCATCAAGAAACTGATCGGTAGATATAGAGAATTGAGTGATACCCACTTGGTTACAATCCGAGATCTGTTTAGATTCATGCTTAATCTCAAGTTTCAGTCCCTGCAAACGAAGAACGACGTTGTTTCGCATTCGAAAACAAGATCGAATATGAAGAACAAGAAAGAGAAACATGTTGTGAGGTGTAGAAAGTTTCCGAATATGGCTGCTAAATTGGACAGCAGATGGCATGTGAAAAGGCTTGAGGATGTTGCTAATGTCGTTGTGAATGCGTTAAAAGAAAAGAAAACTATGATCAGGCAGGAGGTTCGGGACACAGCGCGTTTACACATCGGTGACACGGGTTTGATTGATTTCGTGCTGAAATCGATGAATAATGTGATTGTAGGAGGGTATGTGGTTCGTCGGGCGGTCAATTCTACGACAGGCGTGCTTGAGTATTCGCTTAAAGAGTGCATACAAGATGAGGAATCGACTGACCGAGTTGACTCTGTGGTTTCGAGGTACTCGGAGAGTGATGTATACAAAGATGTCGCGTACTTGTATCAGCATGTTTTGCTAGATTCGGATTCTGAAACGGTCGAGTTTGCTGTGAGGACGGTTTTGGACAGCAAAAACTTTACGAAAGAGTGGCCTATTAACGACGATGACGAGTTTTTGCGGTTTGTTTGTCAAGTTGTTCCATTAACGACCGCCGATTCGAGGAAAAGCTCGACGGGGGAGCTGGTGGTGGTGCCGCTTCACGTCACTATTCGGGAGTTAAAAGAAGCCTGTGAGAACGCTATGCGGGACACTTACTGTGTAATGGAGAAACTAAAGGTGAGAGAGATTGTGGAACTAGAAGGTTTAGATGAGGAGGAGGTGATATTCGGGGCACTCGAGTCAGGGTCTGAGATCAGGGTACGTGGGTTCGGGGTTGACTTGGTGAGTGCTAGTGACCTTAAGTATGAAGGTGGGGCGGATAATTGGATTGTGAACTGTCAATGTGGCGCTCGGGATGACGATGGTGAGAGGATGGTGGCGTGTGATCTTTGTGAGGTTTGGCAGCATACTCGGTGCGTGGGATCGGAGATAGCGAGGTGGTTCCACCGCTGTTTATGTGTTACCGATGTTGTGACTCGATAGACGAGTCGAACAGTCCTGATAAGCTGAAGGTGGATGGTATGGGGTTCATAGACTGGATGATGGTGACGGATCACATTGATCTTTTTGCTAGCTAGCTAAAAGAAAGATTCATAAGCATTGAAGAATGTGAGAGATTCAATTCAATTTGTTTACAATATTTTTGTTGTAAACTTTGATTCTTTGAATTAGAGATACTTGAATCCATTTGTTTACAATATTTTTGTTGTAAACTTTGATTCTATTTGTTTACAATGTAAACTTGATTCTTTGAAGAGATATATACATTCTTTTGTAAACACCAGATAGATTACACTCTTGTTAACCTCCAAGTAACAACTATCGCATAGAATGATAAAAAATGAATGATTGTATGTATGTAACATCTTTGTTTTTCCAAAATAGTGTATTTTAGATACACTCCAAGTTGTTGTTTAAACGATACGGTGTAGAGAGGCTTGAAAAGGGGTGCTATGAACTATGTGGACGTCACATCAGCACGCGTTAGAAAAATGACGTGGTGCAAAAAAAGTAAGGAGTGGGATGGGGTGTGGAAACGTGGCGTTTTTATGAAAACAAGAAATTATAATAAAATTAACCAATCAAAACCAACCCAAAATTCATAGTTTATAAACAATACCATGTTGCTCTGTTCCAACCAACTCCCTTATTGACATAAAATGGCAATACCTTCTCTGCAACCCTTTTCTTCTCTTTTTAACTAAATTCTCCTATATGTCTTCTAACCCATATTACAACAAAACAAATAGGTGATTTCAACAGACACAACTTAGAATTGATACCAATGCACCAGAAATTGATACAATAGTAGTATGCCCAAATTAAACACAACAAGAAACCCAAAACCCAATTTCAATTTCAATTTCTTGAAAGATTGACGAGTCATCGTCATCACAAACGATCACAGCCACCATTGTTGTCTCCATAGCAGAATGGTCGGTCGGTTGGTTGGAGACCAAAGTCGGCCCTCTTCTCCGATCTTTTTTCTTCACACCTTGCCGGAAACCGAACTCGTTACCGCCGCCGTCACCCTTCCACTATGACATCACTCCGAAGTCTGACCATAACCATCGTCGTCATCTCCGACGTCCACACCCACCACCGTCACCCTCTCTCGACGTCCACACCCACCACCGTCACCCTCTCTCTCTTCGTTTAGTCTCTCTCTCTCTCTATCCCAGGCTTCTATCTCTCTTTTCTTTAAAAGGGTTTATTTTAAAGTAAATTACAAGTTTTGTCCCTTTATGTTTACTCCAAATTGCAGGCGTTGTCTTTTTTTCCAAAAGTTTACAGATGTTGTCTTAACCTTCCAAAATCTTGTATGTTATGTCCTTTTAGGTCAAACTCAGTTAGATTTTTTAATTAAATTTGATCATATTTAGGCACATGAGAGTTCCTTGTCATTCCATCTCTTCTGGGGCTATTATGTAAAATAATTTATGTTTAGGGACTAATTTATAAAAAAATAAAAAGATTTATACAAAGAAAAAATATGCCATCTCTCTCTAACACATGCCCTCTATCTCGACCTCACTGTCTTCTCCGGCGACCTCACCGTCAGACACCGGCGACCTCAATTCAACGATAAAATAAATCTGTAAAATAATTTATGTTTAGGGACTATTAATACAAGTTCTTTAAGATATGTAGCATCAGTAATGAATGAAGTAGATTAAAATCTTATTATTTTCAACAGTAATCACAATATAACAGTTAAGCCTAAACAATTTAAATTTAAAATCCAATAAAAACAAAAAAACAAGCCATGAAATACACTCACTCAACAATAGAACCATAAAGCTACCACAGTTAATGAAATTAGCCAGTGTTGAGCTAAAAACCTTTGCTGCAAGATCTCCGCCATTCTCCGTTCAAAATCACAAGTCGGAACCCCTACCGGAAGTTCGCTCATTCACCGGAACCCTAGATTGCACAAGCAATCATGAACGTAGCTTCCTTGACCCCTAAGAATCCTCAATCGCTAGAACCGGGGTGAATCTGCGTCATCGTCTTCTTCGTTTGACCTCGCCGGAACCCTAATTTGATTGGACACATTGTCACTAATCATCACCACAACAATGAATACATTGTCTTCTTCGTTTAACCTCGCCGGAACCCTCTTCAGAAAG
The DNA here is from genome assembly GCA_947069175.1 of Scalesia atractyloides. Classification (NCBI taxonomy): domain Eukaryota; kingdom Viridiplantae; phylum Streptophyta; class Magnoliopsida; order Asterales; family Asteraceae; genus Scalesia; species Scalesia atractyloides. Next base: position 53,517,332 of record CAMTDV010000019.1, read on the forward strand.
CTTGATATCTTAGAGAGAGATTTTTTTCTAAGTTTTGTACAAATAGCCCTTCAATAACAATTCTTTACAAAATACACCCTATGAATATAAAATGATAAAAATACACTCATGAGACTTGCACATGACCAGATTTAACCAAAAAATTTAACTGAATTTGGCCTAAAGGACATAACGTGCAAGATTTTGAAAGGTTAGTGACACCGCCTGTAAACTTTTGGAAAAAGGGACAGCACCTGCAATTTTGTGTAAACATAAAGGACAAAACTTGTAATTTACTCTTTATTTTAAAAAGAGTAAATTCCAAGTTTTTTCATTTATTTTAAAATGTTTATTAATAATTAGATAAAAAGACGAATATACCTTTCACTTAACTAGTAAAATTAACAGAGTTGGAGCTAAAGGACATAACGTGTAAAATTTTCAAACATTAAGTACAAAACTCACCAATTTTGAAGACAAAGGACACCGCCTGAAATTTGATACAAAGATAAAGGACAAAACTTGTAATTTACTCGGGGTTTTTCCCATATTTATTGGGTTTCCTCCTGAATTGGTGTATAGGCATAATGTTTAGTGGAGATGGTTATGATCGGTGGTTCCGCTGTGGCACGATGATACTCCAGTGGTCCGCCAGTGATCCAAATTTGCCTTTAAAAAAATAAGTAGGGCCCATCTTTCATAAAAAGATAAAATAAAAAATAATAAACTACAGCTCATCTTTTTCTCTAGCTTTTCATTTCAGACAACCAAATTGATCGCCACCGTCCGGCAAACCTTCAACTTTTTAGATTTATCCGGTGAACCAACCAAAACCCAAACAGAAGCTACTACCACTCATCACAACGGCTATATTTTTGTCTTCACATGGCCCGTCCTCAACGTCTCCATCAAGCCGTGAAGGACGTCGTCGCCTCATAGGAAATGGTGTTGGGGGCATCGCCGGGCCAGGCCGAGCCTAGACGACCCTCCCACACTGAGTGGTCTCAAGCCCCAACCACAACGTCGTGCTCCATGCCGGACACAAGGTGGTCAGCTTAGCGTGGACTGGCTTCCAATGCCCATATCGTGTGGTCTAAGCATGTTGTCGTTAAGCTATTATTAAGTAGTTTAACTGAGCATTAGAAATCGTTTTTGAACATTTTCTTTGACTTTCAGCGTTAAAAATGAATTTGTTCATTTTTAGTTACACGAGACGTGAGCTACATGAGAAAATATAACATCGAGTAGACAATCTAAAATTTTGATCGATTTTGCAAAACTAAGAGACTCGGGTATCCTGTTTGTAAGCACACGGCCACATTTAGCTCATTGTTTTTTCTTTTTTTTAATGGCTAATTTTTTAATTCTATGTAGAACTTGAATTTAATATCTCTTCCTTCCTAATTCAAATGTTTTAAAAGTTTTGTTTTTGCCAATAGACCACCGTCCAATTGGCTTTAGCTCATTCTTTAAAAAGCGATTACAAACAAAAAAGCTAGTCAATTTTAAATTAACGATTTCATCTTCGGCAATACACTTGCTACCCACTATTATATTTGGTTACATTTATGTGACATTATATTATTATTATTATTATTATTATTATTATTATTATTTCCCTATCTATAATTTATCAAATAATCTTTGTGAAGAGGTTTCACTATTCGTTTTTCGAGTATTTTGATTTGTTGGTGATCTTTGTAAACTAACGGGTGAATGCCATGTGACATCCACCATTCTTTTTATTTTTTTTATCTATATGTACAAGTCTTAAAAATATATATACACACTTCTATTACATATATATATTTATGTTTTCTTCCTTAGACTATTATATAAGTAAAAAGCATAAGTAGCAATATAATCTTTGTTATGGTTTACTTTTAATTTTAATTATCCCCTATACATCATCATCATTTACTATATTATATCAATTCAAACTTGATTGAGTTGTGAGTTAACACATGACAATTTTTCATTTCGTATAACGATATTTTGTTCGGTTTAACGATACCGCCGCAACACGCTTCACCTTTTTATATAAGATTTCAGATATTTTGTAAAGAGCTCCCGAGATTCAAGTACGGACATGATTTGGTTAAGGATGTCATTTTTGACATATTCAAGCACACTGAGATATCTACTAAGAAAGATGCACCAATGGATTTCTTAACTGACCAATTGGAAGGAAGATCTACCCTTAGGACCGCCGACATTTTGGTATTTGGATGGATCGGATGAAACATACGTGTGTGAATCTAATAGGGTTCCCCCTTGTGGGGTTAGGGGGTAGTGCTTTCACAGTATAACAACTCCAATTTTCGTTGTTAATTCTGTTTCAGTTATTCCGTTTGTTCCATCATTGTAATCCCGAGATTCGATTTATAAGAAAGTCATGTTAATTAATTTATGCTTGTGGTAATGATTATCGCATCTAATCGCTTATTAAACGCATCGCTAATCTAATAGCAATCACAACTAATTATGCTACTATACGAGCCGAGTGTGTTATTGTTTAATAAACACTTGTGCCATCGCATCGCAAACCGCAGTTAATTATGTGGAATTATGTTTTATGTGTGTTATGTATGTCATGTTATGGTTATAATCGCTATCGCAACGCTCTTACTCGCACAAATCACTAAATCGCACTATCATATCAATTAAAACGCTTAATACAACTATCTAATGCGAACCGAATCGCCGAATGAACTCGTAACGCGAAATAATCAAACAAAACTTGGCCCATAGGTCAAGTTCGGCCGAACTTGTATAACACAAGTTCGCCCGAACTTGTCTGAGCCCTTTTACTCTTCATAAACTACAAGTCCGCCCGGACTTGTCTCCTGAACTCAAGAAAACACACAAGTTCGCCCAAACTTGTTGTCTGCCATCACATTTCCACTTCACCTATAAATACTCAGCTCCATTCTCTCATTTGAACTTGCTGCAAGTTCGCCCGGAGCACCTCAAACCAAAACCCTTTGTTTTCTAAGTAAGATTCAACCCCATTTTCAACTACAACAATGTTCAACAATGTTTTACAACGATTTTGCACAAGGCTTTGCCTTCGCTTTTCATCAAATCTCTTCTGTTTACGAAAATCTTCATCTTTTTCTACAAAACTTCTGTTTTTCACTCAGATCTATGTTTAGATCTGAGTAAAACCTTTAAAAACATTGATTTCTACATAATATTCGGACTAATGACGTATGTTTTGTTCACTTTTGAGTGGAATGAGGCGTTGTCAAGCAAGATCTCAAATCCGGAAGCACAAGGACAAAATCGTCACTTTACACAAACTGGACTAACCCGTATGAACCATCAAGTTCTCCCGGATTAGCCCGAGTTTCTGTAAAATGGCTAAACTCGCTCCAAATAACCTCTTCAGCCTAAGTTTTACTTAGTGGCTTAAAGTTGCCACTAGATTTCCTCAGCAAACGACACAAAAACGCACGATTTGGATGCCAAAATCAAGTTCGCTGAATCACAAGTTCGCTCGAACTTGTCACCAGGTTGGTGACTAAGTTCGCCCGAACTTGGTCTCCCACGTCAAATCTGCAAAAATGCACAAGTTCGCCGAACTCTGTCCAATCTCAAGAGATTAGACAGTCGCCCGAATTTGTCTTCCCCAGTTAGCAAACCTTACAAGTTCGCCCGAACTTATTTGTAATTTAATTGCCAACTGTAATTCTTTGTAAATTAGACAAGTTCGCCCGAACTTGCCTCATAACTCAACAGGTTTTCACAAGTTCGCCCGAACTTGTATGGAAACATACAAGTTCGCCCGAAGTTGTCCTCTGCCCAATCCAAACTTAACCGTTTTAGCATTTCGGAAGACTGATCACTTCTATTCGCTTCAGCTATCCAGCTCTCACAACTCATATCAAATCCCGTCTCTTCTCTTAAAAACGTACTGACAGTGACTATACTTGACCCCTTTTACGCTTAAACGCACTTTTGGGTGTCACATATGTTCGAATATCAAAACACATCACACAACTCAAATGCTTATTCGGCATCCCGCTTATTCATGACTTTACGTGAAATCTGCTGAATTGTATGTATTGATTGCTTGTACACCACCCTTAACATGATAGGATACTAGAGGTTGACCCACCACCTGGAGGCCCGGGGTTGTTAAGGCTCGCATATTTCGCATTTTTTTCTCTTTAAGGATGTGAACGCTTGTTCGCATGCCTCGATCAATCGCGTTTGTTGGTTTGCATGAATCTAAGTCGTTACATCATTCCAACTATTACGTATGTCATGCGGTGTATGCTAAACGCTTTTATATCTATTATGTACGCAAACCTGTATGCTCATCTTTACTTAATTGTATTAACGTTTTATTGACATATGTGGCAGGTTGAGGACTTTAGCTTGGATGCTTAGTGTTAGGTGTTGCCTTAGAATATCTTGTAATAAATCTAGGGAAGATCGGATTGGATGTTATGTTTAAGAGATTATTTGAATTATGTAATGATTGTTTGAAGATTTTATGAGTTTGATAGTATGGGATATTGAATGTTGATTATTATCTTTAAGATATTGTTATGGAATCTCTTGATCAATCTGATTCGCCTAGTGCTGCGCCCCGATGTTTCCGCCATCGGTTGGGGTGTGACACACAGTGGGTCAGACTACTTTAAAAGCTTCTTTTGACAAAGTGACCAAACAAGAGAAATCGTGCCTTGATAACCAGCACGTGTTTATCCTGGTTGCTTTTGATGGTTTTGGTTTCCTTGCGCTAGAGGCTGGGACCTACTTATTCGAGTTTAAAGGGTCATGCATAGTAATATTATATTTATAACCCCAATATCTATGAATGTAGTTTCCAAAAGACTTACTTTTGTTATTCAGAAAGGGGTAACGGTCGTTTACCTTATATTTCGATGTAATTTCTATTTGGTATTAATAAATAATTTAAACATAAGATTTAAACTTAGGAGATAGTAAACATTGCAAATGCGTAACAACTAGCGATCGTTTCACTGAAATAGAATGAAATCTTGATGGAATTAGAATGTTGATTCTATTTTTACTTTCTTGGTTTCAACAAAAAAAAAATTGGAATTTAGCAACAACATAAGAAAAAGAATCTAAATTTCAATTCAATTTAATTCGGTGAAAAAAAAACTACGTAAATTCCAAATAAAAAATTCCTACACAAATTCCGATATCAATTCAATTACAATTAGCGAAACCAAGGCATAAAAAATTATAGCTTATAAAATTAGCAACTTGGGTTATGTACCATTTGTTTAAAAGTCACACTCTTTAGTAACATAGCAATTAGCAACACACACCTCTTCAAAAAGTTTCACTCTTTGATTATTAAGGCACACTCTTTCACAATTTATATTATATATATATATACCAAAAAAGTAACTTAAGTCACACCATTTATTTAAAAGCCGTGTCTATTAAGTAATTTAAGTGACACCCTTTCATTTAAAATTCGTTTCTATTAAAAACTAAAAACTTATATTATACAATGGGTTACCTCTTCTTCTTCTTCTTTTTTTTCCTAAAGTTACGTCCGTTAAGGAAAAGGTTATTGTCAAATAAGGTGCCTCAAAAAGCGACTGGTTATGATTAATACTCCTTTTATCCATCACAGTTTGTATATAATAATAATAATAATAATTAAATTAATTAAATTGGAAAAAAAATCACACAAGTTAAACGATTTAGATATGTGGTAGACGCGAAACCTTTCATAGGTTTGTTTTTTTTCCTTAACTCTAGTTTTGCAAAATCTCTTTTTTCATTCCCTATCATACAAATTAAAAAATTGATTTAAATGACGTGAAATAACAATTTAGATATGTTTTTTTTCTTTTTCTGTTTTAATTCTAACTTTGTTTTTTTATTTGATTATTTAACCAAATATATTGTGCATGGTGAAATTTAATATTTTTTATGTATCCACTATACTCTTTGCAAAAAGTCACAATCGTTCCTTTATATTTATTTTGTAACCATTGTACGAGCCACCGCATCAGTTCACTCGGCGTATTGATTTTATTGTCAACATAAAAAATAAGAGATATATGTCGGTTCGTATGAAAACTTAATACAGCTTTCTTAATTAATATCTTTGAATAGTTGACCGGTTGGGCCGGGAGCCAAAACGCACGTGTGCAGTCCATGTGTACACGGTACAATAAAAGTCAAATTTTGACTTGCACCAAACATTCCTTTGATCATCATTTCCCTATCGCCACCGTCCATTCATTCTGGCCACGTTTATTAGCACACTCCCCTCGTGCTCTTATATATCTCCTCCACCTATATATACATACATACACATTCCCTAAATCTATACCCAACAACACCCTCAAACACACACACACACACTTAGTTGCATCGGCATAATCTCCAAACTTGTTCAATGACAGCTGCTTTAGCTTCTCTTACAACTACTCCCGCTGCTTCTGGCACACTGAGATCCGGTTCGTTAACTCCTCAATTTATTACACATGTTAGTAGTGGTGGTTCAACCTTTTTACTTTTTACCGTCCTAAAACGAAATGAAAATTCGCGACCTTTCTCAAATTTCATTATTATATATTATAGGGTAAATTACACTTTCCGTCCTTTATGTTTATACTAAATTTCAATTGATGTCCTATACCTTTAAAAATGTTAGAAATCATCCTTTACGTTTTAAAAACCATGCACGGTTTGTCCTTTGACACTAACTCAGTTAAAATTTTCAGTTAAGTCTGGTCACATAAGGGTAATTTAGTTTTTTCCATGGTGTTTAGAGAGAGAAAGGGTGTTTATTATCTTTTTTTTAATATTCTTTTTTAAATGGATAAAATGACTAAATTGCCCAACTTAACTGAAAATGTTAACTGGTTTAGCGTCAAAGGACAAACCGTGTAAGGTATTTAAAACATAAAGGATGATTCCTGACATTTAAAAAGGTAAATGACATCCACTGAAATTTAGTATAAACATAAAGCACGAAAAATGTAATTTACCCTATATTATATTTTACATATGCATATAATAAGTAATTAACAAATAACAGGATTCGAGGCCAAGCCAAATCTTAGGCACCATCTGAAGTTCTGAACTCGAGTTTTAGACATAAAACTCGATTGTTTTAAAGTGAAACAAGTCGAGCTCAAGATTATACAAGCTCAAACTTGAATTTACGCATTTTTAGCCTACCTAAAAATTTAAGTAATTCAATATGTGAAGCATGATCAGGGCCGGCTTTTGGCCCGGCAATCCCGTGCCATCGCTCGAGGCCCAAATTTTTAAAGGGCCCAAAATGTTTTTATAAGCTTTTATAGATATAGTAAATTATATACTTAATACATCCATTCATTTATTACATATAAAAGTGTTGATGATGTAGCGGAAAAAACCATCTTAAGATAATGTTATGGTCTTATGTTCAAAGCTTGACTACATTACAATTTTGGCCCAATTTTTTTTATTTCGCCCCAGGCCTAAATTATTTTGAGAGTTGCCTAAATTATTTGGAGAGTTTTTGGAGACGCTCTGAGCATAATGTTTATTTCATTGACCAAAAACTGAGAACCGGTTTCTAAACTTTTCAATATATTACATATTCAAAGTCAAACATGTGATATAATTGTTGATATTTTTTGCAGCAAAAGTGCATGAGTTTTGTGTGTACGAAATTAACGAAAGAGACCGTGGAAGTCCGGCGTATCTCCGGTTGGGACAAAAACCAGTCAATTCCCTTGGAGATCTTGTTCCTTTCACCAACAAAGTAACTTCTTTCATTTCTTCTTTCTTCTTCTTCTTATTATTATTATTATATTGGTTATTATTATTATTATTATTATTGGATTATTATTATTATTATTATTATGAAAGACCGTCTAAGATTTGATTTTCATTATATAGAAAATATTATTCACCAATAAACAGTTATTTCGAACAAAGACAATTGACCAAAAATAAATGCATGCATGCAGGTGTATAGTGCAGACCTTGAGAAGAGATTAGGCATCACTGCCGGAATATGTATTCTGATCAAGAACATGCCGGAGAAGAAAGGCGATAGGTACGAAGCCATTTACAGTTTCCACTTGGGCGACTACGGCCAGATATCCGTGCAAGGCTCCTACATCACAACCGAGGATACCTACCTATCCATTACAGGTGGGACGGGCATATTCACCGGAGCATATGGTCAAGTGAAGTTGCAGCAGCTAGTTTTTCCCTTCAAGTTGTTTTACACTTTTTACTTGCAAGGTTTAGCTGCTGATCTACCGCCTGAGTTGCTTGTAACCACGGTTACCCCCTCATCAGCAGTGGAGCCATCACCAGCCGCCAAAGCTGTGAATCTGGAGCCCGTCCTAATTATACAGATTAAAAAAAAAAGATATGCAATTTTAGTGAAAGTTTATGTAATGAAAAATGTAGCAACTGTTTGTTATTTACATCATGAGCACTAATAAGTATGCATATGTTTGGTTCTAATATTAATATTTCTTTTCACAATTGAGCTTAATGTTGTATATGGACCTTTGAGTGCCAAGCCATATACGACTCGAACCGAGTTCCCAAGCTTCTGGCCCGCAATGCCACACAATACAGTTCGTGAAATGTAACGCATATCTCCAAATTGCATGTCGAAAGTCGAAATCATTCCAATAATTCAAGCACAAAACTGGTGCTAGAAATTAAAGCCCAATACAAACACAAGATTGAATCTATATACATGTGTGCTTAATCATGTTTATGTATATGTATATAAACGAATATCTTAAAATTCACATTATAGTCACACATAATATTGATTACAAGAAGATAATGTCTATCAAACATATCTAAAGAATATAACGTGTATCAAACATAACTACATCCACTCATGAATCATGATATTCTACAATATTGATTATACAAACTTGATTACAAACCAAGAGACCATAATTACAAATTTACACAATCCGACCATTGCGTCGACTTAAATTTAGATCCATTTTTAAACCACAAAAACCCCAACGATCTCACTTCGCTATAAATATCTTCGACCTTGACTTGCTTCCCATTGAACCTCAACTCGTTCCTAGCCTTCCAAAGACTCCAACAAGAGATCTTTACAATGCCTTGGACCTCCTCTTTTTCCGCTGACCCTTTCCCGCAATAGTTGTTATTGAATTGGAATATAAAAATTGGATGTTGGTGTGGCAATGGCGATGGCAGTTGGTGGTAGAGATGGGCATAATAACCGGTTCCAAACCCGACCCGGTAGAATCGACCTGGAACCGGTTCCAGTTCCTACCCGTCTTATAAAAGAACCGTTTCCGGGTTCAAAAAACCCTCGGTTCTTACCCGGTTCCACATTTTATAAATAAAATCGGTTCGTACCCGGAACCGGTTCCTCCGTACCCAATTCAGACCCGGTGCATTAAAGTCTTGATTATGTTACCGTTGGAACCGATTCCTAGCCGTTGGAATCGATTTCTGACCGTTGTCAAACATGCATTTAATGAGTTTATTACCGTTGGAATCGATTCCTAGTCGCCGGCGCTTTAAATCCAATTTTAAATGTCCCGGGTGTTGAAGCTATAATAGAGGAAATATGTGACAAGTTGGATATGCATGAGGAGGATCCAAGATTAAAAGAAAAATCAAAAAATCATTCAACACTTGTTTATCTAAGGTTTATGATCATTATTTAAACAAATATGGGGAAAAACATACTACTAATTTGTTTGAGTCTCGGTCGTTGGCCTCTAGTAGTACGACTACGATTGGAGACCCAATCATAACCATGTTGAATGTCGTTAGAGATGAAACGGCTAAACAACAAAGCGGTAACGCCCCATCAAGTGAACTCGGTAAATATATAAAAAAAATTATTCGCGTCCTATGACCGCTGAGGAATATAAGAACTTTGATATTTTGTCATGGTGGAAATCAAAAGAATCGGAATTCATGATTCTAACCACCATGGCTCGTGATATACTAGCGGTCCAAGCGTCCACGGTAGCTTCGGAAAGTGCGTTTTCTCTTAGTGGCAGGGTATTGTCCATTCGAAGAACAAGACTAACACCGGAATCATTAAAGATGGCAATTTGCCTAAAGGATCATTTGGATGACATGGACCGTATTCAAGATAAGACAAGTCTAGAAAACAAAGTGGAATTAGAGAACAAGATTATTGATGAAGAGGAGGAAAACGAAGTAGAGACTAATGATTCCGAAGACGATTGCCATCTCGTGGCTATCGGTCATCAAGCACAAGTCAAAGTGCTTCCAAATTGCGGGGTTTCGTTAGTTTCCAAAACCATCACAACCTCGTCGTTGCACGCCATTGAATCTTTGAAAATAGGGATTTAAAAGTGTAAGTATTGTATGTTTGAAGTGGATGCTCGAAAATGAAAGGAGAAGATGTATATTTATAGTAGAAACCGGTTTTAGTAAGCATTAATCGGTTTCCAACGGCATTATAGCCGTTGGAACCGGTTCCTACAGTATTTTTGCAGCTTTTCTTTGAATTACCCGACGGAACCGGTAACCCTGCCCGAAATCGGTTACACTCGGTTCTAGTTTTAATGGTTAAAACCCGGGTAAGAACTGGAACCGGTTACACCAAGAACCGGTTCCATTCACACTCATTTAAGAACCGGGTACGGTTAGGAACCGATTCCGGGTATCAAAAAGAACCGGATATGCCAATCTCTAGTTGGTGGCTTGAGGCAGCTGTCATAAAAGGGTCGGCGATCGGTGATGGTGGCGGCAGCCGGTTCGGCTGGCGATGGCGGCAGGTCACGGCGTTCAATGGCGCAGTATGTGGCGTCCAAGGTGGTCGGTGGCAAGTTGCGGCAGAGATGGCAGGCGGTAGAGGTTGGGGTTATTTGTGGTCTTGAAACATTCCTATGAGATCCTTTGATATATGAAGGCATTCTCAATTCCACTAAATTGGGGAATAAATTTCAATTCTAATTCCTTTACTTGGCAAGCATGATAAAGATTGAAATTTAAATTCCAATACCATTAGCATCCACAAACCAAAAAAGCCCTTAGGGTTCTAATTCTTGAAAGATAAAATGTACCAAGACAATAATCTCATTCAAGTATTTTAAGGTTTCAGTGTGTAACAAAAGTTCAAATGGGAACACTTCAACGTGTCAAAATCTGAAAAAAAAATTATTCAAGTGTACGCTGAACAACATAAACAAGTAGCTTATGTTGGCTTTCTCATGTTCCGACCGGCACGAATCACTTCATCCACAAGTAGCAGCTGGGACGCAATCACCGGCCTGTAACAAGATCACAAATTTAATTCACACTATAAACATCATTCCATACACAATCTGTAGCCTTTAGCTGCGTACCCGGAGTTTATAATTTGGCGCTTGACTGCATAATTGTCAAAAATACCCTCCATTTGCGGGTCAATTGGCTCTCCTGTGTGCTGATTTAGTCCCACAACGTTACCATTGTCATGCTCTCCCAAAAAAAGTTATTCTAGTTAATGCAAATGTGTATGTAAAACACAAGTGAGAGTCTCAAGGGTAAAATGGTAATTATCATATTACGGTTAATGAAATTATGACGTCTTGAGTATCGAGTCCAGAGTTTTCAGCAAGTGTCTTGGGCACGATAAGAAGAGCATCAGCAAAGGCTTGAATACCGAGCTGAGCACGCTGTTCATACCAAAAAGATACAAATTAGGAAACTCACAGTATTGAACCATGACTATCGTGAGGAAATGACAGACTTACCCCTTTAACAGATTTCTTGACTTCATTGACCAAGTGCTGGCGAGCAGCTACCTCAAACGCCCAGCACCCTGATATACATATTCAAATCATGCCCTTGATACCAGAAATCAATTTAAATAGGATATTGAGTTTTATCTTCTAGGCCGCGTGGCAATTTTGACGGGTTGCTTTGGTTACGTTTTATCACCAACGGGTCAAATACGTTAAATGATAATTTCTCAAACCAATACTAACTAGTTTTTTAACCCACTGTGCATTGCGGCGGCGACGTAAGCGACGTGATAATTATAGACTACAATTAACCCGAACCGCTTCCGAACTAAATTTACGTTGACATGTAGAGTAATCCGAACTCACACCGTTGAATGAAAATGTATAATATTTGACCCGACTTGTTTTCAAACAAATTTTACATCAAAACGTAGACCAACTCAACGTACATAAATAAACACGTGCGGTGGCGTCGTACGTGGTGTGATAAAGTATAGCTACGATTGACCCGACTCGTTTCCGAACTAAATTTATGCTGAAACGTACAGTAACTCAAATGTATATTGTCGAATGAAAACGTATCATATTTAACCCGATTTGTTTCCAAACAAAATTTACATCAAAATGTACAAAAAAAAAAACATTTTATTATTGACCCGGCTCGTTCCAAACAAAAATTACGTTAAGCGTAGATGAACTTGAATTTATACCGACACGTACATAAAAATAAAAACGTAAGAAATTAGTTTTAGGGTAAACTCAAAACTTTAGAGACTTGAGGGGGAGTCAAAGTGACATTTAGAATGTTAAAGGGTATTGTCACCGACCTTTGGTTTTAACGTAAGATAAATATTCCGATAACCTGTTTTTTGTAACATTACATTTAACACATTGATTATTAAAAAATATGAACATGAAAGTGTTACATGTCATGATATGATAAAAGAAAACTTACCAACACAACTGCTTCATCCTCGATAGTGTTTTTCACAGATCGCAGGCCGTCTCTAACGGCATCCTTAATTTGCGCAATTTGTGTGGTCATTTGGTCCTACAATATCATAAGCGGTAATGCTTAACCACCATCATAAATCGAACAAAAAAAGTGAACAGAACGAGCCCAAAAGCAAACCATAAGGCATAAACTTTTTAAAACAACAAAACCATAAAAAATGTGATATACCTTTAATTAGAATCGTACAAGAGTGAGGATGCTTTACTTTTTCAACAAAAGTATACTTTTCTTCACCGAGAACATGCTCGTAAACAAGTCCCGCCCATCCAAGGCAATCGGGAGTCAAATCATCCACAGAGTTGACCGCCTCCCCGCCACACGCCAACACCAATCGCTCCATGTTTCTCCGTTTGGCTCTTCGCAGAGCCACTATCTGAAAACGCAATACGTAAAAAAAAACTTTTGTAATGAATTATCCAATCTTAGCATGATCTAAGAGCAACTTACCCCTGCCCTAGCAAGAAGATCCAACGATGGAGGATCGATTCCTTTCTGATTTATAACCACAAAGTTATTATCAGTTCCATTGCAAACCTGAGACAGTAGACCACCAGCAATAATATAACTTAATGAGCAATATTATGAAAATTTGAAATTTCAAACATTCTTTAATACCTTATTTTTTAGTTCGATTATCTTTTTCACTCTTTCATCAACTGAACGCCTCTCTGCAGCCACCATCGCTTCTCTTTGCTCCGCATTTGAATAGAAAAATCCAGCATTTATTTCACTGAAAGAACATACTAACTTAGTATTGTCGTTTTTCATAATTTGTAGCCGAAAGAGACAAACAAACGCATACGGCATATCTTACCTTTTTTCATACTCCAATGAAACATTACAGGTTAAAATGTAGCAATTTTCTGCGTGTCTCTTCATATCCGGATGCCGGGAACCATGGTCAAGAACAAGACCTTCAACCTGTAAAACATATGATATCATCAAGACTCGAGAATTAAAGTGGAAACAAGCAACCTACCAATCAAAAGTTTCAATACTTGTTAATGACTGCATCTAAGATTCTAACATACCAGACGCGTGTCTACATCGAACTTGTGACGCATGTGCATAATCTCAACCATGAAAAGATCAATAGCTTCTTCTGGCTTGCGGACACAAAGTACGGCATTTACAACTATGTCAGTTAATTGATCTGCCAACGCTTCATACAACTACACAATCATGCATATGTGATCGTTAGTGTATCCATTATAAAGAAAATCCACACAGTGCTATAACAATGAAGAACTTAATCAAGAGAAAAATGAACAGGTATGGTATATGTACTTTTGTTCTTAACGTTGTCCTTGCAACCATCTTAAGGATCTCTTTGTCTGGCTCTTCACCCATCACAACTGGAGTTTTGAATTTTTCAAGGAATTGCAACGTTGCTCTTTTGGCAATTTCGAAACCATCGACCAGAACGCGTGGATGCATCCCTTTCATTAACATAAGTCAAATCCATAGATACATTAGTTTCCTAGATGATCAAGTTTTAAACTACTGTAGATGCTAACAAGCTTGAAAGATATGAACAATATTTTATAAGTAAACCAAAAAATATACAGTTCACTGATTCGCATAGTAGGCAAAGCCTCGAAGGTGCAAAGGGTGAACTTGTCATCAAGGCGCATGGTCTTAGCTTATAATAAACATGATCATAATATTCACAAGTTAAGGTCCTTTACGGAATAACAAGTAGAGAACCAATACCAGAAGGGTTACATACCTTCATCAATATAGCGTTCAGACTGTTTCATAAGCTCACCAATGAAGATGACTGTAGATGTTGTCCCATCTCCACTTATATCATCTTGTGCAACAGCTGTCCTTGCAATCATAATTGCAGTCGGATTTTGAATTTGCTGAAATCATCGACAAATCATAAATGAAAAAGATGTTTGTTGTAAACATGGCAATAGTCTAGCCTTATCATCAGTCATCAGAAAAGAAAAAATAATTCATGCAAAGAAATTAGGCCACAGTAAATATATAGCAGATCTGATCGTTACAATGGAAGGCTTCAATAAGCAAGAGTACACACACATACAATGATACACACTGAGTAGACCGTTTAGAACTAAGCAAGCATCAATCAGCAATTCATCACGTCAAAGTCTTGCAGACAAGAAAAGTAAAATCCCATAAAGCACAATTGCATTGGTATTAAGTAAAGATGTGCATGTTACTATGTCCTCAGTCACCCCAAAAACATACAGCTGCTTCAAGATAAGATTCCATTTACCCACTTTTGGAATGTCATAAGAAGATGTTAACAGCCTATAGCTATGCAGTTAATGCGGTAAAATATCGGATATCGGTCAAGGACCGATATTTGAGATATAGGTTATCTCGGTGAGGTATCGGTAATTTTAATATAATGCAGAATTTATGTATATAGCAATTTAACACCAATAATTCAGTGATATATCGGTTATATCGATCAAATATCGGTGATATATCGGTTGTATCGGTCAAATATCAGTGATATCGGTCAATATCGCCGATGATATCAGTACTGATATTCTGACCGATATTTAACACCGATATTTTACTAGGGGACCGATATATCACCGATATTAACTGCATAGGCCTATAGTGTAATGACAATTGTTATTAATGCTTCATGCCTTAAGGTCGATACAAGCAAATCAGAATAGTGTAACATATGTTCATGACAAGTTCAAAGTACCAAAAAATGTGGCATAGGAAGTTTGTCAAAAAACAAAATATTCACCATTTCATTACTTAAAAGATAAATAAATTTAAATGCGTTAACCATCATATTACGCTTGAATGCATCCATTCGAATATGCATCTTGTGCCCAAAATGAAAGAATAAGAAGATATGTGGTCCGTTTAATAAAATAACAAGGGGTACAACTAGAAATAAAAAATTGGCCATTTAGAACATTCTATGCTAAATTCGAAATACCCATGAACGGGTCGGGTAGTATACGAGAGTGTTTGCTTGACTTGGTCCACATCCTCTAGGACTTGGGATTATAACACTAAGTTAAGTATTCATATGCATGTCTTTCTTTATACCAGATCCATTGCAAAAAAAGGACCACCCTTTAACTTTGAACTTACACCCATTGCAATTCAAATGCAGGCATGCAGCACTAATATGAATTTCATTACAAATTAAAAAAAAATGATTTGTACCAAATGTTAAATCTTTTATTTTTCCCACTTTCTACCTTCACATCTTTGTCAAACTAAAGGAATGCTTAAATATGATCTTTTAACCTAAAAATTAATGTTAATGACAATATGTAAACCTAACTATATTTATTCCATTGAGGAGTAGGATCAAATACAAACCACATTTTGTATACAAACTGTAAGAACCATTCAAAAAGTGCCATGTGGCATCGAACCAATTATAGATAAATGGTAAAATGATAACCTAAATAATATCAATTATCTTTAATTTCTTATAATTATGCTAACAAGCAATTAATTCTTTATTTGGATCTTCCTTTTGTTTTCAATGTGCTGATAAAAAAAAGTGTTGATATCATTCACATATGTGCTTAAATCAATTATCTTGATTAATTTTCATGTGCTAATATAATTCAAAAGTGCTACTTTTACGTATGTATTGTTTTAGTATGTGTAGTGCTAGGATATGTTCTTATGGTTTGTTGAACCGAAACCAACCCCATTCCATTGAAAGAAAAGTTGTATATAACTTCAATTGTTCATTTATAACTCTTTAAACACATAACTAACACACTTTACAAACAAATTCATACAAAAAGACCAACAACTAACCATCTCTTTCAACAAAGTGTTACCATCCTTGGTCAACTTAATATCTCCAGCTCCACCAACAAGCCTGCAAATATACAACATAACAGAAATGATAAAAGATTTATAAAAGAAAAGAAAATAGTTGTAAGAGAAACTAACATCTTAATAGTGCCTTTAGGGCCGAGATTGCTCTTCAAAACATCTTGTAAACCCTTGGCAGCATTAATATTCATACGAAGTGCAGCCGATTTGTTCAAAACTTCGGCATTAGGGTTCAATACTCGAAGAGACATGTTTGTTTCTGATATGAATTATTAACTGGATCGATTATGCACGGTGACGATGACGGAGATCGGAAGATGAAATGGGGAGTGGGAGGAGGGTTTAGGGGGTTCTGGATTGTTCATTATAATATCTAATTTTTTGTAAGAGTTGATAGGAAGGGTCCCTCATCTATGAGTTGATCTACAACTTAATTTTAATAAGTATTAAGCCACGTGTTGTGGCGGGGAGCATAAACCGTGTCAAGTAGCACCAATGCTACACCACTGCAGCGATTATCAATATCAGAAAAACTCGTAAAAATAAAATAAATAAAATGGTAAAAATAACATCGAACGAAAAGCAGACGTAAAATCGTTGAACCACATGCGAAGAAATTAGACTGAAATGTAAAACATAGAAAAAAGAACATGTACGTTGCGACGAACCTTTCAAACAGGAAAAATAGACGTGTTATGACGAGCCTGTCAAACGGAAAAAGTAACAAAAAAACGTTGAACCTCACACGCACGTTACTGCGTGTTAACTTGCAAAATTTAGTATGAAAGGTAAAACGAAAATTTTTCAAAAGATGAAAAGTATTTGTAATCAAATTTGAAAATAAAAAGTGTTTGGGTTAAATTGCAAATATGAAAAACTTTGGGTTAAAAGTAAAAATATAAAGGGTTAAAATGCAAAGGATGAAAGTCTTTGGGTTAGAAATGAAAAATCAACTTAAAAAAACTCCCCATGCTTGAAGTAGAATTCCATGAAATATCAAAATGTTGCTTATTTATAGTTTGTAAATGGTATGTTCTGGTTCAATTTTCTAATTGTTAGATATGTGATCGGAGCGTCGTGGTCCGATTAAGCATAAATTTATAGTGTCCTAATTATCTCAAACAACTAGTAAGGACAATCAAGGTGTTGAACCACGAAGCGTTTATGGTCCGTACAAAGACTTGATTGATATTGATTTTACTTATGAAGCTTGTTATTTTGATGTTGATTGAAAAGATATTGGAATGAATCGATGATTTGCCACTTATTACAAAAATGATCTTTAACCATGTTTGTAAAAACTTGAACAATTGGTTGTAAACAATGATTTTGAAACATTGCTGACACTTGGTTCGAAATTGCAAGACTTAGGGTTCCTACACATTTTAGAATTAATCCTAATCACAAATTGGTTGTTACCGAGTTTAGTGTTTTGAGGCTTAAGCACCGATAGCTATTAACGTCACAAGGCAAACAAAAATACGCTTCGTTACACAAGAACATGTAAACCCTACTCCATATCAAAGCACAATTGTATAAATTCATTTCATGAAGTCAAAGGTGCGAGAATATTTCGACAATCCGTGAATTTGTAACAAATACAATACAATTGATATAATATTCAACCATTCAAACATAATCGACATAGATTAAAAAACTAAAAAATAATGTTCAAACCCTAGAAATCTTACGAAATTACACTGGGTGAAACCCTAGGAGATTAGCCACTCATGGTAGGTGGAGCTTGGAAACCGGATCTTGATTAAGAAGAACTAGTCATGTGATTCTTGAAATATTGATGTTCTTGATGATTCTTGTGATTAGGAATGATGAAATCAATGATGAGGATGATGATGATTAGAGATGATAGGAATGTTGTAATGTTGTTATGGAATAGTGAATGCATCATGTGTAACCCCCAACCCCCGTACTAAGTCCAAAATCATTCAACAATTCAAAATTTTGTTGCTGTTGACCTAACCTACGCTTTTTGACTCTCGTCATCATGCCGCCGATGCGGCATACCTGACGTTATCGACATTGTTGTTTCCTCTGACGCACGATGTTGCTGTTGACTAGTTTCTTCGTTTCTTGCATCCGATCCTACCTAGCTCCAACCCGAAGTCCTGTTAAGCTCCCAAAGTGCTCCTTAAACTCCTTTAGATCTGCAAAACGCAAACCATATCAGAGTAGATCACTCAGAACTCAAATTCGCATAATAATACAAAGTTAAACAAGAAAACATTAGACTTTCAACCACATATCAATATGATGTTAAAAAGACAGGATAAATCGTTATGGTTTCTGTGTAAAAGGTTTTTAAAGAAATATGGGGTTTGATCTCGTGTTTGCTTGTGGCTAAGAGAAATAATGGTTATAATGAAAGCTATGTAGGTACTAACTCATCATATATTGAGAAGTAAATGTGGTAGATGTAATTATCAAAGTGTAGAAGTTGTAGACGAGGTTGTGGATATAATGGAGATAGTTCTCATGGCTTCTAGTTTAAGACCACACTTAATCAGCCACTAGAGGTGGCAAGTCTATGGAAAGAAAAACAAACATAAATACGTAACATGTTAAAACATGTCATTGTGGAGGATTCAAAGTTCTTTTCTATATGGGGATAGGGGTGGGGGAGGGGACAAATGTGTTAGCTCAAATCAGTCGAGTTAAAAGAGTCGGATGAAAACAATTTGCACTTATTTAGTCAACAATATTGTATAAATTTTCATATGTATTTACTTAATGGTATATGAATTTTACATATTTTGATTGAACTCAACTCAAATGTGATAGGAAAAAACACAATTATTATATATTAATTAGTAATCAAACAACAAAACACGTAGTCATCTACTTAATTTAATCAAACTTAAATTTTTGTTTTGTAGCTTTGCTTTAATTAAAATGGGTTAATACGAAACTTTAATGTTGAAAAGCAAATTTGCTAGTATGGGTTAATACGAAACTTTAATGTTGAAAAGCAAATTTGCTAGTAAATAAATTTGCCTATTTTTAACCCTAACATTATTGTTATTCTCTCTCTTTGTTATTAGTTTTTTAACCCTAACCATTATTGTTATTCTCTCTTTCTT
Source organism: Scalesia atractyloides (assembly GCA_947069175.1). Lineage (NCBI taxonomy): Eukaryota > Viridiplantae > Streptophyta > Magnoliopsida > Asterales > Asteraceae > Scalesia > Scalesia atractyloides. The sequence goes on from CAMTDV010000019.1 coordinate 53,536,942, forward strand.
ATTCGTTTTGTCCATTAAATCAAATTTCTTCATTAAAGTTGTCACCTTCACATCAAATTCTTTAGTTTTCTTTTTTTCTTTGTTCAACGATGTTAGACCATGTGTAGTGATTTCGTTAATAATGTTCTCATCTTTGGGCGTTTTTTGTCATGTGACAGTCCAGTCAGCAAGGGGGCATTAGGCTATGGGGTATGGGGCAGGGGTTAGGGGAAATGCCCAAGGCACCACCCCGGGTGAGCTTGGGTTTCAGCGTGGCCCGTTGGGCGGGGCTTTCAGACCGGGCGTTGGCGGGGCTACCAAGATAACATGGCGGAGGCTGATTGGCGGTTTGGTTAGGTGGCTGACACTTATTTGAATTTTAAAAATAAACCGTTTGGCCCAACAGGTTATAAAACCCCACCGCGTCACCTCTCGCTAACCCAAACAACCAACCCCCACCACTTGTTACCTTTGTTATCGACCGCCTGCCCCTTCAAACCGACACCCCACACCGCCTGCCCCTCCGTTGATCACGGCCTCGTGGACAAACGAAGAAGAGCTTGCACTTGTAACGAGCGTCGTGGACGCTATGAAGGCTCGCCAACCCGGCGAAACCCGTTACTGGCCGGCGGCTTTCGCGAGCTATCGGCATAACATCGGGAACGACCGGCACAACCTAAATGCGTGCCAACACAAGTGGCGCGAAGTACGGGCGGAACTCGATCGGTTCAAAGCCTACTACGAAAACGTCTCGGGCGGTGACATAAGCCACGACGACTGGGTGGCGGTGGCCAACATCGAGTACCGGTGCAAGGAGAGGAAGGCGTTCGACAAGGTCGCCCTCTTCGAGATCTACCTAACGCTTTAGGTTTTTTTTATGTTTAAGTATGTTTTTTTAGATTTGTATTCTTTTTTTTTTTTAGAATTTTGTAATTTTTAGGAATTTTTAATAATATTTTTAGGGTTTTTTAACATTGTGTTTTTTTATAAAAAATTAAAAAAAAAATAAATTAACACGTGGCCTAGCCATGCGGACTAGCCACGCCCCACCATAGTACCATACCCACCGCATGGATGCATGACCGGCGGTGCCCCTCCAACTCCACGTGTCAGGCCATGCCCCAAACCCCCGCCCCACCATACCCCATAGCCTTATTGGACGTTTTTACAAAAGAGTAGTGGAATAATGCCCCACCCAGTCATTACACAATTATTATTTTTTACAAAGGAGTAGTGGAATAATGCCCCACCCAGTCATTACACAATTATTATTTTTTTAAATTAAAACCTAATAATACTTCATTAAATAAAAAGAAGAGTTAAATGCCATTTTAGTCCCTGTGGTTTGGGCCATTTTGACAGTTTAGTCCAAAGGTTTCATTTTTCGTCTGTGGGTCAAAAAATGTTTCACCGATGCCATTTTAGTCCACTGAGTTAACTTCATCTAGTTTTTTCTGTTAACGAGAAGGGCATTTCAGTCATTTTATATGGCCGAATTGCCCTTCTAATTAACAAAATGACATATAAAATGACCGAATTGCCCTTCTCATTAACATAAAAATGGATGAAGTTAACCCAGTGGACCAAAATGGCAACGGTGAAACCTTTTAGGACCCACAGATAAAAAATGAAACTTGACTAAATTGGCAAAATGGCCCAAACCACAGCGACTAAAATGACATTTAACTCAAAAAAAATTACAATACTAAAAAAAACGGGCTAAACTTAAAAAAGATTATAATAATAAAAAAACCGGAAATAAAAAAGGAACATTACTAAAAAAATAAAAAAAAGATGATAATCTAAAGGCCGTATTTTTCTCGAAGTTTTTGGCAGTGCATTTGCGCAACGATCAACGCTTCGCCTTGGAGGTGATCGATCGGTTTGGACAAAAACTCTATGTCCTTTTACGTTTGCCTCGCCGCTTGCATCTCGTTAAATTTTTTGTTTTCGGCGACTCGTTCTTGCATAGTCTCCCAACGCTTGTGACCGAGGGCTCGAATGTCTTGGAGACATCGGTTCATCTCCTCGAAATCTCCCTTCAACTCGAGATCATCGGAAGACGACTCTACCGGCTTTTTCCCGGTTTTTTCCCTTTTCTTCTACCGGGCGGTCGGGCCAACTCTTTATCTTCCTCGTCAGCATCAAAATTAATATTTAAGTCGACGGTGCGCACATCGGAAGTGGGTGTTTCTGGGTCAACCGAGGATGACGTTTTCTACCGTTTAGCTTTACGTCTACTACTAGACGTCATGGTCGGTACGTTAGATCACTTTGGACTATTTTTTAGAAGCTCCCAACATCTATAGTACGTGAAAACGCCTCTAGTTTGGTCGAAATCTTCCATAGCCCTCGTTAAAATATTGACGTAAGGGCTTGAAAGAAGGGATTGGAGCCGCTCATGTCTAGTATTTGAGCATAGGAAAACACATTCGGATCCATCTCTTGAAAGTTAAAGTTTTGTTGCGGTGGGTGGTATTTGGCGATATGTGTTTGGGTTCCCGGGTCTTGACGGAACACCGAACGGGGGTTGGAAGAGATGCATGGTAAATAATTTTACAAAAGTTTGAAGAAGTAGAGAGAAAGCTAAAGAGCAAGTATGTAATTTTATAAAAATTGAGTGAAAAGTGGGGTATTTTATAGGGTAAAAGTGGGATTTAATAAAGGGATATTGGATTTTAATAATCCCAACTTTCACTAATTGGCCGACAATAATTCCAACTTTAAAAATTCCCTCTGACAATCCCAACTTGTAAGAATTTGGCCTCCATCGATCCTTTTCTAACTGAGTTAGTTTTTTTGTTGACGTGACAGTTTACGTGGCACAAACCTAGTTATTTGATGATGTGGCTGCTTATGTGGCACATACTTAGTGTTTGGATTTTAATAATCCCAACTTTCACCACCAACAATTACCACCACCATCACCATAAGCCGCCACCCACCACCAGCCGCCACCCACCACTACCACCAGCAGCCGCCACCCACCACTACCACTATCAGCCGCCACCACCAAAAAATAGGTGGGGTGGCAGCTGGTGGTGGTGGATGATGATGGTGGGTGGCGGCTGATGGTGGTGGTGCCGGCAGCTGAAGGTGGTGGTGGCGGCGGCTGTTGGGGGTGGCGGCGTTGATGGTGGGCGGTTGGTGGTGGCGGCTGATGGTGGTGGTGGTAGTTGTTGATGGTGGTGAAAGTTAGGATTATTAAAATCCAAACACTAAGCTTGTGCCACATAAGCAGCCACGTCATCAAATAACTAGGTTTGTGCCACGTAAGCTGTCACGTCAACAAGAAACTAACCCAGTTAGAAAAGGATCGATGGAGGCCAAATTCTTACAAGTTGGGATTGTCAGAGGGAATTTATAAAGTTGGGATTATTGCCGACCAATTGGTGAAAGTTAGGATTGTTAAAATCCAATATCCCTTTAATAAAAAAAGAAAATTATTTTTATTATTTTTTGACGTTGTTAAACGGTCTTCTTTGAAGAATGTGCGAATCCAGCATTTTTTTAAACAACGCGGGGGGGGGGTTGAAAAAAAATGCTAAAAACGCCTTGGGGGTGGGGGGCATGTTTGGGCGTGGTTGGAGAAGAAAAACGCCAAAATTTAAACCACCGCGGGTGGTCTTAGAGGAAAACAAAATATTTTCCACTACTTTGATGACCCCCCCATTCCCTAAAGAACATGTAGATTCGCCCATAAAAGCGTGCATTCTTGTTTAACAAGTATTACTTAAAGTTAGTTTTTTGGTGTTGGATGAAGCTGACCGGATGTTGGACATGGGATTTGAACCTCAGATCAGGAAATTGTTAAGGAGGTGCTAGCTCACACCATCAGACACTTCCACTCAGTCAAAGGAGGTCCACGAAATTCTCTAAAGTTTGTGATCTATAGCTACTCATGTTCATACTCAAGGAATCTTTGCTGAAAATGAAAATGTTTAGTCTTAAATCTAATGCTTGGCGCACGTCTATGCTTTTATTCTTGATGTTTTCTGAAAATTTATGTTAGCGTTTCTATTGTTTACGTAAAATAAAAGTCTTGACTTTTAAAGTCAAACAAGATAAATTGATAGATTTGGTCAACTAGAACAAGCACCAAACATATGCACATAATTTTCTGCTCCCTGTGGTTGAGGCGGACTGCTAAGGTTTTCAAAGGGATTGTGAAATCGGATTGCAAGGCGGTGGAGGAATAAAGGAAAAATTACAGTTTTGTCTTTTATCTTAACACAATTTTACAGACGGTGTTTTTTTCAAGAATCTTGACAGCTTTTGCCCTTTATAGGGAAAATTGTTGCACGTCTTGTCCTTTAACCCTAACCCAGTTAGTTTTTCTTGTTAAGTCTGGTCATGTGCCTTGCACATAGGGTATTCTTGTCATTTCATCACACCAGAGACTATAGTATAAATAAGTTACACTTGGAGACTATTTTGTAAAAGAAATAAAAAGAGATAAATAAAAATTACCCTCTCTCTCTTTCAAACTTCTCACTCTTATCTCTCTAATCTCTTCCTTTTCAAACATCTGAACTCTTCTCTCTCTAATCTCTCTCTTTCTTTCAAACATCTACACAAGATCTGAGGAGTTCGGCTGTGGAGGAGTGGTTGTGGGCGGTGGCGTAGGGTGACAATGATGATGATGTTGGGCGGTTGGGTGGACGGTGGTGCTTGGGTGTTTGGTTGGGGTGGGGCAGAGATGATGTTGGTGGTAGATGTGTGGGGCGGCGACGGATGATTGTGGTGTGTGGTGAGTGGGGATGGGTGGTAGAATGTTAGATGTGTGGGCGACGATGGATGGTTGTGGTGAGAGGTGGTGGTGTCGTCTCTGGCATCATCATCCACCGCCCAAGACCCATCGCGATCACCTAGATCTCAAGACCAATATTCAAAGCTGGCACCCAAAAGACCAAACTGTTGATGAATGCATCAGATATCTTTTACGAGATAATTCTTCTGCATATATCGAATTTTATTATGTAAATCCACAAAACTAAAATCTGGTTGAATTATAAAACACATCATGATTAATTTGGCAAGCAACTTGTTCACCTTGAACATGTCGACAAGGAGATGGGTTGATGAGAGATATTAGGAAGAGTTGCAGAGAGAGATAGAGAGAGAGATTTTAATTTTGATAAAGATATCAAAATTTTAAATTCTTTTTGTTTTATATATTAAAAAGATATATAAATAAATGGGTTAAAGACTAAACTACCCCTGTTTGACTAGAAATAACTAACTGAGTTAGGGGCAAATGACGTAACGTGCAACAATTTTCTCTATAAAGGGTAAAAGCTGTCAAGATTCGTTGAAAAAGACACCGACTGTAAAATAATGTTAAGATAAAGATAAAACGTGTATTTTTCTAAGATAAAAGAAGCATCAATTTCCTTTCCTGTGTTGCTTTATTTTGCTTTTTAGTTTTGGCTCTCTTAGCAGCTTGCTAAGGAGCTTTGTTTTGTATGTTGATTTTGTTTGTTTAAAAAAATAAAAAATAAAAAAAATGAAGATAATTGTTTTTTGTTGTAAGTGTTATGCTATCCATTTAAATGGCATTAACCAAATTTATCTGGATGTCGTTTTACGTGCATTATTTGTGTCGCTGGTATATGTATCATTTGTTATATTTAAAGGTGAACCCGACCGCAACGCGGCAGGCATTTCTTCTAGATGTGAACTAAAATTTACTTTAGTCTGATATAATAATAATAATTTTCTAGCAAACTACCTCCAAATTGAACCATGAAGTATAAATCTGATGTAAACCTTTAAATACAATTCAATTAAATGTACATTTAATCGTAGAGAAAAACATTTACATTAATTTCAGTAATGTTAAAACTTATAAGGGAGGGTTTTAGAAAGGAATTTATAGCCTAGTGGCATCTTAGGGGTGAGATAAAGCTTTGAGACTAATAGGTCCTGGGTTCGATTCTCACACGGTGGGTTTTCTCATATTTATTGGGTTTCCTCCTGAATCGGTGAGACATTGTTGCTAGTGGAGATGGATATGATCGGGTGGTTCCGCCGTTGACACGATGATACTCCGGTAGTCTGTCAGTGATTCAAATTTGCCGTTTAAAAAAAAAAAAAAAGACAAGAATTTATGAAAAATAAATGTATAATTAATGAGATCATTCTCATCTACGCTTAAATATTAATCTTTACCGGGTGATTGAAGATTATAGTCCAAAATATAGAGATTTAATTCGTAATCAATATTATAGTCCAATATAGTCATTGAAGATTATAGTCAGCTAATTACGTAATTAGTTACAAATGATCCCTCAAATAATTTGGAACTATGATGACCAAATTAGAGATTCAATTCCCTTGACTATATACGGAAACTAGGTTAATATCCGCGTTAAACGCGGCTTCAAAAAAGAAAATCCAATTATCTATGTTCATATTTAATGTTATGTAAAAACACATACATTGGAAGAAAAAAAATTATTAAAATCCCGGGAAAAATTTCCTTGTACACCACATTAGTTGTTTTATAGATAGTTATGGGTGTTGGTGTGCGGCTCTTTTTATGCTTCCGGCTTGAGTTATTAAATGCTTAAGGGAAATAGTCTTCGAACACATTAATAGCCTCGCCTGAGCAATAGAATAGGTGTCAAAAAGATTGCAATCGAACACCAGACAACTCCAAAACCAAGCACCTGTTACCACCACTTTTGTGTGCCGATAAACCAAATTACCACCAACAATCTGCAAGCGAAAAATCATGTAAAATACTTGGTGAGCTTCATCCTAGCATAATACAAAACAAAGAAAACAACACAAGTGTTACAAATCTTCTAAATCCAAACCTAGTAAGTTACTTTACAAGGTTTGATTGGGCAATTGTTTTTTTATATTTCTGGATGTTACGAATCTTTATCAGGCAAGAAATATAATTTAGGCTCATACTTACAATGTGACCATTTACTACTTCAATATTAGTATAATAACGAGTTTTCTTGTAATACTTCAAGTTGACTTCTTAAATGTTCAAGTAACTCAAAGTCCTCCTTTTTAACCCCAGCCATTGCCATCATTTCTGTCATGAGGTTCCCCTAATTCCGTACCCTAGAAAACCAATGCGAAAAATTAGTGTGTATGTGTCTTAGAAAACCAATTAAACCAATGCGAAAAATTAGTGTATGTATGGATCCTACATATGAAGATAATAGTTTCTCTCTCTTAAAGACCTTGAAAACAGAGACTATTACTTAGCCTCGAACAAAAAGGGATAATATAAATACATTTCTCCGGGTTGGAAAGCGTCGGTTGGGTCTACCCGATATACTTTTCGTCGAGACTCTTTTTTTATAGAAAAAAGTGTTTCCTGTATATCAAAAACCATATCACTTTAATAAAATTTAAATGTTTTAATAACATGATTAAGAGGTGATATGCATCAAAATAGCCTGTCAACTTTTAAAATGGTTCACTCATTTGACTTGTTTCCTTCTAAACTAATGTTTTGTTTTACCTTTTTACCACTTTGACTCATCAAAGATAAACATAACTTGAATCAACCCATTTATAAGTAAATATGTTGAGATTACTTTAATGGTAAAAATATATTAATGACCCACTCATTCTTCTTAAGAAGCTACATTGCAGAATAAATAAACTTTAGAGCAATGTATCTAATAGGATAGAACAAATATATAACTAACTTTTTTTTATGTTATTTGAATATTCATCATAACTTACATAATAGATTCGTAACAATAAGAATGAGTACCGTGAAAGATACAATTGTTGAAGTCAATATCTCAAAAAAGAAGATATCTAAAGGAAAAGAAAAATAATAAACCCTTTAGGCGATAAGATTGCAGATAACAATATAACTCAAATTTTAACAACCAACAACCAAATTCATAAAACCAAACTTTCAGTTTAAAAGGTTTAATCTCAATTGTATAGCTAAGGTTTCTGCTAATGAAAGAACTATTTTTTTTTCTTTTTGTAGATTATTATTAATAATTATAATTAACTAATATATTTGAGAGTACCCTTTAGTGACAATTTTTTGTTTCACCCGTTTTAGATATGCATACATCGTTTTTAACCATTTCCCCATATAGTTTTATGTCAAAAACCCTAGACATCGATCAACCATTTTCCCCAAATAGTTTATGTCAAAAACCCTAGAAATTAATCGATGTAATTTTGAAAAATATTTTTGTAACCGTTTTCCCCAAATAGATTTATGCCAAAAACCCTAGAAATCGATTAGTAACAAACGAAAACAATCTGTGAGATAAACCTGGTTTGCTTGGAATTGGGCTGAAAAACAACAATCTTGATCGATGGGTAACAGAGATCTGGATAACAGGGGAAGCATGAGGACAGAGGCAAAGTGAAATCAAAATAGGGTTAAGAGGAAGAAGGAAATCTGATAAATAGGAAGACTTTTTTCTGCCAAAAAACAATTCTCAATTCTCATGAACATCATTGTTCTATAGATGAACATTTAAAAACCCATCGATACTGAAACCCTAGAATTAGCCAAACAACCATACAATAATCTATTTCATGTAGAAAAAAAATAATAAAAACTTACCAAGAACGGCCGCATCTTTGTGTTTTCGTATACAACACTTCGAATGGAGACATAATTTCTCACACAATCGACGATCTTGTGGCATCTTCAATGTTGTTTCATTAATCAACACGAGATCGATATTTGAAAGGAGTTTATGAGAATATTGTGGGCTTCAATATTATGGGTTCTTCAATTTGTGGCGGCCTTCAGTCTTATGGGTATATTGTAGCGTTTCCATGTGACGGGATTGTGTTTAGGGTTTTCAGTTAGATGAAAGAGAAAAAAGGGATATTACCGCCTATGATGATTGAGAGAGACAGAATGATGAGATTTAGGTTAATAAGGATTCTTACGAGACAAGCTTTCTACTTTAGGTAAGTTAATAATTGAATCGGGTATAATTCATTTGCTAATCGGGTGATCTAGATTTGTGTCACATCCAACCGATGTGGAAACATCGGGATGAGACGAACAAATTGCTCAAAACGTCATAAAACTACTTTGCGACAATATTTAATAATGCAAATTTCATTGATACTAAATTGGTAATACAATGGTTTAGAAATGAAAATACGACAAGTTTCAAATGACAAAGCAACATAGAACAAAATACATGAAATTAAAACTAGGTATGTATCTAATCCACCCTAACATGTTTCTTCATCGGCATCAACTTAGTTTCCTGCAACATGTATTAAAATAATATATATCAACAAAAGTTGCAAGCATACAAGTTTGTTACATAGCATAATAGTGAATAAAGTTTGTCTCATATCCAACATGGCAACATTGTTTATAATTGTCATAACATACTAAACATGTGCTCTTATACGTCAATCCATAGTCTAACGCAATTGTGATTACCCAACATCGTCATAAAATGGGTGTGTTATTAGTTTACTTAACAATACCACAAGTATACGGGCGGGCGTTACTCCTATAGCGCTATATTTGTTAAGGTTGGCTAGCAAAGTTAATGAGCATATAACACAAGTCTAACATAGCATGCATGGTTCAAGTATATAAACAAGTATCATGTTGTAACGGATAGAGTAAATTTGTAAGCGAGTTTTTATTGTGTTTTGTACATGTTGCACCCAAAATATTTAATAGGTAGAAATGGGATCGAGTATACTCACGGTTTTGCAAGCTTATCCGACTTGAATTCCGAGAGTGTTTGATTGATTATCTTGGAGCACCTTGTCCTTCTACAAGAAGTAACAAGGCGTATGAGTATTGGGAGTTAACGGAAGATTATAGATTCAGAGTTAAAATAACGTGAAAATAGTATTATGAAAATAATCATCCTATACTCATAACACTTGTTTTTGACACTATATAAACCTCAAGGGTTTGGTGTGTTTCATGGATTCGAAGACCCAATAGAATCGTAACAAGTGTATGGTCTTTAGATGATGTAACGAGTTTCTTAACAAGTAACTATTAAGTTATTATTAAGTCTTTGTTACATAGTCATATATATATATATACTTAGATAAGGTACTTAAAATATAAATCAAGCATGAGGTAGAAGATCAAAGTCTCCATTTAGGCACCTCTTTGTGTCATAGATTTCATGCATGAGGTAGGAAGAACAAGCTTCCATTTAGGCACCTCAAAGGTTCACCACTACACTTGTGTCATAAACACAAGGAGGGTCATGAACAAGTTTAATATTAAGAAGAAATGGAATACATGGTTATCATCATACCAAGTAGCCAAGTAAGCGACAACCCGATGAGCCGACATCGACACAAGTTGAAGGCTAGACGGGGTTGTGTTACTTTCATCTAGCAAACCACTTTGGGATGGTGATGAGAAATCATCAAGTAGTGTGTGGATTCTCATTTAGGATAGCCCAAGCTAGTCCATACATCACACATTCATCAAGACTAATCTTGAACACTACTTGTGGGTGTAAACCCTAATAAAAACAGAATGTTTGTGAGGTTTTAACCTCTAGTTTAATATGTCTCAGCCTTGTTTTTAAGCCCAACTAACCATTCATTTGATTATGAGCATTAGGACATAGGTTTGAGATGAGAAAACTTAAGTTTAGTTAGTTTAACAAAGTTTAGAATCAAAACAGAAAGTTTAGTTCACTTTGGAGCCTTGTGGTGAAGTTCCAGGTCTGGATTCTCCAAGAAGAACCCAAGGAATCATACCCAAGGTTGTTCCAAGTGTTTTGAAAGAAGAATGAATGAAAAAGATGAAGTATAAGTGAGGTTATGCTCACTTTTGCAACTTCTAGTGAATCTGCCTTGCTACTGATTTCTCAGCTGGATTTAGAGTGTTTGAGGGAGAGATTAGAGTGTTTGCAAAGTGGAGGAAGTGTGGAGGAGGCTTAGGCTTTATAGGAAGTGATTACGGTTAAGTTTGGTGAGCATTCAATGTAAGAAGCACAATCCTACAAACACCAAAATTTCCCAATCCGTACCAGATCAAGCTTTCTGTGGATTTCACCTTCTGGCGGGGCGAGAGAAGAAAAGGGAAAACGCTCGCGGCCTGCGAAAGGGTAAATTCCCCAAATTTCATGGATTTTTGACATTTTTAGTCCCTGAAGTTTGTTTTTGATAGTTTTAAGGTGTTTTTCGCATAAAAAGGCATAGATAAGGGTTATTTATGTAATGTAAGCACAATAACGAGTGTTAACAAACATGATCAAGTATATGAATTGCGAATAAGTATTGTCCAAATGATGTACAATTCATGTACGTCACATATTTCAAGTATATCAAGCGTTTATGCGCATTGTGGTTTAAGTAGCATATATGTAGAATATAAACGAGTTTAACATGGTAAAATAGAACACGCGTTTCATTATGATTCAAGTCTCTGAATAATGATTACAAGGGTTTCCAAAACTAGAATACGACATGACCTTTCTAAATATGGAAAGTATGAAAACGCACGACGTTACAATTTGATAAACATATTATAGGGTAGGGATGTATTTAGGCGGAAAAAGTTATGTGAGGTGAAACCAGGGGGTGACATGTGTCCCTTAATGTTTTCTTTTATTATATATATAGTACTATTTGTTTTTCCAGTCATTCTTTAGCAACCTAAGCTCAACCAAATACTACTTAATTAGACAGCTCATCATATCAAACATTGAGAATGGATATCCGCTAATCCTCAGTCGATGACGCACTTAAACCAATCTATTGGTACCCTGTAAGCAGCCACGAACTGCTGTTGGTTACCACACACATTCTCTTCCTTGCACTGATACACACAATCATTGAACACAATTATGTTAATTGGTAACAACAATTGAAGAAGCTGTGTTGGAATCAAGAACACAATATTTCGAATATGTGAAGTATGTTACGAGGGCAAATGAATGGATAACAAAATAATGAAATGAATGCCAAAATATTGGTGACTAGAACATGACCCAGCATATACATATGATCACAGTTATTAGATGGTTAAGAGTTCGGTTGGTTGTTTGGTGACAAAAAAACCACTTGGAAACTGTCGAAATAACTATCAATATTGTCCTAATATGTGTAGTAGCATAGTGTCGATATTGACATACAAACCTACAATATAGTGTTCAATAATAAAACATAAGTATAAATAAGTTTATCTTCCAACACACCTGCAGTCCAAGTCCCAGCAACAGCCACCGCAACATCCTCCACGCCATTTTCGAGTTGTGACGCTGCCTGCTCTTACTCGCAGTCTTGTTCTTCAGTCGAAACAACATACTTAGCTGTTCATGTGGCTAGTTGTGCATGAGCGTTAGAGAATACGCGCTGCTGGTGCCATCCGTCCACCACCAGGTGCGGATCCGGGACCATCAGTGTCATGGTCATGATTCTGACACTGATTAACCAATAAACATATTTGAAGACTTTTATAATTAAATCTTTTATGATTAAATCTTGTAAAAACAAATATATATATATATATATATACACACACGATATGTCTGGTATAGCTCTATACGACGCATAATGCCCGCCTCATACCTAAAACATGCCACGTATAGGGCTATAGGTGGCGTATAAGGTTAGCAGCCAACCATAATCTGACAACATTCCCTGGAACATTCTCTTGGAACCAGGTTATACCTTATACGCCACATATAGCTTTATACATGGCGTATAGGGTTACCAAGGTGTGTAGAGAACCACATTGGGTGTTTCAGCATCTCAACCCTTTGTATTCAGTTTCTAATCATAGACAAAATATGTCACACCCCAGAAAATCGTATTGGAAGGCAAACATAGTGGTGACAGATGTTGGTAACCATTGGCGGTTTATAAAAACTTTATCTCCGTGGGATCAAATCAACGAGTCTTCCCCAAAAAGGTTTCAAAAACTTTATCTCCGTGGGATCACAAAGAGTCATGTAAGTAACTAATTTTAAGCATGTTATTTCCTAAAAACAATTATAAAACTATAAAAAATGGGGTAGTGAAGCTCACAAGTAAAATATAGTATAATTGCAATAATTTAACTATAAGCATGTTTTCCCCCAAAACATTCAAAAACAGTAAAATAGGGGCCGTGAAACTCACCTTCGAGAGCGTTAGTCCTAGCAATTATTTTCCACAAAGTCCACAAACAAAAGTGATCGACCCGTGTCCTAATCATAAGGTACACTTTAACGACCATTCTAATGTTCATATTTCCATATTCGAGCGAATTAATTTAAAAACACTTTTCGATCGTCCAAAAAGTACCTCTTTAAACACAAACACACAGATATATATATATATATATGTGTGTGTGTGTGTGTGTGTGTGTGAACATCATCACATAACACAAATCCCACGACCTTTTTGTAACATTAAAACACTTTCAAATCCTTTAAAAAATCAGATTACAAATCACATTTAGGTGTTTTGATCATAAAGACTTGAATCTTCTCAAACAATCACTTTTCAAGTCTTTATAATCCATCAAAAGTGTTCTGTTTAAGCATGAATCCATGAACATTATCAAACACATAATAAGCCTGGATCATCACATGCATGTGGTGATCCTTTCAAAATCACATATAATCCAAGTAACAAAACATCATATATACACACACATACACATATACACATATACGAGATACTCACACACACATATACTTTCCATAGTAACTTATTTAAGTAAACCTAACAATCTTTTAGATTTACCATTATTTAAATATAGATCATCATATGCATCTGGTGATCTATCAAAATCACACATTCATAAAAACTCAAAAAAACACATACATACACATACATCCATACGACACATACATACATCCATATATTCATCAAAGCTCCTTTTCTCAAAAGATCTTTATTTGATTTGTTTGTTTGAAAATCCATGTATATGCTGAACAACCTTATGAAGTAAACAAGATTTCAATGTTCAAGAATCTAAATGAAAAGGGAAATCCATACCCTTGAAGAACACTTGAAGAAATAAGATGAATGATGAGGTTTTCTTGAGTAAATCTTCAAAAATGACTAGTTTCTATTCACAATTTCTTCAAAAATTCAAGTGGGGTTTTACTAGTGATTTGAATGTTTTTGATAGTGTTTTAAGATGAAAATGGAGATGGTATAAAGGTGTGTGTGTGTTTCAGATAGATTAGGGAGAGAGAAGAGAGATTTGTGGTGTGGTGTCAAAATGTGAGTGTTTAGGTGACACATGATGGCTTGTTCACTTCTCAACACATGCAAATCTTACAAATGTATCTCATAAGCCTTTATGGCAGAGTTTTAGGTGGGTCCCACTTGGTTGGGTCGAAATTTTGGGAAGGCTATGGATTTCCCTTTAATTTTTATAAAAACCTCACTTAAAATTCATGTAAGTTTTATAAAAGAGTAAAATGCGCAGATAGTCCATGTGGTTTGGTAAAATTTCACCTTTAGTCCCCAACTTATAATGTTACATTCACACTCCCTGTGTTTGCTTGGTTGTTACTCGGTTAGTCCCTAGCATGGATGGATGTTAGTTTGTGGTGTTAAGTGAATGTGAATTGACAAAATTGCCCATCTAATATGTAAAATGTAATTTATGTTATTTTATTTTAATTTATTTGTGGAACCCACCCACTATCTACTTGTCTTCAACATTCACATACAACCACCATCTACTACATCTTTATCCATCTTTATCCTCAACCTACCACCTACTATCCACAATCATCAACAACCTCCACCATAAGCACCACCCCCATTCCTTCTTCATTCTCTGCAATCAAACGTCATCATACATTTGTCTTCCTTCACTTCAATCCAGATCAGAACCTGTATGACACCATACCGATCCAGTCCGCAATCGACGGAATCCACTATGACACTGGCGATGGAATCCATTATGATACCGTAACGGTCCAGTCCGCAATCGATGCATAGGATGTAGGGATTACAGGCGGTGGTTAGATTAACGACCAAGGGTTGGAGTTTGTGGTGAAATTTGATGTGAGGAAGAATGATGGTGGGTTGGAATCGGACCGGTGCGTGTGTTGGTAATGTCTATTGTCTAGGTCTTGGATCGAGTCTGTATGTTTAGAGCTTTTATTTGTTAGATTTGGAATTTTATTTAACATGTAAGTACAAGTTCGGCCGAAGTTAATGTCAGCTGATCAAGTTCGGCCGAACTTGATCTAGCTAAGACATACTTCGAGCGAACTTGTGAAGTCTATATATAGGTAGTCATAGATTTTCATTGTAACAACTTTGCGACTTTTACGGCGAAGCTTTGTCAGTTTGGATTTCAAGTTGTAACACTTTTGGACACTAATAAACTGACGATTAAACAGTAATTCTTGTGTATTTGGTTAACTTGTCATATAAATTCCGCATAGATACAAATTTAGGTTCCCGAGCTAAGGAGGACGGTCCTAACAAGTGGTATCAGAGCCTGGATATCCAAATTTGCTGGAATCAACACAAGAAACATTCTATTTCTACTCATTTCTACCATTTTTCTTAACTTTTTCACATAATTGATGAATTCATGGACAAAAATGGCTAAAATTTGAACATGTCATAGATAATCACTTAATTACAAACCCCTGAAAGTTTGAGAATCAAATTCAAATGAATTCATCTCGAAATTGTCAAAAAACCAAGTTTTTACACCCAACTTCGCTCGAACTTAACCAACAAGTTCGCTCGAACTTGATTAAAATCCTCAAATGTTGTTGATTATAACCATCTTCGCCCGAACTTTCTTGATTTTTCAGGAAAATTGGACTAAGTTCGACCGAACTTGTTCATTTCAGTTGAAATTTCTCATAAGTTCGCCCGAACTTGAAAGATAAACTTGGAAAATTTTCAAAACCAATCATAAGTTCGCTCGAACTTGAGTAATTCAGAAAATTCTTGAAAATTTCAATCAAGTTCCACAAAACTTGATATAAAACTGAAATTCTTGAAAATTTCATACAAGTTCGCCCGAACTTGTTGAAATTGAATCTGAAATTTGTTATCTGTACAAGTTCTACCGAACTTGTCAGTGCACTAATCAAGTTTTCAAGTTTTTGAACGTGTTTTCAGTTATACTTGTCTACTCTTCGTCATAGATCAAGATCAACACAATGCGTATATGACAGCTGTGGCTTCAACATCAAATGCCAATATGGTGAATCAAGTTAATCTGGATAATGAGATGGGAACGCCGGTGAAGCCACCGAAGCTTATGAGCATGGATGAGTATGAGGGGTGGAAGGAGAAATTCACGAACTAGGTTTAGGCTAACTTTTTCTATAGTTGGGTTATAGTTGAAATAGGATACACCTGGCCAAAGGATGAGCATGAGAATGATATTGGAATGGAGAAATTCTCAACCCAACAAAAGGAAGCTTATGTTGCAGAAAAGAAGATGATTAGTCTGATTCAGCAGTCTGTGAAAGAAGATATACTGATCTTACTACCAAAGTATACAACTGCACAACAACTGTGGAAGTCTTTGGGTGCGAAATACTTGGGGAGTGCTGAGATGATCAAGAGCAAGAAGGCTCTTATCATGAAAGAGTTTGACATTTTCACTATGATGAAAGGCGAGACGATGAAACAAATGATAGAACACTTCTGTCATTTGAAAGTTCAGATGAGAAGACATGATCTTCTTAAGACAGATGCAGAATATATTGATAAGCTGGTCGATGCACTACCGGAAGGAGAATGGACAACGTATCTAATGGTATTGAAGGAAAGTCCAAGCTGGGAATTTTTCAAGCTATCCACTTTTATCGACAAATTAGAAGGGCATGAGATGGAATTATTGAAAATTGCCAAGTCAAAGAATGCGAATGTTGTTCAAGATGTTGGACTTTATTACAAGAGTGGAGTTCAAGAAATTACGAGTCCAAAGATCCAGACAGCTTTCAGTGCGAATATGAATTCCTCGAATCATTCGTCACAGAATACTCAATCATATCCTAACTATGATCAGAGTCCTCCAAATGCATCATATTCGAGCACGAGTTCTAACTCACCATTTCAGAATCAGACAAATCAGAATAATCAATCGAATTCTGATCCGAACTTGTTTAGATGCAACATTGCAGTCAACCTAAACAATGTCTTCTCTGACCAAGTGGCTAAACAGCATATGGCACTTCTTGCTACAGTGCTAGAATCTTATGGGAGTTTAGTGGCTGGGAAGATCGGAAATCCAGAAATGACTGCTGAGGATTACGATCAAGTGGATGAGGAGGAGCTAGAGTTGATGGACATCAAATGGTCCTTAGCTTCGATTATACGGAGAGTTACCAAAATTTTGCATTAACTGGAAAAGACATTGGAAACTCGAGCAACAAGCTTAGATTCGACAAGACGAAAGTTACTTGCTTCAGATGCCGACAAAAAGGGCATTTCAAACGAGAGTGCAAGAATCCAGAAACAAGTGGCAACCGAAGTCCTTTCGGAGGCGGCAATGACTACTACAAGAAAGCATTGCAATACAAGCCCTTTCCGAGGAAAACTCAAGTGGAAGTCCAAGAGAAACCATCCAACACCGCAGAAAAAGTGATGGTTGCTTCTAATGAAGATGATGGCTTTGATTGGAACACTTATATTGCCAAGAAGACTTGAGTCGCTCTAATGGCTGAGATTGTGGAAGAGCAAGATACGTCTGTTGAGGATACAGCTCTGGAGAAGGCGATTCTGGAAGAATACATGCAACAAACAGAAGAAGAGGAGATCTATCATCATACGAGGATGTAGAGTGTTCTTTTTCCTAAAATTACTTCTAGTTTTGCAGGTTGCTTTGATGCAACATCTTTTGAGCATGTTATTGAAGAAGCGAAACCAGTGGTTGAGGAATGCATTAACATAACCAAGGAGATGAATGAGGAGAACCTCACTGAGATCGCAAACAAGCAATGATGGCAAATTTGACAAAGGTAGGTCCATAGGTAAAAGTAGTAGAAAAAGAGGTAGTAAAAGTGCAAATCGTGGAGGTTGAAAAACCTTGTACGAAATGTACTGAGTCATGTGCGCAATGCACCGAGAAATCTCAAATCATAAGTGAACTCAATGTGCATAACAACAATTTTAAATATGATTATCGCACAATGAAGGAAGCTTATGATAAAATGAAAGGAGATTACAACAGGCTTGATAAAAGCAACTTAGAACAACATGACACAATAAGAATGTTAAAAGCAACGGTAATGAAAAAACAAAATGCCATTAATATATACATCAATACCATTGCTAAAACAAAACAAGAACTTCAAGATATGACAATTGAAACCGAAAGGGTTCGACAGCTTTTGAAAAGCTATACCACGAATGCTTACGTCATCGATCATATTCTTCCAACGATTCTGTAGAAAGAAAATGTTCAGAAATCAAAAGGTAAGAAACGTGGGGATTATAGCAATGTTCCACCTCCCTTGTGTGAAAGTTATTGCCCAAGAAAGTTGAAGGGATGGAAAAGGCGCTCAATGTAGAGTTGTTAACCGAAAAGAAAAATGAGCTGCCTGAGAACATTGACATAACCTACACAAACGATGATAGTGAAGCAGTCGTAAACAAAGTGCTTGAAAGTGTTTTGGAGAGTAAATCTGATGATGGCAGCTTTGATAGCGCTAACTCAAGTTTGAACAGTTCTGAATCACAATCCAAAAATGACGATACATCATCAGAAGATAGCATAAGTGATGATCCTAACGTTGTCATGTACAAAGTTAAGGAATCTTATAGACTATATTTCGATGACAGTTTTCCGATTCGAAATGTGAAAGAAGATCAAATTGACAAATTGTTCAAACTCGTCGAAGTATCATCAGAGGATTTAGAGAGAAATGAGAAAATTTTTTACTAAAAACCTAAAAGAAATTATAATAACTACCGAAGGAATGGTGGTGATTTTCCTGGGAACATGAGAGCGGGTTTGGGTTTAGAGGTAGAAGATGAACCAAAAAAGAAACAAAAGTCACCATTTCATGAATACAAGAATAAAAACATGAATTTCATTTATGGGACAAACACGGTTCAAGAAGAGAATTTGATTGGAAAGCAATCAAATGATGAGTTTAAGAAAGAGAAAGAACTTCGTGATAAGGCTAAATCCACAAGTGGAGTAAAACCCACGAATGGACATTCTCATGATACTCGGACTTGCCTCAAATACAATGAAGTTGGTCACATTGCTCGCAAGTGTCCGAAATCAAAGCCTGTGTATCACCGAAGAAAGACAGTTTCAGATGATGAGAAACTTAAGCAACCAGAGATCGTAAAGCCGATCACGATCTTAAAACGAAACAATGAATCTAACTTTGAAGAGAAACCTAAAAGTGAATCGAAAATTGAGAAATCAACTTTTGAAAAAGGTGAATCTTCTAAATCAAATGAAAACAAATATTCAAAGTTTTATATCAAGAAAGCACGGGTTAAATCTCAAGCTTGGGTTGCAAAGAAAACTTCATCATCATCTGAAGTTGCAAAATCTGAGTCAGTCAAGATTGGTAATGACAAAGTGTCTGTATCAAGGATAAAACTGAAATTGACAAAGTTTTTCCTAAACTTTCAAAAGAAAAGAAGAAAGTCAAGTTTGAAAACCTAAATGTCGATGAAGTCTTAGATGTTGATTATGAATATCAGAGGGCTTATGAGGATGTTTATGAAGATTATTATCCTAAACCCAAGACCAAAAAGGCTTGGGTTGCACTTTTTCACTGAGTTGTTAACATGTGCAAGGTCTCCCAAGATCCATATTATCGAAGTGGATTATGGATAGCGGAGCTTCATGTCACATAACTAGGATGAAAGCACTACTCTTTGATATTAAAGCGATTAACGGAGGTTATGTAGGATTCGCTGGTAATCAAGGAGGTTGGATCGTGGCAGAAGGAAAGCTTTCAAATGGAGTGGTGTCGTTTTATCGGGTCAACTATATCGCCGAACTGGAGAACAATCTTCTCAATATTTCTCAGATTTGCGATAAGCAGTTTACCATTCATTTCAACAACAAGGAGTGCATGATTCTTAAGCCGGGCTTCAAGATACCGGATGAATGGATTCTGATGCGCGCTCCACGCGAAAATGATCTTTATGTGCTAGACATGAGTGTTACTACCACATCATCAAAGTCAGCTCAATATTTTGTAACTAAGGCCACAGAGAAGGATTCGATTCTATCGCACAGTAAGATGGGTCATATACACCTCAGGAAAATAAATTTTCTGGTTCACAATGACTTAGTCGAAGGGGTGAATCTTCAAAGCTTTCATATGACGGATCATTGTCTTGAATGCAAGAAAGGAAACCAGATTAAGAAGTCACATCCTAAGAAGATCCTTAACTCCATAAAGCTGCCGCTTGAACGATTACATATGGATCTTTTTGGTCTGGTGAATATTCGAAGTATATCCAGAGATCTTTATTGTATAGTCGTCACAGATGACTATTCAAGATATTCATGGGTTTTCTTCCAGGAGAGCAAAGACGAAACGTTCGATAATCTTGTAATTCTCTTCAAGAAGATTGATAATCTGTACCATCTCCCTGTTAGACGAATTCGAAGTGATAATGGTACGGAGTTCAAAATTACTCGGATGAAAGATTTTTGCAACGCTAAAGGAATTCTGCACGAATTTAGTGCACCTTACACTCCGCAACAGAATGGAGTAGCTGAGAGGAAGAATCGAACATTAATTGAAACAACAAGAACCATGCTTGCAGATTCCAAACTTCATGTTAGCTTCTGGAGTGAGGCGGTTGCAGGGGCATGCTACACATTGAACAGAGTCTTGACAGTCAAACCAACCAAGAAGACTTGCTTCGAGATGATTAACCGAAGGAAACCAAATCTTAAGTATCTAGAACCGTTTGGTGCACCTTGCACAATAATTGATTCGGAACGAAAGTTCGGTGCCAAAACGCTGGAAGGTTTCGTTGTCGGCTATGCTAGTCCGCTCAGGAGAGTTTACATTCCTACTTTGAGAAGAGTGGTCGAAGCACAACATGTTGATTGTTTTCAGTACACAACTCCTATTCAAAGAAAAGGCGATGCGTGATTGTTCAATTATCAAGATTTGTGGAAGTCATTCAACTTGCCAGAAGAGCCTTCAGAAGAAGATCTTGCAGCTCTTTATTATCTACAACAGTCGGTTACTCAGGAGTATATTTCAAGACCAATAGTGGTTAATCAACCTACTGTTGGATTATCGTCTTCTAGTGCAGGTCCGAGTAGTAGTGGTGTTCCAGTTGAACAAGTTTCTGAAGTAGAAGTAGCACCTACTACAACTCCAGCAAATGTTTCCACTGAACCAGGGAATGCTACTACAGAGCCTATTTTTTCTCAGAATCAGAATTTCGACTCTGATGAAGCTCCGACTTTCGATGATGATGGAGAATCTTCTTCTGACGAAGAATCTGAGCAGATAACAAGTATGTTAAATCAATCTGCTGGCCCAAGTAATCAAAATAAAACGTCTTCTAGTGCTCCTATAGTTGAAGCGGTGGTAGATCAAAATATCACTAATCAAGAGAATACTGTTGATGTTCCTAGTGAGGTGATGCCTAGGACCTATTCATACCACCCTTCGAACTCCATAATTGGTGAATTGCAAACTGGCGTGAGAATAAGGAGCCAGATTAACAAAGCTTTGAGTTGTTTCTATACTCATGTAGCTCCAATTCAAGAGTGTTGATACTATTCATGTTTCATATCCCAGGCTGAGCCAAAGAATGTTTCTGAAGCTTTAGGAGATGAAAATTGGGTGCAAGCGATGCAAGAAGAACTGCTACAGTTCGAAAAGCTAGGAGTATGGAAGCTTGTTGACCTGTCGGAGAATCAAAAAGCGATAGATACCAAATGGGTCTTCAAGTGCAAGCGCGATGATCGAGGAGTTATAGTACGCAAAAAGCTTGGCTCATTGTCAAGGGATTCCATCAACAGGAAGGAATAGATTATACAGAGGTATATGCACCAGTTGCAAGATTGGAGTCCATTCGCATTTTCCTTGCATTCGCTGCTTGGAAAGGATTTAAAGTGTACCAATTAGATGTGAAATCCGCTTTTCTATATGGTAAGCTACGTCGCCGGCCAACCTCCGGGTTTTGTCGATCCGCTGAACAAGAAGAAAGCTTATCTCCTGGATAAAGCACTATATGGTTTGCATCAGGCCCCGAGAGCCTGGTACGAGACGTTATCACAACATCTTGTCGGCAACGACTTTATCAGAGGAACAATGGATAGTACGCTCTTTACCATAGAAGTTGGAAGTCATTTGATTATCATACAAATCTATGTGGATGACATCATATTTGGTTCGACAAACGACGATCTTTGCAAAGAGTTTGAGAAAATCATGAAGAAGAAATTCGAAATGTCTTATATGGGCGAAATGAAATTCTTCCTCGGATTGCAAGTTGATCAATTGCCAGACGGTATTTTTATTCATCAAACTAAGTATGTTCATGACATCTTGAAGAAGTTTAAATGGAAAGCTCGAAGTCGTTATCTACTCCTCTTGCTCTCAATCACGAAATTTGCATTGATGAAACAGGAACCAAAGTTGATGATACTCTCTACAGGTCGATGATAGGATCACTCATGTATCTGACGGCATCCCGCCTAGATATCATGTATCCTACCTGCCTTTGCGCCAGATATCAGTCCAGCCCAAGAATCTCATACATGCAGATCGTGAAGCGAATTTTCAGATACTTGAAGGGATGTCCAAGCACCGGCTTGTGGTACCCGAAGAACGATAACTTCAATCTGACGGGGTACGCTGATTCTTATTTTGGTGTAGATAAATTGAATTCAAAATCAACTACAGCGGGTTGCCAGTTCTTCGAAACACGCTTGGTAACCTGGCGTTGTAAGAAACAGACTATGTTCGCTCTCTCTACTTGTGAAGCTGAGTATATCTCGGCCTCCAGCTGTTGTTCACATATTCTGTGGATTCAACAGCAGATGAGAGACTATGGTCTGCAATTTCTTGACACGCCGCTGTATGTTGATAATAAGGCAGCTATCGATATAACTAAAAATCCAGTTCATCACTCTTGAACAAAACATATCGAGATTCTATACCACTTTATTCGTAATTGCTACGAAAAGAAGTTGGTACAAATTGAGAAAATCCACACCGATGAACAAAAAGCTGATTAATACCAAACAATTTACTCTTTCACGGTTTAAATACTTAATGAGGATTAATGGTATGAAAAATCTTTTGACACGTGCGGAAGAAGAGGTTGAATATGGATCCGACAACAAGTTCTCGTGATCCTCATTGGTTTGTTATCTTTTTAGGATTAGAATTTATTAAAAACTAAAATACAAAAAAATGTTTTTGATTTTAGGGGGAGAAATACTACGCGAAAATACAAAAAACATATGAAAAACCAAAAAGTACAAAAACATGAAAAAGACAAAAAGAATTTTGTGTCAAAAGGGAAATGATAGTACATCAGTGGACTATCACAGTACGCTAAAGATTTGTAAAGTTCAAAAAGTGATAGACAAGTCTTACTGTAGATGTGTCGATAGGCTTTACACGTTCAGTAAATTGTTTCCGGGATATATACTAAATTTTACAACTGCTTAAATTGTGGATTAACATCTCTCGGATATATGGACTTAGTACTCCGAAATTTCGTTTGAGAGATTGCCTGATTCTGAGATACGAGGTCTTTATAGATGATTGATATTTGGGGTATATACAAGTTCTTCTGATTTTTCGGAAGCAATAGCCTAGAACTTCTATAATGCTTTTGCTATAGACCCTAAATCTGCAACAAAATTGAAAGATTCAAAAGATCAAATCAATTGCAGTGCTTAAAAGATTCATTAATTGGAACACACCTTAAAGTCGAGCCTTCATCTCTTTGTCGATACGGTGGTATTAACCTTAGCTCTCAAGGCTTCGCATAACCCAGATACAGATATCAATTACGCTATACTCACCTGTACGATGAAATCTAGGGAATCTTGATACGAGAGTATATTCTGAGATGGGAACCACAGTTGAGTCTAGTTTCATAAGTCTAACTAAGATATCTTGGAACAATTGAGGAATGTGTCGAAGTTTAAGTGGACAAGCATATCGACAATCTAGGTAAACAAGTTTAAAACTGAAAGTCATCATAAGGTCAACGGTATTGGTGATACGTCTCAATCAACTGATATGATCCTTAGACACGAATTCACAAAAATATGTCTGTAAATATGTTTGTACATAGCTTATTTGATTTCAGATTTAAACCCAAAAATATTTTCAATGTGTTTTAGCATAAACTTTCGAAAATTCAAAAAATAATTTGTTTCTACATTGTTTTCAAACAGCCAATGATAGAAAGCGGATCTTCGGAGTTCGGAATGGTGTTAAGTTGTTGGAATCTTGACGACAACGGGTTGGGAGCTAATCTATTAAATCAAAATACACGAAAAATGATGAAAAGTTCATTAACTTGAAACTTTAAAACTTGAAACTTTAAAGAAAACATCAGTTTGTTCATAACGTGTCAAACCGAGGTCATTAACTTGGACTCGGCAGACAAATCGGTTAACAGAGGTCATTAACTTGGACTTGGTCAACTGAGTGGATTTTCATAACTGGTAAACATGTGAAAGTTCAAGGTTAAAAATGAAAAATTTGAAAAGTTTGAATTTGGGCTTAACATAAGTTCGGCCGAAGTTCCATATTAAAAAAATGTTTAAAAGATGGCTGATCTTCGGGCGAAGTTATTATATAAAGTTTGAGATCTGAAAGCCAAGTTCACCCGAACTTGAAAGTATATAAGTAGTCAAGTTCGCTCAGAAATTCATTTCATCAAATACTCTGACTTCTAGCGAACTTAGTGCTTTTGAGTGAAAAATTGTGAGATTTCAAAATTGCAAGAATTGTGTCGTTGTGCTGCCCAATTTGATCCATAATATAAGTGATTGGCATACTTATGTTCATGGCTGAGGTATAACTTTCACGAATTATCCATGGATTGAACTTGAACGAACATGTTTGGACCAAACCTGTAAAATCTGTTAGATCTAGGTGTTAATTGAACAAATTAGTCGGTTAAAATGCTCAATAAACATGTAAATATGATAATCAAACCAGAATTTGATCTGAGGACATGATTATGTTTGTTGCAGGTATTTTGGAGATGACAACAAGTTCGCCCGAACTTGTTGTTGATGTTTTACATCAACTTCGGGCGAAGTTGTCTGACCCTGTGTAAAACTTGAAGGAATAAATAAGTTCGCCCGAACTTGTTTATAATCTGAAAAACCTGTAATGAATACAAGTTCGCTGAACTTGTGAATAAATGTCAAAATCTGTTTGTTTGTGCATGTTCGGCCAAAGTTGATTAATTTGTTTGAATTGGTATGTTTTGACATCCAAGTTCGTCCGAACTTGATGTTATGTTGTTGAAAATTGTCAATTTGTGCTAATTTATTTGAATCTTTTGTCCGCAGAATATCAAGCTGTCGTTCAACAAGTTTCATAATACTTGTATATCGCTTGACGAGAAGATTTATCCGATGCTGTCTGCTTTTCTGAGATCTTGAAGTTTTTAGGGCGTATTCCGATAACGAAGGCGATCACAGATAAGCATGTTGTATACAGATCGCACGTCTATCTCTTCTGGAACGTAGCATTATACGACGAGGCGAACAAAGTTATAAAGTCTGCAGTTCGAGTAGGCAATAAAGATAAGGAACTTTTGATCACATAAGCTATCATATGAAGGGTGTTAGAGTTTAATGATGATGAAAGTGGTCCGATAAGCTTTGAAGGGAGGATGGTCAAGGGTTGCTTCTTCCGTATGGGCTACAAAGGTCACGCGAACGAACCAACAATGAAGAAAGGAAGTGTGCCTCTACCGTACAAGCTTTTGATTCACGCCATTATTCATGCTTTTAGCCATAGAAAAGCAGGGCTCGATGACATCCAAGATTACATGGCTTGCATGGTTACTGCTTTGGTTCTAAACAAGAAGTTTAACTTTTCAAGAGTGGTCTTCAAGTTTATGTCAAAGAACATGGGAACAGACAGATTGGTTTTATATCCAAGGTTCGTTCAGATGTTAATCGATGAGAAGTTTAAGGATATTGTGAAAGATCCGAACGGTATTCTATACTTAAGCCACATGGATGAAACGATGCTGAAGAAGCTAAAGATATATCCGAAGCAAGACTCTGCTCCTGTTGCAAAACCAGTTTTTGGAGCCATATCTGATGAACATTACGTCGCGCCACCAGAGAACAAATGGAGTAAAGAAGGCAGTGGTGATGAAAAAGATGAAGTTGAGCAATTAACAAACTTCAAAGAGAAACGTGGTGATTGGTATATCAAACGTGTGGTGGTAGTTGAAAAGCAGAAGCGCAAAAGGGCGTCAAAGAAAGCCGATACTATGCTTGTTGATGAACCTGAGATTGAAGAAAATGTTCAAAATGTTGAGGGTTCTAGCGCTGCGGCAAATGTTGAAAGTCAAGAAAAGGATGATGAGGTTATATCCGCGACTTCAGTTAAAGATGATGAATCGTATGAAGATCTAATTGATGTGAGTATAAAAGAAGCAGAAAAGGAAAAAGAGCAAGAAAGATTGAAAAAGCTCGGTGAGGATTTATACTAACCGTCTGTTGAAGAGGCTTCTAATTTAGAACGTCCTAAGAAAAGTCTAAGCGCTCAAAATATAAAGCTGGAGATTTAAAGAAAGCTACAGGCTCTCCAAGCACACGTGGCAGGAAGAAAACTCAAAGTCGCAGATATCTGAGTCAAACTAAGAAAGGAGTTACACAAGAACCTCCTGTTTCTGAATTGCAAGAGATTCCGATTATAGAGTCTGTTATTCCTCCAGCTACTACAACTGAAGAACCACCTTTTGTCACTGTTGAAGTTCCTGTTCAAGTTACACCTCAATCAATACCAAAGTCTGCAGCAAAAGCTCCACAAAAGTCAAGACAATCAACTCCTCAAAGCACAAGAGCAAGAGATTTTAAAGATGCTTTCGGTGATATTCCAGATACATTACAC
Organism: Scalesia atractyloides; assembly: GCA_947069175.1. Taxonomy (NCBI): domain Eukaryota; kingdom Viridiplantae; phylum Streptophyta; class Magnoliopsida; order Asterales; family Asteraceae; genus Scalesia; species Scalesia atractyloides. The sequence goes on from CAMTDV010000019.1 coordinate 53,563,914, forward strand.
ATCCTTTCACAGTTGAAGATCTTTCAGGCTGGTTTGAAGACATTCCAATAAACTAGAGAAAAGACTCAAAGATTTGGAAGAAAAAGCTAAGCAGAACGAAGTCGATAAAGCAGCTCTTGAAAAGAAACTAAAGCATAGTGATGTTGAAAAGGAGATTCAGCAAGACAAAGTAAAGTTTCTGGAAGACGATCGTGGATACTTGAAAGCTATGGTCGAAAGCTTGGGTGCTGCAAATGCTAAGCTAGAGAAAGAGATAGCAGAGTTGAGATCTGAATGAGATATGAATGATAGAAGATTTACAAGGCTGCAGAAAGTATTTACTAACAGCTTGGGCATCGACTTTAATGCAGAATATGATAGACTTGATGTTCAAGAGGCTAAACAGAAAGCTGTAAAAGAGTTAGCAGAACACGGTAAAGGCAAAGGGGTGATTGATGATATTCCTAAATCTTCAGAGGAGCCTATTATAGAAAAAGTTGTTGAATCTGAGAAAGCTCCTGAAACAGAGATTATTCATGAAGTTGTTCCTGAAAAGATTGTTGATACTCAGGAAGCAGAACAGAAAGATGACGAAGAGGAAGAAGATAAAGATGAAAACGATGACGACCCTGCCGGTGATGATACTAACGATAATTCAGATCATAATGTGATGACAATGATGATCAGGGGGCATTGGTCTAAAAGTTGACTCTACGAAAGTACATATAGAGTTTGATTACGAATCCCTAATCAACAATGATGCTAACATGGAAGATGTTCAAAGTAAGAGGGAGTCCACAAAGCAAACAGGGCAACAAGATGTTGATGTTTCTGAAGCTATCATTGCTATTCCTGTTGCTGCTGTACACGAAAAGTCGTTGATGATAAGGTTGGATCAAAATATTGAGGAAGGGTAGTTCGTACATGATTATACAAAGGAAGAATTGGCCAGAATGTTTGAAGTTGATGCTGATTCATTTGAGTTCTTTCGAAGAAGAATTGGTCAACATTAAAACTTTTGAACCAAAAGAGTATGTGTACAAACATGTGGCTGAAGCTGATGATTATGATCGTGTGATATTTGAAGATTCTGATGATGATGACGAAGCTGAAAAGTATTCTAATCTCAACATTGACAAATTTACAACGATTGAAGATGTGATGAGTTAGACAGATGTTGATTTATTGAAACAAAAGATCGATGAAGTTGTGAAGACAGGCAACATACCGAAACGTTATTCTAAAGAGTAGATTGCCGAGGCTAAAAGATCGTGGTTTAAAGAAATGCCCAAGGAAAGAAAGTTCAAAAGGCCACTAACGTTCTTTACACGAGACAAAGATGTTTCTCTGGGTGACATTCTGAGTTGGGGATGGATACGAGATCTTGATGTTTATGCCATAAAGAGATAATTCGGGGTTCAGTACTTCCGACATTTGACAGACATTAAGACATTGCCGTTTTGGGATGTAGAAGAGTTGGTACAAACAAGGAATATAAGTCTGCAAATGAAGTTTAATGAACAAAGACTCTGGAGGGTGATAAAGTTTGAAGCGTCGAGAGGTTTTGAGTTATGGAAGCCGTTTATTCCTAAACGCAGAATAAAGATCAACAAGAAAACGGGTGAAAAAGATATTACGTTAGTGATGAAGCGTCCACGAGCTATGAAGAATATGCCACTGAAGCCCACTGAACATGATTTTCATCCTTACTTTCTGTGGTGGCAAATGGACCCAGAAACATGTGAAGCGGTAATTGTGTTGCGTGCTGATGATACATGGGATATAACGAAAGAAAAAGATCCAGAACCGATAGAACGAAGGAGGATTTGGGGGCTGTGGAGAAAATACGAATACTAGACCCGATGTGGCTAGTTAATTGCTCGAAGGAAGATATAAACTGCTTGTTCTTCAACAAGATATGCTTCGATAAACGTGAAGAAATCCAAGCGAAGCAATACCAAGGTGTGATTAACGTTTGCTATGCACATGGTATTAATTCAGGGCACATGTGGGAATCGAGATGGAGAGAGCTTGAAAGAGAAGAGTTCTTGAAGGAAGAAAAGCGTATTGAAAAGATTCACGAAAGGGGTAAGGAGGCAAGAATCAGAAGATTCCAATTCAAGAAGTGGGCACCTTCTACTGACCAAACGCCGATTCCTAAGCAAAGAAGACGTTGAAAGCCGTACAAGAACTTCTTTGAAAGATGTTAGAGATTGAAGACTGATCAAGACGCTTCGACAATATCCAAGGGGGAGTCTGTTGATGCATAATGTTATTGTCTAGGTCTTGGATAGAGTCTGTATGTTTAGAGCTTGTATTTGTTAGCCTTGGAATTTTATTTAACATGTAAGTACAAGTTCGGACGAAGTTAATGTCAGCTGATCAAGTTCGGCCGAACTTGATCTAGCTAAGACATACTTCGAGCGAACTTGTGAAGTCTATATATAGGTAGTCATGGATTTTCATTGTAACAACTTTGCGACTTCTACGGCGAAGCTCTGTCAGTTTGGATTTCAAGTTGTAATACTTTTGGACATTAATAAACTGACGATTAAACAGTAATTCTTGTGTATTTGGTTAACTTATCATATAAATTCTGCATATATAGACAATAGATACAAATTTAGGTTCCCGAGTGAGGAGGACGGTCCTAACAGTTGGTGATAAGTGTAGGCCGGGCACTTGTTGGACTTTTTAGGTTGAAGAATGTTAAGCTTAGGGATGTTAGGTTACATGAACCTGCTTATTAGTGGTATCTACGTTCTCTATGTAAAACACACACGGATAGTTGTTAGATGTGTGCATACACATTTGAGATTTTAACTAGCTAAAAGTGATGGATGAGGGTAGAAATTACAGATTGATTGTAGAATTGCTACTGTTAGATTGTTACTGATTGTGAATTAAGCGTATAGATTGCGCTTATTCTAATTTATGATGTAACTTGTAATTACAGCTTGCATTTGGTTATAATACACACATAAACGCAGGTGGGTTTCCGGATTCGTGATGGGGATAAAGATGGAAAACCAATGGGTTGTTGATTGTGGTTTGAGAAAAAGGGTGGAGATGAGTGCAAGAAGATCAAGGGTTTTAGGATTTTGATTGAGGGATTTAGTGAAGGTGGTTGCAGGTGGTGATTTGGTAGTTGCAAGCGGTGTAGGAAGAAGAGATGAAACTGACGTGGGGCCCACAAGGTTTTTTAATTAAATTGTTTTTGTTATTTAGGTGGGTCCACTTAGTGTTTTAGTTTTTATTTTTAATAGCAAGGGCATTTTAGTCAATTTACATCTCCTTAACACTAAACTAACCTCCATCCATGCCAGGGACTATTTGAGTAACAACCGAGTAAATCACAGGGAGTATGAATGTCATTTTTAAAAGTTGGGGACTAAAATTTTACCAAACCACAGGGACTATTCGTACATTTCACGCTTTATAAAAATTAAGTGTGTTTTAGGTGGTTTTCCAATCTAATTATTATCAAAATAATTACTCCTACCAAATACCAATTTTTCGAGCTAATAATAATTAATTTTGGTGCTAGCCGACGTATCGCGTTTTAAAAGTGCGTCGAAGTGTCATACACGTGCAGTTTCTGAGCAACGCGAACCAAAAACCATCAACTATGTTTTATTATTATTTTCACTTATAATACATTATTTTAAGCTATTCCGAGCTTCTTTGCAAATTTAGGACTTTTCATTTTAACCGGGTCATCACCAATATTCGTTTCGCAGTTTAAATTGCTATGCGATAAGTAAATTTCTAAATTTACCAACCTTAATTCCTACATAATTTGGGCTTGCTAGACTTTAAATGACTCTAGTTAATACCAAATTACGTCAAATAATGCATAATTTGTAACAAGTAAGTTTTATTTTAGTACGGATAATAAACGAAAAATGTCGAAAAATGTCGGATGTCACATAATATTGGCCTTTAATTAAGTTTTTTCAATTTTCTTAAATTCCGTTTTACTAGATTCCACGGTAATCATCGGCGGATGGGGCTTTTCGGTGAATGTTAACGATACTCATCTGTGTAGTAGTAAGATACTGGTAACAATGATATATGTATTTGATACTTGGTGTTTTGGTTCTTTTCTTTTGGGTCTTTTTCTTAGAGGTTCTTGTGATGTTTCTTGTGCATGTACCATCTCTAGTCTTAAAAAACACCACTACATATTCTTAGACGATACAATGAACGCACGATCCAAATTGAATCCATGGTTACCATTAATTGTGGATTATGAACTAAATGCTTTTAAGGTAATTGTTTGCTTAAAAAACTTGGTCAAAAGCAATAATGTTATATCCACTTCAATTCCTTTGTTTTATATAAATGAAGTTTTCGACTTGACTAATAGTTCAAGAAAAATATTTAACTGAATTCAAGACAGAGCCCACAATTGAAAAACTTTGATTGACAAAAGTCATATTGACCTAGACCTCATTTCAAAGGCTAGAAGTGACCAGGGACCAAGCATTATCATTGGTGTGGGTCAGTGGGTATGTGGTGAAGCATATACCACCCTCACTAACTTATACACTTACTCACAGCCTATGACACAGATAGATGTATGCCCACATGTTCATTGCAAATTTAGTTAACCAATGCCTATAAAGCAAACTTCAAAGCAAAAAAGGTGATAGAATATTTAAAAGTGATTAGCACTAAGTTAAGTGGAACAAAGTCTCTTGAGTACTTGATTGAGAGCCTGGGATTATACTACATTATCTTTCTTTGTGGCAGTATGCTCATATTATTTTATGCTGACCTACTGTGCCGCATGTACCTTAGTCTCCTCTTTTAAGATTTAGCTTCATAATAATGTAATACTATATATGTTAGTACAAAGTGACTCCCATGGTGGTGGGTTGCTTGCGGTTTGGGGACCATGCTACCCCTAGGGCACACTTTAGAGACATTGGGAGCCGAATCTGTGTCTTGGACAGGCACCCATGCGACCTGAACGTGCACTCCAATGTTGTACTTGGTTCAGTGTGTCTAGGTTTCATGTATCACGTTCATATTATGTGTTTGTTTTCCTCATCTTATTACATCACTTTACAACTTATGTTTTATTTCTTTCTTGGTGAACATAGTAGGTGTAACTAGTCTATATGATCCATGCAAAAAAAAGCCCCAACTTTTTGTTAGTATTTAACTTAAATACATGAAAGTGTTTAATTAATTTGGTCTTTATTTAAAAGAAGAATTCAACTCCATGTAAGTGTAAGAATAACCAAGGATGTTGAAAATTTAGGCAACTCCATTATATAATTAACTATGATTTAATTAGGAACATTTTGCATGATTTTGGGGGGGGGGGGGGGGGGGGGGGGGGGGACGGGACTTATCCATCTTCTATAAGTGGTCATTGCCACTAGTAATGAAGAAAAGTTCTAAAAAATCTAAACATGTAACAGATGACTTTGATACTCAACACCATTAGGAACGGTGATGAGTTGTACTTATCACGACCAGGAAAGATGATGAGTAGACATGTCTAATTAGTCTGACAACGTTGTACTAAAATATCTGATGGAGCTAGGTGCTTAAGTAGTTATCACCATTCACAACAAGGATGGATGATCCCATTGTAAATGTTGATGAAAAATCTCCACCCTTGTGATTAAGGGTCATGTATTTTGAGCCCCTCTTTATGCAAAAAAAATATATATTAAACTAGTGAGTTTTTAGCATCAACAAAATAGTTGCCTTAATAATTTTCTTTTCTGTTTACGTTTTGTACGTGGCTATTGTTGTGCCGTTTTCTTGTTGAGGGCGTCTCTTCTCAACAATTTGGGTATCGTGTATGTTCTAACGTACATGTAGAACACGTTGAAAAGTTGATGGCACATGTAATATTATTGTAAGATAGATTTGAAGGAAACAAAAGTGATTAAACTTGTCACTATGTTTTTTTGTGTTGTCTTATTTCGCAATAGCTTTCTATACAAATATTAGGCTACTATGATTTCAAAAATAAACCTATTTTCTTCCATAACAACTGTTAACTTGAACACATCACAATTTGTATTGTAATAATTACTAGTAATAATTACTAGTAATACTGTCACTACTAATAACACTAATATTAATATTAGTAGTTATAATGATGCTACTTTAATAATACTATTACCATAATATTAATAGTATACTAATACCAAGATTAATATTGATCTTAATAGTAATAACAATGATGATTACAACTAAGAATGCTAATACATGATATGGGTTGAAGTTATTTTGTCATTACGAAATGGGGTTGTTTCGTTTGCTGGTGTTGGTGTCCTCACTGGAAAACAGCAAGTACCTGTTAGGGCTTGGGAAACGGCACCAAACACAGGATACATTCTTTTACTTTCTTTAACATCATCAACTCATACAAACCTAGTATTCATCAAACTCAAGTTTGATGTCTCCAAAGTCTAGTTAACTGTAGTTATCTGACACCCTAAAGTTTAATTAATTATATATTTATGTATGGTGGTGCCAGATATGTCATGTTATATTAGGATCTACACTGGCTTTATATACCTTTTATTTTCCTTTTTAGGCTGGTAGTGAACATCTTGACGTCCCACCAATGCACCCCACACCTCCACTATCTTCACTTTCTACATCACATCTCTCTCTTTTTTCTCAGTTTCAGGATCATCTTCTGATCTTCTCTTCCTCCATATGTTTCGAACACAAGACAAGGCAAGACAAGACGGTGATGCATTGATATCATCCTAGGTACGTATCATAGTACGAGGAGGGCCGCAAAGCAGGCTTAAAGCGACTGGTCAGTCTTATTACTTTTTAATCTCTTGCTTTCTGCCTTTTCTAGTCTTTAGCTTCGTCTTAACATCTGCATCTTTGCAACTGCGACGTTGTGGAAGAAACAGAAGCGTGATCGCCCTTTTGTTATATCTTTCGGGCCATTTACATCATGTTTTTAGTATCTATTGATTGATTTACTTTTGTAGTGACCTTTTTAAACATGAATACTAATTAGAACAGTAAATCAATAAAAAAAACCTAAGAAATACAAGAAAAAGCCATGGAAAATCAAAATCCATGAAAAGACTATAAATTAGCCTGCTAAAATCAAGAAAGATACCTAAGGTTATATGTATATTCACTTCACATGATATAGTTTGGTTACTTGTGCCCCATGTTTGAATCTGTTATTTGTCTAGATGCCATCAACCGCATATGGTACCATGATCGTTAATTTTGACTGAGCCCCATTTTACATTCCTACGGTTACATATAAATATATTACATATAAGATAATTGATTTTTAAACAATATTTCAACAAATTCTATAAAATTTTGCTCCCTTTTAAAACTTTTAACTTGAGGTGCTTACAAAAACTGGATTTTAATTGTACAGCTATAGTTATACGAACAAGTTTACATTCATACAATATACTTTATGACAAATATATTATTACAAATGAAATTGAGCTGATAAAAAATCATAAACAAATCATCTTATTACAATCTCTATAACTAATAAATACAAGAATTGGTTTTTCACGCTTCTTTCTCATATTTAATAATGATATTAAATAAAAATGATATTAAGGAATATGTTTTTAGATATTTTATATAATTTTAAATTAAAATAGTTAATATTTAATTATGGTTACTATTTAAGTTTCTACATAAATATTTTTTAGTCTACAAATAACTAAAAAACAAATTTCTTTTTTACTTACAAGATTCTCTTTAAGTCTTCAAATATTATCAAGTTTAAAATTATGCTTGTTAAAATATCAAAAAAGATATAATAATGATAATATTCGTTTTTATTCAAAAAAGAAATAATAATGACAATATTTGTTTTTATGAGAGATTTCCATTTTGTTTTGATTTTTTAATGTGGTTGGATGATTTGAATGGTAATAATACATTATGTCAAATAATAAAAAGAAGAGGTTGTATAAAGAAAAAAATCAACTTTTACCTTTAGAATTTAATTTGTATATGTATTTATATATTTAGTATTGCAATTTAAGCTAACTTAATGGCGCTAAAAGGATATTTAAAGTATTAAGTACACTTTAACTAAATTAATATTTATCAATTACGTAAAAGATCTAATACGAGTTGAAAAAATGTTTTTAAAATTAACTTAATAGAATTCATAACTATCATATCAAAGTTCTTTTTTACGACATATCTTGACAACTATATGTAGTTAACAAAGTACTCATTTTTTTTAACTGGTGTAATAGATGATTTTTTAACCTCTTCAATACATGAGTTTTTTAAGATATATATATATATATATATATATATAACATTATATTTATTCAACCTGTATAATATACGGATTCTAACCTAGTTAATAATAAACTGTTAAGTGTACCAATATATATTTAATGCGAAACAAAAATGTAGTTATATCTAGCGAACCAATTCAAGTATATATAACACTATGTTATCACCTATGATTGCTTCCCGGCTCGAGACGTTACTTATATTAAAAACTATTTATGATTAATATATACTTAAAATCATACAAAAAACATGACGTATTAAATGTCTTGGCTATCAAATAGTGCCTTGTGTGCACCTTTCTCGTGCGTGTCACGGGATGAAGCAAGGAATTTATATTAATGATTAATACATAATAAAAACCATACAAAGAAGATGACATATTAACATGTTCACTATAAACAAACTTATAAAGTTATTTATAAACTTTTTTCACATAAAGTTGTTAACAAACCTATAAACTTATTTACATACTTATAATTTACAATTGTACTAACATTTTAATGCTTAATAAACCAATAGAAAAATTAGTTAATTAATCCATTAAACACAAGTTAAGCCATTTGCTTAAATAAAGGCACCATACAACAATGGAACTACGGATTCAAAGATGATAATAAGTAAATTTTATTTGTGCATCAATACTATTTTAACCACTTAGACATGATAAATTAAACAAAAAAATAATTATTAATATATATATACACACACTCGCATTTGAATATAAACACATATTTTTTTATTTATCTTTTTTACCTTTAAACTAAAAATTAATAAATTAACCATAATATATATATATATATATATATATATATTATATATATATATATAGGATTAGGATCAAGGAAAACCACCCCGAGTTATGAGAACTTAGAGAGCTCAACCTTCCGGCGCGAGTTTCGACCCCATTTTTTTCACACCTTAGATTAAAATGTTAGAAAACACTGCCGTAAAAAGTATAATTTTTTTTCCGAAGTAGTGTTTTTCGGCCCCTTGTAAAAAGGTGATGACATAAGCATGACATCACCTTATACAACATTTACGACTGCCGTAAATGGAAAAAAAAAACAAGGTTTTTTTTAGAAAAGTTGATTTTTTAGGATTTTTGATAATTTTTTTTGAAAAAACCTTTCGTAAGGCCAAGTTCTCTAAGTTCTCACAACTCGTATGAGTTTTCATTTTACCCTAACCCTATAGACATATACACAAACATTTATAATTTTATATATACACACATTTGCAAAGCTTTATTGGAGTCGGGGTAGGCCGACCCTCACCAATTTTTCGCTCGTAGGGATAATTTTATCGAGATTTTTTGAATTTGATTTTATAGTATAAAATTATTTTTTAAAAGTCCGACCCCTACCATTTTGGATTTTGAGAGACCGGCTCCCACTGAGTTTTTTCAAGCTCCACCTCTGTATACACACATAGCATACACCTCCATCACCACCACCACCACTGCCGCCGCCACGACGACCCCGTCTTTCTCATCACTCGTATGTCATCTCCCCTCGTCGACCCGTTGTACCAAATAAGAGTACCACTCGTCTCTCCCGTCGTACCAAACATCATTAATTTATTATTATTTTTATTTAAAGGTAAATATAGAAAATTAAAAAATATAAGTGTATAAACATATAAACGTGTGCATGTGTGTATATATATATATGTGTGTGTGCGCGTATCTTTATATATGTAGATGTATATATTCTATTTATAATTATTTTTATTTTTTTATCTAAAGATAAAAATAAATTTGTAAAATTTAAAAAAAAAATGAAAAGTGTCAAAATCGTCTGGCGTTTGAGAATTGCCAAAAGCGTCCATTAAAGTTAACAATACATTTTAGCTAAGTTAGTTATTTGGATGCAAATGACAACAAAAAGGAAACCTTGGGGATTCAGTTACAAAAAAAGTTTCATTTTTAAAGAACTGACATGACAAAAGTGACCGAAGCTCAGGGACGATTTTGACATTTTACTCTAATTTTTATTATGATAGTTCGAATTTGTGCAACATAATTACACTAGTTCTTTGAACACTTCATATGCTAAGTTCTATTTATATATGATCATGCTCTTGTCCGTATACATGTATATGTGCGCGTGCGCCCTCCACACATAAACAAATTTTGTTTATTTATACAATTTTAGATATGGGCAAGTTATGTATATGTTATATTATGTCTATATAACCTATATGTGTAGATAAACATTTAAATATAAAAAAAAACATATGAACAAGTTAGTTTAATGACCTACGTGTAGATAACGATAAAGGATAAACATTCAAATATAAAAACAAAAAAAATATATGAAAAAGTTAGTTTAATGGCCTTTTATCTACACAATATATGAAAAATATAGTGTATGTATGAACTAAAATAAAAATATGTAAAAAATAATTAAACAATATAGATTTGTTTTCTTAGGCTATAGGGTATGATCATGACCCTTACAACCATAATGACCGTCAGCGCTATGTACCCACCTCTAGTTCACCATCTAAAACCACTACCCTAAGTGAGGGTGTGGTCACGACCCAAACCACCATCCCCTTATATAATTTATTTTTTTTTTGTCTAAAGAAAAAGGAAAGAAAATTTTAAAAATGGAAACTAGGACCATGGTTGCCATGGTTTAATCCATGGGAACCATGGTGAATTAAACAAGGGGGTGATATAGTCTTCTATTAGTAATCTTTATTGAACTATACCTTTAATATAGAAACCAAATTTTGCTATTTTAACTAATAGATTACTTAAAACCTAAAAGTTTCTAACCAACAAATGTTTCTTATTAAGGATAGTGAAAGGAGAGAAACAAGATATGCAATACTGACTTTGAATGTTTTTATATGTTTCAAAACTTATAGATATCTCTTTATGTATACGGATAACATAATACATGATAATAATCAAGATCTAGCAAACTAATATAATAAATATAGAAAAAGATAGATAACTACCCTAACTTAGAGATATCGTAACCGACATTCCACCTCAAGCTAGTTTTTGGTCCTAATTCGATATTTAGCTTGAAAGATAAAGTTAACACTGACATTGATTCTTATCGTTGTTCTTGTAAGATCTTCATTCTCTATTTCAATCTTGCGTTATTGATTCTTCATCATTGCTGCAACTTTTACTACAAATTATAAATCTCAAGGTCAACACTTGATTTGTAATTTATTCTGGTTTTTAAAAATTATGATTGGTGTTTTGTTTTAATTTGTTGTTGTTTTTAAAATTATGGGTCGTGACGTCATTTGTAAAAAAGAAAAAAAGAAAATCTAAAACTGAATAACGAAAACAAAAATCAATATGCAAGTTCTGATATGAGAAATCCATACAAAATTAGACAAAATGCTAATCGTGGGCAACATTAATGTGGTTTTCTTAATAACCTTTCAAGCTTGATATAATGTTACTTATTTCCGTTGATTATCTTAATATAAAATCTTCACTACAGACTCAAACATTGATCCTTATGCAGGCTAAAAGATTCAGTTAGAATCAATAACAGTCTTGAAAGACTTGTGAACTTATTAGCAACTAAACACTTGTAATGGCATTATCAAAAAGTATAGACCTGGAAATCGAGGTCTACGAAGACAATGATTCAGACATTAGCAGCCAGGTTGATTCCAACATTTCAGTCCAAAAAACAACTCAATCTCCTGTCATGGGTAGCCTCAAAATACCAGAAACATCTTCGGTTTCCCTCGAATTGAATCTAACCTTCAACTCAAACATAGATAAGTTTGAACCAATAGACTGTAAAAGCACAAATGAAACCGACTCAAACGCGACACCTAGAGTTTTTCCTTGCAACTATTGCCCGAGAAAATTTTTCAGCTCGCAAGCTCTCGGGGGCCATCAGAACGCGCACAAAAGAGAGAGGATGCTTGCAAAGAGAGCTATGAGAATGGGTATTTTCTCAGAGAGGTATCCTAACCAGCTTGCAGCTTTTCCTTTACATGGAAATTCATTCAGATCTCTTCAAATTAGAGCTCATTCGTCGCAGCACCAAACATTCATCCTCATAGACATTCCAATGGATTTATGGGATTGCCTACATATGTGGAGGATGATGGACCTGATCAGCTTATTTGGCCAGGAAGCTTCCGTCAGGTGTCTGCAACCGGTGTTGAAGTCGATTCAGCGCTAGAAACGTCGCCACCTCAAATCGTGGAAGGGATCGAACCAGTTTATGGTGGTTATGCAACACCAGATCTTACTTTGAGACTTTAATTTAGTTCCTTGTTTCTTTGCATTGTAATTTATCACCCTTTAATTTATGTGGATCGTTGTTTGTACAGTTAACTAATACTAGGTGATGGATGGTATGTTGCAAGTTTGCATGTTTATTGTAAGCTCCTAAACTATGTCAATATGCAAGAGCTTTGCGAGGATTCTTGTGTTAGAAATCAGGCTCCAAAACCAACACTTGAACAAAAATATTTTGTGATCAAACCAAGATCGCAACTCTCTCTTTTATTGAATAAACTTGCATACCAATTACATGGACCCTAACCATCTGTATTTATATTAAATATATCTATATTTTATTTAAATATCTTCCTAAACATACTAGGACTCAAATTCGGTTTTAAAATATATGTTACGCGATGTTTTTCGGTTTGTAGAAATAGATATATAGATTATAGAAAATTTGGCCGCGAGGTTAAGAAACCATTTTTGGCCTGAATTTTGACGTACCAGTTGAAGAATTAATCCCTTCACATCCTAAGTCTAAGTGTTGTTTAGTCAATAGTTATTAGATAGTTATATTGTAAATAGAATAGATAAACAAGTGCGAGGACGGGAAGAGACTAAACGGAAGTATATAACCTACATCTGAATGAAGCGACACATCCCTAAGGACACAACTCTTCACAATCGGCGGCAATATCACAGGAACAAGGAGACGTGACTTTTCATTCAAGAGACGTGACTTTTCAAGTAAGAGATACGTCTATTCACTCGCACCTCTTGGATTAGTATAAAATAGAGCATTAGATTTCAATTGTAAATCATACTCATGTATAAACATTCAATTTATATGCAAGTTATTTCATTGTAATAGAGATCAAAGATCATGTGCTGAGCAACAATTGGTACAAGAGCATCAGGCTCTAAGCATCGCAATCTAAGGCAAGGAATCGCAGGAAGTAATTCGCGATCAGGTTTCATCAATTTTATTTTTCATTGCAAATTAGTTTTGGTTCAGAAGTCGAACCAGATTCAAAGTCCAGGGTTTTGATTTCATGGTTATATTGCGAATTAGATAAGTCATAGGAATTCAGTATTACGCGTTTCAGTTATTCATGGGTTATAAATTACAAGGTTTATTGAATTCAAGGGATTTGAATTTTACCGGTACAGTGGTTCGTATTGGCGGTTAGGAAATTTTAAGAAACAAGAAAGTAAGGTTGTTTGATTTTAAGTTTTGTTAAAGTGAAAATCGTTTGGTTAGAAATCATGTCAGGAACAACCAGACCCAATCAATAAATTGTAATTCAAAAGGAAGAAAGTTCTTTTTCTAATTTCAATGCCCAATTTTGCAATCTACAAATTACAAGATTTGGGCAATTTGGAGAAAAAATATTAGAAGCGAATGACTTTGAGAAACGATTGAACCGTTAGAAAATACAAATCCGGATATAAGGAAAGATAAGTCAGCAATCACATATTTGTTCCAAGCAATAACATAAGATGTTATATTGCAAGTTGCAACTTGTAAACTTGTAAAGGAAATTTGGAACATGTTAAAAACAAGACACGTTAGCATTGATCGAGTATAAAGGCTCGCTTGCATACAATCATGTCAAAGTTTGAGTTATTAAAAATGAAGGAAGACGACACTGTGGACTCTCAAAAATTTTGTTACACGTGCAAGTGAATTCGGGACAACACTGAGTTAACTGACTTTTTGGTACGCCACTCCTAAACGTCGTTCCAGATAGATTCTTCAGATTGTCCCCTCTATGGAACAATACTCCTATTTATATACGATGACACTAGAAAAAGCAGTTGGAACACTAAAGACTTACAAAGAGAGACTTAGATTAAAGAGAGGAGGCCCAGAAGATAGCCAAGACGGATTGATGTTTACACATCAAGACAACAATTCTGGCAGAGGAAGACAATTTGGAAACCCGTGGGCGTGGTAGGTTCAACCAACCATGTGGAAACTGGTGAGACAATAAAGACAAGTAAATCACTAAGAGTAAAGGATTTTCATTAGGCCTAGAGGTGGAAATTCTAGGAATTAGAGAAAGTTTGCAAGGAACCAAAAATACCCAAGTAAGATCTAGTGCTTTAAGTGTCAGAAGTTCAAACACTTTAAAAGAGACTGTCCCAGAAAGAAGTCATTCAAGAACACTCAAATCTCGTCGATGAAGATGAAGTACTAACATTGCTAATGACAACTAAGAAGAAAATATTGTTCAAGAAAGGGTTATGCTAAACGAAGAACACATAGAACCAACAAGGTATGCCATAGAAGATGAAAGTGTATGGTACTTAGACAACGGGGCAAACAACCATGACATGTGTGCGAAGTCACTTTAGAGATTAGATGAAAAGGTAATTGGTCAAGTACGCTTTGGTGACGGGTTGCACGTAGAGATTAAAGGCATAAGTTCAATACTACTAGAATGTCAGAATTAAGAACATAAAATTATTTCTCAAGTATATACATTCCAATATCGAGCCTCGGACAAATCATAGAAATTGGTTGCAAAGTGGTTATGGACGGCGATATGCTAATCGTGATAGAAATAGAAAGTAACTTATGCGAGTCAGGAGAATGAAGAACATGCTATTCAAGGTTAAGTTGAAGATTGGAAAGCCAATCTGCTTGCTCTCAAACACCAAAGATTTAGCATGGTTATGGCATGTAAGGTTAGGCCATATATATTTTAATGCTATTAAAGAAATGACTTGAAAGAACTTGGTACATGGAATTCCTCGAATAAGTCATGCCATTCAAATTTGTGACATGTGCTTATTAGGGAAACATAATAGGACACCATTTCCAAATCAGGCGAAATTCATATCCTTAAAACCTCTAGATTTAGTCTATGGAGATCTGTTTGGTCCTATATCCCACCAACACATGCTGGGAAGAAGTATATATTATTTACTTGTAGATGACTGCACTCGCTACACGTGGGCATATTTACTAACTTCCAAGGATCAAGCATTTGAAACTTTCAAGGAGTTCAAAGAAAAGGTGGAGACAGATTCACAAACAAAGTTAAAGATGCTAAGTTCATATAGAGAAGGAGAATTCACATCGGTTGAATTCAATCAGTACGGCAAAGATAACGACATAGCAAGAGAACTTACATCACCATATTCCCAACAACAAAATGAAGTACTAGAAAGAAGAAACATGACAATGTTATCCACTACTCGCAGTATATTAAAGGAAATGAACATGCCATAGAATTTTTGGGGTGAAGCGATACCACATGCAATATATGTACTAAGCAGGGTTCCAACGATAGCCTTGCTGAACAAGACACCATATGAAGCATTGAAAGGAAGAAAGCCAAATCCTGAACACCCTAAGGTTTTTGGATGCACTACATAAGGTAAGGTACTACCGTTTCAACAAAATAAGTTCGATGATAAAACCATGCCTATGGTATATCTTGGAATAGAAGAAGGATCAAAGGAGTTTAGATTATTTGATTCAACAAAGAACAAGATATGTGTTAGTAGAGATGTAAAGTTCATGTAAGGTCAACCGTGGAATTGGAATACTTACATGGAAGGGGTAGATTCAGGGAATCCTGAATGGAGAAACTTCATCATTCAAGAAAATGACAACCCACCAGAGTTAGAAGAAGAAGCACCAAGTAGTCCTGATAGTAGTGAGCCACACCATAAAGATTCAGAAGTGGATCAGTCAGAAAACAACCCGGACTCCTACGTGACTCCACCAGCATACTCGTACAATCCGAACTCATCAAGAAGATGCAACAGTATATCAACAAGTAGAGGTCCATCTACATCAGAAAGTACAACCAGGAGTATTAGTGACACTCCACTAAGAAGTCTTGAAGAACTATATGATGAAACGTAGAAAATTCAAGTAGATCCACATAAATTACTACTTGGTGAAGAAGAACCAAGGAATTACAAGGAAGCATCCATTGACAACAAATGGATTGAAACAACGACGACTGAGTTAGACCTTATAAACACGAATAACACTTGGAAATTGACAGAATTGCCAAGAGATCATCGGGTAATAGGATTAAAGTGGGTATTCAAGACTAAGAAAGATGCAAACGGAAAAGTCATCAGACTCAGAGCAAGACTGGTAGCAAAAGGTTATGTTTAACAACATGGTATAGATTTTGATGAAGTATTTGCACCAGTGGCACGCATCAAGACAGTTTGACTAATGTTGGCTTTAGCAACATATCATGGTTGGGAGGTACATCACTTGGATGTTATGTATGCATTCCTACATGGAGATCTCCAGAAAGAGGTCTATGTCTCACAACCGGAAGGATTCGTAAAGCCAGGAGATGAAGGAAAAGTTTACGGACTATTAAAAGCACTGTATGGATTAAGACAAGCACCACGTGCTTGGAACATGAGGTTAGATCAAACCATAAAGTCACTTAACTTCAAGAAGTGCACTCTAGAACATGCAATCTATACAAGGACAAGTAAGATTTCTACACTAATTGTTGGAGTTTATATTCATGATTTGATAGTCACTGGAACTTCATGGAAGGAGATAGATATTTTTAAGTCTCATATGGAGAAGAAGTGAAATGAGCGATCTAGGATTGCTAGCATACTATCTAGGAATAGAAGTTACTCAAGCAGGGGTGAGATAGCCATAAAGCAAACATGGTATATAAACAAGAAACTCAAGGACGCTAATATGTTAACCTGCAACGAAAGAAATATTCCTATGTATTCAGGAACACAGTTAACAAGACTAAAGAAATAGATCTAGTATATGCAATACATTACAGAAGCCTGATTAGTTCTCTTAGGTACTTATTGTGACACCATACTATTTAGAGTCTATACCGTACTAGTGTAACACGTGTTAACAATGAATAAAGACATTATTTAATTTGATTTGATCTTAATTAATGGTATTTGATGTGTTGGCAAGTCCAAACTTTATTTAAAATTATGTTGGCAAAAACAAGATATAAGCTTATCACGTAACAGACAAAATGCGAAACCAACGTTGGTGACAACTTGGTTAATGTTAAAATCCTAAAAATATACTTTTATGATTAAAATTATATTTTTAATTATATCCGTGAGGAAAGTTTAAGTGAAACGCTTTAAAACACTGTTTTGTGATTTTAGTCGCGTACTTCGCAACACCACACGTATCTTACAAAATTTAAGCGGCAATGCAAGTCAAGGAAAATAAAATATTGTTAAACAATATTGTGGCAAGCTAATTTCTACAAATTAATAAAAATAACATTCAAATGCATAAAAACCATAGTAGGTAGTTTTTCAGTACGTGATACTCGAAATTGGCACACATATGATGCTTTTACGCAATTTTAAAGCGTGATACGTCAACTAACACCAAATTGGTTATTATTGGCTAGAAATATTAGTATTTGGTAGGAAAAATTGGGATAATAATTAGATTGGAAAACTACCTAAAACACACCTAATTTTTATAAAACATGCATAGATTTTTATAAGAAAATGAGGTTTTGATAAAATTAAAAAGGGGGATCCATTCCCACCCTAAAATTTCGGTCCAAGGAGGGTCCCATCCCCTTGAAAATTAGATTTTTGATGTTTAAATAAGTGGACGAATGGCACCCATGCATTCAAGTTCTTACAACAAGCCATACACCTCACTTCTCCTCTCCCCAACCGTCCACCTACATGCACACATCTCATTCACATTTTTATTTTCATCTCTTGAAAAGAACCTAAACTCTCTCAAACTCCATGGAGAACTCTTGAAGGTTTGAAGAAATCGAAGAGTTTTAAGATAGTTTGAAGGTTTTACTAGCAAACCCTCACATTTTCTTTCATAATCTTCATGTATACTTCAAGGGTATGAACTCCCATTTATATTATGAGTCTTTAAAAGTTTGAAACATGTTCGTTTTTACAAGATTGTTCACCAAACAAGTGAGTTTTCAAACAAATGGTAACCAAAGATCTTTTACAAAAATGAGAGTTTTGATGAAAATATGGATGCATGTATATGTCATGTAAGTGTGAATGTATGCATATGTGATCTTGAGTTTTAAGAAGGTGTGATTTTGATAGATCATCACATGCATGTGATGATCTATACTTGAATAATGATTAAATGTATGATTCGATCTAATGTTGATGCATGTTCATGTTAAAAGCTTGAAAGGTGTTTGCATGTATTATCAAAGTATATTTATGTGAAAATGAGTGTGATATAAGATGGAAAATATGAAAAATGGATCATTGGAAGTATATATATGTGTCGTGTATATATGTATACATGTATGAACATGTGGGATATGTTTACTAGTTCATAAAATGAATAGGATGTTGCATGTAATGATGTGAAAATGATTGATTAGATGTTGATATGAAGATGATTTGATGATGATATTATGTGTTGCATGAAAAATGATTTAAATCAGGTTGCATGCATGATAATATGATGATATAAAAGGTGTCATAAGTTTGATGGTCTTGCATGTTGTACATGAGGCTTAGAAAGTGCTAAAATAGATGAAATTGCAAGATTTATATGGCTTACATAAGATCTGTACTAATATGACTATTAGCATCAATTTATACAGTAAATAACATGTGTTGTGATAAAATACGAGGTCTTGATGATTTGGGATGGTTATAGTAAAGTTCGTACAAAACTATGCGTTAAATCGGTAAAAATCGACTTTTAAAGTGATTTTTGTGAAATTAATTTAGATTAGGTTATAAAATGATATTTTTATAACTAATATAAGTATTTAAACTTACATGAAGTATCTATGGTGTTTTGCTAGTCATACATGACTTTCAATGTCTAAAAACGTTAAAAACACAAAATATTTTGTTGCACGCAAAAATGGATTGTTTAGTTGTAATATGGATGTTGGTATGTGATATGTGGAATGATAAGTGTTAACATGATAGTAGGATGTAGGACTCTGCATGCATACTTGTATGATTAAAACGATAGTTTCGTTAAAAAGACACGTTAAAATGCAACTTATTTGTCAAGCATGAAAATTATACATAGGTTAACTTGCGAAGTTATTGCATGTATAAAATGCCCTAAAAATGATAAAAAAATATATAAGTTGGCGGAATACGTGCACTATGATGTTTAATGATATGTTAATGTTTGTGTAAATATGTTACAAAGCACAAATTGTAGATATATTGTACATAAACGGGTGTGATAACGGATAACATAATAAGGGTCACAAAATTGTAGATATATCATTCAAGTAGCAAGAATCATATATATATATATATATATATATATATATATATATATATTTTATATACATAAGGTTAGGATCATGTGAGAAGCACTAAGCTAATTGAGAAACTTGAGAAACATTCTGGACCATACATTTTCCCAAATCTTTTCATATATACATGTATGTATAGTTTAAATTGACTATATACATATGTGTATAATTCAATATGCATATATGTATATACTCAATTTTAAACTATACATATATGTATATTACAAGTTTCTCAAATAGGGTGGACTTCTCTTAGGATATCTACCCTATATATATACACACACACACACACACATATAGATATTATAAACACGCCAACATAAAGAAAATAAAGACTTTTCGAGAAAATCTCAAAGTTATGTTAACAATCTTAATTTTTGAGAAACTTAGGGATTTAAGAATATTTAGTTATTAAAGAATTCCTACTTGAAATTAGGACGTGTAGACTAATTTTGTGGAATTTGTGCTGTTGAAAACGCACCCAAAGGTGAGTGTCACTACCCCTCTTTTACTGGTTTATATAACGTTTTGGGGGAAGAACACGCCTTAAAAAGACATTACATGTTTTTATATAAAACATGCATTTAAATAAAATTTAATATATTTTCAAGAAAATATATTTGAAAATGATGTGTTGTGTTTTCGAGAAAAACATGGTTTTGGAATGTGAATGATATAAATTTTATTCGAGGAAAATGGGAATGAATTGAATATAAGTTGTTTCGGGGAGAAACAAGGAGGATTACAGTGTTTGAGGTAAGACGACTGTATAACATAAAAATATTTAAATCTAAGTTGTGACGAATTTGCCTGATCTCAAGAGGGTAGGTATCGGAATAGGCCTACGTCTCGACGGGGACTTCGGGGAATTCGTACAACGTAAAATATTAAATTTGTCATTTTAGTAAGATATATATTGTTCATGAGACAGGCACCGTAAGGGACTCGATTTGAGGCACTCTATGCAAATTTAGCCGTTTAATCATTAATACTAGTCTGCATTGAATCATTGGTAGATCTATTGGGTTGACAACCCCGTCGTGACCGGTAGCTCCGTGTCAAGTCAAGCGAAGAATTGATATTCTGTGATTGTCTAGTGTTGATTATAACCTATTATTAGTATATAGCTCATAGGCCTTGCAACCCTATGAATCTGAAAATTTGATGCTAGAAATTTAATATACATTTAAACCCTTAGGAAGATTATTTGTATCAAAGGTTTTGGGAAAACGCTTACGACCAGAGTTCTCTGACCCTTGGATTTTTAATAAGGAAATCTGATTGGACTTTCTTAAAATATATTTTGATATGAAATTCATACAAGAAAGCTTTTCCTTAGACAAATATGATTATAATTTGATATGTGAACTCACCAACCTATTTGTTTTGACACTTGATTTTTACGTGTTCTTCAGGTACATGGGTTTGGCTTCGGAATTTTGGCTTGTCTTGTCGTTGTTGATGCAGTTTTATTATAAACAATGTTTGGACAACTTTTAAAACTTTTTGGGACCGTTTGTATTAAGATCCATAGGGGATCAAACAACTAAGTTATTTTTGTGCTTATGTTTAAACTTTAAACTTTTGTTTTAATTAAGTTACATGTCCAAAATAATTATTGCATCGTCCACAAAGATATTCATGGGTACCAACCTCCGTCATTGCTACGTTTGTATTCCCGCTGCGACAAAATGGGGTGTGACACTTACACATACAGGACCAGATCTATGTTACTGGGTCAGTTTGCTCAGTAGATTCATGCAAGAACCAAAGGGCCATCACTTGAAGGTAGTCAAGCAAGTACTACGTTACATCAAAAGGAATCAAGGAGCATGGAATAATTTACAAGAAGCAAGGAGGGTGTAAGATTACAGGTTATAGTGATAGTAGTTATGGTGTTCCACTTTGGAGAATCACCTTTAACCTGGTGTAGACAAAAGCAACAAACAGTGGCACTATCGTCATGTTAATCTGAATTCATGGCAGCCACTGCAGCATGCAAGTATTATGGCATAAAAAGATTGTTAAGTGAAGTTACATACTAGAAAGAAGAAAAGATAACACTGAGGGTGGATAATATTTCTGCAATAGCACTCATTAAGAATCCGTCTTTCATGGAAGAAGCAAACACATAGACACATGCTATCATTCAAAAGAGAATGTGTAGAGAATGAACACATCAATGGAGAACTACAAAGGGCAGACATATCAACAAAGGCACTAGCAAGGGTCAAGTTTGCTACAATGCGAGAACTGCTCGTATTCAAGACCTACAACAAATCTAGGATGTTTGTGATTAGGTGGTGAATGAAGAACTAATCCCTTCACATCCTAAATCTAAGGGTTGTTTAGTAAATAGTTATTAGTTAGTTATATTGTAATAAGAATAGACAAACAAGCGTGAGGACTCGAAGTGACTAAACTACAGTTTATAACCTAAATCTAAATGAAGCGACACATCCTTAAGGACGCAACTCTTCACAATCTATGACAATATCACACGAACAAGGAGACATAACTTTTCAATCAAGAGACACATCTATAGACTCGTACCTCTTGGATTAGTATAAATAGGGCATTAGATTTCAATTGTAAATAATACACATGTACAAACATTCAGTTTATATGCAAGTTATTTCATTGTTCTAGAGATTAAAGATCAAGTTCTGGGCAACACCAATGGTGGAATTTTACTTGGAAAATGGTAGATAGCGCGGTACAACTAAGCAAGAATTTAAAAATATTTCATTATAGTTATATTGGTTATATAAACTTTTCAACCGTTTTTCGAATTGTGTTTTTAATTTTTTTTCAAAATAGTTTGATTATTATTTCCTTAAATATGGTTTCACGTCAAACATACACTAAAAAATCAGTTCAGCCGCAAGTTGTAGCTCAAGTAGGGGCTAAAGCTAAACTTATATAATTCTTTAAGAAACGAATATAGTAAATGGTCTCGAGGAAGTACTTAAAATAGAGAACTAGGGAGGTATCAATGAACCAATTTTTTTCATTGTGCTTCTGGAAGAGTTCAACAACTTTGATGTTTTGGCTTGATGGAAACAATGAGAATCCTAATTTCCTATTCTAGCGGTCATGACCCGTGATCTATTAAGCGTCCAAACTTCTATGATAGCTTCGAATTCCATTTTTTCTCTTAGTGACTAAGTTATATATATCTGAAGAACGAGGCTCACTCCAATGACGATGGAAATGTGCATTTGCTTGAAAACTACTTGGACGCGACAAACATACACAACATATAACAAATCTTAAAGAAGAATTATTGTGTAAAAACAAATACACAAGTACGAAGTATTAACTAGTTGGTTCCAATTTACGATGACAAACTCAGCTACAACGAATTGGTACACTCGACTAGTCCTGAAGGTGGATTTTGAACACTTAACAAAGACGATGAGGAAAATTATTAGATAACAGAAAAAACAATGTTTATTTTGTAGGTCCCTATCACACGTGGATCAATAACGAGATTGATGATCAACCAAGGGTGCAGAATCCCTTTGATAGATCAACGAATACAGAAACAAGCTATTTAGATGAAGAACACAATCAATCACTTAAAAACCATCTTCTATTGATTCTCCAACACAAGAGTTTACAATCAATTCAAGACACAAGAACTCTCACAAGCTATCTCTGTTTAATTCTCTCACACCCAATCTCACAGCCCCCCTCTGTGTAATTGTATCACTAACTCTCTAGACTCCCCAAAACCCTAATGCAAAACACGTTTATACACACATGTCTGCATACTGGGCTTTAGAATGGGCTAGGCCATTCTCCAAGCCCATTACAACTCTAAACAAGCTAAATACAAATGCTAAGCCCAATATAAGATACCCAAAGACTAAATTATTAAACTATTAAGCTGTTATCGCAGAATATGCACCAACAAACTCCCCCTTGACAATAGCTTCATAGTGTAACTTTGTCTTCAAGCACCTTGTGGTATTTTGGTCTTTGGATAGCTACAGCTACACACAGTTGTTGACATCAATAGAGTCCGCCTTAGCTTATGCTTCCAATCTCCAAAATCTTTATTCAATGTAGTTCAATGAGCTAGCAATCTCTTATTAGAAAAACTATCTTCAACTCTTCCATATCTCTTTTCAATGTAATAGAAGGTTCCTACCATGCATCTTCACACATTCTACACTTCATTTTGATAACTGCATCAATCTGTTGAGAAACACAAGCAAGTGTCTCGAATAAACCCATTAGTCTTTTTCACATTCAAGATAATCCAATATTTTATCTTATCATGCAAAAACAACCTGTCATTTCAAAACGGGAGACCTTTTAAAAAAGGAAAACTTTTTGGTATTTTTGATATTTTTCAAAACAACTAAACAAACTGAAAACTATTCACAATATATCTTTTTGTGAGAATCATGATCAAGAAGGTCATATCAGCTTAGCTAAATTGTTTCACACTATCATTTAATTATCTTAATTAATGTTGTGAATAGCATTCCAAGACGATTACCACTATTGTTTATCAACTTAAACAAAGCCACATGAACATTTCAAGTTCCATTACCTTGTGATACGATTAAATGTAATATTATACTGTGTACCAACGTATCCCACTTCCGGACATACCCCACGATAAAGGTATGTACAAAGCTTCCTCGTAGTAGGTGAGTATACTGAATTCATCCTTTTGATTTACAACGTCAGACCATTGGTGAACAGATCAGTACTATCGTACAGTTAAAGCGACCAATGTTGGTGTCTAACGAGGGTTAGGCAAATACCAAATATTAGTACGACTTATGATTTTTACACAGTTGGATGACTCTAAAGGAGAGTATCTTCAATTTATGGGTTTTTTGGCATTTTATTTAGCTCCTTTAAGATATTCAGGGTTGTGTCTAGGTCTGCATATATCTAGATACAACAAAATGACAACCCTAATATCCCAAGATAAAATAACAGTATAAAGACCCAAAACCTTGAATTTTTGCAATCTCTCAACGCAAGATTTAAGGTTATAAAACCATATTCCACTGATGTGTTACCCACTTCGTGCACAATTCGTTATGTTTATATCACATAGCAAGTTGATTATTTAATGTATCTTGTCTACTGGTACATCACAAGATGGATCTGCTACACTTAAAGCAATTTTAAGTTATGTTTCAGTGTGACAGTCTAACCTGCTAACCTGCTGATATACTTTCATTTCTTCTCTTTCACACCATGATATCTCATTATTGATGTTTCATTTTTTTCAGTGTTTTTTGTTTTTTTATTTTTATTTTAACTAGATCTTTGGTCATCAGAGTTCCAATAAACTCTCTGATTTTCAGACCTCTGAAAATTATTATCTCTAAAATTTCTTCTTCCACTATTAAACCCTGGACTTTGAAAAAAATTTGGATTATGTTGAACATATTAGTTACTAGAATCCTTATATTCGTTTCTTCTTTGAAAATTTTGATTACCAGAAATCTGGTATTGGTTCTAATATCCAAATTTTTATTTCGAGACTGATTTGATTTACCATAAAAATTGTTTGTTTTTAAAGAATTTCTTCTTGATTTATCAAATATTCCCGATGTTAAAGGTTTAGGTTGAAATCTAGCTTGATATGTATGATAACTTGGTTCTGCATTATTACTTGAACCAACACGATCCCATCCTTAACCTTTCCCCTAATTTTCTTAAAAGGACAACAACTCGCCACATGTTTTTTGTTGTGACATTTAAAACATGATATTTTCTTATAAACTTTCTTTTTATTTGATCCCTTTTTAAAAATTTTGACCTTTTTGTCTTTAGTATCCTCATCCAATTTATGAGGTGTACTATTAGACCTAACAGATTCTTTCAAGGAACTGGACTATTGGGCAAGTCCCCAGTTATCGGATCCACTACTTTTTGTGTAGTGGGTACAAAATCAGTTAGCTCATTTTCATTTGGTAAAAAAGAGTAGTCTTGATTCTTAGAGGGTGAAACATTAACAAACCCCACTCCCATCTTATCATTACTTCTTTTTAAACTTCTTTGAATGTGAGTCCTAACTAACGATAATTTCCGAATTTGTCTAACTTTCCATTAAGTTCAACAATTTTGTCTTGTGCAACGACCAATTCCCTGCACTTTTCAGAGAATTCATTAGTTTTATCCTCCCTAGTTTGACGAGCTAAATCAATGATCTCTAACATTTCATTGACTTTGTTTGTTAAATTCCTGGTTTCTTGTTCATTTGATTTGAGTTTATTTAAACAATTTAACTCCTTTTTAATCAAAAGAACATTTGACACTTTTTTTTAATTCAGCTAACAGAATTTTGTTTTGTTTGATAGTCTATCAACTTTACTTTGCAGTTTAGTGAAATTATGACAAATATGACTAACAGATTCTGATTCTACCTTTACCTCTGTTGTAAGTTCATTCACATCATCCACACACTTGATACTTCTGCATCTTTCTTCTCAATAGTCTCCTTCATTTCATTTGTCACAACATCTACTTTGCATCAGAAGCACGATTGCTTGTACTATGTCTTAAAGAAATCTGATAATGGTTTTCCAGAGCTTCCCACAGTTTTCAAGACGTCAGATACCCATGGAAAACTATAATTAATTTCCACAGGTAAGGATTTCTTTGTCAGTGCTAAAGCTCGATTCTCAGCATCAAACATCCGTTTCTCAGATTCTTGCATCTTCTCTTACCCAATCACCTTAATTCTCCCATCAACCTCATGTGTAGGAGGGATATAACTATCCACAACTCCACATTCTAGTATCTTCACTTTTCACAAATACCCTAAATTTCTCTTTCCGATCAGCATATTACAAACTTGCATCAGTTGTAGCGGATCATTAACAGTCGCATCTATATGTTTCATTTTACCCATTCTAAACATGCAGCTTAAAAGTATCAAATGGATTTTGGTTAACCTGGTTAAAAATCCAAATGAAACCTTTCAGCAGTCCCTTTCAGAATTTTATATCAAAACTCAGTTCGCTAAAACAATAAAAAACGATAAAAAATGCCTTCTCAGTCAACAATCTAAATAAATTGTTAATTTTCTTGGAATCCAGAGTCAAGGTATAAGTTTTAAATACTTTATTCGAATAAACCCTGAATGGTATAAACCTTGAACAACTTTAAATCCAGTGTGATTGATAAACCATGAACACTTTCCGAGTTTTTAAACCTGAACACTTCACAAACCCTGAACACTTTCACAAACTCCGAAGGCTTTCACAAAACCTGAAGGCTTTCACAAACCATGAAGGCTTTCACAAACTCTGAAGGCTTTCACAAACTCTGAACACTTTCACAAACCCTGAAGGTAAATTCAGAATCTAGTCTTAAGAGTATAAATCCGAAACTGTATACTAAGTGTTTAAATTCGTACAAGTTACTAAATTTGGAACACTTGTTTCTAAAATCTGGAATAATTAAATCCGGAATGCTACTCTTAAATTCAGAATGCTTGTTTAAGTCCGGAATATTTGTTCAAATTCAGGGCCAGTTTATTAAGTTCGGAATGAAGGATTAATCCAGAACTTTGTGATGAATTCGGAACTTGTGACAGATCCGAATCTTTTAGTATCCCGGAACAATCCGAAATTCCTAAAATCTGTGTGGTATTGGTAAATTGCAAAACTGTGACTTTACTGTAACGCAAATTTACCCACAAACTTAGGAAACCCAAAAAGCAAATTTCTTCAGACGACAAAAAATTTCTTCAAACAAAAACTTCACTCATGTAAAATCAATCGCGAACCATACAATAAGAGCAAATGCTTTATACCAATTGTAGGTTTCAATCACACGTGGATCGATAACGAGACTGATAATCAACCAAGGGTGCGAAATCCCATTGATAGATCAACATATACAAAACCACGTTATTCAGATGAAGAACACAATCAATCACTTTTAAACTGTCTTCTATTGATTATCCAACACAAGTGTTTACAACCAATTCAAGATACAAGCAATTCTCACATCATATCTCTATGTAATTCTCTTACACTAAATCTCTATTCTCTGTGTAATTGTATCACTAACTCTCTGGACTCCAATAACCCTAATGCAAAACATGTTTATATATTACATGTCTGCATATTGGGCTTTGGACTGGGCTAGGCCATTCTCGAAGCCCATTAAAACTCTAAACAAGCTAAACACAAATGCTAAGCCTAATATAAAATATCTAAAGACTAAACTATTAAACTATTAAGTTGTTGTCACTATAATGTGCACCAACATATTGAATGATTTTATGCATTGTGAGTTGTTAAATATGTTTAATATTATTTTATTTTTTTAACTTTTCCTAAAATAAATAGTAGTCGGTTAGTCGTCTAAAATAATCTAATTGGTTATATACGTTACATAGGTTACGGTCAAACAACCATGTGTTTGATTTTCATAACGATTTTAAGTCTTTATTAGTATATGTATGGGCTTATGGCATGCTAAATACATTTCGACTGTTATTAGTTTCAGATGGGCTTCTTTTATCTGTTTATGTGCAAACAATTAAGAACTAAAAGAAACCACAAATATTTAAATGAGTTAAATGTCATTTTAGTCCCTGTGGTTTGGGCCATTTTGCCACTTTAGTCTAAAGGTTTCATTTTTCGCATCTGGATCTAAAAAGGTTTCTTCGTTGCCATTTTAGTTCAACTAACTTAACCCCATCCATGAACATTTGTTAAGTCAATGTCATTTTAGTCATTTCCCTAACAATTTTAATTAACCCTTTAATATTACCCTCCCTATTTGTATATAATGAATTAAGAAATACACAAATTATATATATAGTATGCACACACTTGCATCAGTAGTATCACCCTCCATCTTCACCATAGCCTCACCACCACCACTACCACCATCACCACCACTGTCACCACCACCACAACCTTACCACCACTACCACCATCCCCACCACCGCCTCACCACCACAACCATCACCACTACTACCTCACCACCGCCTTACCACAACCATCACCACCACCCGCTTAACCATCACCAACATCACCATCACCTGCCCCCGACCACCACCACCATCACGATCACATGCGTTGGTGACTGAAACTAATCCCAAATCCTCAAGGACCCTAGATTTCAAACCCAACCAAACTGATTGTTGAATCTCCTCTGTCATGGCAAATTTACAGAGGGGTTTTGTTTTGAATCGAAAAACGAGTGCAATGGTGGAAATAATTACCATTAATGGTGTCATATCGGACATCAGAGGGTTCCTTGGAGTTCCCATAGTGGCCGGCGGTGGATTTGGTTCTGTCGGCGAACTCAATCAACAATCATCGGAGTTATAGATCGAACTGAATCAACAATTCTCAGAGTTGCAGGTTCTCGATTGAACTGAATCAAAATTAAAATCTCCATTGTGGATTTGTGGGTTTTTGAAGGTGTTCAGATCTGAAGTGGTATGGTACGGTGGTCGTAGTTACAAGTTTTATCTGGAAAACGGCTCGTCGGTTGTGTTGTTGATTGGATTGGGTAGTGTTACTATTATTAAAATGGTTCATCTAAAGTTGTTTGTAATTTGTAATGAATAGATATATATATATATATATAAGAGAGAGAGAGAGATGGAGAGAGAGAGAGAAGCGTATGTGTGTGGGCGATAGTGGCTGATAGTAGTGGGGGTGGCGCTGGTTACTGGTTGGGGGGCGGCGGTGGCTGGTAGGAGCAGAGAGAGTAGAGAGATACTGAGAGAGAGATAAGGTATATATATTTTTTTAAATAGGGGGTATTTAATAAAACCTTTAAATAAA
The DNA here is from genome assembly GCA_947069175.1 of Scalesia atractyloides. Classification (NCBI taxonomy): domain Eukaryota; kingdom Viridiplantae; phylum Streptophyta; class Magnoliopsida; order Asterales; family Asteraceae; genus Scalesia; species Scalesia atractyloides. The sequence goes on from CAMTDV010000019.1 coordinate 53,593,454, forward strand.
ATAAAATGAAAAAGACCAAGTTGCCCTTAACTTAACAGAGGTTCATGGATGTGGTTAAGTCAGTTGGACCAAAATGGCAACAATGAAACCTTTTTGGATCCAGATGCGAAAAATGAAACCTTTGGACTAAAGTGGCAAATAGCCCAAACCACAGGGACTAACATGGCATTTAACTCTATTTAAATATTTATACAATTTAATTATTAGAAATTTAAATTTCTTGCGAAATATTTCTGGTGTTTTCCATATTGCTAGAAAAGTGTTCACGTGATGCAGCAAAAAACAAAGACTCTGTTAGGGTATGCATTGCTTGATTGGTTCCGTTATTATCCTCAAGCGAAATTGAAGTTATCAGTTAGTCTGTTTTTTAACCAATCTGAATTCGATTAATCCGTTCGTTTTATCCGGTTAGATTGATGTTTTTGTTTGATTTGTTTAATATCAGTTAATAACCAAAATCAAATATATGAAAATATGAAGTCGTAGGAAGAGAATCAAAGGGCTCGATCGAAATCATTTTAGCGGCAATGAAATTATCTCGTCAAACTCTATAATATTAGATTTTAGGTTTTTTCTTTTGAATTTTTAGCTTCTAAATTTTTTATTTTTTGTTTGGATCATTGTGGCATTTTAGTTTTTTTTTGGCATTGTCTTTATTTATTTATTTATTTTCATCATTGTGTTTTTTTGGCGATTTATTATGTCTTCTGTTTTTCTTGGCATTGTGTCACATTTGTTGAAATTATGTTATATTTTGTGATCTGTTACGTTATATTTTGATCTTCATCATGTCTTTGTATTTTTTTAGATTTAAAGACCCAAATTAGCTGTGCTATTAGTGGGATTTACTGAGTATGATTATGATGAAAATGATTCTTTTTAAATTTAAAGACTTTATAGAATAACTTTACCCTATAATTAAAACAAATTATGATTTTTATTTTACTATATTTTCTTTTGCATTTTAAAATGGTTGTTTCTTTTTCACAAACTTTTAACAGTGTGAAAATAATTTATCTTATTGGGAACTAAAAAAAGACATCATATTATATTATATACTCCTTAGAAAAACGTGATAAGTAATGAATCAAGTTTTTAGTTATTTTCTATTTTTATAATTAACTAGTGTTATATACCGTCCGCGTTACGTGGCGCTAAACCAAATAATTCTTACTTTAATAACATGTACACTTATATTTTCGTTATTTATACATGAAACTTATAATACGATCTCAGAAAAAAGATACATCGCGTCAACCAATTAAACCAAAAAACTACCATAGTTTTTCTAGAAAAAATAAAACGATGGCAAGCATGTAATTTAGAGTTGGGGCAAAACAATAATTTGTCAGGATCAATTAGTGAATGCTAGGCTGCTGCTTAGTTTTGTAAAAAAAAAGACGGCAAGATTGCAATTTTGAACTATGGTAAAATCGTAATTTTGAAATGGAGGCAAAATCATATTTTGAACTGAGGGCAAAACCATAATTTTATTTTGAACTTGGTACAAAATCGTAATTTTTAATTGAGAGCAAAATCATAGTTTTTAGCTCGGGCAAAACCAAAATTTTATTTTGAACTAGGTGCGAAATCGTAATTTTACACTGAGGATAAAATCATAATTTGGCAGGACCATAGCTGGGGGCAAAATCATAATTTTATTTTGAACTAGGGCAAAATTGTAATATTTAACTAAGGATAAAATCGTAATTTTAGGCTCGGGGCAAAACAAAAATTTTATTTGAAACTGGGTCAAAATCGTAATTTGAAACTGAGGATAAAATTGTAATTTGAATGAACCAATGAAGACCCATCTTCCTTTTATAAATATGCTAACTTAGAAAAGAAAAAAAATTTGTTGCCTCCAGTTTTGACCAATCACAAAGCTTCACTATTCCCTAGGGGAAATGTACATGTTAGTGAATATATTAATATTAATAATAACTATATATACAATTTAAAAAGGTTGATGAATAATTATTGCTTCTGATTGATCCTATAGTAGGCGTGGGTCCACTGGTATAAGGGCACACAATTTGGTTTCCATCCTCCTAGGTTTGAATCTTAGACGTTGAAGGTTTTAACCTGGGCCTAGACTATTCACACACCCATTATATCTTATTTTCACATTCCCTATTGTATACGGCCCGTATAATCTTATGTTGCCCGTATAGAATGTCGTTGCCCAGTGATGTTTGCAGTGGAATTTTTTTTGGGTTCATGTATACGGGCCGTATAAGGTTATACGATCCGTATACAAATCTATACAAACAATATAACATTATAGGACCAGGTGGCTATATTTTGTGAGGTTTGAATAGATTTTTAGGAATTAAAACATGTATATGGGTCGTATAAGGTTATACGGCCCGTATACATATAAATGTAAACTTTTCTTTTTTACAATTTAGAGAGTTTTTTAAGAGTGAAATAATTTGGTTGGTACAAGTGATGTTAAACAGTGAAACGCAGATAAGGTAATTGATTGCTGAAGTATTTGTGAGAGTTCATAGTGTATGATTGTTGATGTTTTTCAGTATCCTTGTTGGGTTGTTTGCAGCTAGGGTTCAGAATGCTTGAACTGTGATTGTAAACCGTGTTATACCGAAATCGAATAAGAGTTCTTACAAAGGAGCTGGTTTGTATGGGGAGAATGTTCTGGAAAATCACTATATCATCAGTCATAACTTCTTAATGAACACGAATTCAGGAAAATCACTGTATCACCACCATTTATCTTCTGTCATACGTTTTCTTCCTTTCAAAATTCAAATCAAACTCACCGCTAACGTTGTCCTACTGCCGAAACGGTATATACCATGTGAAAAGATTTGTTATGTGCATGTAAAAGGAAAAAAATAGGATTTGTTTCAAAGTAAAAAAATTGCTGACGTCAGTCGTGCAAGAATTTAGGTGTTTTTCATGTGGTAAAACCGTTTGATTGACATCTATCATTGACATCTATAATTATCCACTTTTTGTACCCATCCACGCGTTGATAGCTTCCGTAACCACCGTTTCCATAGAACATTCAACTTCTGTGATGATTCGAAACATTCCGAATAATAATAAGCCTAACTCTAGAACCTGAATAAACTTTGCTATATACGAAACTACTTAATTTATCTATCATTAATTAGTAACACTTGTATGCATGAGGATGTTGTACAACATGTTTTGGGTGGTTTTCAAAAAAAAGTTAAATTTTTATTTTTAACCCAAAACTCTCCATTTCTTGTAATTTCAACCTCACAAATTTGTTTTTTACTTAGTAACCAAAAACTTTCATCTTTTGTAATTTAAGATCACAACTTTTTTGTTTTCAATTTTGTTCCCCTATACTTTTCATGTTTCGCAAATTTTCATTTTACGTTTCGTACTAAACAATGTGAGTTAACAAGACGCAACATGCGTGTGTGGTTCAACACAAGTTAACACGACGTTGGTTTAAAGTTTTTACGTCTATTTTTTTTCCCATTTGACATGTTCGTGGCAACATGCAGATCCTAGATTGACGTAGTTATTTTTATATTGGTCTTATTTCTTCGCGTTAACACACCGCAATTTCAGTGTTGGTGGTCGCTAGCGGCGATGTGGCATTGATGCTATTTAACATAGTTTTGTGCCCCTGCCGCAACGCGGGGGTGCTTAATTCTAGTTAATCTTAAGCTACAACTTTCATTTTCCTTCAATTCCTAGAACATTCTCCACATTTGAATCAGGTCCTTGACGACGGTGGGTTGTGAGAGTTCAGAGAGTATAAAAGGGCTTCTTTAGACAATCTGGGACAATGTTCCGTTTTATTACAGTTATAATAAAAATATCAATGTAGATGTGGAATTTGAAAAACTGAAACAACAAATCAATCCAATATAAATCTGCTTCCTGAATCTGAATCTGAAAGTTAACTTTGAAACGTCAAACACCCTTCGTATTTAAACGTCGAACACCCTTCGTATTTAAACCCTTGAGGGCATTTAATCCCTACATCATTACAATGTGATAAACCCTTGACGATGACAAAAATGTTTTTTTGTGTTAGCATATGTAGATCTGGTTCTTAAGTTGTCTTTGATCAAGATTACAATTTTTTTCTTTGTAATGATGTGAATTAAATGCATGTATGGACATATTTGTCAAAACATGCTCCGAACACATGCCAACTGTAAATGTTACTAGTTAATCTTAAATTGCTACAATCTTCCTTTTCTATCAATTTTCAGAACATTCTCCGTAACAAAACATTCCAGAACAAATATTTTGTTTGTTTTTGTCCTAGCTGCAAACAACCCAACAAACTCCGAATACTGAAATCATAAGAAATCATACTCTCAATGGGATTTCTTCCAAAGTAATGTAATCGGTGACTAAGAGATGCTCAAAGAAGGATGTTCGACGGTGTCATTATGTTCAATGCAACTGTATCAAAGATAGAATATCCTGAAAACAAAGATCGTGTTAAAATGCGTCATGGAAACGGTGGAAACCGAAACAGTGGCTATGGAGACGGTGGGTATGGAAACGGTGGGTATGGAAGCTATCAATAACCTCTCCTTACAATCATTCGTGCAAGAAATATATTCTCTCTTAGACTCATAAAACCCACTAGCAGAAGAACCCGATTAATCCGGATGAACATTCATCTTAATTCAAATATACTACAATACCTTTTTCTTGGAAGCCCGACAAACAATCTTGCAATTAGTCAGCAGTCATTACTTCTTAATGAACTCAATGCCACCGGTTCCATAGCCACCGTTTCCATAACTACTCAAACCATGGCGTCTAAACCCTTGAATAATGTAGGATTGTAGTTGTACGGCATTGGAATGTTGGGGGTTTTCAGTTTCACTACTTTAGAAGCAGCTTGGAGGTTTTCAGTTTCACGACATTGTAATGATGTTGGGAAATAAACGCATGTACGTGACAACAGTAGATGTCGCTATAGTCGATGTAAAATCTGATTCCTGAAAGTTAAGATTAACATACCCTAATTTATGAATATTAACTCCATAAAAAAACAGAAGCATACGGGTTGTATACACTTATATGGGTCGTATAAGTGTGTCGTATACATCGTGTACGACCTGGTAACATATTTTCACATGGTGTATACGGGTCGTATAACGTTATACGGCCCGTATAGAATAAGTATAGAATAAATAAACTGGCAAAATCTGTGCCGACAACCTTAGTCAGTTTTTTAATTCTATACGTGCCATATAACGTTATATGGCCTGTATACATTATGTGAAAATAAGTTTTTACCATGTATTATTATTAATATCTTTTATCCTGGTTTTTTCATTTCCTTTTATTATTATTTTTTTTCATTTTTTTACACTTTTCAATTTGTTTTGACGTCTGTTTTAGTCAGCACATACATATAGTGATTTAAGTTTCTTCGGTATTTTTTAAACTGTTTAAAGTTACTGTATTAATATTAATAAATTAATAATAATTAATAATTAATAATTATTAACTTCCATTTCCAATATCTACAAAAACAAGATTGGCATGGAATTGGCATGGAATAGTGATGGCCCTTTATTGGGCAAATGGGCGGCAAAGTAAACAGTGTCAGGTAGCTGCCTGGCACTACCCTGTTGCCTAACTAATTTACGATTTTATCTTCGTTTTAAAATTACGATTTTGTCATCAGTTCAAAGTTACGTTTTTGCTCACAGCTCAAAATAAAATTATGTTTTTGCCCTAAGCTTAAATTAAGATTTGCCATCGGTTTAAAATTACGATTTTGCCCTTCGTTTAAAATTATGATTTTGCTCGCATCTCAAAATTACGTTTTTGCCACCAATTCAAAATAAAATTATGTTTTCCCATCAGCCGAGGGAATAGTGCAAGGCGCCTGGCACTCCTCCATTGAACCAACCAGTTTCTTATTTTATACTCATTTTAAAAATTTCGTTTTTGCCCCCAGTTTAAAATTACGTTTCGCCCCTAGCTCAAAATAAAATTATGCTTTTGCCCTCAGCTAAAAATTACGATTTTTCCTCGATTTAAAGTTACGCTTTTGCCCGCATCTCAAAATTACGTTTTTGTCCGCAGTTCAAAATAAAATTATGTTTTTCCCTTAGCTAAAAATTACGATTTTGCCCTCGGTTCAAAATTATGATTTTGCCCTCGGTTCAAAATTATGATTTTGCCCCCAGTTAAAAATAAAAATATGACTTTGCCCCTACTTAAAATTATGCTTTTGCCCTCTGTTAAAAATATGATTTTGCCCCCGTTTAAAAAATTATGATTTCACCCTCAGTTCAAAATTACGTTTTTGCCCAAGTTTAAAATAAAATAAATTTTTGCGCCAACTCAAAATTATGATTTCTATAAATATAATTTATGGTTTTGCCTCCAACTAATATTTACGATTGTGTCCTTAGTTCAAATTTATATTACGATATTACCCAGGTTCAAAATTACGGATTTTCCCCTTCACAAATTTACGAATTTGCCCCTGCTTCAAATTTACAGTTTTGTTATCAATTTAGCTTTTGGCAAACTACAATTTTACCCCAGTCAAAAAATACAAATTTGCACTCAGTTCAAAATTACAACATTGCCATTGTTTTAGCTTTTTTTTTTTAGCAAAACTACAAAAGTGTTTTGTTTTAATTGGTTGACTCGATTTAATTGTTTTTTGTGTTAACGAGATGCATAACACTTGCTTATTAGTCCTAACAAATTACTATTTTGCCCTGAGCTAAAAAATAAGGCCTTGTCATCATTTTAGTTTTTTTTTTCTAGAAAAACTATAGTACTGTTTTTTTAATTAGTTGAGAATTATTCGGCCGTTGCCTCGCAACGCAGGCGGGGCATCACCTAGTTATCTATACAACTTAAAGTAAAAAATCGGTGAATCTTCCATTTTAGATCCTCCGGCTTTTTGGTGGTTTACATCCTTTGTTTATTTTTTCTTTTTTGTGCTACGTGCATTTCCACGCGTCTTCCTGCCCTTTTCCACATGTCTTCCTCATCATCTTTTTCTTTCGTTTCCTAGACCTATTCCTCCCCAATCTTGTAACAACCTGATCTTTCGGATTGTTATCCGAATTCTGTTATTTCTGTTATCTCCGTTTATTTCTGTTTCTAAACTCGTTTGTACTCTGAGATTTATTATAGTGGTTTACATTTATTTTGAAACGCATATTACATCGCCTATTTATCGCATTTAAATGCTTAATACTCGCAACTCTCAACGCAAACTCAAATCGCGGTTAAATTATGTTACATTATGTTACTTGTGTGTTATGTGTGCTTTATAATTTATGGTTGTACTCGCTATCGGAACGCTCGCACTGGCACAAATCGCTCAATCGCATTATTTTATTAACGCAACACTTAACGCCTCCCTAAAACGCTTAACAAACTATCTAATACGAATCGAATCACCAAACAAGCACCTACCGAGAAATTAATGAACAAAACTTCGCCACCAGGCCAAGTGCGGCCGAAGTTGGGCACCCCAACTTCGCCCCAGGTTGACCAGGGGTGAATCAATGTGCCAATTTCACCCAAACTTGTCCAAACAGGAAAAAGGTCCAAGTTCGCCCGAACTTGTAACAAGTTCGCCCGAACTTGTGACAAGTTCTGCCGAACTTGATCCCTGCCGTCTTGTTTCTCCTTCACCTATAAATACCCAGCACTTCCATTCATGCTCTCCTTGCTGCAACTTCGCTCCAGAGCTCCCAAAACCGATTTTCCTTGTTTTCCCAAGTAAGAACCACCCGTTTTATGCAAAATACAACGTTTTTCACTACGATTTTACACAAGGATTACCTTCGTTTTCATCAAAACTCTTCTGTTTATGAAAATCTTCATTTTTTCTACAAAACTTCTTATTTTAGTTTTGATCTACACTTAAACGGGTTTATTGGACATAGCCTTGGCTTTCCAAGATAGAAATCTTGATGATTTCGAATCACTAAGTGCTAGATCTGAGAAAAACTGTTTAAAGCATCGTTTTTACACCAAAAATGGATTACCCGACATAAGCTTTGTTCACTAAGTAGTGGAACGAGGCATTGTCGACAAGATACTTGAAATGGATTCGAATCTACGTCTGTTTCTAGTGGAAACTCAAATCCGGAAGCACAAGGATGATACGGTCACTTCGCACAAACTGGACTACCCGTATGAACCGACAAGTTCGCACGGATTAGCCCGAGGGGTTCTTGTAAAATGGCTAGAACTCGCTCTCAAAGACCTGTCCAGCCTATGTTTTGCTCAGTAGCTCAAGATTGGAGGGATGGACACTCGATTTCCTCAGCAGACGACGCGAAAACACTCAATTTTGGACCAAAAACAGACAAGTTCGCTCCAAAAACAGACAAGTTCGCTCCAAAAAGGACAAGTTCGCCTGAAGTTGACACCAGATTGGTGCCAACTTCGCTCGAACTTGTACTGAGTTTTCCTGTGAAATTTGTTAACTTCGCCCGAACTTTTATATGGCTTAAGTTGGGTACAACTTCGCCCGAAGTTGTCCTCCAACTAAAACCAGTACAAGTTCAGTAACATCCGTAAAAAAACGGATTTACCAAACCCGCTCCGTTTATTAACCGAACAATCAGTTAAAAATTTCGTTGCTTATTTAATGCCCAAATTAATTTTAAACGATACATAATTAATAAGTATATTGGGTTATAAAAGTTTTATTTGAAAAAGTCTTAAAAATAGTGATTTAAAAATAAAATGCTGCTGCCGGGTTTCGAACCCGGGTCAGCCAGCGATTCAAACAAAGACTTAACACTCAGCCGTTCAACCACTGCGCCACTGATGATTCTTTTTATTATTAGAGACAATTAATACATAAAATAAATCTCGAATCCAAATAACGACGCGCCCAATTGCAGTCGTCGGAAATCCCGGCGATCTCGCGAGATTGGACGGTTTCTTTTATTCTTAACGTAAACTTTAACTATGACATCTGTTATAACCGACGTCTGAACCCGCGACGCAAGTCATAATCGCCGGAAAACGTAATGACTTTGAATCAAGTCTGAAATCCGACTTTATACGTCGACGTCCCGCCCTATAAATACCTCCTCGAACCTTTGCTAGCTTTTTCGCTCAAAACCGCACCCTTTCTCGACGAAAACCCACTCGTCGAAAAATACCTGCAAATCGCCGGAAAACCGAACCCTTCACCTCTGTGCCTTACTGAACCCCCAGAGCTTATACCGAAGTCACCCACATCTATCTCAAGCTCGTTGAAGACTCTCTGCCGCAAGACATACGTCGCCGGAAGTTTCTGCTGTCACCGGAGTTTCGCCGGAGAAACAGAGGAGTCCAGTTCGGTATACCTTACGCCTAATCTTTCATTCTTTTTATATATCTCACCTGTAATTAACTGAAACACACTAAAGAACATGATTAAAATCGTTGAACCAGTCAGTCATCGCTTCTGGTTAAGACTGACGAAGAAGACGAAGTTTCGGTAGCATATAAGTTTAATTTAAATCATGATATAACTCGGGTTAGACACACAGTCCAGTGGTGGACTGTGTGCACATAAAACATGCTTACGTCTCGAGTTCGAATCTTGTCCCACGCACTTTCGCCCAAATAAAAATGTTACTTTTTTTAACCAAACCGGAGTCACTGCGTAATATGTTAAGTTTAATAAAAACCAGAATAATAACCAAGATAGACACACAGTCCAGTGGTGGACTGTGTGAATGTTTAATCACAGGTCACGAGTTCGAGTCCGGTCTACTGCATCGATCCGGACAATTATCTAACTTTTTAAATAAGGCAGAAATGAAATAATGAAGTTTGTTTATAAGTATAATATAAATCAGATTATTTAACAAGTTAGACACACAGTCCAGCGGTGGACTGTGTGTTAACTCAACCCACAGGTCCCGTGTTCGAGACCTGTGGAGCGCACTGGTCCGACGCATTAAATCGTTTTTAAAAATAAATGATTTTCAGTTTAATCTAATTAGTATATAAATATAATTAAAAACAGAAATATTTCGGGTTAGACACGTAGCTCAGTTGGTAGAGCTGCGTGCACGCGTACGGGAGGTCTCGGGTTCGAGCCTCACCCAGCGCACACAATTACACATACGAACCGGTCAACAGTCAACAGTCAAGGTCAAAGTCAACGGTCAACGGTCAAAAAGTCAATTTTTTTTATTATTTTTATTTATTTATTTTATTTAAAAATCAATTAAAAATACTTAAAAATAACATTTTTAAGGTTAGAAAATAGCCTTAAACTCACAAAAATACACCCAACAATTCTACTAAAATGGATTAATAAAATCCGTTTACTTACCAAACCATTATGCCATTATCTAGGTTAGTTTCACTCGTGGTTAAATCCAACTTCGCAGTGCATTCAACATTATCAACCGAACGCACCCAATGTGAGTGAATCTTACAACTCCCCTTTTTAATTACACGTTTTGGGGTGTGTCATGTGTCACCAAAAATTAACTCGTTTATTTAAACTTGTGCCATACCATATTGTGATCTAAACTTAGATTGTTTATATTGTTTGTGGTTATGTATTTCATTTTGTCAATTTATATGAAATTCATTCATTAAGCCCATCAGTTCCTCGTGGGAGACGAGTTGAGCAACGCGTGCCTCAAAACAAATCCATTATTGTTCGTGTGTGTATTATTTAGTTTATGTTGTTTGTAGTTATATATTTTATATTGTCAAGTTTATGCAAATCATTCATTAGGCCCATCAGTTTCTCGTGAGAGACGAGTTGAGCAACGTGTGCCTCAAAACGATCCATTATTGTTCATGTGTGTATTATTTAATATTAAATGATTGGTGTATAAGTTTACATCTATTTTTACTCATGTGTGGTTGTGCACTTAATTTTATTATCAATTAAATAAACTTGTTCAAATGTTTTCCATAGGATTCACTCACCAACTTTTTGTTGATCCAAAAACCATTTTTACACATAATACAGGTGAACAGGATGAAGCAAGGAAAACATAGGAAATGCCTTAGAAGAAAACAATGAAGCCTAGATTGATGTTTAGGACATGATGTAATATTGATTGTAATTTCCCATTAAAGTGTATTAATGAATATGAAACGTTAAAATAAATGTCATGAGCTTTGATGATAACCCAATCATGCCCCGATCACCTCTTCCGCTGCGGGTCGGGGTGTGACAGATTGGTATCAGAGCCATGACTATAGGGATATAGGATAGGTTATTAGACCCTTAGAGCCTATACTATAGTTTGCCTAAATTTTAATTGTTTAGGTGGTTACATACAAACTTATGATGTTTATTTGTTTCATATTTGTTCATACTTACAGTCAAACATACATACTTACATACACATTCATCATACATATTTCAAGTTCATACTTTTGTTATTCAAAGGTTTGATTGCAATTTTCAAATCTCATCAAAGTAAGTTCTGCGACGGGCATGTAGTAACTGGAAGGGTACAAGTACCGGTAGTCGGAACGTCCTGTCTAGGTTGGCATTCGTATAAATCCAATATAATGGACCAGATTGCCTACCTGGGGACCAACGATGAGAGTAAGAAGGACCTATTAGGCCAAAGCATGCCACACCAAACGTCGTTTCGAACTAACCCACTTTGAGGTGTCACCGTGTCTACACCTGGACCATTCCGAATATCATACGTTATATACATATTTCTCGATTTTCTCCGGGTTTTAGTGTACGTAACCAGGCTAACACATGCGAACCATATGAAAAACCCGGTATTCATGGGGGCCCACATGATTACGAAGGTGAAGTATGGGGGCATGCAGGGCCTAATGACGAGCAAAGCCCAAGACATCCCATGGATGTAGTAGATTTATTTTTCTATAATTATTTTATGAATGTTCATTCCTAAGCACGACCCATGATCCCAAAAACATCCAACTCATACTCTTGACATGTATTCCTTGTAGATGTCTTCTAGCCTCGCCCGTAGGAAGATGAGAGCAGGAAAAGCTCGCGAGCGCATGGCTGCCCTAATCGCTCAACAAATGGCTGCCGTAATACCCAACATTGTAATCCAAGTCCAACAAGCACTTACCGCTAATCCAGTCAATCAAGAAGATCAACACGTTATCAACCCTCCCCCAAATACCACTAAATGCACCTACAAGCATTTCAAATCATGCGACCCTCCAAAATACAAAGGGACTGAAGGTGTCACTGCTCTCCTCCATTGGTTTGAAGAAATGGAGAACACTTTTCTAAATTGCGATTGCCCCGATGATCGCAAAGTGCGATATGCTACCGGTCGTTTATATGGAATAGCACTTACCAGGTGGAATACAGAGAAGGCCAAACGAGGGGTTGAAGATGCTATGACTTTAACTTGGGATGAATTGAAGGAAATCATGACCAGACGATTTTGCCCAAGGAGCGAAATCAAGAAATTAGAAGATGAATTTTATTCGTTGAAGCAAAAGGAAGGAGACCACACCACATACAACAAAAGATTCCTCGAGTTATATCAGATGGTTCCCAGCTTGTTCACTCCCCTCTACCGGTTGATCGAGCACTACATTCGAGGTCTTCCGTCAAAGATTCAAGATTCTGTAATAAGTACCACGCCTGCAACTTTGGAAGCAGCAATGGAGCTAGCAGCAGAGCTCACCGAGAACCGAATTCGGAACAAAGACTTCAAGGAGGAGAAGAAGAAGGATAAAGCATCGACTGAAACCTCCGACTACACCCAAACCGAATCCCCTTCTCAACCCAATTCTAAGAGAAAAAGAGACGGGCAACTTTTCGCTACTATCCAACGTAATCAACCAATTTCACACGCCATACCCATCCAAGCTATCCCAATCACTCAAGTGGCACCCAACTCAACTTACCCAAATAAGAAACCATATCTTGGACCTCACCTCGATGTAACATCTGTTTTTATCACCATCCCCTTACCTTACCTTGTCGACTATGTGCAACTTGTGGACGCTATGGTCATTTGAGCAAGGTTTGCCGCACCTTTCAAAACCAACTCTCTCCCCCTACTCAAGACATGATCCAAACCTATCAACAACCCCAATACCCCATGTTCCCATATGTTTGAGCTTGTTTCAATTGTGGCGACCCTACCCACTATAGAAACACGTGCCCTCGATTGGTTAACATCATAAACGCTCAAGCTCAATCAAACCCAGTTAACCAAGTAAATCAAGAAAACCCAACCACTAGGCACCAGCAAGAGGAAGAGTTTTCAACATCAACGCCAATCCTGTCGAAGATAATGACGGCCAAAAAGAAGATACCCAACTAGTCCTATTCACCGAAAATCCAGATTCAACTCCAATCGTTTAGTTTTATGTTTTTCTTTATGTTTTAGAATCACATAGAACCAATCATAACTTAAGGATAAAGCCAATGAAACTTTGACAAGAATATGGTGGATACGCCACTGGTACTTCCTATATATAAGTATTCTTGCCAAAGGATCAGAAGCATTATCAGGCGGTTATGAGAGGTTCCATGTATAAGCTGTTTGTGTGATTATTGTTTAGATTAAATTTATTATTTTCAGTACATGCAATACGATCGGCTCCGTTTGATTGAGCCTTGATCGCACAGACATTTTCATTTTCAGTACATGCAATACGATCGGCTCCGTTTGATTGAGCCTTGATCGCACAGACATTTTTCATTATCAGTATCTTGTGTTTGTTGTATTGGTTGTAGAGTCACATAGGACTAATCATAATTCACTGATAAAACCAATGAAAATTTGACGAGAATATGGTGGATACGCCGCTGGTACTTCCTATATATAAGTATTCTTGTCAAAGGATCAGAGGCATTGTCAGACGGTTATGAGAAGTTCTATGTAGGATTTAGTAATTTCTTGGTAACTAATCATAACTTGTGGATAAAACCAACGAAAATTTGACAAGAATATGGTGGATACGCCGCTGGTACTTCCTATATATAAGTATTCTTGCCAAAGGATCAGAGGCATTATCAGGCGGTTATGAGAAGTTCCATGTAGGATTTAGTATTGTCTTGGTTGAAATTTGTGTTACATTCATATCATCTCGCCATTTAAAGAAATTGGATTGTGTTCTATTTCTACATAAACTAACCTCTCCATCATAACAAACGAGAGAGGAACTGTCACCATTCAAACATATATGCTATCAGAATGTGGATTCAAATATTGGTTGTTGTGTTATTTATGTTCTAGAGTTACATCATAGGACCAATCATAACTTACTGATAAAACCAATGAAAATTTGACAAGAATATGGTGGATACGCCGCTGGTACTTCCTATATATAAGTATTATTGTCAAAGGATCAGAGGCATTGCCAGACGGTTATGAGAAAGTTCTATGTAGGATTTAGTAATTTCTTGGTACATTAGTTGTTGTGTTTATTTATGTTCTATAGTCATATCATAGAACCAATCATAACTTACTGATAAAACCAATGAAAATTTGACAAGAATATGGTGGATACGCTGCTGGTACTTCCTATATATAAGTATTCTTGTCAAAGGATCAGAGGTATTGTTAGACGGTTATGAGAAGTTCCATGTAGGTTGTAGTATTAGAAGTTTTGCTTTAGGATATAACCATATCCCTCCAAACATATAAAACTCATACGCATGATACCATGTTTAGCAAATCAACTCTGCGTATCAATATTTTACCGTAGGCAACAAAAAGCGATTCCTGTAACAGGGTACTTAACCCGTACAAGGGACGTTACCGCCTCAAACAAAAACTTAAACTCTTACTCTTTTTCTAAGCATATAACTGTCAAACTAAACACCATCATTTTTAGTCAAATATATCACTACTTAAATTTCGGGACGAAATTTCTAAAAAGCAGGGGATACTGTAACATCCGTCAAAAAACGGATTTACCAAACCCGCTCCGTTTATTAACCGAACAATCAGTTAAAAATTTCGTTGCTTATTTAATGCCCAAATTAATTTTAAACGATACATAATTAATAAGTATATTGGGTTATAAAAGTTTTATTTGAAAAAGTCTTAAAAATAGTGATTTAAAAATAAAATGCTGCTGCCGGGTTTCGAACCCGGGTCAGCTAGCGATTCAAACAAAGACTTAACACTCAGCCGTTCAACCACTGCGCCACTGATGATTCTTGTTTATTATTAGGGACAATTAATACATAAAATAAATCTCGAATCCAAATAACGACGCGCCCAATTGCAGTCGTCGGAAATCCTGGCGATCTCACGAGATTGGACGGTTTCTTTTATTCTTAACGTAAACTTTAACTATGACCTCGGTTATAACCGACGTCTGAACCCGCGACGCAAGTCATAACCGCCGGAAAACGTAATGACTTTGAATCAAGTCTGAAATCTGACTTTATACGTCGACGTCCCGCCCTATAAATACCTCCTCGAACCTCTGCTAGCTTTTTCGCTCAAAACCGCACCCTTTCTCGACGAAAACTCACTCGCCGGAAAATACCTGCAAATCGCCGGAAAACCGAACCCTTCACCTCTGTGCCTTACTGAACCCCAGAGCTTATACCGAAGTCACCCACATCTATCTCAAGCTCGTTGAAGACTCTCTGCCGCAAGACATACGTCGCCGGAAGTTTCTGCTGTCACCGGAGTTTCGCCGGAGAAACAGAGGAGTCCAGTTCGGTATACCTTACGCCTAATCTTTCATTCTTTTTATATATCTCACCTGTAATTAACTGAAACACACTAAAGAACATGATTAAAATCGTTGAACCAGTCAGTCATCGCTTCTGGTTAAGACTGACGAAGAAGACGAAGTTTCGGTAGCATATAAGTTTAATTTAAATCATGATATAACTCGGGTTAGACACACAGTCCAGTGGTGGACTGTGTGCACATAAAACATGCTTACGTCTCGAGTTCGAATCTTGTCCTACGCACTTTCGCCCAAATAAAAATGTTACTTTTTTTAACCAAACCGGAGTCACTGCGTAAGATGTTAAGTTTAATAAAAACCGGAATAATAACCAAGATAGACACACAGTCCAGTGGTGGACTGTGTGAATGTTTAATCACAGGTCACGAGTTCGAGTCCGGTCTACTGCACCGATCCGGACAATTATCTAACTTTTTAAATAAGGCAGAAATGAAATAATGAAGTTTGTTTATAAGTATAATATAAATCAGATTATTTAACAAGTTAGACACACAGTCCAGCGGTGGACTGTGTGTTAACTCAACCCACAGGTCCCGGGTTCGAGACCTGTGGAGCGCACCGGTCCGACGCATTAAATCGTTTTTAAAAATAAATGATTTTCAGTTTAATCTAATTAGTATATAAAATTTAATTAAAAACAGAAATATTTCGGGTTAGACACGTAGCTCAGTTGGTAGAGCTGCGTGCACACGTACGGGAGGTCTCGGGTTCGAGCCTCACCCAGCGCACACAATTACACATACGAACGGTCAACAGTCAACAGTCAAGGTCAAAGTCAACGGTCAACGGTCAAAAAGTCAATTTTTTTTATTATTTTTATTTATTTATTTTATTTAAAAATCAATTAAAAATACTTAAAAATAACATTTTTAAGGTTAGAAAATAGCCTTAAACTCACAAAAATACACCCAACAATTCTACTAAAATGGATTAATAAAATCCGTTTACTTACCAAACCATTATGCCATTATCTAGGTTAGTTTCACTCGTGGTTAAATCCAACTTCGCGTGCATTCAACATTATCAAACGAACGCACCCAATGTGAGTGAATCTTACAACTCCCCTTTTTAATTACACGTTTTGGGGTGTGTCATGTGTCACCAAAAATTAACTCGTTTATTTAAACTTGTGCCATACCATATTGTGATCTAAACTTAGATTGTTTATATTGTTTGTGGTTATGTATTTCATTTTGTCAATTTATATGAAATTCATTCATTAAGCCCATCAGTTCCTCGTGGGAGACGAGTTAAGCAACGCGTGCCTCAAAACAAATCCATTATTGTTCGTGTGTGTATTATTTAGTTTATGTTGTTTGTAGTTATATATTTTATATTGTCAAGTTTATGCAAATCATTCATTAGGCCCATCAGTTCCTCGTGAGAGACGAGTTGAGCAACGCGTGCCTCAAAACGATCCATTATTGTTCATGTGTGCATTATTTAATATATTAAATGATTGATGTATAAGTTTACATCTATTTTTACTCATGTGTGGTTGTGCACTTAATTTTATTATCAATTAAATAAACTTGTTCAAATGTTTTCCATAGGATTCACTCGCCAACTTTTTGTTGATCCACAAACCATTTTTACACATGATACAGGTGAACAGGATGAAGCAAGGAAAACATAGGAAATGCCTTAGAAGAAAACAATGAATCCTAGATTGATGTTTAGGACATGATGTAATATTGATTGTAATTTCCCATTAAAGTGTATTAATGAATATGAAACGTTAAAATAAATGTCATGAGCTTTGATGATAACCCAATCATGCCCCGATCACCTTTTCCGCTGCGGGTCGGGTGTGACAAGTTCGACCGAACTTGTCTACTGCCCCTTAATGTTTCGACCGTTTTAGCACTTCGGAAGACTGGTGCACTTCTGTTCTCGCTTACAGGCTGATCCCGGCGCTCCCTACAATCCACAACAGTTCGTGTTTCTTTGTTGAGCCCTGACTGTGAGTATACTTGAACCCTTTTTCGCTTTAACGCACTTTTGGGTGTTACATACGTCCCTATATCAAAACACGCTACACAAAATGCTAAATTCTTTTAACGCTAACCGTTCTCGCATGTTATACGTGAATCGCTGAATGTTTGTTTGCTATGTGTGAATAATGAGGACTTGTAGACAACCCTTAGCAACAATAGTACTATAGTTTGGACTCAGCACCCGATTGGTTCGGGGGTTGTTAAGGCTCGCAAATTTACTTTACGTGAGTGTTCGCTATTGTGAAAACGTATCGCGCATACCCACATCGCAGTCGTGTTCATTATTGTTAGCTTACTTAGATTCACTTTCTCTACGTATACATGTTGGTTATGCGAAATCGCTTATTCACTATTATTATGCTATTAAACCTGTATGCTCACCTTTACTTTATTGTATTAGTTGTATTTTAATGTATGTAACAGGTTGAGAATTGTCTACTTGCAGCAATGGACTTAGGGCTTATCTTAGAAACTCATTTAAATAAAATCTAGGTTGTCGAACTATGTTTTTTGAGAGGTTTGATATTTGTAATGACTTATTGAGGATTTTATATTTGATTGTATGGGAAATAAGACCTTTTAAATATTATCGCTTAATTAGTTATTATGGATCCTCCTGAGCAATCTGGTTCGCCTAGTGCCACGCCCCGATGATTCCGCCATCGGTTGGAGTGTGTGACAGATTGGTATCAGAGCAATAACTATAGGAATTAGGGAGAATTGCCATGTTCGACCTAGTCTATAGTTTAAGTACCCAATTTGACCGATCTTTGACTTAAATGCTTAAACTGCTTGCCATAAATGCTTACATGCCTTTCCTAAGGCTAACACAATTTACACGTTTTAAAACGCTCGTATAACACAAACGAGTGATTGTTTCAGGATTAGGTGTGAAAACCAAGAACTCTCGATAAGATCACTCACTCCGCGTACTATTCACTGCACGAGATTCTTTCGTTAAGATAGGAGTGATATCCACATCTTGACGAAGATCTCCACATCTATCTCTGTGGAACTCCCGACGTGTTCGGTGAAAACCACAAACATGGAACGAAGTTGTTAAGTTAGGGGTGAAAGCCGCATCTTAATAACTAATTCCACTCCTCGATTTTCAATCTCACCAAAGTCTCGACAATTTCGATGACTCGGGGCACGACTTAACTAGAAGGACAAATGTCGTTAACCGTTGTACGGCGAGAACATTTGTCTATTAGGCGAGATCGTGTGCCCGAACTCAGAGAATTTTCGAATCACTTTGGGTAGTCGCTGTCTTAAAACCCATGACGCTCCAAATTGATTGAAGCCTGCAATCGCCGATTTTACGCATCATCGAGTTTTATTATTAATTATGTGTTTAAATTTTGTGTATTTTACGCTTATTCAATTTCTGGTTTTATCGCTTTTCGCTTTACGAAATACGCACAACTCGCACAGCTCTCGCAAATCTAAAACGCTAATTAATCACAAATAAAACTAAAACGCTCAACCCTCTTACGCGAATGTCCTCATACGCGGCCTTACTCGCTTATTACACTCATACAACTCGCATCTCATAACGGGCTACGCAAGTTTTAGTGAAGGTGAATACGTGCAAAATATGTGCCTACATGCTTTTGTGCCTACATGATTATGTGCTTACGTGCTTATGTGTTTACGTGGATACGTGCTTACGTGCTTTGTGCCTTGGGTGAATAATAATAAGTATATATTGTAAAACGCAAGCTTTTAAACAAAAAAAACCCATTATAATCAAAATCTCGTCTAAAATTCCCTGCGTGTCATTTTACAGAATCTGTTCATCGCAATGGCATCTATGGGATCTCACACTTTCCGTACCACTCAACGCAAACACGCCGAAAAACGCATTGCCTCTCTCGTAGCCAAGGAAATGGCTAAGGTGGTCCCACAAATTGTCAGTGAAATTCAAGCGGTCAGCAGCAACTCTTAAGTCGATTGAAAGAGTGATGCTCCAAAATCTCGGTTCAGTTTCAAGCAGTTTAAAGCCTGCGGTCCTGCAGCATTCACAGGCGAAGATGGACCAACCAAGTTGTTTCACTGGTTCCACTCGATCGAAGTCACCTTCAGGCAAAGCGGATGCCTGAAAATCTCCGCACTGTTAATGCCACCGGAGTCTTTCAGTCAAGGGCACTTGACTAGTGGACTGCCGAGCGCAACAGGCGCGGTAACGACGAAGCTTACTCTCTTGCGTGGGAAGAACTCAAGGAGCTCATGATTAAGGAATTCTGTCCTCCCCATGAAATCCAGAAGTTGGAAAATGAGTTTTGGGGTATCAAACAAAACGGTGGAGACAATGCTGGTCTCACCGCTCGCTTCAAGCAGCTCGGCCTCATCTGCCCAGGTCAGGTGGATACTGCCGAGAAAGTTATCAAGAAGTATCTCCGCGCTCTCCCCGACTGTGTAGCCGACTTTGTTCAAGCAGCTAGGCCAACTACTATCGAAGAGACTTACCAACTCGCAGCTGAGATCAACGACAAGCGAGTCTTGGCTGGAGCTTTCAAAGTCTCAAACAAGAACCTCAACCAAGCTACTGTTGAGCCAAGCACCGATACTGCTCCATCTCAAGCCTCCAAGTCAAATCACCAGAACCGCAAGCGAAAGGGTAAAAACAAGAACTGCGCAATGGTTCCAGCACCGAACTACCAGTCTTGCCAAGCTGCTACTCCCAACGCACCCGCTGCTAAGCGTGCGTACACTGGACCTCACCCTATGTGCTCAAGTGCACGTATCATCACGCAGTTGGAGGAAACTGCCGCTTTTGTGCCAACTGCAACATCTATGGGTACTTCACGGCGCACTGCCGCACTAGTCCACGTCAGCAAGCTCCTCCCGCTCTCGCAGCACCGCCAGCTCCTCACAATGCTGCTCCTTACAACCAGGCACCACAAGCACCAGCAGTTTAGGCACGTGCTTGCTACACATGTGGTGACCTGAATAATTTCAGCAATGTTTGCCCAAACCGTGTTGTGAAACAAGAACTGCAGCAGCAGCAGCTTCAGCAACAGCCGCCGCAGCAGCAACAACCACAGGTTGTGCGTGGAAGGGCGTTCAACATCAATCACCGCCAGGCCCAGAATGACAACAATGTTCTCAATGGTACGTTCCTCACTAATGGTATTTATGCTTCTTGTTTATTTGATACTGGAGCCGATAACTGTTTTGTATCGTTAGAATTCGAAAAACTTTTAAAATGTAAACGCGCTAACCTCCCAAAGACTTTCGACGTTGAAATCGCCACCGGAAGAACCGTTACCATTAACTCTGTTCTACGTGATTGTACTCTCGAACTCAACAATCACAACTTCTTGATCGACATAGTACCTATGCAATTAGGTAGTTTTGATGTCATAGTAGGCATGGATTTTCTTAGCGAAAATCGTGCTGAAGTCGTTTGTTTGGATAAAATGATTCGCTTCCCTCTTCCAAATGGTAATCAGCTGTATGTTTCGGTGAAACACCCTCAAAGAGGTTGATGCTTTTATCATATACCCAAGCGAGCAAGTATTTGCGCAAGCAATGCATCGCTTTTCTAGCCCATATCTTGAACCCGGAAAAGGAAAAGAAACCTAGAAAGACATACCTGTTGTTTGTGAATTTCCAAAAGTTTTCCCTGACGATTTACCAGGTTTACCCCCTACGCGTGATGTCAGTTCCGTATCGATCTAATCCCCAGTGGTACACTCGTCACTAAAGCTCCCTATCACCTTGCGCCATCAGAAATGCGTGAGCTATCTAGCCAACTTCAAGAGCTACTAGATAAAGGCTTCATACGCCCGAACACTTCACCGTGGGGCGCACCCGTTCTTTTTGTGAAAAAGAAAGATGGGACGTTCCGAATATACATTGATTATCGTGAACTTAACAAACTCACGATAAAGAACCGCTACCCTCTTCCTCGAATCGATAATTTATTTGACCAACTCTAGGGTGCTACTTGTTTTTCGAAGATTGATTTACGTTCCGGATATCACCAGCAACATGTACATGAGCAAGACGTTCTGAAAACCGCCTTTCGTACTCGCTATGGCCTTTTTGAATTCGTGGTCATGCCTTTTGGACTTACAAACACGCCCGCGGTCTTCATGGATTTGATGAACCGCATGTGCAAAGCCTTTTTAGATCGTTTCATCATTGTTTTTATCGATGATATTCTTATTTACTCGAAGTCGAGAGCCGAACACGCGCGACATCTTTGTTTAGTTCTCGAACTTCTCCATGGAAACCGTCTTTACGCCAAGTTCTCCAAGTGTGAATTTTGGCTTAGTGAAGTTCAATTTCTCGGTCACGTCGTCAATGACCAAGGAATCCACGTCGATCCAGCCAAAATTGAAGCTGTAAAGAGTTGGAATACTTCGAAGAATCCGTCTAAAATCCGTTCTTTTCTCGGATTGGTGGGTTACTGCCGACGATTCATCGCCCACTTTTCGAAAATCGTCGTTCCGCTTACCTCTTTGACTCAGAAGGATAAACCTTTTGTTTGGGTTTCGAACAGGAGGAAGCCTTTCAGACTCTCAAGCATATGCTTTATGACGCTCCCGTTCTCGCCCTTCCCGACGGAGATGACGATTTTGTTGTTTATTGCGATGCCTCTAACCTAGGTCCCGGTTGTGTTCTCATGCAACGGGACAAGGTTATCGCGTATGCGTCTCGACAACTCAAAATCCACGAGAAGAACTACACTACCCACGATCTTGAGCTCGGTGCAGTTATTTTTGCGTTAAAGATATGGCGACACTACCTTTATGGTACAAAGTGTACGGTCTTCACCGACCACAAGAGCTTGCAACATATCTTTAACAAGAAAGAACTGAACATGCGCCAACTAGATGGGTTGAACTTCTCAATGACTATGATTGTGAGATACGCTACCATCCCGGGAAAGCAAACGTCGTAGCCGATGCTCTCAATCGACGAAGCTATGTGTATAGCATTCATGACGATCAAGCCAAGAATAAGCTCGAAACCTTGATTCACGAAACCCAGCACGCATGTTTCATTGAAAACACCTTTTTTGAGGAAATGAAATGTGGTGTCGAAACCCAGCTGGAAAATAAGTCTAACGGGATCTATTATTTTCTCAATCGCATTTCGATCCTTAGGCGCAATAACCTTCGAGAGTTACTAATGACCGAAGCCCATAAATCTCGATATTCCATTCACCCTGGTGCCTACAAGATGTACCAGGACCTCCGTTCTAGGTATTGGTGGCCGGGCATGAAAAAGAATATCGCTCTGTACGTTTCAAAATGCTTAACTTGCGCGAAAGTTAAAGCCGAACATCAACGCCCATCTGGGTTACTCGAACAGCCCGACATCCCAGTGTGGAAATGGGAGAGTATAGCTATGGATTTTGTTACGAAACTCCCTCGCACCTCTTCTGGTCACGATAGCATTTGGGTTATCGTCGATCGCCTTATGAAATCTGCTCATTTTATTGCCATACGAGAAGACTACAAGGTAGAACGATTAGCACGAATCTATACCGACGAAGTCATTTGTCGACACGGGACGCCTCGTGACATCATCTCTGATCATGAAGCTCGCTTTACTTCACGTCTCTGGGAAACTTTCCAATCCGAATTCGGTACTAAGCTTAACCTTAGTATTGCGTTCCATCCTCAAACCGACGGTCAGACCGAGCGGACGATTCGCACCCTTAAGACATGCTTCGATCGTGCGTTATAGATTTTGGTGGTAATTGGGATGCGCACTTACCTTTAATAGAATTTTCGTACAATAACAGTTATCATACTAGTATTCAAATGGCACATTTTGAGACATTATACAGTAGAAAATGTCAATCGCCTATTGTATGGCACGAGATCGGAGACGCTCAGATTACTGGTCCCGAGTTAATACAAGAGACCACAGACAAGATTCTCCAAATCAGAGACAACCTCTTGAAAGCTCGGAGTCGTCAAAAGAATTACGCGATAAACGCCGCATGCCCCTGCAGTTCGAAGTGGGAGACAATGTTCTCTTAAAGGTTTCACCTTGGAAGGGGTGATCCGTTCGGAAAGAAAGGGAAACTAGGCCACGATACGTGTGTCCCTTTAAGATTCTGGAAAGAATTGGCAAAGTGGCCTACCGACTCGAGCTACCGAAAGAACTCAACAACGTATATCCGACTTTCCATGTCTCAAACCTCAAAAAGTGTTTAGCTGAAGGAAATCTTCATGTGCCCCTTGAAGATTTGCAAATAAACGAGACGCTGCACTTTGTGGAAAAGCCAGTAGAAATCATAGATCGAGAGATCAAGAAACTCCGACGCTCTCGCATTCCTATTCTGAAAGTCCGATGGGAAGGAAAACGCGGCGCCGAGTTCACTTGTGAACTCAAAAGTGATATAAAAGCTAAATATCCTCATCTCTTCCTTATGGCCGCCACCTGAATTTCGGGACGAAATTCCCTAAAGGAGGGGAGATTGTAATAACCCGATCTTTCGGATTGTTAACCGAATTCTGTTATTTCTGTTATCTCCGTTTATTTCTGTTTCTAAACTCGTTTGTACTCTGAGATTTATTATAGTGGTTTACAATTATTTTGAAACGCATATTACATCGCTTATTTATCGCATTTAAATCGCTTAATACTCGCATTTAAATCGCTTAATACTCGCAACTCTAAACGCAAACTCAAATCGCGGTTAAATTATGTTACATTATGTTACTTGCGTGTTATGTGTGCTTTATAATTTATGGTTGTACTCGCTATCGCAACGCTCTCACTCGCACAAATCGCTCAATCGCATTATTTTATTAACGCAACACTTAACGCCTCGCCAAAACGCTTAACATAACTATCTAATACGAATCGAATCGCCAAACAAGCACCTAACGAGCAATTAACGAACAAAACTTCGCCACCAGGCCAAGTTGGGCCAAAGTTGGGCACCCCAACTTCGCCGAAGTTGACCAGGGGTGAACCAATGTGCCAATTTCACCCAAACTAGTCCAAACCAAGGAAAAAGGGCCAAGTTGCCCGAACTTGTTCCCTGCCCTCTTGTTTGTCCTTCACCTTAAAATACCCAGCACCTCCATTCATGCTCTCCTTGCTGCAACTTCGCTCCAGAGCTCCCAAAACCGATTTTCCTTGTTTTCCCAAGTAAGAACCACTCGTTTTATACAAACTACAACGTTTTTCACTACAATTTTACACAAGGATTACCTTCGTTTTCATCAAAACTCTTCTGTTTATGAAAATCTTCATCTTTTTCTACAAAACTTCTTATTTTAGTTTAGATCTACACTTAAACGGGTTTATTGGACATAGCCTTGGCTTTCCAAGATAGAAATCTTGATGATTTCGACTCACTAAGTGCTAGATCTGAGAAAAACTGTTTAAAGCATTGATTTTTACACCAAAAATGGATTACCCGACATAAGCTTTGTTCACTAAGTAGTGGAACGAGGCATTGTCGACAAGATACTTGAAATGGATTCGAATCTACGCTGTTTCTAGCGGAAACTCAGATCCGGAAGCACAAGGACGATACAGTCACTTTGCACAAACTGGACTAACTCGTATGAACCGACAAGTTCGCACGGATTAGCCCGAGGGGTTCCTGTAAAATGGCTAGAACTCGCTCTCAAAGACCTGTCCAGCCTATGTTTTGTTCAGTAGCTCAAGGTTGGAGGGATGGACACTCGATTTCCTCAACAAACGAGCGAAAACACTCAATTTTGGACCAAAAACAGACAAGTTCGCTCCAAAACAGACAAGTTTGCTCCAAAAAGGACAAGTTCGTGCCAACTTCGCCCGAACTTGTACTGAGTTTTCCTGTGAAATTTGGTAACTTCGCCCGAACATGTATATGGCTTAAGTTGGGTACAACTTCCCTGAAGTTGTCCTCCAACTAAAACCAGTACAAGTTTGACCGAACTTTTCTACTGCCCCTTCACCTTTCGACCGTTTCAGCACTTTGGAAGACTGATGCACTTCTGTTCTCGCTTACAGGCTGATCTCGGCGCTCCCTACAATCACACAGCAGTTCGTGTTTCTTCGTTGAGCACCGACTGTGAGTATACTTGAACCCTTTTCGCTTTAACGCACTTTTGGGTGTTACATACGTCCCTATATCAAAACACGCTACACAAAATGCTAAACTCTTTTAACGCTAACCGCTCTCGCATGTTTATACGTGAATCACTGAATGTTTGTTTGCTATGTGTGAATAATGAGGACTTGTAGACCACCCTTAGCAACCATAGTACTATAGTTTGGACTCAGCACCCGATTGGTTCGGGGGTTGTTAAGGCTCACAAATTTACTTTACGTGCGTGGTCGCTATTATGAACACGTATCGTGTATACCCACATCGCAGGCGTGTTAGTTAGCATGTATCATTGTCACACCCCGACCCGCAGCGGAATAAAAGTTGGGGCATAATTGGGTTATCACCAAAGCTCATGATATTTACTAAGAAGTTCCATATTTATTAAATTCAAATTACAAACTTAAATATCCAAAAACAAAATTCATACAATTACAAAGGAAAACGAAACTATATGTTTATTCCAAAGTATTAACTTGTTTATTCTTATAGGCCATCCTAAGTGTTTCCTGTCTCGACTGGATCACCTGTATCATGTGTAAAACAGGGGAGATTTTGGGTCAACAAAAGTTGGCGAGTGAACCTTGATAAAACATTTTAACTAATTCTTGTTTTATTTATTAAAGAAAATTCGTGCATTAATCACATGTGAGCAAACATATATATGTAAATAATCACAAACCACTTTGGATGAATATATGCTATAAATGATGATGTATTTGAGATCAAGGCTCAATCAAACGGAGCCGATCTAATGAGGCTCCTGATGCTCAACCCGTATCCCACGGGGAACTGATGGGCCTAATGAAATGCGTGCACTGAAATGATAAGTTTAATCTACATATAATTCACACAACAATTAATACACATTTGATCACAGAAATGATATATGCACAAGTGTTTAAATAAAATAAAAGAATAGTACGGCACATGATACACCCCAAAACGTGAATAAAAAGGGGAATTTGTAAGAATTCACTCACAGTGGGTGCGTTCCTTGATAATGATGAATGCGCACGAATTTATGATTCAACCGACGAGGGAAAACTAACCTAAATAATAACGAAATAATTCGATAAATAAATAAATTTTATTTGAGATTAATATTTTTAATTAGTGCTCTTAATGAGATTTTTAGATTTATTTTTGTGAGTTTAATGTAAAATTTTAACCTTAGGAAATCTTATTTTTAAGTATTTTTAAATAATTTTTCAATTTAATAAATAAATGAAAAAATAAGAAAACAAAATTTAAAAATAAGTTGACCTTGTCAGGTCTGACGGGTCTGACCGGTCGGATAGCATGTAATTCAGGCAGCGTGTGAGGTTCGAACCTGTGACCTCTCGTATACGTGCACACAGCTCTACCAACTGAGCTACGTGTCTAACCCGAAATATTCTCTATTTTAATTATATATATATACTAACTAGCTTTAACCTTATTTAGTTTTTATTAAAAAGGATTTAATATGGCCGAAACTGGTTACAGAACCCGGAATCGAACTCGGGATCTATGGTTCGAGTGCACACAGCCCAACCAGTTGGGCTGTGTGTCTAATCTGCATAAACACTGGATTATATTAATTTTATATATATGCTATGAGTTGATCTGAATAAGTTTAAAAAGTGTTGGTTTTATTTCAGAAAATCGGAAACATGTGCGACTCGAACCCGGGACGTGTGTTTTGTAATTGCACACAGTCCACCGCTGGACTGTGTGTCTAACCCGGTTAAATACCCGTTTTTATTTATATTTAAACACTAACTCAACTTCATCTTTTTCACCATTCAAAAATCCCGACAATGATTCCGACTGAATAAACTGATTAAACAGTTTTGATTACTGTTTTGAGCTAATAAATTACTAATCAAGAGATAGCAAGGATGTTTAGATAATTATACTGGTTTGGAGAACAACTACGGTTTTCTGGTTAGAGATTCCGGAGATATTCCGGCGAGTGCGAAAGTCTCCGGCAATGCTTTGAAAGGAAAAAAAATTTCAGAAAGAGAGTGCGGTTCTGAGCGAAATGTTTACAAGGAATTGGGTGGGTATTTATAAGGTGGACAGGCTGATCGGTTTCAATTTAGAGACCAAAATCATGGTCAATGATTTCAATTCTGAAAAGAAACGATTTTGACTCAATTGTGTGTTAAGCAACGGTTATAACTGATGTCGAAATCAAGTTTACGCGTTTCGATCATGGGGAAAGTAGCAACATTTGCGGAGTTCAGTTTGCCGGCGATTTCGGGTTCTGGGTTCGCTGATTTACAGGTTTTGATTTTCGGTTTTACCATAAATGTTATTTGTTAAGTATTGAACACAAATATGTGTGTGGCGGAGTGGTGTGGTGTGTGTGTGTCTACGCGGTAGACCCGGGTTCGAGACCCGGCTACTCTGTTCTGTTTTATTTGTTTTTAATTTGATTTACTTATTATTATTTATTAATTATGGTTTTTAAATTCTAAAATATTTATTAGTTATGAATAAAAAATAACCGGCACAATAAATACGCAAACGAACTTTCAACCGAATATTTGATTATTAAACGAAGCGGGTTTCGAAACCCGTTTTACGACGAATGTTACAATCATTATTGTTAGCTTACTTAGATTCACTTTCTCTACGTATACATGTTGGTTATGTGACATCGCTTATTCACTATTATTATGCTATTAAACCTGTATGCTCACCTTTACTTTATTATATTGACTTGTATTTTAACGTATGTAACAGGTTGAGGATTGTCTACTTGAAGCAATGGACTTGGGGCTTATCTTAGAAACTCATTTAAATAAAAATCTAGGTTGTCGAACTATGTTTGTTTGAGAGTTTTGATATTTGTAATGACTGATTGAGGATTTACGTTTGAGTGTATGGGAAATCGGACCTTTTAAATATTATCGCTTAATTAGTTGTTATGGATTGACCTGAGCAATCTGATTCGCCTAGTGCCGCGCCCCGATGATCCCGCCATCGGTTGGGGTGTGACAAATCTGCCCTGCTCCGATGAACCATCTTTGTGGCTTTATTTTTTATTTTGAGAATTGAACTGTCAGGGTGTAAATTCGATGTTTCGACATTAGGGCGTTTGAGTTCCGAGCAACCTAAGGAACATCAATCCGACTGATTTTCGCTGACAATCAATAGTAGACTTTAACTATATTTTCGATACTGTAAGCCTTTTCATTTTCTTGTATAATATACTTTGATTATTGTATGTTTATCAATCAGCAACCTCACTTGCTAATTACCAGGCTGTGAATTTTTGTATTCGATGATTTTAGTGTCATATATAGGATAATTACAGATGATCGGATTTACATGTAGACTAAAACAATATAAGTTATGTTGTAAGCTTTCGATGGTCATTCCGGTGAGGACAGAAGGGACCTTCAGCGATGCATGATTTGTGAATCAGCAACTATGAGCTTGTTTGTGGCGAGGAAGTAAGATCCAACCATCTCAGTTTTGTCTTTTGGTCATACGTTCCTTAATCGATCTCCATTATCCAAATGAGTTAAGTCTTTCATTTTGTTTCAGTGATTCGTTGATTCGCCCCTTAATTCAGGTTATGATTACGTGTTTTTTAGACACCTCAGTTTTCGCCACAGGTATACAATTATAATGTGGTTGTTTGGCATTTTGCATATGCAAATTAAATTTTTGCACCAAAGTGAATTCTGAGGTATTCTTTTTTACTATTTGTGAAAGATACAGATTTACATTTTTGCACATCAACATGAGAAGCATCTCTAATATCCATCTATAATATATTTTAGGTTTCGTCAAGAAAGCCACAATGGCCTATTGCTTCAACTGTCACGTCTCAAGCGGTGGGAGAAAGATCTGATCTTTCTTGCTGCCGAAGAAGTTCAAGAATCCGCCAAGTATCTAATTTTCACCTTTATCACGACTATGAAACTGTTAAATTGATCTCGGGTGAAACCAAGTTAGGGACCACCCTTCCGAATTGTTGTATCTTCTAGAGATTAAGGTAACCAGAGCTTATATATACTCTTTGTAGAGCTTACATATACCCCGTCGGCTACACTTTTTGCAGCCATTAGCATGATAAAGAGGAGTTGATTGTCAACTGATTGTTTGCATCATCCGACACTTTACTCTAGGTATGTCTTTTTTATTCTTAGCACTTAAGTAAATGTTTATTTACCAAAATATGGAGATGTTTAAGATCAAGTTTAATCTCAAGTGTGTTAATATAAAAAAAAATTGCTAAAAATGGAACATGTCATGTATGGCTTATAAGTCATGACGCTTTCAACTTCCTAAACTATTGTGTTCTATTGTTATCATATGTAAAACCCGGTCATACTAAAAGTTGGCCCATGTTCTTCGATTTTCTTTTCCACCTGACGTTGTCCATCTCAAAAGATATATCAGAAGTATTGTGTCAGATATGTATAAGAGTTATACAAATTCCCATATGATCTTAGGCGAGGTCTAGACGTATCAAACACAGGTGGAGTGACTCAGTCTATGTGCATGCAACACAAGGCTTAGGCACCTAAAACATAGGCGAACGCATGAATCTATGTGCACGCGAGTGCTTGGTTATGTTTCAGGCATTAACACCAATCCAAAATTAAACTATGTCAACTCCTATTTTTAGCCGTATTTTCTTTTTAGTCATATATCTTTCCAAGTCCCTTTACATTAGGCAATGTGGCATTAAAAAACTAAATTATGTCGTGGGACTTTGATTTATAAAAAAATATGTTGGATTATATGTATGACAATAACATAATTTTATATTTTTTTTCTCAAGCTTGCAGTTTTTTGTACATTTTCGCCCATGGGACAAGCCGAGCCTTTTGCTTCTTGAGTGCATCTTCACCCTTTAAGATGTCTTGGGTGTCTTGAGTGCGCCTTGACCTTTTGACCCAACTAGATGATAAGCATGATATGTTAATCCAGATGTTCAAAGATTATTGAGCCAAAAAGTTGAAAGATCAGATAACTGTTTCAAAACACAAATCAACAAACCTTTTGGGAACATTTTAAATTACTAAATGCTTTACATTTCATGACAGAGGTTAAGGGGCTACCAGGAACAAAAATGGACTAGCAAGGAGCTCCTGCAAGTCCAATTCCATACAGAGGGACGGCTATACAGCCGCTTTATTTGGTGGTTTACTATTGTAACGATACCCATACCGACTACCGAATATTAACATGGACTATTGTGACACCCTAGGCAAATCCCACATCGATCGTGGCCAGGAGAGATCTTGGTTCATAAGTAATCCAATGCCTCTTACATCACCAACGCGTTTTGGGCTTAATGCTACTGGATGAGAGGAGAACTCCACAGTTAAGCGGGCTGAGGTGAGAGTAGTACCCGGATGGGTGACCTCCTGGGAAGTCTCCACTGGGGCAACCAAATTCAAATCCGTGAGTTTCTGGATGGGCAACCCATCGGGGGCAAAACAGACAATATATGGTGATGCGAGAGTCGGATGTTACAAATGGTATCAGAGCCACTCCTGAGCCGTTCGGGATGGTGGTGCAAACCTCATCGAGGACGATGAGTCCCTAAAGGGGGGGGGGTGATTGTAACGATACCGATACAGACTACCGAATATTAACATGGACTATTGTGACACCCTAGGCAAATCCCACATCGGCCGTTGCCAGGAGAGATCTTGGTTCATAAGGAATGTCCTGCCTCTTAAATCACGCCAACCGGTAGTATGTAATGGTACCATAGGATTGACAATCCCGTTCCCACTTCCTAGGTTTGTTTGGAAGCGACTTTAGGGAATGACAGAATCCGATGAAATGGATAGACCTTTGACTGATAAAGGTCTATTTGACTTCAACAAGGCTTGAGTGTGTTTGCTAACAAACTAAATATATGTTTTGATAATAAAAGCATGACTTATAAAACAAAAGTTTGATTATTCAAAGACATTGTTTTATACAAGACATTTCGACTATACAAGACATTGGTTTACATTTGACATTTTGGTTACACAAGACTTTATTCATACATGACATTTGTTTACTCGACATTAGTTTACATGACATATTTATTACAAGACATTTCTTTGGTTTAAACAAGACTTTTTGATGGTTGGTTTCTAGTATGTGATTTAAATAACGGGATGGGTGTAATGTGATAAAAGCATGGTGGATACGGCGCTGGTACTTCTTATATATAAGTGTTTTTATCATATTGCATATCGTGTCGTTATTTAAATCATTTCAAACAAAGTACAAGACAAGACATTTTTATCTATGACATGACACTTTTACACGCGACATGACTTATATTTTGGTTAATAATTTAACCATGCTTTATTTCTTTTATATCATTTGATTTATCTTATGATTTCATACAGAAAACATTTTGTAAGTATTCATGGCCACTTTTTAACTAAGTATTCCTTTAAACATTCTAGGCCATGAATCTTAAACGCAAAACCTATGTTACTCACAAGCATTTTTATGCTGACGTACTTTATTTTCACATATGTTTCAGGAGCGAATGCTTAAGGTTGATCATGCGACACTTAGGACGGACTTTGGGTTTAGTGACAAAATCAAGAAGAATAGTTTAACTTTTATTGCATTTTCCGTTTTTAATTCAGACAATGTAAAAAATTATATTCAAAAAACATAACATTTTATGCCATGGTTGTTGAAACAATAATTCTGTTACGACACTCCCCAACGATTCCACCGCGGTTTGTTGTTTTACGCGGTCGGGGTGTGACATACACGTGTACATGTATTCTACTTTTAACCTCGTATTTTACTTAGGGTGTTAAGATATACGTATATATACACACACATTTATCCCTTGATTAGTTCACACTTAATATCTTGTCGATTTTTCCCAAAAAATATATTTTAGGAATATGGTCTTGTAATCACCTAAAAATAATATATTTTTGTGATCGCGCGGTTATAATATATACTTGTAATTTGTCCAAAGCTTCGGCATCGACATCACGTCATGATTATTGTATTTATATCCAGGATACTGTTAAGCTTTTGGGACCCGTGTTTCTATTCCAACTTTGTCCATGTTTCTCCAAAACTCAATTTGACCAATGTGTATATTTTTCCACCTTTTTAGGAAGTATATATACGTAATAATTAGTAAATGTATTTCCACTAATCAACATCCTCATCCATCTTATTTTCTAATCACTCTTTACATTACCTAGATTTTTTTTAACAGTTTTCTATACTTTTTCAACGAGATCCATGAACATGGAATTATACAAAACCCTAAAACTTCAAGAATCATGCCCACAATTGTTTCCCTTTTAAACACGTTTCAATCATACCACTATACTTAGTATTTTGTTAAATCACTTTTCAAAGTAGTAACTCATGGGTTTAACAAGTATACTAGTTTTTTAAACTTAAAATCACCACAGGTTCATTGTGTTTGTTTTCTTTAAAACTTCCCATGTACCTTATCAAGATTTCTTTGGTGAATACTTTCACTTTATACCAATATCAAGCTTAAAAGTAAGGATCTAGTGGCTTGCTACTAGCACAAGGCGGCAAGGGAAGAAGAACTTGTAGAGAATAGGAAGATAAAGCTTCAAGTCTTGAAGAACAAGCCTCCTTGATGACCTCCTAAGCTTGGTATCAACCTGTAACATTTTGTAATGCACCTAAGAACCCTTGGATTGGTTGTTTGGAAGTTGAAAAATGAAAGAAAGAGAGAGGTGGTGAAGTCGTGGGTTTTAAAGAGGAGAGGGAGGAACATCTGTTGTGAATTTTGCAAATGGTAAGTGTATTGTGGTCTTGTGTTTTGGAAAGTCATATGTACATCTCTTTGTCATAACATACTAGACTTTCAGACCATTTAGTCAAACAAGCCATGCCTCACACATCAACACTCCGAGCAAGGTGAGGGGAGGTGGGCCCACTCTCTTGGCCGAAAATCATGAGGTATGGGTGGTTGCAATTTGTTGAAGGTTTTGAACATGTGGAGAATATGTTTTGTAGATGTTTTAGTTGTTAGGGTTTAAGTGTTAATCTAGTATTATAACACTAACTAGGACTAACTAGTTACTAGACAATAATGCTAAGTTGATTAGTAGTTTTGCTTATAATTAATTTAATGATATTAACCGGTAATTATTATTTTAGACACCCTTAGGATATTTCATAACCCTGAATGTCACCTTGTATTAATCAATGATGTCTATGAATTATATATTTGTGTTTGTTGGTGGAAAATTTGTAAGTCTAGTTGCTTTGAATCGGCAATATTAATACTTACGTTTTCCAGAAATTTAAGAATGCATATACTTGTTCCCATTTAGGGCTTAATTCGTTGTTTTTAGCAGACATGAAATAATGTAACTTCTATAACATTTCTGGCTTACTGGATTCGTCCTGACATAAATCTTGTTGACTAGACAACCCACCAACGTTCGTTAGAATTGTTTCATGGAGGTTCAACCAGAGAATCAATAAATTCGTAATCCTCTTTGACAACAGAAGAAGGGTGTTTGTGAAAACCTACCAAGCAATTCTGAACTTGGACGAAGAAGTTCAAAGGGGGATCCTAGCGCTTGGCATTCCTCTTATAACCTATGTGACAAAACACAAACGGTTATAAGAAGGTTAACAAGAAAATTCGGTATGTACCCTGCAAATCCAATAATGGATCCAATCATCCAATCTTGGTGTTATGATGAAAACACCGAATTAGTGAGTGTTGTATGGGACAACAGTGAGCAGCAGACGTACCCAATTGAAAACATCATGACCGAACAAAAAACTTGACTTCCTGCATGAGTTATGCAGCGCAACATGTTTTAACCCAAACATGACAACCAAATTGGCATTGTTAACTGAATGTTCTTATGGCGGTGTCAAAGTCTTCAAGATCAAGAAAATGATGACAGTGAAGATCTGAATGAGAATTTTGAAAAGGAATCGGAAGATGGAGATGAGGGAAGGGATGGATACTTCTCAGACCAGATCCCTTCTGACGAAGAGTTAAATTTTCTTTTATTTGTAGAATGTCATTCTCAATGGTTTATAGTAAATTTACTTCACTACTTATAAGTAAAACGCCAAAAATACATACTAACTAACTAACTATACCTCTAATCATATATGTTACAGTACAAAAAGAATTAAAATGTGCCAAGTCTAATGTCTCAAAACGCCGTATTAGTTAAATTATAGTTTCCTAAATTTTTAATCTAAAACCCCATTCATACAACACGCCAAAAACTTAATGAAGGACTGATAGATTGCAGAATTAAACATATAAGGTTGAACAAACAGTAACGTAATAATGAGACGTGTCATCTTTAGATAATTACATCTCATCTAATTAAATTGTCAAAGTCTAAAATGCAATACAAACAAAATGCCAAACTTAATGAAGCAACTGATGGCTTGCAGATTTAACAGATAAAGCTGACCAAAAAGTAACGTATGATGGGGCGTGCCATCTTTATTATAATTACATCTCACCTAATTAAATTGTGAGGTGGTAGAACGCTAGGCACAATGAATGGGCTGATGGCTTGCCGATTTAACGGGTAAAGCTGAACAAACAGTAACCTAATGATGGAACGTCTCATCTTTATTACCCACAATTATTATGGAAGGTTTCCCGCCCAAACTATGCGCCAAAAACACCTTATATAAACAACCTCAGGCATTTCAATTGATTACACCAAAAAGCAAAAACACCATATGTAAAAACTCGATTCTTGGAGATTAAGTTTTATTCTCGATAAAAGTTTCGCTGAATGCGGTGGACAACATTATTAGGTCATTCTTACAAAATGATGATTAACAATGTTGTCCATCTTATTCAGTAAAATCTTATTGAGATAAATCCTCAGCTTAGTGGTTCAAAAACGCCAAAAGGTTCTAAAATCACATATGGCAAACCCATAAGTTGTGTGTTCTAACATGCTCAAATGTTGTATATTAAAAAAATTAAAACACCAAATGATTGTATGTTGTGTATTCTACCATGCTCAAAGATTGAGTAAAAAAATAATGAATAAAAACACCAGACTACTCTTCACTTGCTCTCGAAGACCATGTCGTTCTTCTTTTTTTACGTGCTTTGAACATGTCGATGCATAGTGTCCGAAAGCTTTACGATTCTTACATTGTCTTTCTTCAGCCCCAACTTTCCCTTTTGTTTTTGTTGTACGAATTCTCGAAGTCCCCACCGAGTCTATTATGTTACCTAACCTATTGAGATCAGGCAAGAGCGTCACAACTTAGATTTAAATCTATAAAACCGTTTCTACCCAAATCGCTATAATCCTCCATGTTTCTCTCCGAAACTATAATTTGTCCATCCTTGTTTCTCACTGAAACAAATATATATGCAATCCATTCTCGTTTTCCTCGAAAACAATATACATCATCCACATTCCAAAACCATGTTTTCCTCAAAAACGATTTTACATCATCCACATTCCAAAACCATGTTTTCCTTGAAAAATAACACATTTATTTTCAAACCCTAATTTCCTCGAAAATATATTAATAACTCATTTAAAGGCATGTTTATATGAAAACATATTTTATCCTTTTTAAGGCGTGTCATTGCCCCAAAACGTTGTATAAAACAGTAGGGGTAGTGGTACTCACCTTAGGGTGCTTTTCAAATAAACAACTATTTCCACACAAATTGATGGGCACGTCCTAATTACAAGTAATAACGGTTTATAGACCAAATATCCAGCAATACCTAAGTTTCTCCAAATGTCTTTATTTTTTGTTATGGTGCCATGTTTATATATATGTGAGTTCATATACATATTTTTAAGATTTTGCAAACTTGAACGATTTTATTGGTGTCCCTAGTTATGTTATATTTTTTATCACACCCGTTTATATACAATGCATCTACAATTTGCGCTTTGTAATATATTTATACAAACACTTAGCACGTAGCATATCATCAAACCTCAAATTCCATGTACTTTGTTAAATTATATGTTTTATCATTTTAAAAGTTTCTATACGTGCAATAACTTTATGAGTTAACATATGTATAATTTTCATGCTCGATAAATAAGTTATATTTTAACACGTCTTTTTAACGAAAGCATCGTTTGATCATACAAGTATACATGCATAGTCTTATATCCCACTATCTTGGTAACACTTATCATTCCACATATCACATCTTATCATGCAAGATCACACTTATACAACCCATTTTTGCGTACATCAAAATATGCGTATTTTTAACGTTTTTAGGCGTCGAAAGTCACGTATGACTAGCCAAACACCATGGATACTTAATATAAGTTTAACTAATTAACACAATATCACTTTATGTAACCCGATCTAAATCATTTTCACAAAATCACTTTAAAAACCGATTTTTAACATTTTAAACGCATAGCCTTGTACCGAACTTTACTATAACCATCCCAAATCATTAGGACTTCATATTTTAACACAACACATGTTCTTTACTATATAAAATGATGCTAATAATCATATTAGTGTAGTTTCATGTAAGCCACATAAATCATACAATTTTCATCTATTTTACCACTTTTTAAAATGTACAACATGCAAGACCATCAAACTTATGACACTTCTTTGTCATTAAAACACATCATATATCATCATGTTAACATGAATGCAACTTTATTTTAATTCATCATTCATGTTCATTTCATATCATCAAATCATCACTAACATTTATGTACAAGTACTTAATGCATGATATTCATTTCTTCATCATCTATGACAACTAAATGCATCCAACATACATTTAATATCATTCCAAATAATCCAAGGCATCATCTTCACTAACTTATCCATTTAATCATTCTCACATCTTACATGTAGCATTTATGAACCAGTAATCAAACCCATATATATATATATAATATATTTATATACACACACAAACACATACACATATGTCCAAACATCAACTTTTCATTCCTTTCAACTCAAATCATACATAATTTATAAATCCACTTTAATCATATATGGAATCACTTTTCAAGAATCATCACCATCAAAACTCAACTTTTAAACAAAACACAATTTCTAACCCCCCCCCCCACACACACACATATATATATATATATATATATATATATATATATACACTTCCATTTTATTATTTAGTTTCCAAGAGTTGTGAATGTCACACCCCGACCCGCAGCGGAAAAGGTGATCGGGGCATGAT
This sequence comes from Scalesia atractyloides, assembly GCA_947069175.1. Taxonomy (NCBI): domain Eukaryota; kingdom Viridiplantae; phylum Streptophyta; class Magnoliopsida; order Asterales; family Asteraceae; genus Scalesia; species Scalesia atractyloides. The sequence goes on from CAMTDV010000019.1 coordinate 53,631,369, forward strand.
TGGGTTATCATCAAAGCTCATGACATTTATTATGCGTTTCATATTCATTAATTACAATTTAATGGAAATTTACAATAAATGTTACAACATGTTCTAACTATCAATCTAAGCTTCTTTGTTCTCTTCTAAGGCATATCCTATGTTTTCCTTGCTTCAACCTGTTCACCTGTATCATGTGTAAAAGGGTTTTTGGATCAACATAAAGTTGGCGAGTGAATCCTATGGAAAACATTTGAACAAGTTTATTTAAATTGATTATGAAATATGTGCACAACCAAACATGAATAAAAATAGATGTAAAACTTATTCAACAATCATAAGATATTAAATAAAACACACATGAACAATAATGGAACATTTAGAGGCACGCGATGCTCAACTCGTCTCTCACGAGGAACTGAGGGGCCTAATGAATGAATTGCATAAACATGATAATATGAATGACACAACTACAAACAATATAAACTCAATGATACAAACATGAACAATAATGAATTTGATTTGAGGCACGCGTTGTTCAACTCGTCTCCCACGAGGAACTGATGGGCTTAATGAATGAGTTTCATGTAATTTGACAAAAGGAAATAAGAAATCACAACAATATAACAATCTAAGTTTAGATCATGATGTGGTATGGCACAAGTTTAAATAAACAAGTTAATTATTTTTATAACACATGACACACCCCAAAACGTGTAATTTAAAAGGGGGAGTTGTAAGATTCACTCACAGTGGGTGCGTTCGGTTGATGATGTTGAATGCACGCGAAGTGGTTTTAACCACGAGTGAGATTTAACCTAGATAAATCGCATTATGGTTTGGTAAGTAAACGGATTTTATTAATCTATTTTAGTAGGATTGTTGGGTGTATTTTTGTGAGTTTAAGGCTATTTTCTAACCTTAAAAATGTTATTTTTAAGTATTTTTAATTGATTTTTAATTAAAATAATTAAATAAAAATAATAAAAAAATTTGATTTTTTTCTGACCGTTGACCGTTGACCTGACCGTTGACCGGTTCGAATGCGGAATATAAGTGCGCTGGGTGAGGCTCGAACCCGAGACCTCCCGTACGCGTGCACGCAGCTCTACCAACTGAGCTACGTGTCTAACCCGCTATATATCTGTTTTTAATTATATATATATTAATTAAGTTAAACATAAAATCCTTTATTTTAAAAACACTTTAATTTGAATCAGACGGTGCGCTCCACAGGTCTCGAACGCGGGACCTGTGGCTTAAACTAACACACAGTCCACCGCTGGACTGTGTGTGCAACTTGTTAACTTTACTGATTTTTATTATACTTAAACACAATTTAGTTATTTCCTTTTCTGTCTTATTTAAAAAGAATAGATAATTGTCCGAGTCGGTGCAGTAGCCCGGACTCGAACTCGTGACCTGTGATATAAACATACACACAGTCCACCGCTGGACTGTGTGTCTAACTTGGTTATTATTCCGGTTATTAATATACTTAACATATATCAGTATGACTCCGGTTCGGTTAATCAAAAAAATCATTTTTATTAAGGCAGCGTGTGTGAAACCGGATTCGAACTCGAGACGTTTGTATGTTTAATGTGCACACAGTCCACCACTGGACTGTGTGTCTAACCCGAGTAATATCCTGATTTTAATTATACATATACGTTCCATGACTTCGTCTTCTTCGCTGAGTTATAACCAGAATCGACAACAGACTGGTTCGAAGTTTAAAACATGATCTTTAGTGTGTTTCAGTTCATTACGGTGTGATATAAGTGAAAAGAAAAAGAATTTAAGCGAAGAGGTATACCGACTGTCTTCCTCTGTTTTCCGGCAGAACTCCGGCGACAGCAATAGGCTCCGGCGACGAGTGTCTTGCAGCAGAGAAACTTCAGAAAGCTTACAAAATATGTGGGTGACTTCGGTATAAGTTCAAATGGTTTAGTAAGGCTCAGAAATGAGGAAACCGGTTTTCCGGCGACGAACAGATTAATTCCGGCGAGTGGAATTACGCCGAGAAAAGGTGTGGTTTTGAGCGAAAAGGTTTGCAGTGGGTTGTGGGTGAATTTATAGGGCAAATCGTCGAAGAACCTGGTCTGATTTCCGACTGTATTCATCGGTTATAAAAACTCCGGCGGTTATAGAAGGTGTCGCGGACTCAAACGTCGGTTATAACCGATGTCCTAATAATAGTTTACGTTATAACTGAAAATGTTGTTAAAAGCTCGCGAGATTACCGGGATTCCGACGACTGAACTTTTGGGCGCCGGTTTTGAATTCGTAACGTCACTTTATGAATTAAATGATTTCAATATATAGCAAACAAAACAAGTGGCGCAGTGGTTTGTGTGTGTGTGTTAAGTTTGTTTGCTGGATCGGTAGTGACCCGGGTTCGAAACCCGGTAGGGACTTTTTATTTTTATTTTGCGATTTTCAGCAGTTTTTCAAAAACTAAATATATATTCCCGTATAATAATCGATTATACATCGTTTAAAATTATTTTGGCATTTAATTCGCAACGAAATTTTTGACTGACTGTTCGGTTGATAAACGGAGCGGGTTTGGTAAATCCGTTTTTGACGGATGTTACAGTGAAGAATCCAAGTGCTTGAGATGCAATCCGACATCATCATCAAGAAACAAGAACAAGAATTTGAAAATGGGTTTATACCTTTCAAGAAGAAAAGAGGGCTTTTGATGAGATTTTGATGATAATGAGCTTACACCTTCTAGAAAAGTACCTTCGAATCACCTTCAAACCAACTTGGGACTAGATTGAATGGGTCTTTAATCTTCATGTTTTTAAGCAAAATCAACAATGATAGCGTGGTGGTGCGGTGTTCAGCCAAAAGGGATGAAGAGGGAGTGAGAGAGTGTTGTTGAGTGGACTGGTAAGATTATAATGATCTTTGAGGATTTAGAAAGATCATGGAAGATTCAACAAGATCTTACAAGATTTGGAGATCTTGTAAATCTCATTCCTAGCTGCCACCTCTTCACACACACGCAATATTTAACTGATGGTTGGGTATTTTATTTCGCATTTTCTTCGTGTTTAAGGCGTTTTATATTACTTTTATCATTCTATAAAAATTAACTTGTCATATATTGCTGAAAAATATATTATTTGCCTTACAGACAAGGTTGTTTAAATTTTGTAAATACGTGCAGTATTGCGTATTACGCGTTTAAAATCACAAAATAGCGTTTTTATGCTTTTTATTTAAAATTTTCATATGGATATGATTAAAATAGAATTTTAATCATAAAGGAATATTTTTTAGGATTTTAATATAACCGGGCTACTGCCGACATTCGTTTCTCATTTTGTTCATAAAGCGATAAGCTTATATCTTCTTTACCGTCATAACGTTATATAAAATTATGACTTGGTAGAACACCAAATACCGCTAACCGATACCAAAACAAATCAAATAATGCCTTTATTCATAATTAACATGTGTTAGTACGGTATGTACTCTAAATAGGCGGGTGTCACGGAAACTCTACTGCTGACCCTGAAAAAAGTAGAGGAAACTTAGTTGCTACCCCTAAGAAGGGGAGGAAGTGCTTCACTTGATCCTGTCATCATTGTTTATTTGTAGGACAAGGGTTTGCTAAATGATGAGTAGAGTTTATCACCATGACTACTTTTCTTAGTTGCTTTATTCATTGTGTAAATTGCTTGTTTTGTAGCGATGGCAATGGGACGGGTATGGCTAATCCCATACCCAGTTGTAAAATCTTGTTTTATACCTGTCTCATCACCCATTGGGTATTTTTTGGGTATTTACCCGTTGGGTATCGGTCATACCTGCAGGTATCGGATATACCCATTAGGACTTTTATGTGTGTGTGTATATATATATACTTTCCTTTATAATTTTATGTATTAAAAATCTATATAATAAATTAAAATTTTGATACATACATATCATCAACATAATGATATTTGATGTATTTAAAAATATTAATATATTGTACTATAATATTGATCTCAAAAAATAATTTTGTATCTCATAACATGTAAGTATAAATAATGCTACTATATTACAAGAGAAAAGTTTATTTTTCAAATAATAAAGCTACTATAATGAAATATTACTAAACAATAGTTAAAGAAAAATAATTAGAAGTTTTCAGGTATATATTTCCGTAAACGGGTATATAGTTTCGGGTAATCTGGTCGAGCATCATCTAATCCCATACCCGTCCCACACCCGCAAAAAATTTTTTTACCAATCTCATACTAGACCCAATACATGTCGGGTATCGGGTATACCGGTCAGGTCGGTTGTAGGTCCCCGGGATGACGGTTCTAGACGGAAGTCTGGGCGTATGATAGCACCGATTCTGTAGAATGTTATTAAGAAAGGAGTAGAGACAAAAACAGCGGAAGCTTTTATTTCATTCATACTGAAAGAGCATACATCTTGTAAGGCTGACGGAGATCCTGGAGAGATTCCGCTAGCGTCTCCCCTCAGGGAACCTCCAAAACTTACAAACTCATGAAAACACAACACATATATATAGGGATGAGCAATTCGTACTAAGGGAGTCCCATTCGTACGAAAGGTGTCCCATTCATACGAATGGTGTCCCAATTCCTACGAATGGTTTCCCACTCGTACGAGGGGTGTCTTCCTCATACGAGCTGACACTTTTGCTCATCTAATGTTCGTATTAGGGTCATGTTGCATATCTAGTCTATACAATATTCAACACACGCTCTATCTATCCTATTCGTACAGTGACGGACACAGAGTGCATCAATAGTTCCCCCTTGTCCGTTACTGTCGAAGCTTGATCTTGAAATCTGAGGCCGTGTTTGAATATTCTGCAACTTCAATCAAGGTATCTGCCGATGTCGTAGAATGCGTCAACAAATTCCCCCTCAAATGATGATCTGGGTTTACATTATCAACATTAAAGCACCAATTCCCCTAAAATAATTGTCTCCAGCAATTAAACTTCAGTTCTTTGGTTGCAAGGTTGCCGACCTCCTTAGATTTGCTTAAATGACAAATTTTCTTGAGTAACCAACAACTTGAAACCAAACAATGCAGCATCTCTGTTTCTTCTTTAACCATACCCATGTTCAGTTTAGCGCATTTCTCTTATACTCGAACCTCTGATCTTCAAAACTCAACCGGCAATTGATAGAAACTTCAAATTACCAAACCAGTCAACTTCAAGTCTGTGAATACCCATGAAAATTTGAAATCCTAATTTCCGTAATCATATCTAAGCACACTCCTGAAAGATTGATCAGGAAATCGGTAATCTGCTCAATCAGCAAATCATCATCGGAATCAGATTATCTGTCAATACGCAGTAATCTTCTCTTCTTCGTTCAAAATCAATAATGTAATCTTTGTCTTTCATAACGATCCCAAATGTATAGTTTATTTCGTGAGCAACTGGTACACTTCTTTGTCTGAAAGATCCATTATATCATCTTCTTTTGTCATGATTCCTCGTACACCCCAGAGCAACTGAAATTACAAAACATCCTTATTTCCTGGCGGTTAGTCCGAAAAACAGTTCATTTGCCTTGCTGAGTTAAAGATAAGCAGTCGTGTGTGCTTCCACCACCATACGATGACTTAGGCGTCTATCTGCGACCATGACCTTAGAATCTGATAAACAATTCTTCCAAGACTCAGTCATGCACCTCCCTTTTATGAAAAGGAGACATCAACCTGATTTCATCACTAAAGAACTCAGACTACGCTTTGATCTCAGAAAGAAGAATCCAAGACACATTGCCTTTCCCAGATAATCTGCAGTCAGAGCCACCTGAATGCTAGCTGCACCATTCGAATTTCTAAAAATCCCGAAATTTTCAACGTTTTGACAATTTTTATTCCCCCTCATTTTTAGCAAATCCTAACGTTTTGAGCATCATCTCACAAAACCCAAATTTTGCCGAAAATTTCGCAAAATTGCAGTTTTGATGAAATGCGGATTTGACGCTAGGCCCATTAATAGTCACCACACCAAATGATCCACATTTTGCACAGGTATCGGTGACTCTCCCAATATCTTTTTCATTTTGTGATCGTATCATCAAATATGTACTCTGAAACTCTAGACGGTGTCCCCGAACATGCCGAATTAGGCGTAAAAATCTCAAAAAAAATTGCAATCACCAAATGTTTTTTGGAGACTCATCTCGAAAATACGATCAAAAATTTCCTTTTTCTAGGCACCTCGTATGAAAGGTGACCAATTCGTACGAAAATAACTCTCGTACGAAACTGACCATTTTGTTCGAAACTGACCAATTCGTACGAAAGGTGTCCCATTTTGTACGAAAAGGACCATTTTGTACGAAAATGACCATTTCGCACGAGAGAGACCTGATAACATTTTTCGATCCAGAATCTTCATTTCTTCGAATTTCAAGACGATTTTTGCACATATCTGGTCGAAAATGGTTTTCTAACAATCCTATGAGTTCAATTTTACGTTTTGTCCGTGGATTGTCTGTTTATTTGATGATATACATCTAAAACCCCTCCTAAGTTCATAATTCATGAGCATAGGTGATTCAATCAACTGTTAGATCAATTGAATCGGTACCGTAGCTCTGATACCAGTTGTAGGTCCCTAGGACGGCGGTTGTAGATTGAAGTTTGGACGTATGATAGCACCGATTCTGTAGAATGTTATTAAGAAAGGAGTAGAGACAGAAACAATGAAAGCTTTTATTTCATTCATACCGAAATAGCATACATCTTGTCAGGCTGGCGGAGATCCTGGAGAGATTCCGCTAGCGTCTCCGCTCAGGGAGCCTCCAAAACTTACAAACTCATGAACACACAAGATATATATAGGGATGAGCAATTCGTACAAGGGGAGTCCCATTCGTACGGAAGGTGTCCCATTCGTACGAATGGTGTCCCACTCGTACGAGGGGTGTCTTCCTCGTACGAGCTGACACTTTTGCTCATTCGACGTTCATACTAGGGTTGTGTGTTCATATCTAGTTTACATAACATTCAACACACGCTCTATCTATCCTATTTGCATAGATACAGACACAAAGTGCATTAACACCAGGTATTTTTTTCATCCCTATTGTGTGTTAGTTTGAAGTTGTCCGGACGTTAATCATGGTAGATGGTTATTTGATTATACACTACCTTAATTTGCATGGGTTGGAGTTGAACACATTTATATAAACATAATAATGTATAAAATCAACTATCCCCTCTCTCTCTCTTCTATCGCACTACAAGAAACACCTCTTAATAGCGGCGACATGCCATATATCGTTGCTATTGGTCGATTCGGAATGTAGTGCCCCACAACAAACCCCAGCCACTCATGCACCAATTTAACGGCCGCAAACACAACAGTTAATGGCTGTGTTTATGGCCCGTTTGCAGCCGTTTAATGGTTGCAACCACAACCGCAAACGGGTCGTAAACGCAGCCGTAAATCGGCTGAAACGCAACGGCAAATGGCTACGCATGCGATTATTCAAAGTAGCAAATGCATTCGTAAACTGTTTTCACTTTTTTTATTTAATTCCTTGGAATACTTCAATTTTGATGAAGTTGAACGCGATTATGAAGCCCAAAACTTGAATGACGGCACCAAGCATGTGCTTATAAAGCGGTACTCTGGCCGTAAACACGAGGCTTAACTTGAAATTCTTAGATATATAGGGTACAAGATGTTGAAAGAACATGGGTAAATCCACACCCCCCCCCCCCCCCGAGGATATGTCTAATGAAAACTGGTAAAGAACTATTGATCATATCTTGGACCCAAAATATATTGCAAGATGTGAGGCTAACACACTAGTTCGCCAACACGAACAATTCCCAAACTGCGACGGGACAACGTCATTATGTAGCACTACCTACAAAAACGTAATGCTTTATATATGTGTGTGTGTAAGTGTGTGTTTATTTAATGTCTAATCTATTTTTTTAATGTTAAACAGGGTTTGAAACGACTCGATAAGTACTGCAAAAGTTACACTAATAAAGATGGGAATTGGTTTGACATGATAGCTGAAAATAATTTTGTAAGTATTTAATTAAAGTTCAATTATTTATAATATATATATACACACACACATAATCATCTTCGTAAAATACAACTAGTTTTAGAACAGGAGATTATGGTCAAAACGAACGTGCCAGAGAAGGCGGTAGTTGTCAAACGCCGAATGAGATTGCCTCATTTCAAAAGGTCTTGGGTGATCGACGGGGATGGTTCTGAGGGCTTGGGCATAAACCTTCTTACAATACGCCCTCGAATGTTGGTGTACAGCCTCAAAATCAACCACAATATTCCGAGGTATAAACTATCTTATTTTACTTTGGTAAATGTTGGATTATGTTAGTAGTTTTGTTAGAAAATTGGTAACTTTGCTATATATATGTGTTGGTAGTATGTTATTATGCTAATTTGGGTTTTGTTATATATTATTACATGAATTTGTTTCGGGGTTGTTCCAAACCCCGTCATTTTTAACTCGGCTTGACGATATATCGCTTCGAGGGGAAAGCAACCCGCATACGTTGATGATGACATTTTTGTTAACGACGAAGACGATGACATGATGTAGTTTTTCACATTTTATTCAGTTTTAGGATGTTAATGTGCGAATTAATAAAATGAATAACTTTTAAGTAATGTAGTATCTTGATATAATTATTATGTTTATGTAGTTTGTTTGTGTGTTTTTGAAAACTAGAAATTGGTAGGTTTTGTGTATTTGTAAAAACGGAAAAATATGGTCAAACCTGGAAAAAAAAAGACGACTTTTAGTGGCGAGTACTTGTCTCCGCTAAAGGTATGACACATTTAGCAACAATTTATTAGCGATTACATGTCGCCCCTAAAGGTATTGCACCTTTAGCGGCGACAAGAACCATTAGCGTCGACAATAAGGGCAATAGCGGCGATGCAATAGCGGCAAGGTGTCGCCGCTATTACCTTAAAGGCGTAAATTTCCACCTTTAGCGACGACATATTGCCTTTTTTTAGTGTCGTACCTTTTTTCTATAATTTATCATGTCATTATCGTTTCTCCCCATTATATGTATTTAATAATCCTGCCACTTTTTTGACCACATTACAATTATAAAGTCAAAGAAATTTGAACACGTTATTGTGTTACTATAGGGTTCCTATGACTTTCAGATTATGACAAGTAATCCTGCCACTTGTCACTTGGTGGGGTGATCTTGAAAGATAAATTTTAGGTCATTTGTAGAAGGGTTATATCAAAAGTACTCCTCACTTATGCACCTCTACTACATAAGTCATAGAGAGAGTATATTAAGCATGGAGAGGGGTAGATTTAATTAGGGATGAACATCTGATATCGAGTACTGATACAGTATCACAACGACGGAATTTAGTGTGGTTCAACTTTATTGTGAATGTGAGTAGGGGAGCGTCTCTGGTCTCACTTGGAGATGGTCTAAGAAAATGGCATCTTGTGGCATTAATAATGGGTTAGGTTTTCCAGATCTTCTAAAAAATAAATAAAATTGATAAATAATACAAGTTTTCTAAGCAACCCATGTCATATAACAAGGCAGACAATGAATGACGCATGCCTCTCTCTTTTATAATAGGTGAAAGGGTGGTCTAGTAATTTAATCAGGTGTCTTTTTGTATTCAGACAAGTTTTTATGTTTCCGTGATTATCAAATAAATATATGTGAATATTTTTGTAATATATCTTACGGTGATTAGTTAAGGCATATATCAATCTTGTGTTATTATTTGTTATAGATTGCAATCAAGGCATGATACGTAATATTAAATATATGTATACATGTTTTTCATGTTCAGTACTTCGGTGATTTAATCTAATAAACATGTGTGATTATAATGTCTCGCGTGACTGTATATTGCGTGATGATTATTAAAAAAAATAAAAATATCAACCTTGCACGACTATCTTGTTTTAGGTTGCGTGATTTTATAACATGTTAAAAACTAATATATGGACATTGTGTTATTAATCTTGTTACGTTTAGGGCTAAACAAGTTGTTGCTAAATATGTTTGTAGCATCCCTCTACCTTGTGTATTCATGTTTAATTGTAAATCCAAACTACCCGTCTGAAATCAAACTTTTTCATCCTTTTCTTGTTCATGTCGTGTATAACTTTAACAATCTCTATAATTACTTTCCCTCTACACCATCACCCACAGCTTATTTTACTAAGATTTATCCAGGTGTGGGCAATTCTTGTGTCTGTCTTTTCTGAATCGGGTTAGTATAACCCATATATGGGGTTCTAGACTTTTAGTTGTGATGATTTACTAGGAGAAGTAGGTTCCTGCTAACTGTTTAGTTCTTTTTCTTCTTATCTAGTTAGGAATATTTTAATAAGGATGATAAATGTCACACACTCTAAAATTAATAATACAAAAACAATGAATGTAGTTATAGGTCACGTGGTTTGTCTCTATAAATCGTCTGTGGGAAAAGATGACAGGGTTAAATGGAGCTTGTCTGTGGAGTATTTCACTTGGCATGGATTATGTGTAGGTTTGGGAACCTAGTTTGATTTCTAGGCTGTAAATTAACCAAATGAACACGAACAGAGGCATATTCGTTCATTCAACTTTAACCGAACACGAACACAAACATATAAACGAATACATGTTTTTGTTGATGTTTGTTTATTACGGAATATAGGCATTTTCGTGTCCGTTTATGTTCATTCATTTAAAACAATTCACGAACAATTCACGAACGTAGACCGACATAAACAAACAACTTATACGAACATTTTTTAACACACTGTAAACAACACAACTGAATATAATTGAACAAACATATATGAACACAAATAAACATAATTCACTATACAGAAACCAATAAAAGGTTCTTTTATAAATTAGTGATTAATTATGATAAATTCCATTGAAAACCCCATGTTTATTATTAGAAAACCCAAATACCAATTGGTTATATTTATATAAGTAGTTAGAAAGTTCCTTCTATGTTTAATATTTATATAAATATAACTACTTATTTATTTAAATTGAAACGAACACAAACAATCAAACATGAACAAATGTAAATAAACGAAAACAACGTGTGTTCATGTTCGTTCGTTTGATTAAATGAAAGAAAAAATTGTGTTCATGTTCTTTCGTGTATTAAATAAATGAATTTCCCGCCGAACAAGTTCATGAACAGTTCATGAACATTCGGTTCGTTTACAGATCTATTTGATTTTTTTGATATAGTTAAAAAGGCTTTATACATAGCGAGATAAAGCCCCTCGCTTATGTGGCGTATATGTAGCGCGAAGGAGCTTTCTCCCATACCATATAGCCTAAATCAGAAGTATATGAAGTTACTTTTATGGTTAAAATGAGATTGTCCAAGGCAACATGTATGAAAGTTAAGAGCGTGCCATTGGTAAAATTGTAAGGCTATGTGTTACGGTGCTAGGTTGAGGAAGTGGTGGTGTGTTAGGCGTTGTTGGTCCGACGTGGCATGAAGCAGCGCGGCGATAGCACATAGTCTAAGTATATCTGTAACATCCGTCGAAAAACGGGTTTCCAAAACCCGCTTCGTTTATTAATCGAATATCCAGTTATAATTTTTCGTTGCATATTTATTGCTCAAACTAATTTTAAACGATACATAATTAATAACTATATTAGAATTTAAAAACCATAATTTATAAATAATCTTAAATAGCGAGAAAAAAATAAAATGGGGTCGCCGGGTTTCGAACCCGGGTCGCCCACAAACCCAAACACACAACACACCGCTCCGTCACATGCCTTCTTTGTGATTATAATGAAACAAATAATACTTAAAATAAACCCGAATTCAAAACCGGAGATCACCGCGCTCAGAACTCGCAATCACTGGAAAATCCGGCAATCCGTGACTTTGCCACTTTCCTTTTGACTAAACATGCTAACCGACCTCGACATCGGTTATAACCAATGTCTGACCCTCGATTTTAGTCGTAACCGCCGGAAAACCCTTGACCGCGAATCAAGACCCAAAATCGGACCCAATTCACTCAGTTCTTTCCTATAAATACCCACTTAATCTTCCGGAAATCCTTTCGCTCAGAACCGCTCACTTTTTCGAAGCTCTAGCTCGTCGCCGGAGATATTCTGCATTCGCCGGACTTTCACCGGAAAACCAAGACTTACTCCGAATCAGTAAAATTCTTGACTCTTTTGTTTGCAATCCATTATTCAGCATGTATTAACATAAATCGTGCAACCAGAATCGGTCTCAGACGACGTTGCCGGGAATTCCTGCACTCACCGGAAAATCACTGGAATTCCGAGGTCTCACTGTCAATCGGTACAATCATCTAAACCCCCTGATATCCCTTGTTTAGTAACTTAATTGCACAACTCATTGATCAAAACTGTTAATTGATTCACTCAGACGGAAGTCACCAATCAGAGCCGACGACTCTTGCCGGAAATCTGAGAAAAACATTCTGTTCGGTACATTTTACTCCGTAATCCTCTTTATCCATTGCACTCCAATCAATTATAAGTTCGATGACCGATTTAAACAAGAACAGTCGGACATCACTGTTCTGTGTCTTTGTAAACGAAGAAGACGAAGTTGAATATGTGTATAAGTATAATTAAAAACGGATATTCGAACGGGTTAGACACACAGTCCAGCGGTGGACTGTGTGCACAAACAATGCACACGTCCCGGGTTCGAATCGCACACGGTACCGAATTTCAGAATTAAAAAACCAACATTTTTACAACTGAATCGGATCAGGTCACCGAATGTTAATAAGAATAATTTAATCCATGAGTTAAACAGATATGACACACAGCCCAACTGGTTGGGCTGTGCGCACTCGAACCGAAGGACCCGAGTTCGACTCCGGGTCCCTGCAACCGGTTCGGCCATATAAATCGTTTTTAATAAAAACCCAAATAAGTTAAAAGTTAATTAGTATATAAATATACTTAAAACAGAGAATATTTCAGGTTAGACACGTAGCTCAGTTGGTAGAGCTGCGTGCACGTATACGAGAGGTCCCGAGTTCGAACCTCACTCAGCGCATAATTAAACACAATCCGACCGGTCAACGGTCAACGGTCAAAAAGTCAATTTTTTTTATTTATTTTTATTAACTTATTTAATCAGAAAATCATTTAAAAATGCTTAAAATAAGATTTTAAAGTTAGAAAACCTCCTTAAACTCACAAAAATAAATCTAAAAATCACATTAAGAGTATGAATTAAAAGTACTAATTTACCGAATCATTTCGTTATTATTTTAGGTTAGTTTTCCTCGTCGATCAAATCCTAAAATTCGTGCGCATCCAACGTCATCAAAGAACGCACCCAATGTGAGTGAATCTCTACCAATTCCCCGTTTTAATCACATTTTGGGGTGTATCATGTGTCGTTTAATCCCTTATTATATTTAAACACTTGTGCATCCATCATATCCGTGATCAAATGTGTATCAAATATGTATCAGTTGTTGTGTGAATTATGTTTAGATTGAAGTTATCATTTTCAGTGCATGCATTTCATTAGGCCCATCAGCTCCCCGTGGGATACGGGTTGAGTATCAGGTGCCTCATCCGATCGGCTCCGTTTGATTGAGCCTTGATCTCACATACATCATCATTCATGTCACTCGATCGGCTCCGTTTGATTGAGCCTTGATCTCATATACATCATCATTCATATCAGTTACTCATCCAATGTGGTTTGTGTTTTGTTATATATATATGTTTGCTCACATGTGATTATTGCACAAATTTTCAATATTAAATACAACAAGAAATTAATAACAATGTTTTATCAAGGTTCACTCGCCAACTTTTGTTGACCCAAAATATCCCCCGTTTTACACATGATACATGTAACATCCGTCGAAAAACGGGTTTTCATAACCCGCTTCGTTTATTAATCGAATAATCAGTTTCAAATTTTCGTTGATCATTTAATGCTTATTTTAATTTTAAACAATACATAACTAATAAACATTTTAGAATATGGAAATTAAAATTTTTAGAAAATAAAAATAAAGCAATGAAAAATAAAAAGGGGCTGCCGGGTTTCGAACCCGGGTCAGCCGGAAGACTCAATTATCAAACACTTAACCACTCCGCCACTTGTTGTTTTTGTATAATCAAGAAACAAATAAAACCTTAAGATCACCCGTGAATCTACCTGTTTGCGCCAAAAACTGAAACCGATAATCGGCTTTCAACCATCCAGACGACTGAGTGATCGTGAGTTACTGGTTATAACCGATGAAATCATTACGACCGACGTTCTTAATCAATTCAGCATTTATTGGACCCGATTCATATGATGTTCGAGTTTGATAACCGAAATCATTCAACTCCAAATTTACACCGGTATTATCATTGTCTCGCAACTCAAAAACACCCACAGAACTCTCAGTTTCACTTTTGCTCTAATTTCTGATCGTCGGAATCGCTATCTGATATCACCGGACTTTCGCCGGAAAACCGTGTCATTCATCAAAATGGTAAATTTCTCAATTCTTTCATCTTCTATCTATTGTTAGACTCTTACTAACTCAAACCCTTCTACCAGAATCGGTCCCAGACGACGATACCGGATAACCTGCAATCGCCGGAAATTTTCTGAAAATTCTGAAATCACGCTGTGAATCGGTACGAGCATCTAAACTCTTTGATAATCCTTGTTTAGTCACTTAATTTCACAATTAGTTAATCAAAACTGTTAATTGGTCCGCTCAGACGGAGTTCATAAAACAGAGCCGACGACTTTGCCGGAGTTCTGAGAAAAATCATCTTTCCGGTACATTCATTTCCAAAACCTCTTTATCCATTTCATTTTAATCATTTATATGTCCGTTAATCGAATTAAACAAGAACAGTCGAATAATTGTTGTTCTGGGTTGTTTTAACGAAGAAGATGAAGTTTAGTTTGTGTATAAATTTAATATAAATCGGATTATATCTCGGGTTAGACACACAGTCCAGTGGTGGACTGTGTGCATTTGAATCATAGAGATACCGGGTTCGAGTCTGTCCTTGTTCCGATTCGTCACAATATTCAGACTTTTTATAAACCCAAATACGGAAACTTCCAGTTAGTATATAAGTGAAATAAAAACAAGTATTTTAACCAGGTTAGACACACAGTCCAACGGTGGACTGTGTGCAACGTTAAACAACAGGTCCCGGGTTCGAGATCTGTTATGCACACCGGTTCGATATAATTAAAATCCTTTTTAAAATAAATGAATTCGGAATAAATTCAATAGTATACAAATATAACAGAAATATTTCGGGTTAGACACGTAGCTCAGTTGGTAGAGCTGCGTGCACGCGTACGAGAGGTAACAAGTTCGAACCTCACTCAGCGCAAACAAATACAAGGTCCGAACCGGTCAACAGTCAAAGTCAATGGTCAACCCAAAAAGTCAACAATTTTTTTTATATTTTTATTTATTTATTTAATTTAAAAATCAATTAAAAACACTTAAAAATAATATTTTTAAAGTTAGAAAATGACCTTAAACTCACAAAAATATATCTAAAAATCCTATTAAAATTGTTAATAAAATCCACTTATTTACCGTACTTTTTCGTTATTATTTAGGATTAGTTATTCCTCGTCGATCAACCCTCTAAACTCGTGCGCATTCAACATCATCAACCGAACACACCCAATGTGAGTGAATCTCTACGAATTCCCCGTTTTAATCACATTTTTGGGGTGTATCATGTGTCTTATTATATATTACATTTAAACACTTGTGCATTCATCATATCCATGATCAAATGTGTATTCAATATGTATCAACTGTTGTGTGGTTAATGTTTAGATTAAATTTATCATTTTCAGTACATACATCATCATAGGCCGTCTGTTCCCCATTACCTATGAGCGGAAGCGTTCCCCATTACCTATGAGCGTGAACGAGGCGTTGCCAACATACGATCGGCTCCGTTTGATAGAGCCTTGATCGCACATACATCATCATAGGCCGTCCGTTCCCCATTACCTATGAGCGGAATGTGACGTTGCCAACATTTACATTATCATTCATGTCATATATTCATGCAAGGTGGTTTGTTATTGTATGTTATTGTATGATTATTTACGTTTGCTCACATATGATTATTGCACAATTTTTCCATATTAAATACAACAAGAAATCAATTATAAATGTTTTCTAACAAGGTTCACTCGCCAACTTTTGTTGACCCAAAAACCCCCATTTTTACACATGATACAGGTGATCCAGTTGCAGCAAGAAACATATAGGACGGCTTAGAATAACAAATCGGTTTAGGCTTTGTATGTTTATTTAGTTACTTTTTCCTTGTAATTGTATGAACTTGTTTGGAATATTGAAGTTGAAATTTTGAATTTAATAAATATGAAACATATTAGTAAACATCATGAGCTTGGTGTGATAACCCAATTATGACACGACTCTTATTCCGCTGCGGGTCGGGGTGTGACAGATTGGTATCAGAGCCATGACTATAGGGATATAGGATAGGTTATTAGACCCTTAGAGCCTATACTATAGTTGATTAGAATTTTTAAATTGTTTGTGTGTTACATGCAAAATTCATGATGTTTATATGCTTTATGTTTATTGTTACATTCAATGTTATGCAAGCATGTTTATAAATACATATTATTATACAATGCCTATCATGAATCATATTCTCATAACATATCATATCCATGAGAGCACACACCACACAATTTCCATGACTTTTGCAACGATTTTTGTATTTTCAAATCACATCAAAGTGAGTTCTCATGACGGGCATGTAGTAACTGGAAGGGTACAAGTACCGGTAGTCAGAACGTCGTGTCTAGGCTTGGCATTCGTATAAATTCAAAATAAAGGACCAGTTTGCCTACCTGGGGACTAACGATGAGAATACGAAGGACCTATTAGGCCAAAGCATGCTATACCAAACGTCGTGTGAGCTAACCCCACTTTGAGTTGTCATTGTGTCTACACCTGGACACCCTCCGACCATACATAACATATTTCATGGTTTTCATTCGGGTGATGCGAGTGTTAAACCGCCAATACCAATGTGAATCCTACTAAGCCAATAGTCATGGGGGCCCACATGACTATACAGGCGATGGTATGGGGGACATTGGAGGCTCAAACATGAGCAAACCCAAGACATCCTATGGATGTAGTTGCATTATTAATGTTTATGTTATTTTTTTTAAGACACGTGACACCTAAAAAGACTCCTTAAACTCACAATCTTCTTATGTATGTTCCTGTAGATGTCGGCTAGGCAGCAACGTGGGGGTAGAAGGTCAGGAAGGTCAAACGAACGCTTGGCCACCCAAATCGCAAAACAAATGGCCGCGGTGCTTCCTGACATCGTAATTCAAGTCCAACAAGCTCTCGCCACAAATCCCCTCAATCCTCCCCATCAAGAAGACCAGAACGTTGACAACCCTTCCTCCAAAAAGTGCTCTTACAAACACTTCAAGTCTTGCGATCCCCCGAAATTTGAAGGGACCGAAGGTGTCACTGCTCTCCTCCACTGGTTTGAGGAAATGGAAAACACCTTCCACAATTGCGATTGTCCCGAGGATCGCAAGGTACGTTACGCAACCGGGAGACTATTTGGAGTAGCTCTTACCTGGTGGAATACAGAAAAAGGTAAGAGAGGGATCGAAGATGCAATGGCCTTAACATGGGAGGAGTTAAGGGAAATCATGACGAGACGCTTCCGTCCAAGAAGCGAGATCAAAAAGTTAGAGGATGAATTTCACTCGTTAAAGCAAAAAGAGGGAGATCATACTTCCTACAACAAACGGTTTTTAGAGTTGAACCAAATGGTCCCCAACTTGTTCACCCCAGTATACCGCTTAGTCGAACACTATATTCGAGGCCTTCCCTCGAAAATTCAAGACTCAGTTCTAAGCACTTCGCCTGCAACACTTGAAGCTGCTATGGAACTGGCTACCGAGCTTACCGAGAATCGTATTCATAACGGCAAATTTAAGGACGAGAAAAAGAAAGCCCCCATTGAGGGCCAAACTTCAAACCATTCCACCTCCTCCTCAAAGTTTGCTAATAAGAGGAAACGAAACACCAGAAACTTTGCTGTCACACAAACAAATTTCCTTATCCCTGCTGCACCCATTACCCAAGTTGCCCCCTCACCTGCACCATATAAGAAGCCATACTCCGGCCCATACCCAAAATGCAACCGTCGCCAATACCATCACTTTCCTGATCATCCCTGCCAACATTGCACCGGCTGTGGCCGTGCAGGTCACACCATTCAAACCTGTCGCGCACTTCAGCGAACGAACCGCCATCAGCCCTCAACCCAAACCCACCATCAAATAGTGGGTCAAGCCCAACAACCTTTACTCCTACCACCTACCCAACATGTAGCCCAATCCTACTACGAACCCAACTATCCCATGGTGCAACCTATGCGGGCTTGTTACAACTGTGGAGACCCGAACCACTTCAGGAACACCTGCCCACGCCTGGTGAATATCATCCATGCCCAAGCTCAAGCTAATCAAGTAAACCAGGCTAATCAAGCTCCTCTACCTGCAAGAGGAAGAGCTTTCAACATCAACGCTAATCAAGCTAGGGCTGACAACAATGTGGTTAACGGTACGTTTCTCATCAATGGTAGTTATGCATCCATGTTATTTGATACTGGAGCGGATAAGAGTTTTGTGTCCTTAAAATTTGAACCCATCCTCAACCAAACTCGTGATACACTCATGGAATCCATAACGGTAGAAATTGCTGACGGAAAACCGGTCTCATTAAACTCTATTTTACGCAATTGTACTCTCACCCTAAACGATCTCGATTTTCCAGTTGACCTCATACCTATGAAGTTGGGAAGTTTCGAAATTATAATTGGTATGGACTGGCTCAGCCAACATTGTCACACCCCGACCCGCAGCGGAATAAGAGTCGGGGCATAATTGGGTTATCACCAAAGCTCATGATGTTTACTAATATGTTTCATATTTATTAAATTCAAATTACATCTCAAAGTTTCAAGTCAAATTCATACAATACAAGGAAAGGAAAAATTAACTAAAACAATCCAAAATCTAAACTGGTTTATTCTTCTAGGCCGCCCTATATGTTTCTTGCTTCAACTTGATCACCTGTATCATGTGTAAAATGGGAAATTTTGGGTCAACAAAAGTTGGCGAGTGAACCTTGTTAAAAACATTTGTTATTGATTCCTTGTTGTAATTAGTAGAGAAAAATTGTGCAATAATCATATATGAACAAACGTATGTAAACAAACAAACAAAAAACACCTTGCATGAGTATAAGATATGAATGACAATGTATATGTTGGCAACGTCTCGTTCACGCTCATAGGTAATGGGGAACGGCTCACGCTCATAGGTAATGGGGAACAGACGGCCTATGATGAAATGTATGTGCGATCAAGGCTCAATCAAACGGAGCCGATCGTATGTTGGCAACGCCTCGTTCACGCTCATAGGTAATGGGGAACGGCTCACGCGCATAGGTAATGGGGAGCGGCGGCCTATGATAATGTATGTACTAAAAATGATAACTTTAATCTAAACATTAACCACCCAAGCAATAGATATATATTGGCAACACATTTGATCATGAATATGATGGATGCACAAGTGTTTAATTTAAATAAATAATAGCGACACATGATACACCCCAAAATGTGATTAAAACGGGGAATTTGTAAAGATTCACTCACATTGGGTGCGTTCGGTTGAGGATTTGAATGCGCACGAGTTTAGAGGATTGATCGACGAGGAATAACTAACCTAATTAATAACGAAAAGGTACGGTTAAATAAGTGGATTTTTATTAATAATTTTAATAGGATTTTTGGATGTATTTTTGTGAGTTTAAGGCTATTTTCTAACTTTAAAAACGTTATTTTTAAGTATTTTTAATTGATTTTTAATTTAAATAAATAAATAAAAATAATAAAAAAATGTTGACTTTTGCCGTTGACCGGTTCAGTTGTGAATATTATTGCACTGAGTGAGACTCGAACCCGTGACCTCCCGTACGCGTGCACGCAGCTCTACCAACTGAGCTACGTGTCTAACCCGAAATATTTCTGTTTTTAATTATATTTATATACTATTTAACTTAATCCGAAAATCATTTATTTAAAAGGATTTAATCGTCTCAAACCGGTGATCTCCACAGGTCTCGAACCCGGGACCTGTGGTTTAGTTCGGCACACAGTCCACCGCTGGACTGTGTGTCTAACCTGGTAAATATTCCGGTTTTTATTATACTTAACATCTTACTGTGAGTTAACCCGGTTCAGTTTAAAAAAAAACATTTTTATTTTTGAGGATAGGGTCGTGATAGGAATCGAACTCGCGTCGTATGTGTATTGTTTGCACACAGTCCACCGCTGGACTGTGTGTCTAACCCGTTCATAATATTGATTTTAATTAATCTTATAACACAAACGACTTTGTCTTCTTCGCTCAAGAACATAGACAAAGATTAATCAACTGTTTCATGTTTAATTCGATTAACGGAAATTATCAGCGATTGAATTGCAATGGACAGAGAGGGTTTGGGGAAAAATGTACCGAATCAGATGCCTTTCTCAGAACTCCGGCAAGGATTCGTCGGCTCTGTTGATGAACTTTGTCTGTTCGGATCAAACAACAGTTTTGATTGATTAGATATGAAATTGAACTACTGAGCAACGATTATCAGTAGGTTTAAATGATCATACCGGCTCACGGCGTGATTCTGGAAATTTCAGAAGTTTTCCGGCGAAAGCAGAATTTCCGACAACGTCGTCTGGGATTGATTCTGGGTGATGGATTGATGTTAGTAATGGTTTAACAATGGAATGAAACCGAAAGAGTCGAGGTATTTATTGTTTTGATGTGAGTCTCGGTTTTCCAGCGAAAGTCCGGTGATGGCAGAAAAGTTCCGGCGAGTGAAATTGCTTCGAGAATTGGTGTGATTTTGAGAGAAAAGATTACCAGAGGCTAGGGTGTGCATTTATAGGAAAGAATATCGATGAATTGGGTCCGATTTCTGTCTTAATTCGTTGGTCAATTATTCTCCGGCGGTTATGACGGATGTCACGGAACTGGGCATCGGTTATAACCGATGTAAGAGTTAATACGGATCCTCAGTCAAAGGAAACCGATAATAATTGGCGAAATCGTCGGGATTTCCGGCGACTGCGAATTGGGCGCGCCATTGACTGTTTTGAATTCGAGTTTTGTTATTTGAATTAATTGTTTCGATATATCACTAAAGAACACAAGTGGCGGAGTGGTTTGGTGGATGAGTGTTAAAGCTTTGAGGTTCCCGGCTGACCCGGGTTCGACTCCCGGCAGCCAGTTTTTCTTTTTAATTATTTTATTTTTACTTTTTAACAATTATAGTTTATAAATTCTAATTTGCTTATTAATTATGTATCGTTTAAAATAAAAATAAGTCATAAATGAGAAATGAAAATTTAAAACTGATTGTTCGATTAATAAACGAAGCGGGTTTTGAAAACCCGTTTTTCAACGGATGTTACAGTATCCCCTAATTTTAGGAATTTCGTCCCGAAATTTAAGTAGTAGTGGTAACAGGAAATAGATGTGGGTATTTCTCGCGCATTGAGTCTTCACGTTCCCAAGTAAACTCAGGTCCTCGTTTCGACTCCCAGCGTACCCTGACAATTGGAATGCGGCTTTGTCTTAAACGTTTCTCTCCGAAGTCCATAATTTCTACTGGTCTTTCAATGAAATGCATAGATTCATCGACTTGAATGTCTTCTAGGGGAATATGGAGATTTTCATCGGCGAGGCACTTCTTCAAGTTCGATATGTGGAATGTGGGATGAATTCTGTTGAGTTCCTCTGGTAGGTCAAGCTTGTATGCTACAGGTCCTACTCTTTCGAGTATCTTGAAAGGTCCTACGTAGCGTGGTGCTAGCTTGCCTTTTTATCCAAAACGAACTACTCCCTTCCACGGCGATACTTTTAAAAGTACTTGGTCACCAATGTTAAATTCCAAGGGCTTTCGTCGTTTGTCTGCATAACTCTTTTGACGACTTTGTGCCGCTAGAAGATTGTTTCGAATTTGATGAATCTTATCTGTTGTTTCTTGTATTAATTCTGGACCGGTGATTTGAGCTTCTCCAATTTCGTGCCAACATATAGGTGATCGGCACTTACGACCATATAACGCTTCGAAAGGTGCCATGTCGATACTTGAATGATAGCTGTTGTTGTACGAAAATTCGACTAATGGTAGATGAGCGTCCCAATTCCCTTTGAAGTCTATGACACATGCTCGAAGCATGTCTTCAAGAGTTTGGATGGTGCGTTCAGATTGTCCATCAGTTTGAGGATGATAAGCGGTACTGAGGTCTAATCGTGTACCCAAAGCGGCTTGTACGGCTTGCCATGTTCGTGAAGTGAAACGTCCATCACGATCTGAAATAATGCTTAACGGTACACCATGACGGCTTACGATTTCGCTGATGTAGATACGAGCTAACTTCTCATTCTTGAAGTCCTCGCGAATCGGAATGAAGTGAGCTGATTTCGTAAGACGATCAATGATTACCCATATAGTGTCATACCCACCAGAAGTGCGAGGTAACCCGGTAATGAAGTCCATGGTTATGTTTTCCCACTTCCATACAGGTATTTCAGGTTGGACTAGAAGTCCTGAGGGTCTTTGATATTCAGCTTTCACTTTAGAACAGGTAAGGCACTTGGAAACAAAAACAGCAATATCCTTTTTCATGCCAGGCCACCAGTAGGTGTATCGAAGGTCTTGATACATCTTGTCGGCTCCTGGGTGTACAGAGTATCGTGTTTTGTGCGCCTCTTTCATAAGGGTATCGCGAAGGTTATTGTGATCGGGAATCTATATGCGATCTAGATAATACAGGATACCGTCGGATTTTGTTTCGAGTTTAAGTTCTGCTCCACAAGATAACTCATTGCGTATGTCGTATTCTATTATGGAAACATGTTGAGCTTCTCGAATTTGATCTTTGATATCAGTTATGATTTGCGAACATAGAAGACGAATGGAGTTCGCATAACCCTTTCGACTGAGTGCATCGGCCACCACATTTGCCTTGCCAGGATGATACCGAATTTCACAGTCGTAGTCATTAAGAAGTTCGACCCATCTTCGTTGCCTCATATTCAACTCCTTTTGGTTAAAGATATGTTGGAGGCTCTTGTGGTCAGTGTATATTTCACACTTGGTACCATAGAGGTAATGTCTCCATATCTGAAGAGCGAACACAACGGCTCCAAGTTCTAGGTCGTGGGTAGTGTAGTTCTTCTCATGAGTTTTGAGCTGCCTAGAAGCATAGGCTATCACTTTTCCCCTTTGCATTAATACACAGCCTAGTCCCTGCCCTGATGCGTCGCAATAAACTACAAAGTCATCGCAACCTTTGGGGAGTGTGAGGATAGGTGAATCACAAAGCTTTTGCTTAAGGGTTTGGAAGGCTTCTTCTTGTTTAGGTCCCCATAAGAAGGGTTTCCCTTTATGTGTCAAAGCCGTGAGTGGTACAGTGATACGAGAGAAATTTGAAATGAAACGGCGATAGTAACCAGCCAAACCAAGGAATGATCTTACTTCGGTTGGGGTACGTGGCGCTTGCCATTCTTGTACTGCTTTGATCTTTGAGGGGTCGACATGTATTCCCTTGTCATTGACGACATGACCAAGGAATTGTACCTCTTTTAACCAGAATTCGCATTTGGAGAATTTAGCGTAGAGCTTTTCGGTTCTTAAGAGCGTGAGGATGAGTCGAAGGTGCCGTTCATGATCAGTTTTGGACTTTGAGTAAATGAGAATGTCGTCGATGAAGACTATAACAAAACAATCGAGATAGGGTTTGCAAACTCTGTTCATTAGATCCATGAAGACAGCTGGAGCGTTGGTTAGACCAAATGGCATGACCATGAATTCATAGTGACCATAACGAGTTCGGAAGGCGGTCTTTGGGACGTCTTCTTCATGTACTCTGAGTTGATGATAGCCAGAACGAAGGTCGATCTTTGAAAAACAGGTGGCACCCTGGAGTTGGTCTAGAAGATCATCGATGCGAGGTAATGGATAGCGGTTCTTGATCGTTAATTTGTTGAGTTCTCTGTAATCGATACACATGCGAAACGTTCCATCTTTCTTCTTTACAAACAGAATAGGTGCACCCCAAGGCGATGAGCTAGGACGTATGAATCCTTTGTCGGTCAGTTCTTGTAATTGACTGGCCAGCTCTTGCATTTCGGATGAAGCTAACCGATAAGGAGATTTCGCGACGGGTATAGCTCCAGGTATAAGATCAATGCAGAATTCGACTTCTCTCTTGGGAGGAAGTCCTGAGATGTCGTCGGGAAAGACTTGCGGGAATTCTTTCACTACAGGTATATCTTCGAGTTTCTTCTCTTTGTTTTCCTTCTTGACAACGTGAGTTAGAAATGCGACATAATTCTTGCGGAGATATTTTCGGGCTTGAAGACAGGACATCAGTTTGAGTCCTTTCGAATGGGTTTCTCCAAAGACTCGAAGGGTTTGACCGTCTGCAAGGGGAATGCGAATGAACTTTTCGCGGCATACCACTTCAGCATGATGTTGGCTGAGCCAGTCCATGCCGATTATAATGTCAAAACTTCCCAACTTCATAGGAATGAGGTCAACAAGAAAATCGTGATCGTTTAGAGTAAGAGTACAGTTCCGGATAATGGAGTTTAATGAGACCGGTTTTCCGTCAGCAACTTCTACCGTTATGGATTCCATGAGTTTAACGCGGGTTTGGTTGAGGATGGGTTCAAATTCTAAAGATACAAAATTCTTATCCGCGCCAGTATCAAATAACATGGATGCATAACTACCATTGATGAGAAACGTACCATTAACCACGTTGTTGTCGGCTCTAGCTTGATTGGCGTTGATGTTGAAAGCTCTTCCTCTAGCAGGTGGAGGAGCTTGGTTAGCTTGATTCACCGGGTTTGCTTGAGCTTGAGCATGTATGATGTTCACCAAGCGTGGACAAGTGTTTCTAAAGTGATTTGGGTCTCCACAATTGTAGCAAGCCCGCATGGGTTGTAACATCCGTCAAAAAAAAAAAAAAACGGATTTACCAAACCCGCTCCGTTTATTAACCGAACAATCAGTTAAAATTTTCGTTGCGAATTAAATGCCCAAAATAATTTTAAACGATACATAATCAATTATTATACGGGTATATATAATTAGTTTTTGGAAAACTGTCAAAAATAAGAAAATAAAAATACTTTGGTTCTGCCAGGTTTCGAACCCGGGTCAGTCACGGTTCATCAAACAACTTAGCACACAACACTTGAACCACTGCGCCACTGATGTTCCTTGTTAAATGTTAGGATCTTTTAATTCATATCATGACTTTCCGAATTCAAAACCGGCGCCCAAAAGTTGCAGTCGTCGGAAATCCCGGTAATCTCGCGAAACTTAACGATTCTTTCCGTTATAACGTAAACTTTAACTACACATCGGTTATAAACGACGTCTGTGTCCGCGACACAAACCATAACCGCCGGAGAAATTCAAACCAACGAATCAAGTCGGAAATCGGACCAAATTCATCGACGATTTGCCTTATAAATACCCCCTCGAACCTCTGCAAACATTTTCGCTCAAAACCGCACCCTTTCTCGGCGAAAACTCACTCGCCGGAATTCTTCTGCTCATCGCCGGAAAACCGAGTCCTTAACTTCTAAGCCTTACTAAACCCTCTGAACTTATACCGAAGTCACCCGCATACTTTGTAAGCTTTCTGGAGACTCGCTGCTGCAGAGACACCCGACGCCGGAGCCTGTTGCTGTCGCTGGAGTTTTGCCGGAAAAACAGAGGAAGCCAGTCGGTATATTTCACGCCCAATTTCCTTTCTTTTTATTTATACCTCATCTATAATTAATCATAAAACGGTAAAGAAACCGATTAAAACTTTGAACCAGTCGGATTTTCCGATTCTGGTTAAAATCTGACGAAGAAGACGATGTACCTGTAACATATAAGTATAATTAAAATCAAGTTATAACTCGGGTTAGACACACAGTCCAGCGGTGGACTGTGTGCACATTAAACATACTAACGTCTCGAGTTTGAATCCTGTTCCACACACGCTGCCTTAATAAAAATGATTTTTTTGTTAACCGAACCGGAGTCACACTGTTATATGTTAAGTATATTAATAATCAAAATAATAACCAAGTTAGACACACACCAGTGGTGGACTGTGTGTATGTTTAATCAAAGCGCACGAGTTCGAGTCCGGTCTTCTGCATCGACCCGGACAATTATTCACCTTTTTAAATAAGTCAGAAATAAAAATGATTAGTTTGTGTTTAAGTATAATAAAAATTGGATTATAACATGTTAAACACACAGTCCAGCGGTGGACTGTGTGTTAGCGCAACCCACAGGTCCCGGGTTCGAGACCTGTGGAGCGCACCGGTCCGAATCAATTAAATCGTTTTTAAAAAAATAAAATGATTTTCGGTTTAATCTAGTTAATATATAAATATAATTAAAAACAGAAATATTTCGGGTTAGACACGTAGCTCAGTTGGTAGAGCTGCGTGCACGCGTACGGGAGGTCTCGGGTTCAAGCCTCACTCAGCGCACAATTACACGATTCGAACCGGTCAAAGTCAACGGTCAACGGTCAAAGTCAACGGTCAACTGTAGCAAAAAAATCAAATTTTTTTTATTATTATTTATTTATTTTAATTAAAAATCAATTAATTATACTTAAAAATAACATTTTTAAGGTTAGAAAATAGCCTTAAACTCACAAAAATACACCCAACAATCCTACTAAAATAGATTAATAAAATCCGTTTACTTACCGAACAATAATGATATTTATCTAGGTTAATTTCACTCGTGGTTAAAACCACTTCGCGTGCATTCAACATCATCAACCGAACGCACCCACTGTGAGTGAATCTTACAACTCCCCCTTTTTAATTACATGTTTTGGGGTGTGTCATGTGTCACAAATTAATTAACTCGTTTATTTAAACTTGTGCCATACCATATCGTGATCTAAACTTAGATTGTTTATATTGTTGTGATTACTTATTACATTTTGTCAAATTATATGAAATTCATTCATTAAGCCCATCAGTTCCTCGTGGGAGACGAGTTGAACAACGCGTGCCTCAAAACCAATCCATTATTGTTCATGTGTGTATCATTGAGTTTATATTGTTTGTAGTTATGTTTTTCATATTATCATGTTTATGCAATTCATTCATTACGCCCATCAGTTCCTCGTGAGAGACGAGTAGAGCAACGCGTGCCTCTAAATGTTCCATTATTGTTCATGTGTGCTTTATTTAATATCTAATGATTGTTGAATAAGTTTACATCTATTTTTACTCATGTGTGGTTGTGCACTCATTTCATTATCAATTAAATAAACTTGTTCAAATGTTTTCCATAGGATTCACTCGCCAACTTTATGTTGATCCAAAAAAAACCTTTTTACACATGATACAGGTGAACAGGTTGAAGCAAGGAAAACATAGGAAATGCCTTAGAAGAGAATAAAGAAGCTTAGATTGATAGTTAGAACATGTTGTAATATTTATTGTAAATTTCCATTAAATTGTATTAAATGAATATGAAACGCATAATAAATGTCATGAGCTTTGATGATAACCCAATCATGCCCCGATCACCTTTTCCGCTGCAGGTCGGGGTGTGACATGGGTTGCATCATGGGGTAGTTGGGTTGGTAGTAGGTTTGGGCCGTATGTTGTGTAGGTGGTAGTAGTAGGGGTTGTTGGGCTTGACCCATTATTTGATGGTGGGTTTGGGTTGTGGGTTGGTTGCGGTTCATTCGCTGCAGCGAGCGGCAGGTTTGGATGGTGTGACCTGCACAGCCACATCTGGTGCAATATTGACAGGGGTGTTCGGGAGAGTGATGGTATTGGCAACGGGTGCATTTTGGGTAGGGGCCGGAGTATGGCCTTTTGTATGGTGCGGGTGAAGGGGCAATTTGAGTGATGGGTGCAGCGGGGATAGGGTAATTTGTTTGGGTGACAGCGAAGTTTCTGGTATTTCGTTTCCTCTTGTTAGAAAACTTTGAGGAGGAGGTGGAATGGTTTGGAGTTTGGCCCTCAACGGGGGCTTTCTTTTTTTCCTCCTTGAATTTACCGTTTCTGATGCGATTCTCGGTAAGTTCGGTAGCTAATTCTATAGCAGCTTCGAGAGTTGCAGGCGAAGTGCTGAGAACCGAGTCTTGAATTTTCGAGGGGAGGCCTCGAATATAGTGTTCAACCAAGCGGTATACTGGGGTGAACAAGTTAGGAACCATCTGGTTCAGCTCAAGAAATCTTTTGTTGTAGGAAGTATGGTCTCCTTCCTTTTGCTTCAGCGAGTGGAATTCATCTTCCAACTTCTTGAGTTCGCTTCTTGGGCAGAAGCGTTTTGTCATTATTTCCCTTAACTATTCCCACGTTAAGGCCATAGCGTCTTCAACTCCTCTTTTACCCTTCTCGGTGTTCCACCAGGTCAGGGCTACCCCAAATAGTCTCCCGGTTGCGTAACGTACCTTGCGATCCTCGGGACAATCGCAATTGAGGAAGGTGTTTTCCATTTCCTCAAACCAGTGGAGGAGAGCGGTGACACCTTCAGTCCCTTCATACTTTGGGGGATCACAAGATTTGAAGTGTTTGTAGGAGCACTTCTTGGAGGGAGGGTTGTCGATGTTTTAATCCTCTTGATTGGGTGGGTTGATAGGGTTCGCGGTGAGAGCTTGTTGGACTTGTATTACAATATCAGGAAGCACCGCGGCCATTTGTTTTGCAATTTGTGTGGCCAAGCGTTCGTTTGACCTTCCTGACTTTCGTCCTCCATGTAGCTGCCTAGCCGACATCTACAAGAATATACATAGGAAGATGGTGAGTTTAAGGAGTGTTTAGGTGTCATGTGTCGTTTAAAATAATAAAATAACATAATCATCAATAATGCACGACATCCATAGGATGTCTTGGGTTTGCTCATGTTTGGGCCTCCAATGTCCCCCATACCATCGCCTGTATAGTCATGTGGGCCCCCATGACTATTGGTTTAGTAGGATTCACATTGGTATTGGCGGTTTAACACTCGCATCACCCGAATGAAAACCATAAAATATGTTTGCGAGATGTATGGTCGGAGGGTGACCAGGTGTAGACACAATGACAACTCAAAGTGGTGTTAGTTCACACGACGTTTGGTATAGCATGCTTTGGCCTAATAGGTCCTTCGTACTCTCATCGTTAGTCCCCAGGTAGGCAAACTGGTCCTTTATTATGGATTTATACTAATGCCAAGCCTAGACAGGACGTTCCGACTACCGGTACTCGTACCCTTCCAGTTACTACATGCCCGTCATGAGAACTCACTTTGATGTGATTTGAAAATACAAAAATCGTTGTAAAAATCATATGAATTGTGAGGTGTGTGCTCCCATGGATATGATATGTTATGAGAATATGATTCATGATAAGCATTGTATAATAGTATGTATTTATGAACATGCTTGCATAACATTGAATGTAACAATAAACATAAAGCATATAAACATCATGAATTTTGCATGTAACACACAAACAATTTAAAAATTCTAATCAACTATAGTATAGGCTCTAAGGATCTAATAACCTATCCTATATCCCTATAGTCATGGCTCTAATACCAATCTGTCACACCCCGACCCGCAGCGGAATAAGAGTCGGGGCATAATTGGGTTATCACCAAAGCTCATGATGTTTACTAATATGTTTCATATTTATTAAATTCAAATTACATCTCAAAGTTTCAATTCAAATTCATACAGTACAAGGAAAGGAAAATTAACTAAAACAATCCAAAATCTAAACTGGTTTATTCTTCTAGCCCGCCCTATATGTTTCTTGCTTCAACTTGATCACCTGTATCATGTGTAAAAATGGGAAATTTTGGGTCAACAAAAGTTGGCGAGTGAACCTTGTTAAAAACATTTGTTATTGATTCCTTGTTGTAATTAATAGAGAAAAATTGTGCAATAATCATATATGAACAAACGTATGTAAACAAACAAACAAAAAACACCTTGCATGAGTATATGATATGAATGACAATGTATATGTTGGCAACGTCTCGTTCACGCTCATAGGTAATGGGGAACGGCTCACGCTCATAGGTAATGGGGAGCAGACGGCCTATGATGAAATGTATGTGCGATCAAGGCTCAATCAAACGGAGCCGATCGTATGTTGGCAATGCCTCGTTCACGCTCATAGGTAATGGGGAACAGCTCACGCTCATAGGTAATGGGGAGCGGCGGCCTATGATAATGTATGTACTAAAAATGATAACTTTAATCTAAACATTAACCACCCAAGCAATAGATATATATTGGCAACACATTTGATCATGAATATGATGGATGCACAAGTGTTTAATTTAAATAAATAATAGCGACACATGATACACCCCAAAATGTGATTAAAACGGGGAATTTGTAAAGAATCACTCACATTGGGTGCGTTCGGTTGAGGATGTTGAATGCGCACGAGTTTAGAGGATTGATCGACGAGTAATAACTAACCTAATTAATAACGAAAAGGTACGGTTAAATAAGTGGATTTTTATTAATAATTTTAATAGGATTTTTGGATGTATTTTTGTGAGTTTAAGGCTATTTTCTAACTTTAAAAACGTTATTTTTAAGTATTTTTAATTGATTTTTAATTTAAATAAATAAATAAAAATAATAAAAAAATGTTGACTTTTGACCGTTGACCAGGACTGTTGACCGTTGACCGGTTCAGTTGTGAATATTATTGCACTGAGTGAGACTCGAACCCGTGACCTCCCGTACGCGTGCACGCAGCTCTACCAACTGAGCTATGTGTCTAACCCGAAATATTTCTGTTTTTAATTATATTATATACTATTTAACTTAATCCGAAAATCATTTATTTAAAAAGGATTTAATCGTCTCAAACCGGTGATCTCCACAGGTCTCGCACCCGGGACCTGTGGTTTAGTTCGGCACACAGTCCACCGCTGGACTGTGTGTCTAACCTGGTAAATATTCCGGTTTTTATTATACTTAACATCTTACTGTGAGTTAACCCGATTCAGTTTAAAAAAAAAACATTTTTATTTTTGAGGATAGGGTCGTGATAGGAATCGAACTCGAGTCGTATGTGTATTGTTTGCACACAGTCCACCGCTGGACTGTGTGTCTAACCCGTTCATAATATTGATTTTAATTAATCTTATAACACAAACGACTTCGTCTTCTTCGCTCAAGAACACAGACAAAGATTAATCAACTGTTTCATGTTTAATTCGATTAACGGAAATTATCAGCGATTGAATTGCAATGGACAGAGAGGGTTTGGGGAAAAATGTACCGAATCAGATGCCTTTCTCAGAACTCCGGCAAGGATTCGTCGGCTCTGTTGATGAACTTTGTCTTTTCGGATCAAACAACAGTTTTGATTGATTAGATATGAAATTGAAGTACTTAGCAACGATTATCAGTAGGTTTAAATGATCATACCGGCTCACGGCGTGATTCTGGAAATTTCAGAAGTTTTCCGACGAAAGCAGAATTTCCGACAACGTCGTCTGGGATTGATTCTGGGTGATGGATTGATGTTAGTAATGGTCTAACAATGGAATGAAACAGAAAGAGTCGAGGTATTTACCGTTTTGATGTGAGTCTCGGTTTTCCGGCGAAAGTCCGGTGATGGCAGAAAAGTTTCGGCGAGTGAAATTGCGTTTTTTATTGGTGTGATTTTGAGCGAAAAGATTACCAGAGGCTAGGGTGTGCATTTATAGGAAAGAATATCGATGAATTGGGTCCGATTTCTGTCTTGATTCGTTGGTCAATTATTCTCCGGAGGTTATGACGGATGTCGCGGAACTGGGCATCGGTTATAACCGATGTAAGAGTTAATACGCATCCTCAGTTAAAAGAAACCGACAATAATTGGCGAAATCGTCGGGATTTCCGGCGACTGCGAATTGGGCGCGCCGTTGACTGTTTTAAATTCGAGTTTTGTTATTTGAATTAATTGTTTCGATATATCACTAAAGAACACAAGTGGCGGAGTGGTTTGGTGGATGAGTGTTAAAGCTTTGAGGTTCCCGGCTGACCCGGGTTCGACTCCCGGCAGCCGGTTTTTCTTTTTAATTATTTTATTTTTACTTTTTAACAATTATAGTTTATCAATTCTAATTTGCTTATTAATTATGTATCGTTTAAAATTAAAATAAGTCATAAATGAGAAATGAAAATTTAAAACTGATTGTTCGATTAATAAAGGAAGCGGGTTTTGAAAACCCGTTTTTCGACGGATGTTACAAACATCATGCTGAAGTTGTATGCCGTGAAAAGTTTATTCGCATCCCTCTTACAAACGGTCAGACTCTACGAATCTTTGGAGAAACCCCTTCGAAAGGACTCAAATTAATGTCCTGTCTTCAAGCCCGAAAATATCTCCGCAAGAATTATGTCGCATTTCTAACTCATGTCGTCAAAAAGGGAATCAAAGAGAAGAAACTCGAAGACATCCCAGTATTAAAAGATTTTCCGCAAGTTTTTCCTGACGACATTTCAGGACTTCCTCCCGTGAGAGAAGTCGAATTCCGCATTGATCTTTTACCTGGAGCTACACCAGTTGCAAAATCTCCTTATAGGTTAGCCCCATCCGAAATGCAAGAGCTAGCCAGTCAACTGCAAGAGCTGACTCACAAAGGATTCATACGTCCTAGCTCATCGCCTTGGGGTGCACCTGTCCTTTTTGTGAAGAAGAAAGATGGAACGTTTTGCATGTGTTTCGACTACAGAGAACTCAACAAGTTAACGGTCAAGAACCGCTACCCATTACCTCGCATCGATGATCTTCTAGACCAACTACAAGGCGCCACCTGTTTTTCAAAAATCGACCTTCGTTCTGGTTATCATCAACTCAGAGTACATGAAGAAGACGTCCCAAAGACCGCCTTCCGAACTCGTTATGGTCATTATGAATTCATGGTCATGCCATTTGGTTTAACCAACGCCCCAGCTGTCTTCATGGATCTAATGAACAGAGTCTGCAAACCTTATCTCGACCGTTTTGTTATAGTCTTCATCGACGACATCCTCATCTACTCAAAGTCTAAGTCTGATCATGAACGGCACCTTCGACTCATCCTTACACTCTTAAGGACAGAAAAGCTGTACGCTAAGTTTTCGAAATGTGAATTCTGGTTAAGGGAAGTACAATTCCTTGGACACGTCGTCAATGACAAGGGAATTCATGTTGATCCCTAAAAAATCAAGGTAGTACAGGAATGGCAAGCGCCACGTACACCTACCGAAGTAAGATCATTTCTTGGTTTGGCTGGTTATTATCGCCGTTTCATTGCAAATTTCTCCCGTATCGCTGTACCACTCACGGCTTTAACACATAAAGGAAAACCCTTCTTATGGGGACCCAAACAAGAAGAAGCCTTCCAAACTCTAAAGCAAAAACTCTGTGACGCACCTATCCTCACACTTCCTGAGGGTAGTGATGACTTCGTGGTTTATTGCGACGCGTCAGGGCAGGGACTAGGCTGCGTACTGATGCAAAGAGGAAAAGTGATAGCTTATGCTTGTAGACAACTCAAAATTCATGAGAAGAACTACGCCACCCACGACCTGGAACTTAGAGCCGTTGTGTTCGCTCTTAAGATATGGAGACATTACCTCTACGGTACTAAGTGTGAAATATACACTGACCATAAGAGCCTCCAACATATCTTCAACCAAAAGGAGTTAAACATGAGGCAACGAAGATGGGTCGAACTTCTTAATGACTACGACTATGAAATCCGGTATCATCCTGGCAAGGCAAACGTGGTGGCCGATGCGCTCAGTCGAAAGGGTTATGCGAACTCCATTCGTCTTCTATGTTCGCAAATCATAACCGACATCAAAGATCAAATCCGAGAAGCCCAACATGTTTCAGTAACGGAAAACGACGTACGCAAGGAGCTGTCTTGTGGACTGAACTTAAAATCGAAACGAAATCCGACGGTATTCTGTACTATCTAGATCGCATATGGTTTCCCGATCACAATAATCTTCGTGATTTCCTTATGAATGAGGCGCACAAAACACGATACTCTATACACCCAGGAGCCGACAAGATGTATCAAGACCTTCGATACACCTACTGGTGGCCAGGAATGAAAAAGGATATTGCTGTTTTTGTTTCCAAGTGCCTTACATGTTCCAAAGTAAAAGCTGAACATCAAAGACCCTCAGGACTTCTAGTCCAACCTGAAATACCTGTATGGAAGTGGGAAAACATAACCATGGACTTCATTACCGGGTTACCTCGCACCTCCGGTGGGTATGACACTATATGGGTAATCATTGATCGTCTTACAAAATCAGCCCACTTCATTCCGATTCGCGAGGACTTCAAGAATGAGAAGTTAGCTCGTATCTACATCAGCGAGATCGTAAACCGTCATGGTGTACCGTTAAGCATTATTTCAGATCGTGATGGTCGTTTCACTTCACGAACATGGCAAGCCGTACAAGCCGCTTTGGGTACACGATTAGACCTCAGTACCGCTTATCATCCTCAAACTGATGGACAATCTGAACGCACCATCCAAACTCTTGAAGATATGCTCCGAACATGTGTCATAGACTTCAAGGGAAATTGGGACGCTCATCTACCATTAGTTGAATTTTCGTACAACAACAGCTATCATTCAAGTATCGGCATGGCACCTTTCGAAGCTTTATATGATCGTAAGTGCCGATCTCCAGTATGTTGGAACGAAATTGGAGAAGCTCAAATCACCGGTCCAGAATTGATTCAAGAAACCACAGACAAGATCCATCAAATTCGAAACAATCTTCTAGCGGCACAAAGTCGTCAAAAGAGTTATGCAGACAAACGACGAAAACCTTTGGAGTTTAACATTGGTGATCATGTACTTTTAAAAGTATCACCGTGGAAGGGAGTAGTTCGTTTTGGCCAGAAGGGCAAGCTAGCACCACGCTACGTAGGACCTTTCAAGATACTCGAAAGAGTAGGACCTGTAGCATACAAGCTTGACCTACCAGAAGAACTCAACAGAATTCACCCCACATTCCACGTATCAAACTTAAAGAAGTGTCTCGCCGATGAAAACCTCCATATTCCCCTGGAAGATATTCAGATCGATGAATCTATGCATTTCATTGAAAGACCAGTAGAGATCATGGACTTTGGAGAAAAACGTTTAAGACGGAGTCGTATTCCAATTGTTAGGGTACGCTGGGAGTCGAAACGAGGACCTGAGTTTACTTAGGAACGTGAAGACTCAATGCGCGAAAAATACCCGCATCTTTTTCCTGTTACCACTACTACTTAAATTTCGGGACGAAATTTCTAAAAGTAGGGGATACTGTAACATCCATCGAAAAACGGGTTTTCAAAACCCGCTTCGTTTATTAATCGAATAATCAGTTTCAAATTTTCGTTGATCATTTAATGCTTATTTTAATTTTAAACAATACATAACTAATAAACATTTTAGAATATAGAAATTAAAATTTTTAGAAAACAAAAATAAAGCAATTAAAAATAAAAAGGGGCTGTCGGGTTTCGAACCCGGGTCAGCCGGAAGACTCAATTATCAAACACTTAACCACTCCGCCACTTGTTGTTTTTGTTTGATCAAGAAACAAATAAAACCTTAAGATCACCCGTGAATCTACCTGTTTGCGCCAAAAACTGAAACCGATAATCGGCTTTCAACCATCCAGACGATTGAGTGATCGTGAGTTACTGGTTATAACCGATGAAATCATTACGACCGACGTTCTTAATCAATTCAGCCTTTATTGGACCCGATTCATATGATGTTCGAGTTTGATAACCGAAATCATTCAACTCCAAATTTACACCGGTATTATCATTGTCTCGCAACTCAGAAACACCCACAGAACTCTCAATTTCACTTTTGCTCTAATTTGTGATCGTCGGAATCGCTATCTGATATCACCGGACTTTCGCCGGAAAACCGTGTCATTCATCAAAACGGTAAAAATCTCAATTCTTTCATCTTCTATCTATTGTTAGACTCTTACTAACTCAAACCCTTCTACCAGAATCGGTCCCAGACGACGATACCGGATAACCTGCAACCGTCGGAAATTTTTTGAAAATTCTGAAATCACGCTGTGAATCGGTACGAGCATCTAAACTCTTTGATAATCCTTGTTTAGTCACTTAATTTCACAATTAGTTAATCAAAACTGTTAATTGGTCCGCTCAGACGGAGTTCATAAAACAGAGCCGACGACTTTGCCGGAGTTCTGAGAAAAATCATCTTTCCGGTACATTCATTTCCAAAACCTTCTTTATCCATTTCATTTTAATCATTTATATGTCCGTTAATCGAATTAAACAAGAACAGTCGAATAATTGTTGTTCTGGGTTGTTTTAACGAAGAAGATGAAGTTTAGTTTGTGTATAAATTTAATATAAATCGGATTATATCTCGGGTTAGACACACAGTCCAGCAGTGGACTGTGTGCATTTGAATCATAGAGATACCGGGTTCGAGTCTGTCCTTGTTCCAATTCGTCACAATATTCAGACTTTTTATAAAACCCAAATACGGAAACTTCCAGTTAGTATATAAGTGAAATAAAAACAAGTATTTTAACCAGGTTAGACACACAGTTCAGCGGTGGACTGTGTGCAACGTTAAACAACAGGTCCCGGGTTCGAGACCTATTATGCACACCGGTTCGATATAATTAAAATCCTTTTTAAAATAAATGAATTCGGAATAAATTAAATAGTATATAAATATAACAAAAATATTTCGGGTTAGACACGTAGCTCAGTTGGTAGAGCTGCGTGCACGCGTACGAGAGGTCACAAGTTCGAACCTCACTCAGCGCAAACAAATACAAGGTCCGAACCGGTCAACAGTCAAAGTCAATGGTCAACGGTCAATGGTCAACCCAAAAAGACAACAATTCTTTTCATATTTTTATTTATTTTTTTAATTTAAAAATCAATTAAAAACACTTAAAAATAATATTTTTAAAGTTAGAAAATGACCTTAAACTCGCAAAAATATATCTAAAAATCCTATTAAAATTGTTAATAAAATCCACTTATTTACCGTACTTTTTCGTTATTATTTAGGATTAGTTATTCCTCGTCGATCAACTCTCTAAACTCGTGCGCATTCACCATCTTCAATCGAACGCACCCAATGTGAGTGAATCTCTACGAATTCCCCGTTTTAATCACATTTTTGGGGTGTATCATGTGTCTTATTATATATTACATTTAAACACTTGTGCATTCATCATATCCATGATCAAATGTGTATTCAATATGTATCAACTGTTGTGTGGTTAATGTTTAGATTAAATTTATCATTTTCAGTACATACATCATTATAGGCCGTCTGTTCCCCATTACCTATGAGCGGAGGCGTTCCCCATTACCTATGAGCGTGAACGAGGCGTTGCCAACATACGATCGGCTCCGTTTGATTGAGCCTTGATCGCACATACATCATCATAGGCCGTCCGTTCCCCATTACCTATGAGCGGAACGTGACGTTGCCAACATTTACATTATCATTCATGTCATATATTCATGCAAGGTGGTTTGTTATTGTATGTTATTGTATGATTATTTACGTTTGCTCACATATGATTATTGCACAATTTTTCCATATTAAATACAACAAGAAATCAATTATAAATGTTTTCTAACAAGGTTCACTCGCCAACTTTTGTTGACCCAAAAACCCCCATTTTTACACATGATACAGGTGATCCAGTTGCAGCAAGAAACATATAGGACGGCTTAGAAGAATAAATCGGTTTAGGCTTTGGATGTTTATTTAGTTACTTTTTCCTTGTAATTGTATGAACTTGTTTTGAATATTGAAGTTGAAATTTTGAATTTAATAAATATGAAACATATTAGTAAACATCATGAGCTTTGGTGATAACCCAATTATGCCCCGACTCTTATTCCGCTGCGGGTCGGGGTGTGACAATACAGGTGATCCAGTTGAGGCAAGAAACACATAGGAAGGTCTAGAAGAATAAATCAGTTTAAGCTTTGGATTGTTTTACTTAGTTTCATTTCCTTGTAATTGTATGGATTTGATTTGAATATTTAAGTTGTAATTTGAATTTAATAAATATGAAACATTTTAGTAAACATCATGAGCTTTGGTGATAACCCAATTATGCCCCGACTCTTATTCCGCTGCGGGTCGGGGTGTGACAGATTGGTATCAGAGCCATGACTATAGGGATATATGATAGGTTATTAGACCCTTAGAGCCTATACTATAGTTGATTAAAATTTTAAATTGTTTATGCGTTACATACAAAAATTCATGATGTTTATATGCTTTATGTTTATTGTTACACTCAATGTTATGCAAGCATGTTCATAAGTACATATTATTATACAATGCTCATCATGAATCATATCCTCATAACATATCATATCCATGAGAGCACACACCTCACAATTCCCATGATTTTTGCAACGATTTTTGTATTTTTTCAAATCACATCAAAGTGAGTTCTCATGACGGGCATGTAGTAACTGGAAGGGTACGAGTACCGGTAGTCGGAACGTCCTGTCTAGGCTTGGCATTCGTATAAATCCAAAGTAAAGGATCAGTTTGCCTACCTGGGACTAACGATGAGAGTACGAAGGACGTATTAGGCCAAAGCATGCTATACCAAATGTCGTGTGAGCTGACCCCACTTTGAGTTGTCATTGTGTCTACACCTGGACACCCTCCTACCATACATCTCGCAATCATATTTCATGGTTTTCATTCGGGTGATGCGAGTGTTAAACCGCCAACACCAATGTGAATCCTACTAAGCCAATAGTCATGGGGACCCACATGACTATACTTGCGATGGTATGGGGGACATTGGAGGCCCAAACATGAGCAAACCCAAGACATCCTATGGATGTAGTTGCATTATTGATAGTTATGTTATTTTTATTCTTTTAACGACACATGACACCTAAAAACTTCTTAAACTCACAATCTTCCTATGTATGTTCCTGTAGATGTCGGCTAGGCAACTACGTGGAGGTAGAAAGTCAGGAAGGTCAAACGAACGCTTGGCCACACAAATTGCTAAACAAATGGCCGCGGTGCTTCCTGACATCGTAATTCAAGTTCAACAAGCTCTCACCGCAAATCCTATCAACCCTCCCAATCAAGAAGACCAGAGCGTCGCCAACCCTCACTCCAAAAAGTGCTCCTACAAACACTTCAAATCTTGCAATCCCCCAAAGTATGAAGGGACCGAAGGTGTTACTGCCCTCCTCCATTGGTTTGAAGAAATGGAGAACACCTTCCTCAATTGCGATTGTCCCGAGGATCGCAAGGTACGTTATCAACAGGGAGACTGTTTGGAGTAGCCCTTACCTGG
Source organism: Scalesia atractyloides (assembly GCA_947069175.1). NCBI lineage: Eukaryota > Viridiplantae > Streptophyta > Magnoliopsida > Asterales > Asteraceae > Scalesia > Scalesia atractyloides. The sequence continues at coordinate 53,670,858 of CAMTDV010000019.1, forward strand.
TGGAACACAGAAAAGGGTAAGCGAGGAGTCAAAGATGCCATAGCCTTATCATGGGAAGAGTTAAGGGAACTCATGACAAGGCGCTTCTGTCCAAGAAGCGAAATCAAAAAGTTGGAAGATGAATTCCACTCGTTGAAACAAAAGGAAGGAGATCACACTTCCTACAACAAAAGATTTCTTGAACTGAACCCAATGATCCCTAATCTGTTCACCCCCGTGTACCGCTTGGTTGAACACTACATTCAAGGCCTCCCTTCGAAAATTCAAGACTCGGTTCTAAGCACTTCGCCTGCAACACTTGAAGCCGCAATGGAACTAGCTACCGAACTTACCGAGAATCGCATCCGAAACGGCAAATTCAAGGATGAGAAAAAGAAAGCCCCCATTGAGGCCCAAACTCCAAATCATTCCGTCTCCTCTTCAAAGTTTGCTGGTAAGAGGAAACGAAACAGCAGAAATTTTGCCGTCACACAAACAAACCCTCCTATCACTGCCGCACCAATTACCCAAATTGCTCCCTCAGCTGCACCATTTAAAAAGCCATACACCGGCCCATACCCAAAATGCAATCGTTGTCAATACCATCACCTCCCCGAAACTCCTTGCCAACATTGCACCAGCTGTGGCCGTGCGGGTCACACTATTCAAACTTGTCGCACGCTTCAACGAATGAACCGCAATCAACCCTCAACCCAAACCCACCATCAAATAGTGGGTCAAGCCCAACAACCTTTACTTCTACCACCTGCACAACATATAGCCCAATCCTACTACCAACCCAACTACCCCATGATGCAACCCATGCGAGCATGTTACAACTGTGGAGACCCAAACCACTTCAGGAACACATGTCCACGCTTGGTGAACATCATCCATGCCCAAGCTCAAGCAAATCCGGTAAACCAAGCTAACCAAGCTCCTCCACCTGCTAGAGGAAGAGCTTTCAACATCAATGCCAACCAAGCTAGGGCTGACAACAACGTGCTTAACGGTACGTTTCTCATCAATGGTAGTTATGCATCCATGTTATTCGATACTGGTGCGGATAAGAGTTTTGTGTCCTTAGAATTTGAACCCATCCTCAACCAAACTCGTAATAATCTCATGGAATCTCTAACGGTGGAAGTTGCTGACGGAAAGCCCGTTTCATTAAATTCTATTATACGAAATTGTACCCTCACTCTAAACGATCACGATTTTCCAGTTGACCTCATTCCTATGAAGTTGGGAAGTTTCGATATTATAATCGGTATGGACTGGCTTAGCCAGCATCACGCTGAAGTAGTATGCCGCGAAAAGTTCATTCGCATTCCTCTTGCAGACGGTCAGACCCTACGTATCTTTGGAGAAACCCCTTCGAAAGGACTCAAATTAATGTCCTGCCTTCAAGCCCGAAAATATCTCCGCAAGAACTATGTCGCATTCCTAACTCATGTCGTCAAAAAGGGAAACAAGGAGAAGAAACTCGAAGATATACCAGTGGTGAAGGAATTCCCACAAGTCTTTCCCGACGACATCTCAGGACTCCCTCCTGTGAGAGAAGTCGAATTCCGCATCGATCTTGTACCTGGCGCTACACCAGTCGCAAAATCTCCTTATAGGCTAGCCCCATCCGAAATGCAAGAGCTGGCCAGTCAACTGCAAGAACTGACTGACAAAGGATTCATACGTTCTAGCTCCTCGCCTTGGGGTGCGCCTGTTCTTTTTGTGAAGAAGAAAGATGGAACGTTTCGCATGTGCATTGACTACAGAGAACTCAACAAGTTAACGGTTAAGAATCGCTACCCACTACCTCGCATCGATGACCTCCTAGACCAACTTCAAGGCGCCACCTGCTTTTCAAAAATCGACCTTCGTCTGGTTATCATCAACTCAGAGTACATGAAAAAGACGTCCCAAAGACCGCCTTCCGGACTCGTTATGGTCATTACGAATTCATGGTCATGCCATTCGGTTTAACCAACGCCCCAGCTGTCTTCATGGATCTAATGAATAGGGTATGCAAACCCTACCTCGACCGCTTTGTCATAGTCTTCATCGACGACATCCTCATCTACTCCAAGTCTAAATCCGATCATGAACGACACCTTCGACTCATCCTTACACTCTTAAGGACTGAAAATCTCTACGCTAAGTTCTCAAAATGCGAATTCTGGTTAAGAGAAGTACAATTCCTTGGACATGTCGTTAATGACAAGGGAATACATGTCGATCCTTCAAAAATCAAGGCAGTGCAAGAATGGCAAGCGCCACGTACCCCTACAGAAGTAAGATCATTTCTTGGTTTGGCTGGTTACTATCGCCGCTTCATTGCCAATTTTTCCCGTATTGCTGTACCGTTCACGGCTTTGACTCATAAAGGAAAACCTTTCATATGGGGACCTAAATAAGAAGAAGCCTTCCAAACCCTAAAGCAAAAGCTTTGTGACGCACCTATCCTCACACTTCCTGAAGGTTGCGATGACTTTGTAGTATATTACGACGCATCAGGGAAAGGGCTAGGCTGTGTATTAATGCAAAGAGGGAAAGTGATAGCCTATGCTTCTAGGCAACTCAAGGTTCATGAAAAGAATTACACCACCCATGACCTGGAACTTGGAGCCGTTGTGTTCGCTCTCAAGATATGGAGACACTACCTCTACGGAACCAAGTGTGAAATATACACTGACCACAAAAGTCTCCAACATATCTTCAACCAAAAGGAGTTGAATATGAGGCAACGAAGATGGTTCGAACTTCTTAACGACTACGACTGTGAAATTCGGTATCATCCTGGCAAGGCAAATGTGGTGGCTGATGCACTCAGTCGAAATGGTTATGCGAACTCCATTCGTTTTCTCTGTTCGCAAATCATAACCGACATCAAAGATCGAATCCGAGCAACTCAACATGTTTCTGTAACAGAAAACGACGTACGCGATGAGCTGTCATGTGGAGCTGAACTCAAAATCGAAACCAAATCCGACGGTATTCTATACTATCTAAATCGCATATGGATTCCCGATCGCGATAACCTTCGTGATTTCCTTATGAATGAGGCGCACAAAACACGGTACTCTGTACACCCAGGAGCCGACAAGATGCATCAAGACCTACGATACACCTACTGGTGGCCGGGCATGAAAAAGGATATCGCTGTTTTTGTTTCCAAGTGCCTTACCTGTTCCAAAGTAAAAGCTGAACATCAAAGACCTTCAGGACTTCTAATCCAACCTGAAATACCTGTATGGAAGTGGGAAAACATAACCATGGACTTCATTACCGGGTTACCTCGCACCTCCAGTGGGTATGACACCATATAAGTAATCATTGATCGTCTTACAAAATCAGCTCACTTCATTCCGATTCGCGAGGACTTCAAGAATGAGAAGTTAGCTCGTATCTACATCAGCGAGATCGTAAGCCGTCATGGTGTACCTTTAAGCATCATTTCAGACCGTGATGGTCGTTTCACTTCACGAACATGGCAAGCCGTACAAACCGCCTTGGGTACACGATTAGATCTCAGTACCGCTTTTCATCCTCAAACTGATGGACAATCTGAACGCACCATCCAAACTCTTGAAGACATGCTTCGAGCATGTGTCATAGACTTCAAAGGGAATTGGGACGCTCATCTACCATTATTTGAATTTTCGTACAACAATAGTTATCATTCAAGTATCGGCATGGCTCCTTTCGAAGCTTTATATGGTCGTTAGTGCCGATCTCCAGTATGTTGGCACGAAATTGGGGAATCACAAATCACCGGTCCAGAATTAATTCAAGAAACAACCGACAAGGTCATTCAAATTCGAAACAATCTTCTAGCGGCTCAAAGTCGTCAAAAGAGTTATGCTGACAAACGACGAAAGCCCTTGGAGTTTGACATTGGGGATCAAGTATTTTAAAAGTATCACCATGGAAGGGAGTGGTTCATTTTGGCCAGAAGGGCAAGCTAGCACCACGTTACGTAGGACCTTTCAAGATACTCGAAAGAGTAGGTCCTGTAACATACAAGCTTGACCTACCAAAAGAGCTCAACAGAATTCATCCCACATTCCACGTATCAAACTTGAAGAAGTGCCTCGCCGATGAAAACCTCCATATTCTGCTAGAAGACATTCAGATCGATGAATCTATGCACTTCATTGAAAGACCAGTAGAAATCATGGACTTTGGAGAGAAGCGTTTAAGACGAAGTCGTATTCCAATTGTCAGGGTACGTTGGGAGTCGAAACGAGGACCTGAGTTTACTTGGGAACGTGAAGACTCAATGCGCGAGAAATACCCGCATCTTTTTCCTGTTACCACTACTACTTAAATTTCGGGACGAAATTTCTAAAAGTAGGGGATACTGTAACAACCGTCAAAAAACGGGTTTCCAAAACCCGCTTCGTTTATTAATCGAATATCCAGTTATAATTTTTCGTTGCATATTTATTGCTCAAACTAATTTTAAACGATACATAATTAATAACTATATTAGCATTTAAAAACCATAATTTATAAATAATCTTAAATAGTGAGAAAAAAATAAAATGGGGTCGCCGGGTTTCGAACCCGGGTCGCCCACAAAACCAAACACACAACACACCGCTCCGCCACATGCCTTCTTTGTGATTATAATGAAACAAATAATACTTAAAATAAAACCCGAATTCAAAACCGGAGATCACCGCGCTCAGAACTCGCAATCACCGGAAAATCCGGCAATCCGCGACTTTGCCACTTTCCTTTTGACTAAACATGCTAACCGACCTCGACATCGGTTATAACCGATGTCTGGCCCTCGATTTTAGTCGTAACCGCCAAAAAACCCTTGACCGCGAATCAAGACCCAAAATCGGACCCAATTCACTCAGTTCTTTCCTATAAATACCCACTCAATCTTTCGGAAATCCTTTCGCTCAGAACCGCTCACTTTTTCGAAGCTCTAGCTCGTCGCCGGAGATATTCTGCATTCGCCGGACTTTCACCGGAAAACCGAGACTTACTCCGAATCGGTAAAATTCTCGACTCTTTTGTTTGCAATCCATTATTCAGCATGTATTAACATAAATCGTGCAACCAGATTCGGTCTCAGACGACGTTGCCGGGAATTCCTGCACTCATCGGAAAATCATTGGAATTCCGAGGTCTCACTGTCAATCGGTACAATCATCTAAACCCCCTGGTATCCCTTGTTTAGTAACTTAATTGCATAACTCATTGATCAAAACTTTTAATTGATTCACTCAGACGGAAGTCACCAATCAGAGCCAACGACTCTTGCCAGAAATCTGAGAAAAACATTTTGTTCGGTACATTTTACTCCGTAATCCTCTTTATCCATTGCACTCCAATCAATTATAAGTTCGATGACCGATTTAAACAAGAACAGTCGGACATCACTGTTCTGTGTCTTTGTAAACGAAGAAGACGAAGTTGAATATGTGTATAAGTATAATTAAAAACGGATATTCGAACGAGTTAGACACACAGTCCAGCGGTGGACTGTGTGCACAAACAATGCACACGTCCCGGGTACGAATCGCACACGTTACCGAATTTCAGAATTAAAAACCAACATTTTAACAACTTGTTAATAAGAATAATTTAATCCATAAGTTAAACAGATATGACACACAGCCCAACTGGTTGGGCTGTGCGCACTCGAACCGAAGGACCCGAGTTCGACTCCGGGTCCCTGCAACCGGTTCGGCCATATAAATCGTTTTTAATAAAAACCCAAATAAGTTAAAAGTTAATTAGTATATAAATATAATTAAAACAGAGAATATTTCAGGTTAGACACGTAGCTCAGTTGGTAGAGCTGCGTGCACGTATACGAGAGGTCCCGAGTTCGAACCTCACTCAGCGCATAATTAAACACAATCCGACCGGTCAACGGTCAACGGTCAAAAAGTCAAATTTTTTATTTATTTTTATTAATTTATTTAATCAGAAAATCATTTAAAAATGCTTAAAAATAAGATTTTAAAGTTAGAAAACCTCCTTAAACTCACAAAAATAAATCTAAAAATCACATTAAGAGTATGAATTAAAAGTACTAATTTACCGAATCATTTCGTTATTATTTTAGGTTAGTTTTCCTCGTCAATCAAATCCTAAAATTCGTGCGCATCCAACGTCATCAAAGAACGCACCCAATGTGAGTGAATCTCTACCAATTCCCCGTTTTAGTCACATTTTAGGGTGTATCATGTGTCGTTTAATCCCTTATTATATTTAAACACTTGTGCATCAATCATATCCATGATCAAATGTGTATCAAATATGTATCAGTTGTTGTGTGAATTATGTTTAGATTGAAGTTATCATTTTCAGTGCATGCATTTCATTAGGCCCATCAGCTCCCCGTGGGATATGGGTTGAGTATCAGGTGCCTCATTCGATCGGCTCCGTTTGATTGAGCCTTGATCTCACATATATCATCATTCATGTCACTCGATCGGCTCCGTTTGATTGAGCCTTGATCTCATATACATCATCATTCATGTCATTACTCATCCAATGTGGTTTGTGTTTTGTTATATATATATGTTTGCTCACATGTGATTATTGCACAAATTTTCAATATTAAATACAACAAGAAATTAATAACAATGTTTTATCAAGGTTCACTCGCCAACTTTTGTTGACCCAAAATATCCCCCGTTTTACACATGATACAGGTGATCCAGTTGAGGCGAGAAACACATAGGAAGGCCTAGAAGAATAAATCACTTTAAGCTTTGGATTGTTTTACTTAGTTTCATTTCCTTGTAACTGTATGGATTTGATTTGAATATTTAAGTTGTAATTTGAATTTAATAAATATGAAACATTTTAGTAAACATCATGAGCTCTGGTGATAACCCAATTATGCCTCGACTCTTATCCCGCTGCGGGTCGGGGTGTGACAATATCAGCTAGTGAGTTATTGTTTGTTTTATTAAACTCCGAGTTACCTTGTTATTGTAACATTGTTAATGATAAATTATGCATGCTATGATAACACTGGCATCAAATTAACAAAAACAAAAAAGAAAAAAGAAAAAAACCCAAACGCCCCAACTAAACATAGAAGTAGATATTAATCTAGGGTGTACCTATTGGCACACTAATGTGCCTATTTGCACACCAAACCCTAATCAAACCAGCCTTTACCTACACTGCATATAGGCCTATACGCAGCGTATAGGGTTACCCCTATATGCTGCGTATAGGTTTATACGCAGCATATAGCTTGCATGTGTTTCAGAGCCTTGTTACCAATCATTGCACAGAAACTTGGGTTTATATACGCTGCGTATAGGCCTATACGCAGCGTATATAATCCATCAGAATTTTTGGGGTCATTTAAGTGGGTTGAAGCGTCAGTTTTTTCACAAAGTTTATATATGTTGCGTATAGGTCTATACGCAGCGTATATAAAGGGTCAAAAAGACCAGTTTTACCCTTGAACTGAGGGCTATATGGAGCCAATACAAGGGTAAAATGGGTTTTTGACCCTTTATATATGTTGTGTATAGGTCTATTAATCATTTTAGGAAAGTTTTATTAAAAAATAAGTTTTCTATTTTAGGTGGGGTTGAAGCATCAGTTTTTTCACAAAGTTTATATATGCTGCATATAGGTCTATACGCAGCGTATATAAAGGGTCAAAAAGACCAGTTTACCCTTGAATTGAGGGCTATATGGAGCCAATACAAGGGGTAAAATGGGTTTTTTGACCCTTTATATATGTTGCGTATAGGTCTATTAATCATTTTAGGAAAGTTTTATAAAAAAAAAGTTTTCTATTTTAAATAAATTAAAAGGTAAGTATTTCTTACAAACTTTTTTATACGATAAATATATTATAAAGCTCGTATAGAACTATAGATTTAGTATCGTAATATGCCTACGATACTTATACTACACTTTATGTTACGATACGATACATATGATACAACACCGGTATTGGCCTATAGGTGTAGTATAGGCTCGTATGGAACTATAGATGCAATATCGTAGGCCTATACGAGACTTATACTACACTATACTATACGATACGATACTATACGATATGATATAACACCCGTATAGGCCTATAGGTGTAATATAAGTCCGTACAGTGTAGGCCCATACGACACCTAAACTACACATATAGTCCTATATGAGACTATACTACACATATATGCCTATACATGACTTATACTACACTATACGATATGATATGATAGGATAGGGTAGGATACGATATTATATTACACGTATAGGCCTATACGAGATTTATACTACACTGTATGATACGATACTATATCCATAGGCCTATACGAGACCTATATTATATACTACACGATAGAATACCTAACAATGTTTTTACTACAGTATACGGTACGATAGGATACAATATTACATTACACGTACAAGCCTAATTATACGGTACACTATATGATACGATACTACATCCATAGACCTATATGAGATCTATATTATACTATAGATAAAATATTAACAATGTTTTTTATTTATTCTTTTTTAAATTACTTATTATAAAAGTTTGCTAAAACGATAAACAATGTATAACCTTCAGATTTTTTTCGAAAAGCGTATGCCGTTAAGCCTTTATAGGTGTATTATAAGTCCTTTATAGGCCTAGAGGTATAGTTTAGGTCCCGTATAGGCCTATAGGCACATACAAAACCTATAGGGAACCTATACGAGACTTAAATTATACACTATACGATACGAAATGATACTACATCCGTAGGCGAGGTTTATACGAACCTTATATTATACGATACTTAAAAAGTTTTTTTTTAAGTACATATCATAGAATGTTGCCAAAACGATAAATGTTGTATACCATTGTTTCCTAAAATAAAATTAAAAAAAAACCTTTCATATATGCTGCGTATAGACCTATACGCAGTATATATAAAGGGTCAGAAAACCAATTTTACCCCTGTTTTGTGCTCCGTATAGCCCCCAATTCAAGGGTAAAATGGTATATTTTCTTATACGCTGTGTATATTATATTTTCCTATACGCTGCGTATAGGTCTATACGCAGCGTATATAAAGGGTCAAAAAGACCAGTTTACCCTTGAATTGAGGGCTATATGGAGCCAAAACATGGGGTAAAATGGATTTTTTGACCCTTTATATATGCTGCGTATAGGTCTATACGCAACATATATAAAGGGTTAAAAAACCATTTTTACCACACAATTTTACCATAGATTTGGGGTTAAAAAACTACCCTTTATATATGCTGCGTATAGACCTATATGCAACATATATAAAGGGTCAAAAAACCCATTTTACCCTTGCATTGGGCTCCATATAGCCCCCAATTCAAGGGTAAAATGGTATTTTCGACCCTAAGCAGCGTATATGCCTATACGCGACGTATATAAAGGGTCAAAAAAGACCATTTTACCCCTGCTTTTGGGGCTATACGCAGCCTAAATCAAGGGTAAATTTGTGTTTTTGACCCTTTATATATGCTGCGTATAGGTCTATACGCAGCGTATATAAAGGGTTTTTTTTAGGAAATTTTGACAATATTAATCATTTTAGAAAATTTTTATAAAAAGGTAAGTTTTCTAATTTAAATAAATTAAAAAGTAAGTATCTCTTACAACTTTTTTATACAACATTAATCATTATTGTACGATATATATAGTAAAAGGCTCGTATATAACTATAGATGTAGTATCATAGGCATATAAGATACTTATACTACACTATACGATAGGATACGATACAATACGATATGATATGATACAAGACGATAGGATATGATATAACACATGTATAGGATACAATATTATATTACACGAATAGGCATATACGTGACTTGTACTGCACTATACGATACGATATGATACAATATTATATTACACGAATAGGCCTATACGAGATTTATACTACACTATATGATATGATACTCCATCCATAGGCCTATAGGAGACCTATATTATATTCTATACGATAGAATACCTAACAATGTTTTTACTACATTATACGATACAAAAGGATACAATATTATATTACACGTACATGCCTTATACGAGATTTATACTACACCATATGATACGATACTCTATCCATAGGCCTATACGAGACATATATTATATACTATACAATAGAATACCTAAAAATGTTTTTACTACATTATACGATACGAAAGGATACAATATTATATTACAGATACAGGCCTTATACAAGATTTATACTACACTATATGATACGATACTACATCCATAGGCGTATATGAGACCTATGTTATACGTACTATACGATAAAATACTTAACAATGTTTTTTATTTATTTATTTTTTAAATTACTTATTATAAAAGTTTGTTAAAATGATAAACAATGTATCACAATGTTTCATTAAAAAAAACCCTTTATATACGTTGCGTATAGGTCTATACGCAGCATACATAAAGGGACAAAACACATCATATCAGATATTCTCTTGGAAATTGAAAAAGGTGGCTATACGCTGCGTATAGGTCTATACGCAGCGTATACTTGTAACCCTATACGCTGCGTATAGGTCTATACGCAGCGTAGGTAAACCCTAAGTGTGCAAATAGGCAGAATTGGTGTGCAGATAGTTTGAGCCTTAATCTATTAATCTATTATAACTCAAATCTGTAAACAGTTTATCGGCACCTTAAATCCAAGATACATTATGAAGAAGCGACAGAAACTGTTTCACAAAGTATATAGCAAATCAAAACCTATGAACATGTACTAGAACTAAAACTCTCAGATGTACTCAACAGCTGTTCTAGCAATCAGATCCTAAATCCTCAAAAACCACAGGTGTTTTTTGACACACATGGTTCTTATTCTTTTTCTTGCTTCTTCTCACTCTATGACTCTCTTTTATCGCTACTGCTGGTGAAGATCCGTCCTTCAAAAAGCAGTAACTTTTCTCTTTTGTGACTCTTCCACTTTCTCAATTGGGAAGTTTAGTTGAGCTAAGGAACCCTTCATCGAAAATGCGGCTTCATCGTAAACCAAAGCTGCCTCTTCAACGCTATCAAATGTCCCTAGCCATATGATCCCATTTCTTGTGGAGTCTCTTATCTCTGCTGCAAACTTTCCCCATGGCCGCTCTCGAACACCTATAAACCGTCTTCTCTACACTTCTGGCTCTTCAGACGGCTTTGAAATCGCTTCTAAGGTCTCCTTTTTGATGTTTATAAGGTTGTTTGGATCTATTTTCGATGAACACTCCTGTTGGCAATCATTAAGATCTTGGAAGGTGAGATTTTCATCTTTTATTTGGATTTTTGAAAGCATATGGTGAGAGAACAAAAGCTCATCCCATGAGGTGGGAGACATGAGAAGAGATTCTTGAATGGGATATGAAGATATTGGTGAAAACATGTTACACCTTTCTTGCCTTTACAAGTGGATGAAGTTTTCGTTGTGTCTTCATTTATATAACTAACGTTTAGAAAAATTCACCTTTAAATCTACTTTCTACTTTTAGTACTACTTGAAAATATAATGATAATGACTAGGTAACAATTCTGACCAAAAGTTAAAACATTTTTGTGTATTATATGATAAAATAAAATGATAAGAACGTGTAATAATCATAATTTTCTAAACTCTAAAATAGAAATTATAGTACCAATGATACAACATAATAATGATTTTTAAATGCGATGACAATCATATTAAAGTTGTGATATTTTCAGAAGTTGAGTTAAGCAATAGTAGGGTTGACTATCCACAATTTTGAAAGAATATACAAATTTTATAAGAAATTATTGTGTACTTATAAAAGATTTTTAAGAGTTTAATATTTTTGTTATTTGATATATAGAAAGTTTAATTAAGTTGTAAAGAATAACTAAATCAAATCTAAAAATATAATAAAACTATAAAAAATATATAAGGGATTATGGCAGAAAATTCTATAACTCTATATATATATATATATATATATATAGGATAAGGATCCGTTAAGAACCACCGTTTATTGTGAGAACCGCGAGAACCAGTGTGAACACAAACAGTAACACCTAAAAAAATCTAAAAAACACCCAAATTTTTTTCTAATATATTTTTTTTAAATTCGTTATATTTTGTAAACAAAAAAAAATCAAATTTTTTTTTGAGTAACAGTTATCCATGCACAGGTGCATTTTTATCTTTTCCTTGACAAATTCCATAATACATTATAAACATTGGACAATTGTACTTTCATTTACACTACCACGTGTAATACCCTAATGTTTACTTTACCAAAATTAGAAATGCACATGTGCATCTATATGTATCAACATGAAATAAGGTGTTTTGATACACTACTTTAAATACACTTTCTCTTTCATCCATCATTTCATCCATAATACACTACCATGCACATGTGCATATGTATCATTTCTACGACAATTCCGTGATACGTTACAAATATTAGACAATTGTACTTTCATTTACACTACCATCTATAATACACTATTTTTGACGTTGCCAGTATTATAAATGCACATGTGCATCTATATGTACATGAAATAAGGTGTTTTGGTACACTATGTATCAACATGAAATAAGGTGTTTTGGTACACTACTTTGAATACACTTTTTCTTTCATCTATCATACCATCCATAATATACTTCCATTACCTCATATCATCCAAATACAATACCATTACCTCCTACCATCTATAATACAATACCAATACCAATATTTTCACTTTATTACATGTATATCATCACCATTTATACTATCCAATCAACATATTACATCATAAAGTGACAACTATAACCAAACCATCAACCACTAGATATAACTAATAAAAAACATGTATATGGGCATACTTCATCATTTAAAAACATAAACTTTTGTACCAAAATACGTTATATAATGGTTATACAAAATGACGCACATGTGCATTTTGAATATTGGTAATGTAAAAAGTAGTGTACTACGAATGGTATTGTAAATTAAAGTGCAATTGTCTACTACTGATAATGTATTACGGAATTTGTCGAAGTTATGATACATATGCACGGATAACTGTTACTCGAAAAAAAAATTTTAAGGGGTAAGAAATATAGCGATTTAAAAAAATAGTAAGAAAAAAATATTTTGAGTGCCTTTTTTGTTTTTTTAGTTTTTTTTTGCAATAAAGGTGGTTCTCGCATGAACCCTACCTTATATTATATGTATTCGCCTTAAATGGTTCTGTTACAATAGCTAGAAATTTTATTACACTTAACAAGCAAATATATACAATCCCATAGAAAATGAGACTATAAAATTACTAACGGATTTCTTAAGCCATGAGATATAAAAAGGAACATACATTACAAAAAGTATAAATCACCATATGATCTTATATTTAGAAAAAATGGGTCTTATAGGAGAAGATATTACAAAGTCACATGTAAAATACATATGTAAATTTAAATTAAAAATCCAGATATTACGATAAGAACTGCTAATGTAGAATATAGCCTATTAGACAAAGAAGAGTTTAGAAAACAAATCCCTGAAATGATTAATCATGGATTAATTAAAAAATCAGAAAGTCCTCATAGATCAGCAGCTTTTATAGTAAGAAACCATAGTTAAATAAAAAGAGGTAAAGCAAGAATAGTATATAATTATAAACAATTAAACGATAACACACTAGATGATGGATATAATATCCCCAATAAAGACACTTTACTAAATCTTATACAAAAGAAGAAAATCTTTCCAAATTTTACTTAAAATCAGGATATAATCAGTTAGCACTTGAAGAAAATTTTAAACCGTGGACAGCTTTTACATGCTCAGAAGGACAATTTGAATGGAATGTTCTTAGCTTCGGGTTAAAGAACGCTCCTTCAATATTTCAAAGATTTATGAACAATATTATCTTAAAATATGACTTTTGTTTAGTATATATTGATGACATATTAGTAGCAAGTCAAACAGTACAAGAACATGAAAAACACTTACAACAGGTACTTGAAGAAATAAAAAAGAATGGAATAGTAGTTTCCAAATTAGAGATGGAGTTATTTAAAAGGAAAATATCATTCCTAGGATTAGAAATACGCGATGGAAAGATAGAATTACAATGAAATAGGCGATGGAAAGATAGAATTACAATCACATATCTCTACAAAAATACTTGATTTGCAGATAAATTTGAAAATTTAAAGCAAATACAAGCATTTCTGGGAATAGTCAATTATGCTAGAAAATTTGTTCCAAACCTATCAAAATTGGTAGGATCCTTATATAGTAAAACAACTAAAAATGGTCAAAGATACTTCAATTCAGAAAATATAAAGTTAGTAAAAGAAATTAAAATGGCAATAAAAAACATTAAACCACTAGAGTTACCACTTGTTACAGATTACATAATTATTGAAACAGATGGATGTAAAGAAGGATGGGGAGCAGTTCTTCTCTGCAAACCAAATAAATATTGTCCTAAGGAAGAAGAGAAAATTTGTGCTTATGTAAGCGGTAATTTTCAAAACAAAACAAGCTTTGAAATACAAGCATTAATATACGCACTAGAAAAGTTTAAACTTTTCCTTCACAAAGAATTTACAGTAAGAGCTGATTGCGTAGCTATTGTAAAATTTATAAAAAAATGTACAAAGCAAAAAGATAAATAGAACCCGCTGGGTTAATTTACAAAATATTATCCAAGGAAGTGGATATCACATAAATTTTGAACATATTAAAGGAAAAATAATGGGATAGCTGATATGTTATCTCGTAACATTAATAAATTGTGTGATTTTAGATGGACAAGAAAACAGATAAAGGAAAGGCAAAACTTATACATCCTACACGACCGATAATGCCTTCTTCGATGAGTATATCATCTGAAGAAGAGAAAACAGATAAGCTCATGAGCCAATCAATCCAGCAGCAAATGCACAGAATTTTAGACAATTGCCTGTAACACTAATGGATCTCAACGGTGTTACACAATTTTACAATCCAAGTCAATCAAAGGCTACAAATGTTCGTCCTCAAAAAAATAGACATTTTACACAAAGGACAAGTTCTCATTCACAGAGCATACCAAACTCGGTCATTACCTTTGGAAACTATGCATTACAAAAGTGTGATGATCCCAATAGAAAATTTCGCCCTATTATTGGGATGAAACTAACAGAAAAACATCAGTGTTTACTAGACAACCTATGGCATATTCAAACTATGCCTCAGGCTTCAACTTTTAAAGTCAAGTGTTAAATGCATTAAGCATTTATTTTTATGAACAAAGTACCAAAACACCATAGAAACAACAAAAGCCCAAGTTTACCCATTATGTCATATTTAGAGGTACTACAATTGGTATTTTTAATAAATGGGAAACGGTGGCTAAACATATCCAATGCCCCAACCCAATTAACAAAGGTTTTACAGATTTCCAAAAAGCTATAGAAACTGCAAGAGAACATTTTGGGGTAAGTGTCTTTTACATAGAACCTGAAGAGGTTCAAACATTTGTAGACATGACAAAAACTAAGCCCGAACAAGTAATTTAAGCCCAAGAAGAGCTGATCACTAAGTTACAAGATCAGCTTGTACAACAAGGAAAAAAATAAACATTCTATACAATTGAAAATAGAAAATGATATTCTCAAACAAAAAATAGCAACTCGAGACAAAAAAATACACAGATGTTACAAAAACTCGAGAAAAAATAAGAAAAAGAAAAAAAATTATTGTACACAGAAATTATGAATCTTTCAGAACAAGGATTCTTGATACACCCTGGTGGAAATGCTTAAAACCAGTCATAGGAAGGTTTTCAGAATTTGAGCATCTGGTATCACAGAAAGTTTGCGAAGAATTTCCCTTGATCTTATACAATCTACAACAACAACTTATAGACATGGCGTTTTGTATGGATAGCGAAGCTCAAGGTTACAAAGTAGAAGAAAGAACAAATGAAAAAGGAGAAGGAACAGGTCTCCTGCTGCTTCAAGTATATCATCCTACAAAGTTAACACAAAAAAAAAATTCAATCATGGTATGATTGATTATTTGGAAATCAAATTGATAGAAAAACAGAAGATCTCCTAAATCAGTCGGAGAAAAAATTATAATGACAGCTGGAATATAGCAGCAAGAACAATGTCTCCAATTATTAGCTGCAAAATATTTTCTTCTTTTCCCTATGCAGATGCATATACCTACAGAGCAGCCAGAAAAATAATATTCATTGAACACAATATACAAACAAGCTTCAAACAGCGGTGACAAAAACAGATATAGATTTCTCCACATTACCCTGGATAGATAAGGTCACTGAAAAATCTTCAAATAATTTCCAACAGTTTATTAAAGAATGCCAAGATACCCCTAAATCCCTGATTATTTTCCTTGAGAAGCTACAAATTAATAGGTGAAGACACTATATACAGATTTATGCAAAACATAAATTGGAGTATGCTTCTACCTTTTGCAGGAGAAGGAAAATACATTACAGCTAAATCATATCCTTAACTTAGAAGACTATGAAGATGATGAGCAAGATGTATCAAGTCCTCAATCCATTGGTAGCAACACACAGAGATTTCTAAAGGGTTACGTCAGCAATGACATCAAGAGGCACAAGAAAAAATCTCTAGACAGACATAATTGTTACCAGGCACATGCAACTGACAAGGATTCTCTTATTGTATATAATTCATGTTGTCTTTTTTCGTCTTTAATTTGTATCCGTTTCTTTTTCTGACATTAGATCATTATGTATAGTAGTACATTATTGGTTTGAGCTTTTCCTCTTGCCTATAAAAGGCATAGAGTTCATTTGTAAATGACATCCCAGAGAATTCAATAAAATTTTCTTGCATTCTCAATCACTCTTATGGCACACTAAATCTTTCTCCGTCACTCCTTAGCCTAACCTCCTAGTTCCTTACTTTCGTCAATTGTTCTTCAATTATATTCCAAAAAAAAGTCTTTTTTACCTTTTGTTACCGTTTGCTCAACCCGCTGTGATAAATCTCAAGGTTTGCTCGAGCTTCTGCTTTCACATTGCGAAGCCATTTTCTCTTAAAACTACTTGTAAGTACATTTTTTATTACCCACCTTATTTACTTTTACTAAAAATTTTTACTTTTTTACTATTGCTGCCAAATAAAATTTCATGTACATGCCCTCTGATATTGTGAGAACCGCAAGAACTAATGTAAACACAAAAGTAAAACCCACTACACCACCACCCAAACAAAAAAAAAAATCCTAAACCTACCCCCACCTCCCCGCCCCAGCTAAATGTTAAAAACTAAACCATAAAGCTAACTCTCCCCCAAAAAAAATCTAAAAGACATAAAAATTACTATTTTTTTTTAAAAAACGCTAGTTTTCATCGGAAGCAAAAAAAAATGGTTGACGAAAAATATCGTTTTTTTCAAAAAAAAATTGTATGTTTTTTAGATGTTTTTAGGTATTTTTGGTTGTGTTCACTTTGGTTATCGCAATAAAGGGTGATTCCTAACGGATATTTCCTATTTATATATATATATATATATATATATAGGAGGTTAGGATAAAATGAAAACCCATACGAGTTGTGAAACTCAAGAGAACTCGGCCTTACGAAAGGTTTTTTCAAAAAATATTTTTACCAAAAATCTTAAAATTAAAAAAAAACATTTTTTTTAATTTACAGCAGCCGTAAATGCTATAAAAAGGTGATGTCATGCCTATGTCATCGTCTTAAACTAAGGGTGTAAAAATAATCGGGTCGAAACTCGCACGGAAATTAGAGTTCTCTTAAGTTCTCATAATTGTAGGGTTTTTCCTTAGTCCTAATCTATAGATATAATATATGAATAAGGTTGGGACACATGTCCTCTCCTGATGCAACCATTTTAGGTTTTTTGGCGGGAAAATAGTGGATAAATTGTTATTTTTATATGGATCCCGCGTGTGGGTTACCAAACCCGGATTTTTTACCCATGTATATTAGCCACTTAGAAACCCTAATTTGTGAAACTTATCATTCTTTTCTTCTGTAATCTTCTCAACCCTAACCAATTTTCAACGCAGCTCGTCCCTGATTCTTCATCAGAATTCCATCATCAACCTCTTAATTCGAAAAATTTGTTCTGTAATATGTTCGGTGAAGTGTTTACGAGATTGAGCGTTTGATTCTGATTGTTATCTGGTTTCACACATGAAACAATGGAGATTTGACGAACTTTGGGGTTTGAGAAGCTAGAGTTTGTGGTTTTGGTAAGTTTTCTCGATCTATAATCTAATCCATGTATGTTTTTTCGTGTAGAGACGGGTACAAAACCTGAGGTGATTGATTAATTTAGGGTACGATTAGGGTTTCGCGATACACAATCATCCATCCTTGATGACAATTTATTATTTACATTTATATTAGTTTGATGTTTTTTTCTTGGTATAATATGTGTAGGATTGTTTTCGAAGCCCTAGATATCGATATACATCTTCCTTCTGGTTGAACTCCATATGTAAGTTCTAATGTTCCGTTTTGCAATTTGTTTTGGTTTGAATTATTTGTGAATTTCTAGATGTATGTGATGGTATAAGTGTAATTGTTAGGTGTTTATGTTAAACTGAATGTTAATGGACTTTGAAAGTCAGCTTTATTAGACTTAGGGTTGGTTTGGTAGAGTAATTTAGGATATGGAGGGATAGTGTTTGAATGTTTACACATTGAAAAGATTTCTAGCAGCATGAGTCTTTTTGTAGATTTTTTGATTTATGTGAAGTTATAAGTGCAATTGTTAGCTATGTAGCTTTAACAGGTGTGTCAATGGAAAAGGTTAATTTTATTAGATTTTGGATTGGTTGAGTACAGAAATTTAGGTTATGGAATGTTGTATTTGAATTCGTACACATTAAAGAGGTTGCTAGCAGCATGAATCTATGTAGACGGGATAGGATTTGGAATATTTTCGGACTCATGGTTTAGATATATTAATTTTGCATATATATGACGTGAAAAAAGAGTTATCGATTCACAGATTCTTCATTAAGTTATATATTCCAACGTCCAAAATCGGATGAAGAGGTACATTCATCCCTTATATATGCAAACCTGTCAATAAATAAAATAGCGGGTCAATTGGGTCATATGTAGAAAATTAGCTACCAATGAAACGAGAAAAATGAGTCAAACCAGGTTAAACGGGTCAAAAGTATTCTAACATTTTTTTATTACACGCTTACAATGTTGTTTGATAATTGATACTAGGGTGACACAGGATAGAATGGGTCAGAGCGTTATTTTTTTTGTCCACATGATTTTTATGTGATTGTTGTCTTGATGCGATGAGCCTAGGGCCTAGGCTCATTTAAGAGTTGGCCCAATTTTCTTATCTCAGATTGAATATTGTGATGTTGAGACTGGAATTATCTAAGCCGCTATATGATTTGGAAACTAATATTGTGTCTAGATGATGATAAACCTGGGATCATCTGAGAATAACTACAATTTGTTGTTTGTGTAAAGTGTAAACCCTAACTGTTGAACAAGTTATATTATTATCAGCGAGTACAGGTGTGAATGGTGTTCTGGGAAGCTGAAATTCAAATGGAGAATGCTCACATGGTATTGGAATTCAGCAAGTGCTGTTAACCTTTTTGGCACCTCATTCATGAAATAGTAGATGCTGCTGATGAACAAATATATACTGATTTGAGTTAGATTGCATGTTGAATACTTGATTATTTTAGGGGTGTTTTCAAATAAAATAAATTCGCAATATTCCCCAAAGGAATCGCTACTAAGTACTATACATGGCAAGGTTCAATTTGTTTAATTTGTTATGAGCATTCTAGAGATGAACTTTATCCTTTTGGGGGTTTTCTTTCTAAATGAATCGCTAATAAGTACTATAAATGACATTAATCAAATATGAATGCTAAACTGGTGAAAATTTCAATCATTTTAATGATTGGTATAGAATGAAATTTCTGCAATTAGACAACCTAATCTGAAATGGGTTAATAGCTGACTGTTCCATCCATTTTGCAATTGTTATATTCAACTTTCAAATGACATTACATATTTTTTAACACCAAAAAAATTGATGGAGAAAAGGCCAAGCAAATATGGGCTCATATGTTGCAGTGGAGGAAGGCGATTGGCGCAAATACCATCATGGAGGTAGTGTTAGGAAGATATGCCACCCATATACATCATAATATATGAACTTCAATTTCTATCTAAGTATCCTATCTACATTTTTTCTCCAGGATTTAGAGTCAAAGAAAAGGAAAAGCGTGACTATATATTAGAGGTGACAAAATAGCAGATTGGGTAATGGGTCAAAACGGTTAATATTGTGATTTCGGACTATAATTAGGTAGTGTGTTAAATATGATTACACAAGTTATATACCATTTCAAGAGTAACTTCTGTTTCTTGAATAGTGGTTTAGGAGGTTCAATCAATGAATGGCCTTTAGCTCCTTTTGCCGGAAACTTGAGCCTTGGAATCAGATACGATGGTTCAAATACCGTTTTTATATTATTTTGTATCTCTTAAAGATTTCACATGCAATGATGATGAGATCAGCTATGTCATTTCCTAAGGATCAACCGAATGTTTTTATAGGCATCTATGGTTGGGCACAAGTCTTTTGTTATTCGGTGGATTAAAACAAGCAGTGAATGTAACTTATTCAAGCTACAAAGTTAATATATTGAATTTTCGACCAATTTTTTTTAAACTGTTGAAGGCACAACTACTAAGATAACGTATGACCTAGCTGCTTGATCTGCCTTGCTTCCACTTACTGCTGCCATGGGACCCATGTTCACTCAGTTATATTATCTCTATATCTATTTGATTCTATCATGGGTAGAGACGAAGAAAGGGGCGGATCGGGCTGCGGGTAGGTTGGGTAACGGGTCACAATGGGCTTGAGACTAAGTGATAAAAATTAGTATAAGTGAAGCTGTACTTTTGACATGTTTGAATGTGTGGCCCGCCTATTTCACCCGTTCTTTTAGTTAAAATCTTTACTTGACCCATTTATAATAAAACATGACTTAATTTCTCCTCAATTATGGTCGACTGGTGAGTAGTAGCACTATAAGTGTTGTGTGACTTTTGTTATTTTTATAGAATTGTTAATGTGTTAACTACATTACAAAAAAAAAGTAGTTTCGACAAATCAAAGGTATGATTCTCACCCTCTACACCGTTGTTTCACTTATTCTATACAGACTCGATACAAGACTATTCTATAGACATTAAGCATCAAAAGACTCCCTCTTGGATATCTGCTTTGTCTTGTTCGGTCTTCAGAAACTCTCGTTTATTCCAGACTCGTTCTCGTGTAATGACGAAGGCAACAGACATATGCACCAACATACTCCCCCTTGGATGTTGCCGCAGTCATCTACTCTCATAGACATCTTTGACAATAATCATCCTCGCCAGTGTTCAAGTCATAGTCTTCTTTGAATGCCTTGTAATCATCAGACTTCAACTAAGTTCCTGAGTCTTTATCTTTATCATTGATTAAGCGTTAAACTTTATGATCTTCAAATATTCTCTTTTGTTCAATTTAACTTGTTAAAACTTCAATACAAGCTCCCCCTTGCTGTGAGCTATGCCCCCCCTAGCTTTGAGCTTTATCTTCATTCACGTTTCATCCTGCTCCCCCTAAAACTATACTTCCTGTTTCAAAGTACTTGGGAATTCAAATAAACATTTCAGATTCTAACTTAGAAATTTTGTACCACATGTATTACATACTACCTGTACAAAACTTGTACTTCAAATCTTCATTTTTCAGTTATTTTAAGTTCAAATTAATGACCTTGAAACATTTTATGTTTAAAACCTTCAACTTTCATATTTTTATCATTTGATTTGTGAAAATCCACTTAGTTGATCAAGTCCAAGTTAATGACCCTGATTAACTAATTTTGTTTACCAAGTCCAAGTTAATGACCTTGGCTAAACCCGTTGTGAATATCTGGCATTATCTTCAATTTTAAAGATTCAAATTAATGAACTTTTCCTTACCAGACTTCGATGATCCGTTCTCCAACATTGGGTCGTTGAAAATCTTTTTGGATTAAAAAGTAACTAAAGTATTTACAGAACTTTTAACAAGTAAAGTAAACTATGTACAAAAATATTTACAGACATATTTTTGTGAATTTGCGTCTAAGGATCATATCAGTTTTATTGAGACATATCACCAGTACGGTTGACCTTTTTGGGACTTTAAGTTCTAAACTTGTTTACCTAGATTGTCGATATGTTTGTCCTTTTAAACTTTATCACGTTTCTCAATTGTTCCAAGATATGTTAGGTAAGAAATATGAAACTTGACTTAACTATGGTTCCCACCTCTTGAATATACTCCCGAATCCAGATTTCCTAGATTTCATCTTACAGGTGAGTATAGCGTAATTGATATCTGTATTTGGGTTGTGCGAGATCTTGAGAGCTCAGGTTAGTACTACCGTACAGACAAAGAGATGAAGGCTCGTCTTTCAGGAGTGTTCCACTTAAGGAATCTTTTCTGCATTGCAAATGATTAGATCTTTCGATTTTTTCAGGTTTGCATGCTATTTGGGGTTTTAGCAAAAAGCATTATAGAAGTTCTAGGCTATTGCTTCCGAAAAACAGAAGAACTTGTATAATACCCCAGATATCAATCATCTATAAAGACCTCGTATCTCAGAATCTGGCAACCCTTCAATCGAAATTTCGGAGTACTAAGTCCATATATCCAAGATGTGTTAAACCACGAGATTAAGCAGTTGTAAAATTTAGTTTATATCCCGGAAACAATCTACTGAACGTGTAAAGCCTATCGACACATCCACAGTAAGACTTGTTTATCACTTTTGAACTTTACAAATCTTTAGCATACTGTGATAGTCCACTGATGTACTATCATTTCCTTTTTGACAACAAATTCTTTTTGTCTTTTTCATGTTTTTGAATTTCAACTTTTTCAAATGTTTTTTGATTTTTCGACAATTTTTTTTTTAAATTTTCTTACTCCCCCTAAAATCAAAAACATATTTTTTGGATTTTAGATTTAAAGAAATTCTTCTAAAAAATTGTAACAAATCAATGCAGATCCCGTGACCTCGTCGTCCGATCCTTTTTCTCAAACATGTATCTACAATTGTTTAACAACAATCATTAAACTCATTTACCATTTGTAAAAGCAGTTTGAACTTGTAAGAACTTTGAAATCAGTTTTTCTGTTCAACGGTGTGGATTTTCATAATTTTGACTTTTCAAAATTTTTCCTTTTAACAACCACTTGTAATATCAAAAACTTTTCTTTTTAACTACTCCTCCTCAAAATGATAAAGATATGACATTTCTGGATAAGTTAAATTAAGATGAAGCTCCTCAATCCCGAATCAACTTTGATAAGTTGGATCTTGGAACTCCTGCACATGAGAGAATTTAGTTAAAAAGTTCAACCCAAGCCTTCTTGGTCTTGGGTTTTGGATATAATTCCTCATACACATCTTCATAATCACTTTTATATGCTCTTTGATAAGAATTTTCAACATCACACACTTCAAACTCACAATCAACTTTACTTTTATCTTTCTTGATTGATTTGACATTTTCGATTTTATCACAAACAATCTTCACTTTTTTAGGTGATTTCTTTTTAGCAATCCAAGCTTGAGAATTAACTCTAGATTTCTTGATATAAAACCTAGAATCATTGTTTGACTTTGAAGTCTCTCCTTTTTGAAAAATTGAATTTTCAAATTTTGATTCATTTTTAGGTTTTATTTCAAGATTGGATTCAACATTATGTTTCATTTCTTTGATGTCAACGTTTCTTTTTACAATCCTGATGTGATCATTTTCAGATTGCTTTTGTTTTACCTTTTTTGAAACTTCTTTTCTTTGGGGATACACAGGCTTAGACTTCGGACACTTGCGAGCAATGTGACCAACTTCATTACATTTGAAGCAAGTGCGAGTATCATGAACCTGTCCACTAGTGGTTTTACTCCACTTGCGGACTTAGCCTTGTCCCGAAGTTCCTTTTCTTTCTTGAAATCATCGTTTGATTTCTTACCTATCAAGCTTTCTTCTCGAACTCTATTCGTTCCGTATACAAACTTTATGTTCTTACCTTTGTATTCTTGGAACGTTGACTTCTGATTCTTCTTCGGTTCATCTTCACTTCTTCCAAACCTAAACCTGCTCTCCTGTTCTCAGGAAAATCACCACCGTTTCTACGGTAATTGTTAAAATTCTGTTTCGGTTTAGAATAAAACTTCTTTTCATTTTTCTCGAGATCATCTGATGAAACTTTCACAAGTTTAAACAGTTTATCGATTTGATCTTCTTTCACATTCTGAATCGGAAAGCTGTCATTGAAATATAATCTACCAGATTCCTTAACTTTGTACATGACAACGTTAGGATCATCACTTAGATCTTTTTTGATGATTTATCGTCACTTTCAGATTGTGAATCAGAACTATTTGAACTCGAGTTGGTGCTTTTAAAGCTGCCGTCATCGGAATCATTACCTAAAACATTCTTTACCACATCTTTTTACCACCGATTCATTGTCATCGTTTAATTTTGTAAAGTCTATGTCAATGTTCTTAGGCAATTTATCTTTCTTTTCTGATAGAACTAAAAGATTAAATGCCTTTTCATATCATCATCTTTCTTGCAGCAGTAGCTTGCAAGAAATGATGGAGGAACATTTCCGTAAACTTTACACTTTGAGTTATCAACATTATCCTCCGACTTGATCGTAGGAAGAATGTGATCAATGACATATGCGTTTGTGATGTAACTTTTTAACAATTGTCTGACTCTTTCTGTTTCTATTTTCATTTTATGAAACACACGCTTTGTTTCAGCAATTGTATTAACGTACATGTTAATTGCCTTTTGTTTTTCAATAACTGTGGCATTTAACATACTAACATTAGCGTTGAGTTCACTGTTAGCTCTTTCAACATGTTTATATTTTCCTGATATTTTGTCATAAGCTTCTTTTATGGTTCTATAATCATAAGAAAGTTTTCGTTATGTTCAGTCAATTCTCTTATGACTTTGACTTTATCCAAACAAGGTTCACAAGGACTTGCGCACTTTGTAAAAGGTTTTTCAACCTTCACAACTTTCACAATTTCCTTTTCAGACATATTTACCTCAGCGTGTACCTTATCGGCTTCTGCTTTCAACTCTTCTTGCTTTTGTGTTTCAAGGTAAGCTATTCCTTCTTCCTTTGTTTGTTGCATGTATCTTTCCAGAACTGCATCCTCCAGGCTTTCTTGACAACTTCTTCCCCAGCCCTCTCATTAATGCTTTTGAATAGCTTTTTATAGCACTTCCACAAATGATATCTAGATTCATTCATAATCTGAAACAAGTAACTTTCGTTTTGTCTAAACCAAGTTTATTGTTTAAGTTACTAATATCCCTTCCAGTGAGTGCTACAAACTTTGAAACTCTCCGAATATTCGATGCTAAGGACCATTTGATGTCCATCAGTTCCAACTCTTCCTCATCTACTGATCGTATTCCTCAGCTGTCATTTTAGGATTTTCGATCTTTCCAGCAACAAGACTTTCATACGATTCCAGAACTGTAGCAAGAAGTGTTATGTGCTGTTTTCGCAACTTTTTCAGGAAACACATTCTTTAAATCTACTGCTATGTTGCATTGGAAAACATTTGAATTAGTAGTAGGATTGGCTTGTCTGATGAGAATGACTTTGAGAAGAAGAATTTGAACCAACATATGAATAACCAGCGTTTGGAGAATACTGATTTTGTGACGACTAATCTGATGTATTCATGTTTGCACTAAATGCCGTTGGATTTTTAGACTTTGAATAGGAGTATCTGGAACACCACCTTTGTAATAAACTCCGACATCTTGAACAACATTAGTGTTTTTGGATTTTGCAATCTTCATCAATTCCATTTCATGACCTTCAAGTTTGTCAATGAAAGATGACAACTTAAAATGTCTCCAAGATGGACTATTCTTTAGAATCATCAGATATGTTGTCCATTCTCCTTCTGGAAGGGCCATCGGCCAACTTCTCAATTTTCTCTTCGTTAGTTCTCTTGATATCATGTCTTCGCATTTGGACCATGAGATGACAATATCTATCAATCATTTGCTTCATTGTCTCTCCTTTGATCATCGTGAAGATTTCACACTCTTTCTTAATCAGGGCCTTTTTGCTCTTGATCATTTCATCACTTCCTTTGAATTTTTCACAAAGAGAATTCCATAATTCTTGAGAAGTATCATATTCTGGTAACAATATCAAGATATCTTCTTTGACAGATTGTTGTATCAAGCTGATCATCTTCTTTTCAGCAACATATTTCTCTTTGTCAATAACTGAAAACTTGTTCAGTGGAAGATCTTGATCACGTTCATCTTTGGGCCATGTATAACCATCTTCAATCGCAACCCAGCTGTTGAAATGATTCGCTTGAATCCAATTAACAAACTTTTCTTTCCATCCCTCGAACTCGTCCATACTCATCAACTTCGGCGGTTTCTGAGTAGTACCCATTTCATTATCGAGGTTCATCTGGTTAACCGCAATCGAATTTGACGTTGAGGCTTGTGCTACTCCAGCTGCAAACGCATTATGGAAATCTTCCATTTTGATAATCGAGACACGTATGCTGAAAACACGATAAAACTTTGAAAATGATTAGAACTACTACAAGTTCGGTCGAACTTGCAGTGAAAGAATGAGAATTTTTCAGATTTAAACAAGTTCGGTCAAACTTGTTGTTGATAGATAAAAATTTTCAGTTTTAATCCAAGTTCGGTCGAACTTGGATAATGATTCTGATGTTGAGCGAACTTGTGAAAACTTATCAAGAAACAGGTAAGTTCGGTCGAACTTAGATGAACTTTCAAGATAACTATCAAGTTCGGGCGAACTTGCGTGAGAAAAACAAACAATTTACTCAAGTTCATTCCGTAAAAAATGCTGAAATACCTCACAAGTTCGGTCGAACTTCTTAAAAAATCTTGAAAATCCTATCAAGTTCGGTCGAACTTGATGAAAATCAGTAAGATTTTAATCAAGTTCGGTCGAACTTGATGTTACGTTCGGCCATGGCTTGTTTCAAAAACATGGTTTTTGCAACTTTTTGATGTCAAATCTTGTGAATTTGATGTCCAAACTCTCTGGGGTTTACCACGAATGTATTTAACATGACATATTCCAAATTGGACAAAATTTGACCGTGAATTCTTCTTTTTTGTTCAAAAGTTAAGAAAAATAGAAGAATGGAGATGAAATAGAGAGATTCTTGTCTTGATTTCAACAAATTCAGGTATCCAGGCTCTGATACCACTTGTAGGAACGTCCACGATCAGCTCGCGAACCTAAATTTGTTATCTATTGTCCGATTAGGCGAAAACTAATGACAAGTTAACCAAATAACAAGAATTACTTGTTTAATAGTTGTTTTCATTGATCTAAAGTTCAATACATTCAAGATTCGGGTCCGACAGAGCTTTGCCGTCTCTGTGCTAAAATCTCCAACTCCTTACAAATGAAATCCCAAGGCACCTATATATAGTGTTACAAGTTCGCTGGTGAGAAGACAGCCATAGGTTAGTTCGGCTGAACTTGACCTAGTCAAGTTCGGCCGAACTTGACTTCACAGGTCACTCTCAAGCGAACTTGCTATCTACACTCTTAAATACACCTTGTTTCACCTATTCTATACAGACTCGATACAAGACTATTCTATAGACATTAAGCACCAATAGACTCCATCTTGGATATCTACTTTGTCATGTTCGGTCTTCAGAAACTCTCGTTTATTCCATACTCGTTCTCGTGTAATGACGAAGGCAACAGACATATGCACCAACAATACTCACGTAACGATAATTCGTGGAATTACCAAGTCACGCATAGGTTTGTACAAAACGTCGATAAACAATAGGAACAGTATTCCTGAACAACTAAATGAAATAAATTATGTGAATTTATATGTGTAAGACTTTTATGTTTATTTTGTGAACTTACATGAAACCGCGTACGTTTACGCTTAACGTGTTATCGACGAACCCATAACTAGAGTATAGAGTATACCTTATCCTAAATTTCGAGGACGAAATTTCCGTAACATGGGGAGAATGTGACAACTCGTACTTTTGGCCCTAATGATTGGAAAGGGTTACACATTTTAAATATTTATTATTACTAATGTAATATAACAAAAACTTGCGGCGAGTGAAACATGTTATTTAATCGACAATCCTTGTCAAACGTATTTAATTTAGCATATATAGATTTATATATAGAAATATCTTGTAGGCATGTATACAAAATACATTATGAAACTGGTAAAGATATTTTAACCCTCATAATCATTTTTATGTAATTTAAATAAGGGTTCATTTTAAAGCGAGAACATTAAACCCGCTTTATATACGCAGTTTAAGCCCAACCCACCTACCCAAACCCTAGCCTTATAACCATCTTTTTCTCATCATCCCTCATATTTTCACTCTCAAAACCGTAGCCCATATCTTGTTCCATCGTTTACATCACACAACAAAACACCTTACCCCCATCTCTTCTCTCGCAGTTATCTCTCTCTGCCTCTAGATGACCGTCGGCCACCACTCCTGGTGGCGGCGTCCGACAAAACAGCAGCGGCAACCGCGACTACAATCGATGATACAGTGGACCAGCGGTGGCAGCCGCAACAGGTGGTGGAGGAGGTGGTTTCGTGGAGTTGGGTGGCGGTGTAAGGTAAAGATGGCTAAAGAACCACCACAGGTGACGGCGGCATTATTGTGGTGATGGTCGGCGAATGGAACGGATAAGAGAAAAGAGGCGTGCAGTGGTGGCTTCCGGTGGTCTGAGATGGCGGCTATAGTGGTGGTTATTTACAACAACAACGGCTTGAAAGATAGGTTTTGGCGACGACCTAGGGTTCCGGCAAGTGAACCTCTCGCTTCTCTACTTTTGATTTCTTAGGTTTGTAGTCTTAAGGTGGTTTTGATGGCATTTACAGGTGGCGGGTATGGCTGCCGGCGTCGGATTGACGCTCCGATCACCAAGCAGCGGCGGATGACGGCTGAGTCTGCTTTGAGTAGTTGGATCGGGTTTTTAGAGATGGCTCCGTGGAGGTCGGGTTCAGGTCAGCTCTCAAACTCGGGTCAAACAACTGTCAACCTCGGTCAAACCAGGTCAACGATTCAACCGGTCAAACTTGGTCAACGGGACAGACTTGGTTAGCTTTCTTGTCGACGCGTTTGGTTGTATCACGGTTCATTACCGGAGTGTAGGAAGGTATTAGCACGCGTTCGATTACTATTATTATTATTATTAATATTATTACATAATATTTCTACTACGTGTGTAATTGTAATAATAAAGTGCGAAACGAGCTCTAGCGAAACTGATGTGCGTGAATTAAATATATTTTTAATTGGGTTTTTCTTCACACAGATTTAGTTTTAAAAAGGGTTTTTCACCTAAAAACTAACTACACACACAAAGGCAAGTGTATCCATCATGAGGTAATATAATTTGTCAGTAAGAATCGGTATCAATCCGTGGACGCGGTGTCTCGATACTAAACTTTTGTTACTTTAAAGCCTTTTCAATTGATGAGTTGATTTTGTTTCTAAATTATCATGCAAAAATAACAAGCTACCAACTAAACTAAGAAATAACAATATCTAAAAGAGGTTGCCTAAACTAAGTATCCACTAACAAACATGTGACAACTAATGGAGGAGACTAATGGTGATGCAAGATCCAAATTTAACTAAGTCCCCAATCAAGGCTTCCTAGTTTGTAATCCTTAGGAAAATGAATAACATTCTAATCACCTAAGAATAATTATTTTTAAGCTCACTTGCTAAGTTAATGTTAATCTTTAAACAAGAGTTATTTGTTTGCTAAAACTCCTAACTCTACAAGCTTGGGAAAATTACTATGAACAACATAAAAATCACCCTAACTTGCTTTCAAGTAAGTAGCACCTCATTATGTTCTTGATATGAACCACAAGTATGGTCATGCTAGATAAAAATCTTGGCCTAAATCATCATACTAACATAACACCAACTATAGAATTCATATAAACATTCTTTTGATTTTTCCAAATCTAAATGCAAGAATTTATACACATGTTCAAATCTCTATTCTAATCATGCTAGCAATCACCATTCCTAGTATCATGCCATGAATCATACTAACAAGTTAACAAGATTCAACAATCATAATCTCTACATGGGCTTTCCAACACAACATGTAAATACTTATGACCAAACCTTCAAGAATAAAGACTTTAAACATGCATAAGAACTCCAAGAACAAGATTCAAGCATTACTATTAAGATTAACAAAAACAATCACCACATCTACTTCCATAATTATCACATGCTCATAAGCTTCAACAAAGTTTAAGCAACACAAATGTTTAGCCCATAAGGCTCATAGAAAATAAATCAAATACAAGAAAGCATAAATTGTTCATAATGTAACTAGTAAGCTAACCAACTTAAAGACAAGATTAAATGGTGTTTGAGTAGATCTTCAAGTGATTAAGTCCTCTTCAAGGCTCCCTCTAGGCTCCAACAAGCTTCCAAGACCAGATTCTTGAGAGAAAACTTCACCAAAATGCTCAACTCCCCTCCAAATGAGCTTAAACCACGTATTTATGCTACTGGGAGTTTGGCACGACCATGCCACCTTTTGGAACGGTCGTGCTTGGTAAGTGTCAGAGACCCTTTTTCGAGTGTTGACTTGTTTGCTAGCCATTTTGGGAAAAATCCCACTCAAACGTTTCCGAGGTGGCACGGTTGTGCCAACCAGTGGCACGGTCATGCGTATCGATAAAATGTTCGACAATGGCTGAAATAATCCCGGGAACAATCTGAGACTGGTTTGGCTTGGCACGGTCGTGCCAGTCTTGAATTCTTCCTGGGCAAGCTGAAACTGGTAATGCTGGATGAGAGTGCCGGTCATCATTGGCTTGGCACGGTGCCAGTGGTTGGCACAGTCGTGCCATATCTGGCAGTTTGCTGGAAAACTCCGTTTTTGCTCATTTTTGCTCCAAAAGCCTCCATTTCGACATCGGGCCAAAGCCCGGACCTGTATTTTCACAAACAACTCAAATGAGTACCAAAATCAATGAAAATACAACAAGTTCTTGCGTAAACAGGGTCTATTTGACGTTTTAAAGATGTATAAATTCTTATACATCAGAAACCGACCAACTAGCCATTATGGTTGAAATGTAAACATCTTATTTGTATGTGGAACATTCAAACATTAGGGTGGTATGTAAATTCATAATGTAGAATATATATTTATGTATATAAACTTGACTGAGACATTTAATGTAAATTTCAAACACTTGCTTATTGAGATATCACGACTACTTGTGTTGTCGGGTTATTACAAAAACAGGGGAAACTCTGCTCGATTTTCATAAGAATCTGTAATATAACTTATGTGTTTAAAAACAAACAAAAGCATATCGGGATTCAAATAATTTTGTAAAAAAATTAAGTATAAAGTATATAATTATCTCGGATGACGCTTGGAATCACAAAACAAGTTTTAAAGATTAAACCTAGCAAGTATTTTATCTTGAACGACTTTTATAAGGATATATATATATATATATATATATATATATATATATATATATATATATATATATATATATTATTTCGAACGGTTAAATGAGGTACGAAATATAAATTTAATATCATAATATTACTCTGGATATTATCGAATTATCCAAATGAAATAAAATATATGTAACGATATTTGTTTTAAACGATTATAAATGATATGCAGATGCGTTCTTGATTTATTATTTAGGTACGTGTGTCGTACGTATAAATGATTGTTAGTAATTATTTGGGAAACCATATTAATATATATTGCCTGGTTTTACAACGTGTGCTATTCCAATACAAATACACACACTTACAAAAAAGTTAACATGATTTTTTCGAATATGTTTAAAGATATATTTAATCACGCGAGAACTAGGTTGTTCTTAAGGCATAGTGCATATATGGGATATATGTGGGATTAAATGAACCTAGGGTTACTGTTACGTCACAGTACAAACCTTACCATCGGGTCGCGCGTTTAGCGATTCGGTAGAGCTCGATCACACGTGAAACAACTTTACTCTAGTATTGGTTACTTATGATGTGCTAATATTGGTGAATATCGGCATGCTATGCCAGTTCGCGTCGCTAACACATAGTACTTTTGGATATAACACGCATTTTAAGGTGAGTTCACGGCCCCTACTCTTTTAAATGATTTAAAAACATAAGGGGGAGAGCATGCGCTACATTACAGTAACGTAATGTCATAATGTTACGGTAAAGTAACATCACTACTATTAGGGTTTTTATTCTATTAGATATGGTCACAAAATAGTATTACATCACCTATCAGTCCCCTTAAAACTTACGATGCCGTTAGTATTGGATTATATCGAGGGAATTTTTAGTAGTACTACTGGGCCCGACAAGCCTCACTCGTGTTGGTAGCGCCAGCTAGACCGAACGTTGATGGTCACAGGTGTAGAAATTGCCTAACACTTAGCCATGATTGGTGATAGACCTGGCACAACAGGGGCAGCAACGTCAGCTTCGGATCGAACTCTTTGTTGACATGACTTAGGATAGCTACTAAGAAATATAACAAGTAACTGCTAAACACTACAACTTACTGTTTCGGGTTTGAAACAGTGGAAAACGCTTGAGAACAACTTACTTTATATCTGTAACTTAAAACCTGTGAACTCACTCATCATTATTTGTTGACACTTGTTCTTGCATGTCTTTCTCAGGTTGCTAAGGTAGCACACATCAGGACTAGGATGCATTTCGGAGTCGCATTGATTTCCCTAAACTTTTAGAATCAATTTTAATTACATTAGCTATTTTAGTTTTGTAATTATTTACGCTTCTGCTACTAGATTTTATAAACCGTATTTTCTCATGAACAAGAAAATTTTAAAACTCATATAGTGGTCGTTTAGTATGACTAATGACTGCGATCTTGGTTTGTCACGCGCCTCGCGGTAGAACTCCGCACTTGGAATTTGAGGGTGTGACAACTTATGTTACAGGTCATCTGATCCGAAGACTGTTCAACCTGTTTCTTAGATCCGCCTCAAAGGCCGTTGTGGTCTATGCGCCCCTGATCCCGCATCCCTGCCTGGTTTTGGTTTGTTGGCCTTAATTGTTTGATCAAAGTCTGATTAGAAGATACGGGTCAAAAGTGTAAATAGTTATTAGTTAGTTTAAGATGAAAATAGATTAAGTATACAAGTGCGAGGGCTAGATGTGACTAAGCGAAAGATTGTAACCTACATATTTGATGGATCGATGTCTCCCTAGAGACGTACCTGTTTAGAATGGTGTCAACACCACAAATACATCAGACATGACTCTTCACAAGGAGTCATGTCCATTCATTGCACCCGTTCAGTATGTATAAATAGATTAGTGTTTTCAGTTTGTTTTTGTATCTTGTACTTTGAAACAATCAGATTCAATTATGCAGTTTATTAATACGATTGTGTATTAGGGTTAATCCCTTTCTTCTTGTTCTTTGTTCGATTGTTATTTTGTTCATGATTGATGGGTTGAATTCATGGTCTCTTGGGATCTAAAGGGTTATAGGTGAATTGGGATGTTATACGTTAAAATATACATGCCAACATTTCACAAGACACAGAAGAAGCATCTAATAAATATAAAAAATTGTGAAAGTTTTCTTTAAATACTTATTTTGTTCATGATTGATGGGTTGAATTCATGGTCTCTTGGGATCTAAAGGGTTATAGGTGAATTGGGATGTTATACGTTAAAATATACATGCCAACATTTCACAAGACAGAGAAGAAGCATCTAATAAATTTAAAGTTGCCCAAGTGGAAACTGTAAATGGCTTCGTACCTGTCGCCTTTCTTCTCCGGCATGTTCTTGATCAGAATACATATTCCAGCGGTGATGCCTAGTCTCTTCTCAAGGTCCGCACTGTACACCTGCACTTGAAGTGATTCGTGCCGGTCGGAACATGAGAAAGCCAACATAAGCTACTTGTTTATGTTGTTCAGCCTACACTTGAATAATTTTTTTTTTCAGATTTTGACACGTTGAAGTGTTCCCATTTGAACTTTTGTTACATACTGAAACCTTAAAATACTTGAATGAGATTATTGTCTTGGTACATTTTATGTTTCAAGAATTAGAACCCTAAGGGCCTTTTTGGTTTGTGGATGCTAATGGAATTGGAATTTAAATTTCAATCCTTTATCATGCTTGGCCAAGTAAAGGAATTAGAATTGAAATTTATTCCCCAATTTAGTGGAATTGAGAATCCCTTCATATATCAAAGGATCTCATAGGAATGTTTCAAGACCACAAATAACCCCAACCTCTACCGCCTGCCATCTCTGCCACAACTTGCCACCGACCACCTTGGGCGCCACATACTGCGCCATTGAACGCGGTGACCTACCTCAATCAGCACTCGCTATCGACTGCCGCCATCGCCAGCCGAACCGGCTGCCGCCACCATCACCGATCGCCGACCCTTTTACGACCACTGCCTCAAGCCACCAACTAGAGATTGGCATATCCGGTTCTTTTTGATACCCGGAACCGGTTCCTAACCGTACCCGGTTCTTAAATGAGTGTGAATGGAACCGGTTCTTGGTGTAACCGGTTCCTCTGAAGAACCGGTTCCATCGGGTAATTCAAAGAAAAGCTGCAAAAATACTGTAGGAACCGGTTCCAACGGCTATAATGCCGTTGGAAACCGATTAATGCTTACTAAAACTGGTTTCTACTATAAATATACATCTTCTCCTTTCATTTTCAAGCATCCACTTCAAACATACAATACTTACACTTTTAAATCCCTATTTTCAAAGATTCAATGGCGTGCAACGACGAGGTTGTGATGGTTTTGGAAACTAACGAAACCCCGCAATTTGGAAGCACTTTGACTTGTGCTTGATGACCGATAGCCACGAGATGGCAATCGTCTTCGGAATCATTAGTCTCTACTTCGTCTTCCTCCTCTTCATCAATAATCTTGTTCTCTAATTCCACTTTGTTTTCTAGACTTGTCTTATCTTGAATACGGTCCACGTCATCCAAATGAACCTTTAGGCAAATTGCCATCTTTAATGATTCCGGTGTTAGTCTTGTTTTTCGAATGGCAATACCCTGCCACTAAGAGAAAACGCACTTTCCGAAGCTACCGTGGACGCTTGGACCGCTAATACATATTCCGGCAGTGATGCCTAATCTCTTCTCAAGGTCTGCACTATACACCTGCATGCATGCATTTATTTTTGGTCAATTGTCTTTGTTCGAAATAACTGTTTAAACTGAATAATATTTTCTATATAATGAAAATCAAATCTTAGACGGTCTTTCATAATAATAATAATAATAATAATAACCAACTAATAATATTTTCCTACCGTAGATGACATAAGAGAAGCTGAAGGAGCTGCCATTTGGAGATTCTTGTTAATATATATGATGATATGCCGATGAAACTAATTAAGAGTGTGTGTGTGTGTGTTTGAGTTGAGTGTGGTGTTGGGTATATTTACGGGATGAGTTCAGTGGACGGTATATATAGGTGTTGGAGATATAGGAGCACGAGGAGAGTGTGCTTATTAATGTAGCCGGAATGAATGAGTTGACGGTGGTGGTGCAAAATGAGGGTCAAAGATATTTTTCGTGTAAGTCAAAGTTTTAACTTTCAGTGTGCGTGTGCCGTGTACACATAGGCTGCACACGTGAGTTTCAGTTTTGGCCCTCCAGCCCAACCGGCCATTTTAAAAGTTTCAATTTTCAAAGGAAATAATAAAAAGTTAACTCGAAAGTCGAAAGTAATTAATATCTTTAAAATTAAATTAATTATTATATTTCTTTTTTAAAAACAATGTAAACTATAGATGACACGTTTTACGAAAGAAATTCAGTGGGTATCAGTTCGTTTTGTTACGGTACCTTATACTCGCTATAGTAACCGAAAAGGACAATTTTACATTGATCGAAAACAATAAAAACGACTATCGATACTGGCATCAGTGTTGTTCAGTTGATATTAGTTTGGTTTGTTTGCGTGTTTATGTTTATTTTTTAATATTGCCATATAAATTTTATTAAAACGGATTCTGTTCTGCTATCGTAACAAAAAGAACTTAAACCGACTGAACAACTATCGGTACTAGTATTTAGTTTTATTATTTTTGCTTTCGATAAATTGACACCGTATCGCTACGAAGCTGTCACAACCGCCGACCACCCTGGACGGGAGTCATGAATAGTTTAAGTGGTGCCATTGGTTATTTTGAAAATATTACAGCGGAAATTTTATCAGGACCGTGAGTTAGGAAAATTATAAGAGTTTAGAAACACTGGAATTTTATTACCTTATAAGTAATGCCTCCATATTTTCGGGGCAAAATTATCACTCCTAGTTCTAAATCATGCATCACAGTAACTATAAAATCTTCGGTAAGAAAACTGCTATTTGAGAAAAGAATTGGATAGAACATTTATAATATCTTGCTAATCCTAGGGAACTTCCGTAGGAGATTTTAGGGCTTTAATTTTGACGGGATGAACGCTTTCACATAGTTAAATAAGTGTAACAATAATATAATCTAATTATTGCGTTTTTCTGATTCGTATTAATATAAGGATGCTTTAGTAAAAAAGATCTAAATATTGTATTTTTTTTATTTTACGATGATATTTAATAAAATGCATTGTATTTATCTAATAATATTAATTAAATAGTGTATCCGAATCTGGTTATTAACATATTGAAATTAAATTTGTTATTATGACCCAAACCTATCCTGACCTATGTTTTAATATATATATACCCATACTGTCCCAAACTCATTCTAACCCAAAACCCATTTTGACCTATGACCCAAACCCACCCAACTTACCCACTTTGCCACCCATAATTTATAACCATACTTTTGTAAGTTAATGAAGATTTTGTTCCAACTAAAACCTGATTAACCCTAGAAACCAAATTCAGAATTTAGTAGCATTTTGTAATGTGATAAAAGATCCTGGATCTGTCACCCGACAAATACGTCGTCGTCTTGCAAATTAAATTCAACGTAGGTTTTTTAAAATAAATAACAAAGACATCAAGAGATGGGTGCAGATGAAGATCAAGGTTTAATTACTCAAATTTTATCAACGGTGTTATTTCTTATTAGGCAGCAATGGGCTCGGTCGCTTGGTTCAGCCAAGCCTTGTCGGATTCGTTGAGGTATGGTGCCAGGATATCTCTACATTTCATATGATAGCTGTTCACCCATTTTATTTCTTCAGGCAGAAGAAGGCTCGCATCAATCAACTTTGTCTGATACGGTGCCTGTAGTACACAAATAAAAACAAGCAACGTAAACAAACAAGCTCATCCACCCGTGAGCTACTTGAGATCGGCTAAGTAAAAAGCATTGGAGCTCATCTAATAAACGAGCTCAGACTTACGCAAGCTCGGCTCGGCTCGGCTCGGCTCGATCAAATCCCTAAAGTTAATGCACAACCGAACGCATATTAAATGTTGAACATAATGCAAACTTACCCATGTTATGTGCTCGAATTCCAAGTAACCTTTATTAGCATAGTTAAACTGTGTTGCAGCCTCCTTGATTATAAGAACATTTTCCAGTCGTATACCGAATTTGCCATCTTCATAGTAACCAGGTTCTGGAAATAAACCAATACGTTTACAAACCGGGAGTTATTTATTTTTTTATATAACTGGAACATCTCTTTTATAAAAACCTTGACAACTTCACAACCAAAAACCAAACAAGATAAAGTGGAAGTGAAGATGCAATACGAACCATCTGTTACAGTCATTGAAGCTTGAAGTGGCACACTCAATCCGGGCCTAAAAGTAATTGAATGCGGGCCTGTTCATTCGCGATTGAATATTGTCAGAAATAAGTATATTTAAACTTTTGGGTAAAATATCATGTAAGATAAGGCGTTTTTTAACTTACCTTCATGCACATTTAAGTAAGAGCCTATCCCGTGACCCGTTCCGTGTCTGTAATCTAGACCATATGACCATAACGGAACTCGAGCAAGAACATCTAGAGCATGACCTGTGGTTCCGTTGGGAAAACGAGCATTACCCAAAGCAATGTGACCCTTGAGAACCTGCTTCAAACAAAATTATAAATGAAGGTAAAAATAAAGAAATAAAAATAATAGTATCAATAATAATAACCAAAACAGTAAGAATATAAAGTTAAGCCCAACGTACTGCTGTATAACATCTTTTTTCATGCTCAGAAGGCTTCCAAAATGAACAGTCCGAGTTATATCCGTTGTCCCATCCAGATACTTTAAGGTATGACACCATAGAATAAAATTGGTGAATAATTTAAAATAATATTCAAAATTTAATAAATAAAACCTTGATGGAAGTCGTGAGAAGACCTGAGCGCCGGAATCACAAAGATACATGCTATTTGGATCAAGTTCAGCGCATGTTTTGGCTTGGGGTCCATAATGAATAATAGCCCCGTTTGGACCAACTGAAGAGATTGTCGGAAAGCTCAACCCTCTAAAATGCTACAAACATACAATATAAAATTAATCAAGTAAAAGGGAGAAAATTTGATAAATTACAAACAATAATAGTTCAAATTACCATTTACCACAAAATAATAATTAAAGAAACACAGCTTGAGAATTTATAAAATTATATTACCTCTTTCGATGCACGGAACTCCTCTAGCTTATCACTTACAGACACTTCTGTCAGTTTTGCATCCCCCCTGCATAATCATCAACAAGCAAAAACGTACTTGTTTCTTAATAATTTGGTAACTCTATACGTGAACTTTCAGCGGATTACAGAGCAACTAATTTTACATTTAAAGAACAGAAACCTACGAATGATTTTTAGAATTTTGGCTTTCTGACTCCTTGAAGTAGCCCGAGGCACCATAGATTTCCTTCATCTGCACATTTGTAGAAGACATAGATCAATTTAAAATAGAAAAAAGAAAAAGATGATAATTCTGTATATCCTACTTAAAACTTGCATGTTTTTTGGGTAAACAAAACATCATCATCATCATCATCATCATCATCATCATCATACTCAGTAAATCCCACCAATAGCAATGCTAAGGTAGGGTCTTAGGAGGGTAAGATGTAGACAGCCTTACCTCTACCCCGTAGGAATAGAGAGGCTACTTCCAGTGAGACCCCCGGCTCAATAGTAGTTTTGCATCAAGCCTTGGACATAAAGCACATAGCACTCAGCGATTAGGACAAAAGCCGATTAATGCATGTACCACATGATGCATGATTAACCGTCCCTCTCTTTTTAACGTTATTTTCACCAAATTAGTAAAATAACGTTAAAATTAGTGAACTTACACTTTTGCCCCCGAGAGCCCACGCATATATACATTATATGCGCATAGCAGGGAGTACTTTATTAGTGAACAAATGAAGAAAAAAATATACAGAGTATAAGCCCAACTAAGCCCAAAATAGGCTAAAATTAAAAATCAAAACTAAAGTCATGCAAGGCCCAACTAAACAAGAAACAAGCCTATCACGTATACCCATAGGCTAAAATTAAAAATCAAAACTAAAGTCATGGGTATACCTGATAGTATGCTTTTGGTTGGATATATATATGTGATATTATGCAAGGTTCAAGGGAGATATGAAGTCTCACCTTCCAAAAAAAAAAGGTGAGAAATTGTGTTGCGTCACGTTTTCACTTGAAAGGGCTAGATATTAAACATATGCATAGCAAGTAAAAAATAACATGATATTGATCCTTTATCTTAAACTAACCCGAGACTTAAAAGCATACCTGCTTATCCAGCCATGCAAAGTATTGTACAACAGCCGCACCATCCCGAATATGTGCATTTTTTAGCCCCTCCATCTCAACAGGATTCTAATAATTAAAAGTGAATTGGTTAGCTACCAATAATATCCTACTTACACTATATATATAGGGAAAGGATTTGGAGAAAACTCTAGTGAGTTCAAGAAAATTGGAAAACCTCATCTCCACCATCCATCTAATTAATCTATGGTTGAGATTGGTCTCTTACAAGAGGTTTTTTTCATAAACATGTTGCAGTCTGACAAAAAGGTGTAACATATTTTTTACATGCACTACAAATTAAAAAACTCGTAAATTCTAAGTTCTAAAATTTTACACTTCATCAAATCTGAAAAATCTATTGTTGAAACCCAAAAAATGTGTAACATGTGAAGTTACATATAATGTAAACGGGTGAAAGATGTAACATATTCTCTCTCCTGACACAAAAAGTGTAATATGTCATAATCTTGTAACAACAAAAAGGTGTAGCATGTGGCAAGTTTTGGTCCATCCATTGAGTTTCATGAGTAAATTTTAACTCATAAGGGATTTCTCCCTATAATTGACCTATATATATATACTAGTCACTAGAAGGGCAAAAAAGACCGAAAGTTAAATTACCTTAAGAGATTTTGGAAGAGCCAAAGGTGACGGTTGCAGGAGAATCTGGTCAGGTTTTAATAACGAATACAAAGAATAGCAGCAACGAGGATCAACCCAAATCTTATGGCTATTAACTTCTGTTTCACTTGCATCCTTTGATTGTAAATCCTTTGCTGATGTCAGCTGATTAGATGCAAGCAAAGCCACATCTGAGCTCACCGCATTGTAATCTTTAACTATAATTTTATTTTCCTCCATATAAGATTTAACCTGCAAAAAATAGACATTTTCATTTAAGTAATCTAGAAGATAATAGAGCAATATGTTATAAATTATAATACAATTACCTCGGAAGACAACTTTCTTTCATCCACATAAAAGAAAGCTAATTTTGTTGTTACAACAGCAAATGCATGCACGACGGGAGAATACGAGACATCACTCCCACGTACATTATACAACCAAACAACCTGTTAACTAACAAATTAGCATCAAACACGGTAGAAAAGGTAACATGGTTACCAAAACTAATCATGTAAAGATGTAGTTTTACCTCATCAAGAGATGTAACTATGATTCCACGAGCTTTTTCCTTCTTGAGATTATCACGTAAATCTTTTAGCTTGTCTGAAACTGAACGACCGGAAAATTTTAGAGGATGAACATTAACCGGATTGATTTCAGCTTGTGGTTGATCCTTCCAAACTTCATCAACCAAGTTTCTGGTTGTGGGGACTAAACTTTGTTGCTTTTTGGCAAACAATGACTTCCATTTCTGTGCAGTTTCTGCTTATATGCACCAGAAATCAATCCCGATAGCGGAAGCTTCAGGTAAAGTCTGGTTCAAAAATGGGTACTGGATTAGCTAAAAGAAGGAAATGGTTATAAGAAAACACTAACAATACCGTAACGGTTCCAATTCTTGGTGTCCCCTTGATTAAAAATACAAAAGTGTTAAACGTATGGTGAAGCCAAGAAGTTGCAAAGACTTACTGTGGATATCCATAACTCTACAGACGGATCTTCTCCCATTCGCATAAGCTTCCACTCATCACTTAATTGTTGTTCTGCCTGCAAAAAGTAACGTCCGTCCGTCCAAAGCAGTGCTTCATTCTTTGTTACAAGCGCCAAACCTGAATAAGTTAATAACTAGTAAGATCTGGGCCTACACTACTCGCCAAAACTGAAACCACCCAAGAGATCTTTCATGGTTATCAAAGGCGCGCCAGATGCATTAGGTGCTCGAGGTGATCTGGAAAACACCTCAGGCGGCACCTGGTGGCTGAACCAGAACTTTTTAGTTAGGGGCTGGTTACATTTTGGTTCCACCCTGGCAACGCCTTGTAGCTTATGGTTGTACTCAAAGCTTATTTAGTTTCTTGCCGACCTAAAAGCCTCCAGCTAATTGCGCTATTTTAAACAAAAAAAGGATCTTGTATGCCTAGATGGTTCCATTTGATTACTTGTTGCAATAAACCTCATAATCAACATGATTTGAAAACTAAACAGTCAATCAATTAGAAGTAATTAGAACTAACCAGCACTGCCAGTAAATCCAGAAACAAAAGCACGCCTCTTGTCTCTAGCAGATACATACTCACTCTACATCGATCATCATCCAACAAACACAGACAGTTAATAAATCACAAGTATTGACGAATGCATTTTCGATCATAATCAATTCGAAAATCAAGTACAAACGGAATGAAATACTAACAGCTGTTGAATAGATTAGACCTGGTGGTAATCTTCGGATGGAACAACTAGAGCATCGAGAGGTGGAGTGTGTGAAGCCATTAACGATCGCAAAGCAGCGAGAGTGTCCACCATCTTCGTTGTTTCGAGGTTTCGGTTATTAGGGTTTACGATTATGATCTGATTAATCGGTGGAGTAATAATGCCGACGACGACGACTTATTTTAGTTCTGTTGGTTGGGGACAGCGATTTCTGCGGAGGGTATAAAGAAAATATTTTTATTTTATTATTGGTACAACTAGTATTTAACCCCGCTTCGCTTCGCAACGATGTTGTAACTACCGCTGAATGTTGATACAACGGAAGTTATAACATAAAAATTTGGGGAGAAAAAGCTAAAATCTGTGGGAAAGAAAAGAAAAAAAGTAACAAAATGGATATGAAAAAAAAGGAAATAAAAAAATTATGTCAAACCTCCGAAAACAAAAGTAAAAAAGAATTAATTAAAAAAGTAAAATTGATAGTTTATTTCTATTCACAATTGCCTTTGTTAGTATATAAAATAAATAACAAATTCAATTGTGAACAGTTGTAAATTTGTATCGTATCTAATCTGGAGGGTTAAACTAAAGAATTGGACATCGAACGAGACTTGTATTATTTCATTCTCCTTTACGCATTCGATTTATTAAAATTATGTATTTACATTATTATTATTATTATGTTCATTAATGAATGAATGATAATGAAATCATATTATTATTCCATTCATAATTAATATACTAATTTTATAATTATTTAACTTGAGGGTTTGTTTCTTGTTATTTAAGTAATGA
This sequence comes from Scalesia atractyloides, assembly GCA_947069175.1. NCBI lineage: Eukaryota > Viridiplantae > Streptophyta > Magnoliopsida > Asterales > Asteraceae > Scalesia > Scalesia atractyloides. The sequence continues at coordinate 53,713,865 of CAMTDV010000019.1, forward strand.
TTTATTATATTTTTCGTTCTATTATAACTATGATTTGTTTAATAACTCCATGTGGTATATCTTGTTTTCACCTTTAGTCCCTATATTTTCAAATTCCAGTTATAGTCTCTAACTTTACCAAATTCATTCTCGTATAGTCCTTAATGTGGATGTGGGTTAGTTTTTTCAGTTAAGTGGATGTGAAATGACAAAAATACTCTTTATATTAAAACACTAATAAATTAAAGATTAAAAAAATACATTTGGGGACCCATACTCTACCACCCAACCCCACCCATATTCTTTTCCCTTTTTCTCTGTTTAACAAAACCACCGCCTCCACCCCTTCTCACATTCACCATAACCACCACCTCAAACCTGCAACACCTAGTTTCCACTGGCCACCACCCCAAACTTGCAACCCTTTGTTTCCACCGGCTACCACCTTAAACCTGCAACCCCCACCTTCCGACAATCGGTTGAGCCATGAAGAAAACCTGCAGCTTTTTGGTTCGTTTTTCCGGCGACAATCGGTGGGCGGCAGGTCGTCGGACCTTGCAGTGTCACCTCGGTGCACCTTCTGTTTTATAAACCAAGCTACTTGGTTGATAAATGTGGGTGAAGTGAAGAAATCCGTCGCAACAAAATCCATCTGCGAAGTTGCTGACGTTGCCTACGATTTTGACTATTGCTCGAGTCGCATCTGTTCCTCTTCTGAATAGCAGTATATTTTTCATTCATGTTTGTTGATTGATATATGTAAGCATTCGAATTGCAACTTAATTGAGAAGTTTTGTAGATAAGTTTTGTAAATTTGTTTGAATTGTGGATATATTAATATCTAGAAATTGGAGAATTTATTTCAATAGATGATTTATATTTAATTATACTGGTTTATGCTCTGCAAAATATTAATTGTTATACGGGGAATTTATTGAAGCTAACTAATTTTTTTTGTGTTTTTTTAGCATTTTATATGGATAGTCGGTTTGGAACGAATGCTACGACGTGTATTTTCATTGCTGCATCGGTTACGGAATCACTTGAATCTGGTGAAATGAAGGAATCGAGTGTGAATCAATTATATCTTTGGAATCAAATTCCATTTCTTCTGCATGTTACGATAAATCTTCGCAAAATAGCAAGTTTCGTCTTTCATTTTGGTGGGTTGTTTTGGAGCTCGGAGTTTGTGGCCGGCCGGAGTTGCAGCGGTGGGGGTGGCCGGCTGGAGGGGTGCGGTGGGTTTGTCCAGAAAACATAGAGATTGGGATGGTGTGGGGTGGGGTAGATGGGGGTCATTGTAACAACTCAAAAATTCGTTGTTATCTTTTCATCTGTCTTTCCGATGTACCTATCTTTTGTAATCCCGAAATTCGGTTGATAATAAAGTTTATGTTAATTACTTATGTTGTTGTACGTTATTATCGCATCTAATCGCTTGTTAAATCGCATCGCTCATCTCATCGCATTGCAAAACGTAGTTAATTATGTGGTTTTTTGTTATTTATGTGTTATGTGTGTTGTGGTTATGATTACGCTCGCTATCGCATCGCTCTCGCACTCTCGAATCGCTAAATCGCACTATTATATCAATTATAACGCTTAACGCTTTAATTTAACGCTTAATATAACTAACTAATACGAACCGAACCGCCCAACGAACCCTTAACGCGAAATAAGGAGAAAACCCAACTTTTAGATCAAGTTCGCTCGAACTTGGTGTTACCAAGTTTGGACGAACTTGACTAGCCAGCTAACTCTCTCCCAAACCTCAAGTTCGCTCGAACTTTACCTCAGGGAGGTCAAATTCGGTCGAACTTGGCTCTCTTTCTCTCAAAAAACCTACAAGTTCGCACGAACTTGTATAAATTTGTACAAGTTCGGCCGAACTTGACTCCACCAGCTCACCATTTTGCCTTCTCCTATAAATACTCAGCTCATTCCTCTCATTTGAACTTGCTGCAACTTCGCTCTGAGCTCCCGAAACCCAAAACCCTCTGTTTTCTAAGTAAGAATCAACCCGATTTCAACTACAATGATGTTCAACAATGTTTATCCACGATTCACAAAGGTTTACAACGATTTTGGCACAAGGCATAGCCTTCGTTTTCATCAAAACTCTTCTATTTACGAAAATCTTCATCTTTTTACATAAAACTTCTGTTTTTCACTCAGATCTATGTTTAGATCTGAGTAAAACCTTTTAAACTTTGATTTTGACACAAAATACGGACTTTTCATGATGTTTTGTTCATTTTCTGATGTGAAATGAAGCATTTATCATTCAAGATCCCAGATCTGGAAGCACAAGGACGTTTATGTTGGTTTACACAAGCCGGACTAACCCGAACGAACCCCGAGTTCGCCCGGATTAGCCCACGCTCTTGTAAAACGGCTAAAAAGCTCTAAAAGACCTCTCCGATCTAAGTTTGCTCAATAGCACAGGGTTGGAGGGATGAACACTCGATTTTACTCAGCAAACGACGCGAAAACGCAAGATTTTGGATCCGAAAACATCAAGTTCGCTCAAGAATCACCAATTCCACAGGTTAAGTTCGACCGAACTTGCACCCAAATGGGTCAACTTCCACCGAACTTGGGTTACTTTCACCAACTCTCCTCGCAAGTTCGTCCGAACTTGCCTAGTTTCCTAAGAAACTAAGAAAGTTCGCCCGAACTTGTCCTTTCAGTAAGATTTCCACACAAGTTCGCCCGAACTTGACAAGATCCCTAAGGATCTTACCAAGTTCGACCGAACTTGTCCCAAATCTCACCAAAACCATGCAAATTCGCTCGAACTTGTATGACTACATACAAGTTCGGCCGAACATGGCTACTGCTCAACTCAAACTTCACCGTTTCGGCTTTTCGGAAGACTGATGCACTTCTGATCGTAGGCAGGCTGATCAGGCGCTCTCCGCAACTCCTCTCAGATCCCTTAATCTTACCTAAAGCACCCATAGTGAGTATACTTGACCCATTTTCGCCTTAATGCACTTGTTGGGTGTTACATACGTTCCTATATCAAAAACACTTCACAAATCAAAACTGTTTATCACACGCGAATAATCTGATTTTATATGCTCGATACGTGATACTAGAAACATGTGACTAGGACTTATTTTCGTTAACTTGCCTCCTTAGCTAGTATGGTACTATAGTTTGGCTAACACCCGACGGGGTCTAGTTAGGATGGTCGCGCAAGCCTTTTCACGGTAGTTAGCATGAGAAATGAGCCTATGTTATGTTAAGTGTTTTTATGTATCATGATATGTAATTAGATTGTTTCGCAAACGCTTTCTCGACTATGTAGTATTATTCAAACTCGTATGCTCACCTTTACTTAATTGTATTGACGTGTATTTTAACGTATGTAACAGGTTGAGGATTTAGCTTGGATGCCTTGGATGTTGCATGAGTAGTTTAGTTCGTTTTGTTAGTTTGTTAGAATGGTTTGTAATAAAATCTAGGGGAGATCGAATTGGATTTATGTTAAGAGATTTTGTTGAAATGTAATGGTTATTTTGAAGGTTTATGAGTTTGATAGTATGGGATATTGAATGTTGATTATTATCTTTGAAATGGCTGTTATGGAATCTCTTGATCAATCTGATTCGCCTAGTGCCACTACCCGATGATTCCGCCATCGGTTGGGGTGTGACAGATTGGTATCAGAGCGCCATAACCATAGGATAATAGGTAGAATTGTCATGTTCGACCTAGTAGCATGTTTAAGTACCCGATTAACCTATCTTTGACTTAAATGTTAAACCACTTGCCACAAATGCTTAAATGTGCCTTTCCTAAGGCTAATACAATATACACGATTATGAAACGCTCATATCCCACAAACGAGCGATCAAGTCGAGAATAGGTGTGAAAAGCGAGAACTCTCGATGAGATCATTCACTCCGCCCATTCTCTCGCACGAGATATCTTGTTGAGTTAGGAGTGACATCCAAACCTCGACGAACATCTCCTTTTTCTATCTAGTGGAACGCCCGATGTGATAGGTAAGCGTGGCCACAACTAGGAATGATGTTGTTAAGTTATTGGTGAAACCCGCATCTTAATAACTAATTCGTGCTTCAATTTTCAATCTCACCAAAGTCTCGGTTATGCCAATGGTGTGGAACACGTATTAACTGGAAGGGTAAACGTCGTTAGCCGCTTGCGGTAAGAACGTTTATCTATTAGGCCAAAGCGTGGGTCCAAATGCAAAGGGTAGTCGAATCACTTTGGCGTGTCAAATGTCTCAAAACCCCGGACACTCCCAATTGATTTAAGCCTATATCGTCGATTTACGCATCATCGAGTTTATTACTATTTATGTGTTTAAATTTGAGAATTTTCGCTTTATTTATTTCTCGCATTATCAATTTCTCGCTTTATCGCTTTACGCTCCCTAAACGCATGCACTACTCGCACAGCTCTCGTAATCTAAAACGCTAAATTAATACACAAACCAAACTAATCGCTTAACTCGCTTACGCCTATGAGGACATGTGTGCCTCATAAGCGGTATTATCTCGCTTATATATATCGCTTATATCTCGTTATTATATCGCATCTCGAACGCGCTATGTTTTACTTATAAGAAGGTGAATATGTGCAAAGTGTATGCTTTTATGTGCTTACGTGCCTATGTGTTTATGTGATTTTGTGCCTTGTATGAATAATTATAATAAATATTTTAAGCCTAACTCTATGATAGTTAAATCTCGTCTAATCCAAATCTTTGTGTAGATGTCGTCACTCGGATCTCATACTCGCTGTACTGCTCAGCGCCACAGCGACAACAAGCGCATCGCTTCACTAGTCGCCAAGGAAGTGGCAAAAGTCATCCCGCAAATCGTCTCAGAAATTCATATTGTGAGCAGCAACTCCTCAGTCGACTCGAAAACTGAGAATCCCAAGTCGCGATTCAGCTTCAAGAACTTCAAGGCTTGTGCACCTCTCGCCTTCACGGGCAATGACGGGCCGACTTCTATGTTTCACTGGTTTGATGCTATTCAGGTCACTTTTCGGCAAAGTGGACGCCCCGATGACCTCCGCACCATGAACGCTACCGGAGTCTTCCAGTCCCGTGCTTTCGCCTGGTGGACAGCCGAAAGAAACAAGCGTGGAAATGATGAAGCCTACAGTCTATCTTGGGAGGAACTCAAGGAAGTAATGATGAAGGAGTTCTGTCCTCCGCATGAAATGCAAAAGCTCGAGAATGAGTTTTGGGGTATCAAACAGGATGGTCCCGACAATGCTGGTTTTACTGCTCGGTTTAAGATTTTGAACATCATCTTTCCCAGCCAGGTTGATGCGACGGAGAAAGCTATCAACAAGTACAACGTGGTTTACCCGAGTGTGTTGCAAGTTTCATGAAAGTTGCTCGTACTACAACCATCGAGGAAACCTACATGCTCGCCACTGAGATCAACGATCAACGAGTTCAGGATGGTTATTTCAAGAACTCAGCTAAAGTCGCCAATCAAGCCGTCGTCGAACCAACCACTGCTACCGAATTATCAAGTGAACCAAAGGGAAAGCGTCAGGGACGCAAAAGAGGAAACCCGAGTAAGAACTATGCTCTCGCCGCTCCAGCAAACCCTCAGCCACTTCAGTCAGCCGCTCCGAACACACCCCAGCTAAGCGTGCGTATACCGGACCTCACCCTTTGTGCCCTAAGTGCACTTATCATCATGCCGTTGGTGGCAACTTCGTTTCTGCACAAACTGCAATATCTATGGCCATTTTACTGTGAGCTTGCCGATCAGGTCCTCGCCAGCCAGCCCCTCAGGCTCCAGCTTTACCCGCTCCTCCTCAAGCCAATCAGCAGCAAGCTCCAAAAGCACGTGTGTGCTATGTGTGTGGTGATCCGAATCATTTCGCCAATGTCTGTCCGAATCATCTGTCAAGCAAGAGCAGCCAGAACCGCAGCCTCAGCCGCGCAGCAGCAGCAACAACAACCACAAGCTGCGCGTGGCAGAGCCTTCAATCTCAACCACCGCCAGGCCCAGAATGACAACAATGTTGTCAATGGTACGTTTCTCGTTAATGGTATTTATACTTCATGTTTATTTGATACTGGTGCCGATAACTGTTTTGTATCGTTAGAATTCGAAAGGTTTTAAAATGTAAGCGCGCTAAACTCCCAAAGACTTTCGACGTGGAAGTCGCCACCGGAAGAACCGTTACCGTTAATTCCAGTCTTACGTGGTTGTAATCTCGATCTCAACAACCATGTCTTCTCGATCAATCTCATACCTATGCAGTTAGGTAACTTCGATATAATAGTAGGCAAGGATTTTCTTCGTGAGAATCATGCTGAAGTTGTATGCTTCGATAAAATGATTCGTTTCCCTCTTCCAAACGGTGATCAACTTCATGTTATGGTGAAACTCCCTCAAAGAATTTGATGCTTTTGTCATGTACTCGAGCACACAAATGCTTGCAAAAGCGATGTGTTGCCTTCCTCGCCCATATTGTGAACCCGGAGAAAGAAAAGAAGACTTATAAAGATGTTCCCGTTGTTTGTGAATTTCCTAAGGTCTTTCCCGACGATTTACCCGGTTTACCCCCTACTCGAGATGTTGAATTCCCTATCGATTTGATTCCAGGTGCTACTCCTGTTGCTAAAGCCCCTTATCGCCTCCCACCATCCGAAATCGCAGTTATCAAGCCAACTTCAAGAGCTTCTTGATAAAGGTTTTATATGCCCGAGCACTTCGCCTTGGGGCGCACCCGTCCTTTTCGTGAAAAAGAAGGATGGATCGTTCAGTATGTGCATCGATTATCGTGAACTTAACAAACTCATGATAAAGAACTGCTACCCTCTTCCTCGTATCGACGACTTATTTGATCAGCTTCAAGGTGCTACTTGTTTTTCTAAGATCGACCTTCGTTCTGGTTATCATCAGTTACGCGTGTTGGAAGAAGACATTCCGAAAACCGCCTTTCGTACTCGCTATGGCCATTTCGAATTCGTGGTCATGCCTTTTGGTCTAACCAATGCACCCGCGGTTTTCATGGACTTGATGAACCGTGTGTGTAAAGCTTTCTTAGATCGTTTCGTCATTGTTTTCATCGTACCTTATCTATTCGAAGTCGAGAGACGAACACGCGCGTTATCTCTGTTTAGTCCTCGAACTTCTTCAAGGAAATCTCCTTTATGCTAAGTTCTCCAAATGTGAATTCTGGCTCGAAGAAGTCCAATTTCTCGGCCACATCTTAACAGTCAGGGAATTCACGTCGACCCTGCAAAGATTGAAGCCGTCAAGAGTTGGATTACGCAGAAGAATGCATCCGAAATCCGTTCATTTCTTGGATTGGCGGGTTACTACCGTCGATTCATCGCCGACTTCTCGAAAATTACCGTGCCGCTTACACTTTAACTCATAAAGACAAACCTTTTGTTTGGGATTCCCAGCAAGAGGAAGCTTTTCAAACTCTCAAGCGTATGCTATGCAACGCTCCCGTACTCGCTTTACCCGACGGAAACGACGATTTCGTTGTTTATTGTGATGCCTCTTATCTTAGTCTTGGTTGTGTTCTCATGCAACGAGACAAGGTTATCGCGTATGCATCTCGACAACTCAAGATACACGAGAAGAACTACACAACCCACGATCTCGAACTCGGTGCGGTTGTTTTTGCATTAAAGATATGGCGACACTACCTTTACGGTACTAAGTGTACGGTCAACATATCTTTAATCAAAAGGAACTGAATATGCACCAACGCAGATGGGTTGAACTTCTCAACGATTATGATTGTGAGATACGCTACCATCCCGGCAAAGGAACGTCGTCGTCGATGCTCTAAATCGACGAAGCTATGTATATAGTGTTCGTGACTCTCAAGCTTTGAATGATCTTGAAATTCTGATTCGTTCCGCTCAGTTTGCTTGTTTTAACAAGAATACTTTGGAAGAAGAAATGAAATGTGGTGCCGAAACTCAGCTCGTATCTAAGCCTAATGGTATTTACTACTATCTCGATCGTATTTGGATTCCTACTCGTGATAATCTCCGTGAATTGACCGAAGCTCATAAATCCCGATATTCCATTCACCCCGGAGCCGACAAATGTATCAGGACCTTCGTCCAAGTATTGGTGGCCGGCATGAAAAAGGACATCGCCTTGTACGTCTCAAATTGCTTAACTTGTTAGAAAGTTAAAGCTGAACATCAAAGGCCCTTTGGTTTACTCGAACAACCCAAATCCCGATATGGAAGTGGGAGAGTATAGTTATGGACTTCGTTACCAAACTTCCCCGCACTTCATCCGGTCACGATAGCATTTGGGTTTATCGTATAATCCGCACACTTTATTGCTATACGAGAAGACTTTAAGGTCGAACTGTTAGCCCAAATCTATACCGACGAAGTCATTTGTCGACACGGGACGCTTCGTGACATCATTTCTGACCGCGACGGTCGCTTTACCTCAGTCTCTGGGAGACCTTTCAATCCGCTCTCGGTACTACGCTTAATCTAAGTACCAGCTTTTCCCCTCAAACCGACGGTCAGACCTGAGCGCACGATCCGCACCCTCGAAGACATGCTTCGTGCATGCATCATAGATTTCGGTGGTAACTGGGATACGCATTTACCTTTAATCGAATCTCGTACAATATAGTTATCATACCAGCATTCAAATGGCTCCTTTTGAGGCACTGTATGGAAGAAAATGTCGATCGCCTATTGCATGGCACGAGATCGGAGAAGCACAAATCAGCGGTCCCGAGCTAATTCAAGAAACAACCGACAAGATCCTCCAAATCATAGACAATCTCTTGAAAGCTCGGAGTCGCCAAAAGAGTTACGCCGACAAACGACGCAATCCCTGCAATTCGAAGTGGGAGATCAGGTACTCCTAAAGGTTGCACCTTGGAAGGGAGTGGTTCCGCTTCGGAAAGAAAGGAAAGCCAACGCCACGATACGTAGGACTCTTTAAGATTCTGGAAAGGATCGGTAAAGTGGCTTATTGTCTCGAACTACCGACGGAACTTAATAATGTACATCCGACTTTCCACGTGTCTAACCTCAAGAAGTGCCTAGCCGAAGAAAATCTCCATGTACCTCTCGAAGATTTGCAAATCAACGAGACTCTCCATTTCGTGGAAAAGCCTGTGGAAATCATGGACCGAGAAACTAAGAAACTACGATGCTCTCGCATCCCTATCGTGAAAGTCCGATGGGAGGGCAAACGCGGCGTCGAGTTTACTTGGGAATTGGAAAGTGATATGAAGGCCAAGTACCCGCATCTATTTGTTACAGCTACTACTTGAATTTCGGGACGAAATCCCCTAAAGTAGGGGAGACTGTAAACAACTCAAAAATTTGTAATCCCGAGATTCGGTTGATAATAAAGTTTATGTTAATTACTTATGGTGTTGTACATTATTATCGCATCTAATCGCTTGTTAAATCGCATCGCTCATCTTATCGCATCACAAAACGCAATTAATTATGTGGTTTATGTTATTTATGTGTTATGTGTTGTGGTTATGATTACGCTCGCTATCGCATCGCTCTCGCACTCTCGAATCGCTAAATCGCACTATTATATCAATTATAACGCTTAACGCTTTAATTTAACGCTTAATATAACAAGTAATACGAACCGAACCGCCAAACGAACCTTAACGCGAAATAAGCGAAGAAAACCCAACTTTTAGATCAAGTTCGCTTGAACTTGGTGTTACCAAGTTTGGCCGAACTTGACTAGCCAGCTAACTCTCTCCAAAACCTCAAGTTCGGTCGAACTTCACCTCAGGGAGGTCAAATTCGGTCGAACTTCACCTCAGGGAGGTCAAGTTCGGTCGAACTTGGCTCTCTTTCTCTCAAAAAACCTACAAGTTCGCGCGAACTGTACAAATTGTACAAGTTCGCCGAACTTGACTCCACCAGCTCACATTTTGTCTTCTCCTATAAATACTCAGCTCATTCCTCTCATTTGAACTTGCTGCAATTCGCTCTTAGCTCCCGAAACCCGAAACACTCTATTTTCTAAGTAAGAATCAACCTGATTTCAACTACAATGATGTTCAACAACGTTTATCAACGATTCACAAAGGTTTACAACGATTTTGGCACAAGGCATAGCCTTCGTTTTCATCAAAACTCTTCTATTACGAAAATCTTCATCTTTTTACATAAAACTTCTGTTTTTCACTCAGATCTATGTTTAGATCTGAGTAAAACCTTAAAACTATGGTTTTGACACAAAATACGGACTTTTGATGATGTTTTATGCATTTTCTGATATGAAATGAAGCTTTATCATTTAAGATCCCAGATCTGGAAGCACAAGGACGTTTATGTTGGTTTACACAAGCCGGACTAACCCGAACGAAACCCCGAGTTCGCCCGGATTAGCCCACGCTCTTGTAAAACGGCTAAAACAGCTATAAAAGACCTCCCCGACCTAAGTTTGCTCAGTAGCACAGGGTTGGAGGGATGAACACTCGATTTTACTCAGCAAACAACGCGAAAACGCAAGATTTTGGATCCGAAAACATCAAGTTCGCTCAAGAATCACCAATTCCCAGGTCAAGTTCGACCGAACTTGCACCCAAACGGGTCAAGTTCGACCGAACTTGGGTCACTTTCACCAACTCTCCTCGCAAGTTCGCCCGAACTTGTCCTTTCAGTAAGATTTCCACACAAGTTCGCCCGAACTTGACAAGATCCCTAAGGATCTTACCAAGTTCGAACCGAACTTGTCCCAAATCTCACCAAAACCATGCAAATTCGCTCGAACTTGTATGACTACATACAAGTTCGGCCGAACTTGGCTACTGCTCAACTCAAACTTCACCGTTTCGGCTTTTCGGAAGACTGATGCACTTCTGATCGTATGCAGGCTGATCAGGCGCTCTCCGCAACTCCTCTCAGATCCCTTAATCTTACCTAAATGCACCCACAGCGAGTATACTTGACCCATTTTCGCCTTAATGCACTTTTTGGGTGTTACATACCTTCCTATATCAAAACCACTTCACAAATCAAAATTGTTTATCACATGCGAATAATCTGATTTTATATGCTCGATACGTGATACTAGAAACATGTGACTAGGACTTATTTTCGTTAACTTGCCTCCTTAGCTAGTATGGTACTATAGTTTGGCTAACACCCGACGGGGTCTAGTTAGGATGGTCGCGCAAGCCTTTTCACGGTAGTTAGCATGAGAAATGAGCCTATGTTATGTTAAGTGTTTTTGTGTATCATGATATGTAATTAGATTGTTTCGCAAACGCTTTCTCGACTATGCTAGTATATTCAAACTCGTATGCTCACCTTTACTTAATTGTATTGACTTGTATTTTAACGTATGTAACAGGTTGAGGATTTAGCTTGGATGCCTTGGATGTTGCATGCGTAGTTTAGTTCGTTTTTGTTAGTTTGTTAGAATGGTTTGTAATAAAATCTAGGGGAGATCGAATTGGATTTATGTTAAGAGATTATTTTGAAATGTAATGGTTATTTTGAAGGTTTATGAGTTTGATAGTATGAGATATTTAATGTTGATTATTATCTTTGAAATGACTGTTATGGAATCTCTTGATCAATCCGAATCGCCTAGTGTCACTACCCCGATGATTCTGCCATCGGTTGGGGTATGACAACCATCTCTATATGGATTAATTAGATATTTGTTAATTTTTTAAATATTATTTTAATAACAAGGTATTTTTGTCATTCACATCCACTTAACTGAAAAAACTAACCTCCATCCACGTTAGGGACTATACGAGAACGAATTTGCCAAAGTTGAGGACTATGGCTGTAATTTTGAAAAGTAGGGACTAAAGGTGAAATCGAGGTATACCACAGAGACTATCCGGGCACTTTTCTCTTATTTTTAACAATCAAGATGATAATGAGGTGTTGCGTAGCTAATTAGTAATGTTGTACTAAGATTGTGACGTTTTGGAATAATGGATGACAGATTTTGTGTCTTTGAGTGAAATTTGATTCAAAATGATGGATTATTGTGGACGAGAGTAGCATGGTTGCATAAAGCCACAGTAAGCCCCAGATACCTAAATTATAAGAGATGATGCCATTGGCAATACCTTTATGTCGGAATATTTCTATCTAAGCTTAATATTAGTTAAAACTTAAAAAAAAAACTTTATATATATTAATATACAATTATTTTCCTTTTTTTAATGGTAAATGATAGAAATTTTTTAACATGTGATTTTGTTACTTACCTATGTATATTTATTCACGTTAAAATTTGTTTAATTTTAAATTATAAATTAAAGCTTTAAAATATTTTTATTTGTTAAGCCACGTATAAACGCAGGTCAACCTAGTGACAAAGGTATATAGATTTGAGCTTAGAAAGAAACTATATGCTATTTTATGGGTAAAATTGCTCCTAAAAAGTTGATAAGCATATAAAATAAAATATTAGATTTTAATAATCTCAAATATTCGTCGTTGGCCGCCAACATTCCCAACTTTAAAAATAACCACTAACAGTCCCAATTATCAACATGATTAGCCTCTAATGGACACTGAATAACATACACTAACGCTGTTAGTCTTTGATCGCCGGAAAAAACGTTTTTGGCCGGAAACCTCAACATTTTTGTCCCAAATCTCTTTGTAACCTTATTACGGACCTTAAGGAACCTTTTTCTAGTAAAAGCTCAAATTATTGAAGTCGCTGGAAAATCATTTTTTTTTGCCGGAAAACTCAACTTTTTGGTCGGAAACTTTAAAATTTTCATCTCAAACATCTTTGTAACCTTAGATCGAACCTTTATAAACCTTTTACGGCAAAAAAAGGTTTTTTCGGCGACCTGAGACTAACGGCGTTAGAGTTCTGTTAGTCAGGGTCTATTGGTGGCTAATATGTCAATAGTTGAAACTGGCAGTGGTTATTTTTTAAGTTAGAACTGCTAAAGGCTAATGGCGAATAGTTGAATTATTAAAATCTAATATTTCTATAAAATATAGAAAGTTATGCGATGGGATGGGTACGTTTGAATATCCTCCTGGCTGCTCACCCAACATAGACAATAAATTATTTTGCTATTACCTATGGACCTCAATGATTCGGATCCTAAACCATACCCAAAGACCTTTAGATCTCCATGATTGTCAGAGCTAAAGGTGTTCTTTGTACTTAGGATTTGATTGTCAAACTTCATTGATCCAACAATACCAACATAATTTTCTTGCAACATTTGGTGACATCTGTATAAAACTTTGTCCAAAGAAGCGCGCGCACACACACATACACACACACACAATATAATATATATATATATTATATATATATATATATATATATGGTATGGATCCTAAGAGAAGTCCACCCTATTTGAGAAACTTGAGAACATTCTGGATCACACATTTCCCAAAGCTTTTCGTAATATACACATATGTATATTTTAAAATTGACTATATACATATATGTATATTGAATGGTGGCAGTAGCAGCAGCGGTCCCTGTGGTGTTTACAGCCTGAGTTACTAAGACCCTGCAAACAGAAGCCTATATTTGAAGTATAGATAGATAAGAAGAAGGGCTACAGTTACATGTATATGACGAAAACACAAAAGGGTAATGCCACAACAACATACGAGATCTCGCGATCGATCCTAACCGTCAGCGTTCCCAAACTCAGAACAAGAGTTTCCTCCTAACTTTATAAAACTTGAATTACTAACTTGTTTAGCTATTGCATTCTCTTCTCAACTGTTACCTTCATCTGCCCTAGATTCAAGATGCGCATCGAGCTTTGAAACCACCTCCGGTCCACAAAACATAGTTAATTCTTCCTGTTCAAGCAGAACATTCATGTTAATTTTCAACCCGGTATCCATAGACGTGCAAAGCAGCTCATACTACGCGAGATCGGCTTGTTAAAAGTTAGAATCGAACCGAGCTTAAACACGCTCATGTATTGGTGAAAAAAAGCATCGAGTGGGACTTGGTGTAACCTTTATTGTAGTATTTTCAGAAGTAAGCTTCTCGCATTCCTCGGAGAGCCTCTGCAGCTCATCTCTGAGGGAATGATTCTCGTTGTTTAGTGTTTCTACTCTCGCTTGTAGCTCTTCACACTCAGCCTAATAATAACAATTGCAGGTTAGAAATACAAAAATTAAAAAATGGGTTAGATGGGTCAGTTCGCATCTAGCTGTAAGTGTGCCATGTTCCGGTTCGTATTAATTTTTTTTGGTGTGTCGGGTTCAACCCACGAACACGACCCATTTAACTCCCTATTTTCTAATGTGCACGGCTAATATAGGGTAGAAGCAAATTATGCGGTTGAGGTAGTATGGAATACCTGTTTGCGCAATCTTGATCTCCTAGCTGACTCTCGATTAGACTGCTTCCTTTTTTGTCTCTTTATTTCCCGCTCATCCTGCTGATATATCATAGTTGTATTTAGTTCATATTTTTATTGATTTATCATGCATATGAAAGCCATTTGCAAACTGAAAATGCAATCAAGCAAATGAACGATCAGTAAAATAACTATCAAGTAAATTAACACCACCTGAACCCACTGATCAGGCATCATCGGTGGTGGGACCGCAGTACGAGCACCAGAATGATTTGGTCGCATTTTCATGGTTCCACTTCCGGCAGATGGATTCCACAAGTCCATCCCCATATTAAGATTGGTACCACCCATAGAAACAACAGGGTTTCCAGGTACTGGCGTCTGAATATTTGTCCCAGAATTGATATTCTGTGCATTAGCTGAAGATAAACGAAGATCATAATTTTTATAAAATGACACATAATTAGAGATTAAAAAGGTAAAAGTGTGCAAAATTACCATCTGCAAGCATCTGATTAAAGCTTCCTTTCTTGCCTCCCGAGTATTCCTAGAGGAATTGATTCAATGTTACAATACCACAAAAAGGATGGCACGCAGTTTCACACATAAGTAAGAAAGAAAATAAGTTTCGACATTTATATCTCATGTGAAAACACATACATGTTGGTCATTTTCCTCACTTGCATCTGATGAGCCGTCACTTCCACTTTCAGCGCTGTTTATTTTAATAACTACAGTCAGCAAGGCACAGTCCAAGATAAAAACAAACCTTTAATAAACACGGAAATCAATTATATGAGTGACTACAAACCTTTGGGTTGCACCGCCGTCATTCCCTGAACTTGATGCAGCCTTCCCTGTCTCTCCACTTCTACCATTGCCGTTTCCTGAAGTACCCTTTGAACTTTTTATTTGTAGGCCGTTCCTTGCTTTCATAGGCCTTTGCTTCTGTATCTACGTTTGGCGGTGCAGTACCTGGGGTCTGTAAGGATAATGATAAGAGCGAAATTTGGTTATATCTACATACCCGAAGGCTATATATGTGCATGTATGTACACATATATATGCTACCTACATATATAGAAATGGGCCAGGTTGGAGACCCGCTAAATCATCTCTATTTTTTAGAAAGTATAAAATAATTAATGTGTTATAATTACAATCTATATACATGGGTGTGTATATGGTACAACAATAATCTAAACCTTAAAATGGAATAAATCTTTTCTGCCTTTTTAAAATTCCATATAAATAACCAATGCCTTACTGACGATTACACATAAAATACATATACTAAATAGCAACATATGACTTTAACGCAATTACTTTTTAGCTTATTTAGTCAAAATCATGTAACTTGGAATTCTTGGATAAATGAATTGTAGGCAAGCTCAGCAAAAGCTTGCCCTAGAATAAAATTTCCATATACGGGCGGATATAGCTTGTAAATAGGGGTAGCCCCCACTACCCCTTGACGCTCCAGCGGCAGTGTAAATTTTGGAAAAATTTGACGTTTTTTCGATTTCGTTACCCTTTTTTGAAACGTTGCCCCTATAAGGATTTTCTAAATTCACCACTATTAACATATATGTATGTATACTATCCATGTGTGTGTGCACTTGTAGTGTGTATGCAAGCATGTGTACGGAAATGTGTGTATATAATCCATATACTATTACTTATGCATGTGTGCGTGTATTTGTGTGTGTATCAAAGTGCTTTAAAGAAAGCAAGAACTGACAGGTGTGTATATCCACATAAGGTGACAACCAAGAGAACAACCAAATCCTGTTGTGCCATCTGCATATATACTAAAAAACCAAAAAAAAGAGAAGAAAACGGTGATTACCATAGGCATGCCAGGATGAGCATAAACCCCTGTTGGTGGATATAGAGCAGGATATGGAACGGGAGTCCCATATGGTGACATCATGGCGTGCTGAAGAAATCCAAACATAAAAAAAAATAAAAAACTTGCAAGTTATCACTTGTTGCAATTAATTCCTAAATTTGGTGGCATCATGATTACCTGGCCTCCCCACATATAAGGGTGAGGAGTCGGAGAAGCAACCGTTGATGCAAAAAAAGGCGGAGTGCCTCCAGCGCCATAATAAGCCTAAACATGTAAGGTAGTAAACTACAGTAAGATTCTATCTCATCATCCCACATTCTCAATGCATCTTGTAAACAAGAAACAGAAACTAAATGTTTTAATAACACCTGCATCGAGTTTGACCAATCGACATATGAAGGCGGAGGTGTTTCCTGTTGATAAGGAACAGGGTCAGTTTCCAGATAAAAACATAATAAATTATATATCCTCAACAACAACAACAACAAAAAAAAAAAAAAAAAAAAAAAAAAAAAAAACAAACCTGAGCTGAAGCAGGTTTGGAAGGCTTAGCAGGTGAGCTCTCTTCCCCAGCTCCCATGCTATCGACAAAGAAAAACTCAGAATGCAGCCTAAAGGGTTAAGTGCCAACGACTTAGATGTTATCAACAAGTACCTGGAAGCATCAAATGCAGTGCGGGTAAGCTACATAAGAACAAAGGTGCTACTAATAGTTATTACAAAGCTTTCGTATTTTCTATATCATTTTTTAACTTTTCAAGATAACTAAGTGATGCATTAAACCATTAAATCTTTGACTTCCTTTATTATAGTGTCAAAGACAGCCAAGTAATTAACTGGTGCACTAAACCATAATTTCTTTAAGTTGTAGTGTTCACCATTATTGTAAACATTATACTTATATAATTACTCCTACAATTCACGCCCAACTTGCGGTATACGCATATAATGTATATATGTGTGGGCGCTCGGGTGGCAAAAGTGAAATGCACTAATTTTAACGTTATTTTACTAATTTCGTGAAATTAATTTTAAAATTAGGGGGATGGTTAATCATGCATCATGTGGTGGCGTTGATAGCCGAAAGACAAGGGAGTACATGCACTAATTGGCCTTTGTCTTAATTTCCGAGTGTTATGTGCCTTATGTCCAAGGCTTGATGCAAAACTACTACTGAGCCGGGGGTCTCACTGGAAGCAGCCTCTCTATTCCTACGGGGTAGAGGTAAGGCTGTCTACATCTTACCCTCCTGAGACCCTACCTTAGCTTTGCTATTGGTGGGATTTACTGAGTATGATGATGAATTACTGCTATAATTAAGATTAGACCTAAGCATATAAAACATATGAACTCAACTATAGTTCATAAAATGAGGTGGGAATTTTTGCTGGCTGAGGAACGAAGCAATGTGAACATTTCCATAAATGAATCAAGGCCAGATAAGATTGGAGACATTCTATCGATGACAGACAATGCCATAACTTGGAAGATTTCTTAAGCAGCATCACACTCTTCACATTATAATTAAAGCATACAAATAAGCGGTATTTGTCATGTATTGTATTTAACTATTTATTAAACGTATCAAACGAACAAAATTTGCCGTCAGTCATTATCGTTCTTCATCACTTGTTATTCTCTATCGCTTTTATGTTAAGATGCAGAGAACAAGTGTAGCCACGAATGATATTTTGCCACAATAGGCTTGCAACAACGATTTTTAATATTTAATCTCACTTGCTTTTTTACTTTTCGATCTCTTTCCTTTTGATTTTAAAAACCATCTTTAACAAGAGCCCGTCTAACAAGTTACGAAACCAGCTGAAACGCATCTAATCACTACCATCAGTCACTAAAGCAAGTGATCACATATCTTAATCACCAACAATCTTCCATAATTATTAAACAAACCTTCTCTTTTGTACTTTAAACTAACTACTTGCAACACAGCATAATTAAGTTAATTTATGTCCCATTTCAAACATTCATATAATTTTATATATATATATATATATATATATATATATATATATATATATATATATATAAACAGTGATTCATAGTGATTCATATTTCATCCTCTCCTTTATCTCAAAGTCTACACATTTCCTAAACAAGTCAAGCAAAATAAACAAATAGTCGCCAGAATTCCAACAAAAACCCCTTAATTATTAGATCTGGTTCCTAAATTAGAACAATTATCCACCAAATTAGGGAAAAACCGCATGCGAATATAAAAACCGTAGAAACAGGAGAGGGAGAGAGAGACTGACTAGGTCAACAAATACGGCAGAATTCGACACCAATTTATGAAACCACAGATGCTGCTGCTTTAATTTCTAAAAACTGTTCCATACAAAATCACAAATTTGAAGCTCGAAAGTTGCCAGAATGAGAAAGACTGTTGAGTAGGTGATAATTGGTGTTCGGCCGGAGGCGGTGGCGGAGGAGGAGGACGTCGGAGAGATTGGTGGTTGGGTGGTAGGGTTACATGTGATGTGAGGGGGAGGAGGGATCCAGCTGTTAAAGGGGGAGTGGATAGAGATGACTAGGCAAACATATTCTTGATGACTAGGTCTTATTAAAAACCAAGAGGATAATTTAATTTAGATGTAGGAAAACATCATTTAATATTTCATTAGTTCTTATTAAAAACCCAAGAGGATAATTTAATTTAGATGTAAGAAAACATCATTTAATATTTCATTTAAAGAACTTGAGTCTCAAGGTTTTATAGAATCAAGTCTCACAACGACGATACGAGAAAAAAAAGTTGTTCAAAAAAGGGCTCACAACGACTATATGAGAAAAAAAGTTGTTCAAAAAAGAAATGTTACTGAGATTATATTATATTATATTATATATATATATAAGATAAATAGTGTTGTAAATCACTGGGTCTTAGTTAAAGAATAAGTAACGTGAATTTTTATTTTAAAAAGTAAGGCTAACTCGAAAGTCAATAATTTAGGGTGTAGGGAATCATCGGAGACTTCTCAATTTTCCATGTCATATCACTGAGTTTTCTCTAAATGTGGGATGTAGGGAATCATCGGAGACTTCTCAAATTTTCCATGTCATATCAACTGAGTTTTCTCTAGAATGTGGGATGTCGTCCTAATTTTCTTTAAAATTAAACTATTTTAAATTAGTTTAAATCTAAAAACATTAATATATTTGAAACTTTAAATATGACTGAAATTAAAAACAACATAACAACATAATTTAAATAAAAAGTACATAATTAAAAATTTTAAACATTGATTCCTCTCATTCGTATGTTTTCGTATATTTCTTCACACCAAAATGTGACTAAATAGGGGTGCGTGGCACGCTTGTACTCACGATGTGCCGCACCAATCATTTCCGCCTCGTTGGGCCGCCATCGCCATTCCTTATTTCATTGAATAGTCGGTAAGTATGAGAGCTCAGGCATTAATATTCCTAAACTTCGAATGATCTAACTTGTGATTGATATCACCCAAATGTTGACGGAATTGGTTAAATAATGCATTCAAAATGATACGGTTCCAGAACAGCTTTTTCCTTAGTTTTCCCAAGAATGTACGGTGCCGTCCCAATTTTCTCCAAAACTAAACTATTTTAAATTAGTTTAAACTTTAAAACATTAATATATTCAAACACTTTTAATATGTATGAAAATAAAAAATACATACCACATAATTTAAATAAGGGTTATTGGATTATATCACTACAATATTGGGTATTGGTCGCTACCACTCCCAACTATCATTTAACTTCCACCACTCCCAACTTAACACTTTGTATGTTGTGTCACTCCAGTTGTGTCACAACCACCGACCCCACCATGGGTGGGAGTCGTGAGCAGTTATAGCTGTGGTACCGGTGTTTATTCAATTCGCAGCGAAAAAATTTCATCTGTACCGTAGTTAGGAAAAATTCAGAGTTGTAAAATACCAAAGTTTTATTAAACAACTGGAAAAAAATCCATATTATAAAAAAGGTTAGGGATAAACCCTGCTTTTACAAACATATTTCTTTTCTTTATTCTGATAGCATAGCACTTTATTTAAGCCTTCAGTGCTTCATAGCATATTCCTTTACTTTCATCGTAAGTCACCTGGAACGTGTTTAAAAACATTTTTGTCATTGAAAAATACTTGTGAGTTCATTCAAATTTATAATAAGACATGGTATATAATTTTACAGCATCAAAGGTTTTTACATTTGTTTATATTTTCAATTACTCAAATCAGTATTTGTCACACATCCTTTTTAGGTGACCGTGGTCATATCACTATATCACTATAAGCTAACTCTTTGTCCAATAGTAACGAGTGTCAAGTAATGTATAGAAAACCTCATATACCGGCAGTAATTTCAGAATAAAAAAACTTAATCACTGTAAATACAACTTGGAAACACATTTAGGGTTTTGTAAATCATTTCAGAAAAAGAAAATGACTCACTTTGTAGATTTAGGGTTTTGATTATTACAGCATCCTGCTGTTAAGCCTAGGTCCCTAATAAAACACAATGCAACATGTATTAGTGTATAAACCCAATTCAAACTTTAACGATAATCACAAGATCAAAACCCCAATGTAGTTAACAAAGTATAGCCTTATTCAGGCAGTAATTTGACATCCGTTGGCGAGTTTTAGATCCATCGGACATGGTATCCTACCGGTGATCAGGGTTAAAACACCAAATACGTAGCAGAGTTTAGGGCTTCGGGGTATTGAAACATCAGAATGAGAGAGTGAGAGAATCGTTTTGCGAGCGAACAGGTGCAACGAGTTCTGTCCCACGGCAGCCTTTATATAGGCATCTTGGGTTTCATAGGCGCGTCACGGAGGGAGTGGGGGACTCCCCTGCGTGGCGTGGCAGCCTCCGGCTAGGGCTAGGTCAGCCTCGTAATGTGTATAGGTTTGCCACTCGTGCTCAGGTGCCACGTGTCCTGGTACTTTCCCGCACGTCGCGGAGATTAAGGGTTATCCCTCGCGTGGCACCTGGGATGCCTGATATGGAATTCTTCGTTTTTTCGCGTTGGGTCTCGTCGTGCATGTCGGGGTTTTGATCGGGGTTCTTTCTAGGATATTTTGGGAGTTGTTACATCCTCCCCACCTTATTTAAAATCTCGTCCCCAAGATTTACTGAAACAGGTATGGGTATTTTCGTTTCATCTCTGATTCAAGTTCCCATGTGTATTCTGGTCCTCTTTTCGAATCCCACTTCACTTTGACCAGAATTAATCTTTTATATTTAAGTTTCTTGAATTTCCTATCTTCAATTTGTAGAGGCTTCTCAACAAATTTCAGTTTCTCATTTACCTCTATATTTTGAAGAGGTACTCCCAGAGATTCATTAGGTAGACATTTCCTTAAGTTGCATACATGAAACACATCATGTACACCAGCCATTTCTTCGGGTAATTGTAGCTGATAAGTTACTGGGCCAATTCGTTTAAGAATCTTAAATGGTCCAATATACCTTGGGCTTAATTTTCTGCTTTTACTGAATCTGGCCATTTCTTTCCAAGGTGAAACTTTTAATAACACTTTGTCTCCAACTTGAAATTCTAGTGGCTTTCGACGATTATCTGCATAACTTTTCTGTTGATCTCTGGTTGTTTTCAGTCCTTCCTTGACTTGAATTATTTTTCCAGTTGTTTCTTGTACAATTTCAGGACTTGATAGTTGTTTCTCTCCTATGTTTGCCCAACATATAGGCGTTCGACATTTTCGCCCGTTGAGTGCTTTAAATGGAGTAGCATTAATGCTTGGTGTGATAACTATTATCATAGGAGAATTCTATTAATGGAAAATGTTCATCCCAACTTCCTCCAACGTCTATCACACAGGCTCTGAGCATATCTTCCAAAGTCTGAATTCTCCTTTCCTTTTGTTCATCAGTTTGAGTATGATAGGTTGTACTTAAGTTTAGTCGGTTTCCCATGGTTATTTGAAACTTTCCAAAAAATGAGAAGTAAAACGACTATCTCTATCAGATACAATGGATAGCGGGACTCCATGTAACAAGACTATTTCATCCACATAAAATTAGCTAAACGTTTCATATTGAATGTTTTGTAAGTCCCTTGAAACGGATCTTTCAATGATATCACTCGTATTCTAGTGTATGTGCGGAATCCAAACACAAGAATGATTCAAGAACAAGCAAACCAAAACACAAGATTAACAAGATAATAGAAACAAACCGAGATCTTGTATTCGCTGATTAACAATGACTGATACAAGGAACTCCTGATCTGGTCTCGGCTGGTTTGCAATTGCTTAAACTCGTCAACCCTAAACATTGGACAAGGGTTGTTTATATACTAAACATGTGTGGGCCGAAACCCCTAAAGTCCAGCCGAAACCCTTTATGACCCAACATACATCTCGACCCAAAACACTTAAAATCCAAATACAAGATAACCCACAACTACGACTAGCATTCACTATGCATAAACCTTCAGGTTCCAACAATCTCCCCTAGGTTTATAGCATAGTGTCATAACGATCTTCACCTGCTTCCGCTGGCTTACGCGCCTTCATGATATCCTCCAAAACCCTTCTTCCTCACATGTAATGCACCAGCAACAGCTGTCGTCCACTGCTTTGCCGTGCCTTCGTATTTTTCGGTTGCCCTGATTTGATTCTGAGCAAGCACCTCAAGATCTTCCAAGCTCAAATTCAGCAAATCTACAGGATCAGCCAATCGAAACTGCACATCATCATCACAAACAATTAACGCTTGGCCCAAAGTCTCATCATAGGCCCAGAAATGCAATGTCTTCAAACTTCCATCTGGTATTTTCTTCACCAATGGTATCATCTTCTCTTTATCCGTTGGTGGCCAAATGATAGTCTTCATTCTCTTGTGAGTTCGAGGATCACGTACACCAAGGGCAGTTTAAAAAAGGACTCTGCAGTGTGCATAGACAGAAATCCTCTAGCAACTTCTCGTTTCAGTCTCTCGAAAAACATATACCCTCTACCATTTGGCTTGTCATATGTGTATTGCGCATTCAAAAGAATAGTCAAATCAACTTTGGTAAATGTTTGGAACTGAGCAGGCCTCGAATACCACTCTACCGGACCAATCTTTCTCTTAATCCACCACATCTTCCTGTCGTGATCAAATCCCCAACTCGCAACCCCAGACTTATTACCAACTCGATCATAATAGCTCTTCCAACGTCCATCAAATGATGAGTAGCTTGAACATCTGGATCAGCTGGATTCAAATTCTTATTCTTTATAACTACAAGCTCTCTCTTTTGCTTCAACCTCTTTGCCTTTTCGCATCCTTTTTCTTATCAGTCGGAGTTCGAAAGTATAAATCCATTGCCTTTGCTCGTTCAGCATCATCTCTAGCAATGGCTTGTGCACGTTCTTCAGCAGCTTTCTTGTACTTCTCGTATCCGCAGGATCAGCAAATTCGTGTCCAAACTTCTTTTCCAATTTTCCTCTGATATCATAAACAATTGAGAAACAATCCAACATCTCCTTGCAGTTAATTAATCTGCTGATCTTTTCGTACAATCGTATATTCCAACTGAACAATCTTTGCGTCCTTCTGAATTGAATCCTGTTCAAGCACTACAATTCGCTTCTTTAAATCAAGAATGCTGATATACTCCTCATCATCACTTGAATCGTCTAAGACATGCATCTTTTCTCTTTCTTCACTTCGCATTCCACTAGAACTACTGGGTTCCTCATGTATAGCAACAGAAAAACTACCAACTGCAGTGGTTCCTAGCGGCATCGATACGGTAACTGGGGCATCTGAACATTCTAGAATCTCAGGCACAGACTCCAAATTCAATCCTGTTTCGGTAGCCTCTAACATAAAAGGTGTTTCAGTAGAAGCAGCAACATCTTCAAAGTCAAATGCAGTTGCTGTAGTAGCTTTTGCAGTCTCAAAATCAAAATCATATAATTCCTCAACATCATCAACTGTGGGTTGATCTTGTGTTCGCTTAACACTCCAGGTCGAGGATCCCTTTTTCTTCGCTTAATCGGCTGAGAATCAAGGTCCTTTGGGTCATCAATAGTTAGCTCTTCACTTTGAACCGATAGACTGGATGGAGGATTTCCCATCTTTTCAGTTACTGTCTTAAGCAAAATAGCTAACTTCTCCGCAGTAATCACCGGTAAAACATTCGAAACATCAGTACTTGCTTTAGCTTCAGGAGGAAGCTCTTCATCATCACCATTATCTTCAATTATCACTTCATCAACATCCAAGTCTAAATCGTGAGGCTCGGTCTCTGGTTCCTCACGAGCAATAACCTGAACCTCATGTTCCTCAGCAACAATCGCATTAGCCGGAACATTCACTGGTTCAACATTCACCTCTTCAGTCTCTGCAAACTGTCCAAACTTCTCTAATTCAATTCTCCCCATAAACTTGCTCCTGTATTCTTCTTCGGCATAAGCGCACTAAAACATGTCGGACCCATAGGCTTCAAATCCAAAGTATCACTAGTTCTTTCCAACTCTGAATATCGTGCATTGAGAATCATTTGAAGAAATCTGGGATACATAAGAAACTTGTCTTTACGCACACCGGTGATATTCCTCTTCATCCTTCGAACACGTACTTAGAGTAATTGTAAGGTTCATTCGTGATCAGACAAACAAAAGCAGCCGACTGAGTACTATTAAGCTGATCAGTTTCTCCTCTATTCTCTGTCATGCACATTATGAACATGTGCATTAACAAACGCCAGTAGGGATGCACAAACTTCTTCATCAACGAGGGATACGATCCTTCATAACTCAGTCGCGGCAAAATTGCTTCAATCGTGCCAGCTGGGAGTTCGATCAGATCAGACTCTTGATCGCTAAACTGTAGAACCTCCCGTATAATCTGTTCAGTCACAGTAACGTTCTTCTTCTGAATAATTGCTTCTATCGATCCCTTTCCATTCCCTCCTGTAGCTTCAAATCGTGCTTTCCAAATTCTTGAATAAGGTTTTCGAAGACGATTGGATTCTCTCGAAGAGCATGAGAAATACGACAATTGTTTAGTCCCTTAATCAAAGACGTGTACAACTGCTTGTGCTTCTCAGGATGTGGTGCCAAATATCCCGCTTGATTGTGGCTCGAAATAAACTTCAAATCCATCTACACAAACATACAAGAAAACAAACTTGTTTTTTTATCAATCTATGCAAACCAACACTGAGAATATGAATAATCTGTTAAAATTTTTCACCAGCTCAGACTTTGAGGAAGACAAAGGATTTTGAGTCGAAGCCACACGATTTCGAGTCAAAAGCTCAGTCGAAACCATGAGATTTCGAGTCGAGACCATGAGATCTCGACTCGAAATCTCAGTCGAGACCTAGAAACACCAAGATATGTCTTGAGTCGAAATCATGGTCTCGACTAGAAATCTCAGTCGAGAACAGGAGATCTCGAGTTCTATGTCTTCACTCGCAACCTGAGTCGGAATCATTTTAACATCTTTGACCGGTCAAAACTTTGGATTAAAACCCTAAAACATCCATTAATCTTGATGAAGACCACACTAAGATTCTGATTAGGGTTCTTAATGTTCTTCAAATATTCATCAAGATCTTCAATTTTCCTGTAAATCATCAAGCAAAACACCATCATTTGATCTCAAATACCTTTAAACAGTGATTGTTAATGAGTCGAAATTGGAGAAAAGGATGTCGGAATTAGAGAGAGTCGCCGGAATTTGAGAGAGAACCAATGAAAGGTTTCGAGTGGAATGAGATGGTTTCAAGTCGAAACCGCCTTTATACTTCATAAACTACCATGGGCCGGACCTTTTAGAAGAGGGCCTGGTCCATGGTTTCGAGTCGAAATCCACTAGATTTGGGTTTTTTCAAAATTGGTGTTAAAATTTTTAAATTACCCAAAATCAATTAAAACAAACAATTTCCAGTTGAATAATCCCTTTAACCTTCCGAGCACGTTTTTTCGAGACTAAAACCTATCAAACAAAAATAAATACTTTAACCATGAACACCCAGACAAATACTAGTAATCAAATTTTATCATGTTTTGAATACTTTAACCATGTTTTAAATTACCCAAAATAAATACTCACCTCCCTAGACCTTTTCCATATGGCTACCTGTAATCAAATTTTATCATGTTTTGAATACTTTAACCATGGACACCCAGACAAATACTCAGAATGTTAATCAGCACATACTATCATGCCTGCAGTTTCCCTACCACATATTTCCACAAGTCTGTTCCAAATTCCTAAACCTTGACTAGGACGGGATTGAGAAGAGAACATAATAGATCAAAGCAGAGATGATATAATATATAGATCAAATGAGTTTTCTCAGTTTGATGTAGGTTTCTTGGGTTTCTTTTGGGCATTAGAGGGCCTCTTTCGGGTGTTAGGTGATCTATAAGGCGACAGACGTACAAGTAGGTCTTTGGTTACGCAAAACAGAAGCCAACACTGCCTAGCACCTCCAGGTCTTTGCTCATGCAAAACAGAGGAGATACACGACTTTTTCAGAAAATATTTCAGAACAAGACCAAAATTGTGTGTATCGGGGACATAGACGCATTCAAATAGAAATGAGCTAATTCCAAGTGACGTTCTTTCCTGAGGTCATGTACAATTTAAGTTTTGAACAAGCCACCATTGTTTCCAGCCTTAAGGATAGAGTCTACCAACACATCGTTCTAGAGCCAAACTATTTCGATACTGGTTTTACATGAGTCAGCCCTTCACCACAATGTGAAAATTCATTTCATTTCCCATGATGTGTAAAGATTCTTGAAGGGGTATGGTCCCAAAAACCTTGCGCCAATCAAGGAAACCATACCCATTAATAACTTCTAAAGAAAACTGCGCGCAAACTTCTTTGCCAAAATAAATATATTAGAACTCTGCGCCAAATATCCAAGAGAGGAAATGATCATATAACTACCTTGCGCGGGCTCGCGCAAGGTTCAAAGTTAAAAGCCTAAACATTCTCTTTGGATAAATGCTTCATTTAACTGCCTTGCGCGGGCTCGCGCAAGGTTCAAATTTAACCTTGAATATTCTCGTTTGATAATGCTTCATTTAACTACCTTGCACGGGCTCGCGCAAGGTTCAAAGTTAACCTTGAACATTCTCGTTTGATAATGCTTCATTTAACTACCTTGCGTGGTCTCGCGCAAGGTTCAAAGTTAACCTTGAACATTCTCGTTGGATAATGCTTCATGCACAAACCTTGCGCAGAAGTTTATATCAAAGCAAGTATCCACCAAACGTTGCGCTAAGCAGCAAGGAGAAGAAGGAAGATCAGTTAACTAACTTGCGCTTCTCGCGCAAGGAAACAGTAAATCCTGAGAAACTTTCCCTTAGCAAAATCCTTGACTTGCTGCAGAAGCAAAGGGAATCTTTTCTGTTGTAACAGAATGTACACGTGGCGAATAATAGATGGGTAACAGCTGTGAAACCTTCTAGAAGCCATTAACACCCAATCGTGCAAGCATCTTTTCGGTTATAACCAATTGCCACATGGCAGCATCTGGACGGCCGAGGAAGATCACGGTGATGGCATGCTCACATTTATAAGATGTAGTGATCTTATGTTGACACGTGGCACCTCCCTAACCGCTGATGAGCTCACGATCCGTGTGCACTAACGGATTACCAACAAACTTTAACGGAATAGCAAAAGATTCCGTTAAAGTTAACAATCTCTCTTTTTGGTGCCAAACACCAGCTATAAATAAGTAACTTGGAGTTCAAGGAAAGGTATTCACTCTCAACTACTCTCTCTCTTACAATACTTACTTCCGACTACCTGTACTTATTCTCACGCCGGAGGGTGGTCACGAAGAGAACCCCCTTCTCCCTGTGGCGAGCTAACGGTGTTTTGTTTTGCAGGATCAGCCGGAGTACTGTTCTATTTATCATCCATCGTGAAACTAAACGAAGGGTTATCCATTTTATGCAGAGCCCATTCCATAGATCTACTTAGATTCCGGTCTAGTTGATCTAGGGTTTCTTCATTGGCGCCCACCGATTTCAATTCTTTCTTATCTTTCGTTTCGTTTCACTTAGATCTGCAGCATCATGGCTGACGGATCATCTTTTCAAGGTCCTCGATCAGGGATTCGACGCGTTGTTGTCGGACCTCAGGTCGACAGACAAATAGTTGAGGATTCTTCCGGGAAGCTAATGCTCAGTATGATCCTAATCATGCGAGTATTCCTGTAACGCTGGCGGCTCCTCAGGTTGATGTTACGTCAATTTTGCCACCTGGAGAGACTCCATTATAATGGTTAATCAAATCTCAAGCGACTCTAAACGCTATGTATGCTCAGTTATGTGCCCAAACCGGAACTCCAGCTTTTCAAGCTCCGGTTAACGCTCCTCAGGTTCGTGCTTCGGCGGCACCTCGAGTTTTGAGTTATAATACTCAAAGTCATGCTCGTTCCCCTTCGTGCATGCCTGAAGATGGAACAGAAATGTATTCTAATACCAGGAATGATCCTGTTCATTCTGGTAATAGAAGGCAAGAAGACAACGTTTAGCGTCGCGCATCTGTCCACTCTCGTTCGGGCCCGCGGTCTTCATAGAAACGGGACACCCAACACGATGAGCTCGATAGAACCTATGAGGAAGGGGATAGTGCAAGTATTTTCAATTGAATATCTGCAGATCATGCTAGTTAAGGCCAAAAGTACGTGAAGTATACAATCCAGAAGCTGAGCATGATTACAATTTGGTGTATCACCCAACCGAAGCAGCTGAACAATCAAAGTTTACCAGAGAGATAGCACTGGCTCCGTTGGAGCGAGCGAAATTACCATCCAACGTTGGAAAGTTTAACGGTTTAACCGATCCTGATGATCACATGCGCCTCTTTACCGGTGCAGGGTTACTTGGGTGCTGGACATTGCCAATGTGGTGTCACCTATTTGTACAGACCCTTACCGGCGCTGCGCGACTTTGGTTTGATAATTTGCCGGCAGGTAAACTTTCCTCTTGGAATGACTTAAAAGAAAATTTTCTTACACACTTTAGTCAGCAACGACGATACGTGCGCGATTCCTCATATGTAATGAACATCTGGTGGAGGGACGATGAAAGCCTTGAAGATTTTATAACGCTTTACAATAAAAAGGTGTTGGAGATTGGAGATGTCCATGAAGACCTTATACGCGCACAATTCAAGTATGTGGTAAGGTGTGACGAAATGATTAAAGTGTTGTCCGGTACAACTGGCCTTCCAAAAAACTGGGATAAACTCATGGCGGCAGCCAAAGTCTACGCCCAGACTGAGCGCAACTTAAGTTCTAACAGGCCACCTCTACCTCAGAATCGTCCGCAAGACCTGAGTAGAGGTAGTCGCAAGTATAAGAGAAATTAGAAAGAGTCAAGTCAGAATTCGTACTCTCCTTATTCACCAATTGATGCGCGAGTAACAATCAACAAGATAATAACTCAAAAAGCGATTAAGCAAGAGAATAGGGAACGTCAGTGGACTCTCTTAACGAAATCTCCGGCTGAGGTTCTCAGCACTGAGAATTATCAGTTCAAACAGCCGCAACCAATGAAAAACAAAAAAGGGCAAGACCCAAATTTGTTCTGTGACTATCATAGAGACACAGGTCACACAACAGATAACTGTATCAGTCTGCGCATGGAGATTGAAAAAGCATTAAAGAGTGGGAAGCTTACACATCTACTCCAGAATGTGCGCAAAGAGATTAAACAGATTACGCGCGAGAACGAAGGGCCTAACAACACGAAAATGAAACAACACATTTCCATGATTCAAGGTGAATCATCGCGCAAGCGTAGCCTTCAACATTTTCAAAACAACACTTGGCGCGAACAGCAAGTCATTTTTCCTATCATTCCAGGAGGTCCTCAAGAAGACCGGCCAGTAGTTATCACCGGTATCTTTGGGCACTACCAAACAGACTATATGTTTATAGATCCGGGTAGTTTCATGGATATTATGTATGAGCAGTGCTTCAAGTAGCTAGATCCTGAGGATAAGGCACGCTTGGAACCAGTTGATTTTCCATTAACTGGGTTCTGCAATGAGGCTGTCTTTCCTCTAGGACAGATCCTTTTTCCTGTTACTTTATCTGATGGGAGGTGTTCTCGAACGAGTAATGTCAACTTCATGGTGATGCCGGCAAATTCCCGTCACGATGTACTATTGGGACGCCGTGCGCAACGTGATTTTAGTATGATTACTTCCACTCCGCATGCTGCTTGTGGTTTTCCGACACCAAATGGTATAGCTATACTTTACGCGCGGAAAGAAATCATGTCAATTGAAGAACCAGTTATGAAGGCTGTCAAGACATTGCCAAGTAACGAGCCAGAAAAGTGGGTACTCAACAATACTCATTATCCTGAACAAACAATCTTATTAGGGCCTGCAGTCAGTATTGAAATTCGCGAAAAGCTTAAACTACTGTTGTTTCGCAACAAAGACATTTTCGCCTTGACACCTGTCGACATGGTCCGTGTCCCGCGCAACGTTGAGGAACATTGTCTAAACGTATTTTTGTAAGCAGAACCAGTTGTGCAGAAAAAGCGCAGCCTCGGGTCAGAAAAGACAAAGGCAATGAACGAACAAGTCACCGAGTTATTAAATGCTGGCATTCTGCTCGAAGTCAAATACCAGACCTGGGTGGCAAACCCAGTCATGGTAAAGAAACATAATGGCGGATGTTGGATGTGCGTAGATTTTAAAGATCTAAACAAGGCGTGTCCGAAAGATTGTTATTCTCTTCCGGAGATTTACAAAAAGGTTGACTCATTAGCTTCCTTTCGCTGGAAATGTTTTCTAGATTGTTATAAAGGTTATCATCAAGTCTTGATGAAAAAAGAGGACGAAGATAAAACCGCTTTTTGCACGAAGAAGGGCATTTTTTGTTATACCAAGATGCCTTTTGGTCTCCGCAATGCGGGAGCTACTTATCAAAGATTCATGGATACAGTGTTTGGAGATGACATCGAGAAAACTATGGAAGTCTACATTGATGATTTGGTCATTATGAGTAATTCAGAAGACACTATGTTAGACAACATCCAACGAACTTTTGATTCTCTGCTAGAGGTAAATCTAAAGTTAAATTCCAGCAAATGCTCTTTCGGCATGGAGGAGGGCAAATTTTTGGGTTTCATCGTCACCAAAGACGGTTTCAAAGTTAATCCTGAGAAGGTCGAGGCAATACAAAAAATGTCTTCTCTTACTACCATCAAAGAGATGCAACGTTTGGCTGGAAGGTTAGCTGCGCTAAACCGCTTCCTCGCCAATCATACTGCAAAGTCTTATCCATTTATTCGAACCCTGCGCAATTGTACGAAGAGCAAAGAGTTCGCATGGACTCCTGAAGCTGATCAAGCTTTCCAGCAGATGAAAGATTGTGTTTAGTTCAACTTCCCACGCTTACTGCTCCTCGCGAAAAAGAACCCATGGTCTTATATCTTGATGTATCTGAGGTAGCAGTAGGTGCTGTCTTGTTGGTAGAACGCGAAGGGGTCCAGTCTCCAATTTATTATATCAGCAAGATGTTGAACGATCCAGAGAAAAGGTATTCAATTATGGAAAAATTAGTTTTAGCATTGGTCCACGCTTCGCGCATGCTGCGAAGATACTTTTCAGGACATGTTATTACAGTTTTAACAAATTTTCACATTGGCCAAGTCCTGGCCAAACCAGATGTTTCTAGACGACTTGCGAAATGGGCAATAGAATTGGGAGGTTACAACATCTGTTATAAACCTAGACCAGCTATCAAAGGCCAAGTTTTGGCAGATTTCATCGCTGAAATTCCCGCTGAAAAACTTGAGGAATGCCAAGCAATTCAAAACCAGTCCCAGTCATAGACAATAGAGCCTGGACATTGTTTACAGATGGCGAATCAAACAGTGATGGGGCTGGAACAGGTCTTCGATTAATGAGTCCAGAGGGAGCAGAATTCACATATGTAATTCAGTTGGATTTTAAAGCACCAACAACAGGCCGAATATGAAACTTTCCTAGCAGGCTTACGCCTCGCTATCAAAATGGGTGCAACAAATTTAGAAGCCAATGTTGATTCATTACTAGTTGCTGAGCAAGTAATTGGAACGTACGATGCAAAGGGAGATATCATGGCTTTGTACTTGGCGCAAGCCAGGCTCTTATAGCACAATTTCAACAATTTAAAGTCACGCACGTCAAGCGAAGCAAAAACAAACATGCTGACGCTTTAAGTAAACTCGCAGAAACTAGTTTCAAACATTTGGCAAAGGAAGTTCGCATCGAGGTTTTAAGTAATCCATCAATTCCCCTCAGACAAGTAACAATGGTCGAAGTAGGAGATCCATCATGGATGTCTCCAATAATAATGTATTTGTTACATGGTTCTTTACCAGAAGATAAAGCGCAAGCACGTATGTTACGATGCAAAGCCTCAATTACGAAATGATCGACGGTATTCTATACCGACGCTCTTACATGGGTCCTTTGCTCCGCTGCGTTAACAAACATGATGCGCAATACCTGATCAGGGAGGTTCATGAGAGGCTATGTGGTATACATTCTGGGCTGCACATGGTAGTAGCCAAAGTGAAAAGCGCAGGGTATATTGGCCCGGAATGTACGTTGACGCGGTAGAGATCTTGCGCAAATGCATGCCTGCCAAAGGCATGCCCCTAAAACGTTGCGCCCAAAGAATCCTTTGGTACCCGTCACAACAGCTTGGCCATTTCAATAATGGGCCATTGATTTAGTGGGACCATTTCGGATGCGCCCGACGCAGTAAAGTTTATCATTGTTGCGGTCGATTACTTCACCAAATGGGTTGAAGCCAAACCTTTAGCTTCTACTACAGCGATGGTAATTCGCAAATTCATATGGGAATACATTATTTGCCGTTTTGGTCTGCCCATGCGCATTATTACAGACAACGGTCCAAATTTAATGGCTGAAGAGTTGCAAACATGGATGACCGAAATGGGAATCCAGCATGTTTTCGCTTCTGTTGCGCACCCACAAGCAAATGGTCAAGTTGAAAGCATAAACAAAAGTTGGTCGACGGTATCAAGGCCCGCCTTGGCACGACACGACGGGGGTGGGTTGACGAATTCCTAGCATCTTGTGGGCACACCAAACTATGCCCAAGACTAGCACTGGAGAAACTCCTTTTAGCCTTGTGTACGGCATGGAGGCTGTAATTCCTGCCGAAATTGGGTTACCATCTCCAAGAATGCTAGCTTTGGAAAAACAAGATAACGAAGAACAAAGGTGCATCGACCTAGACTTATTGGAAGAACGACGAGAAAATGGAGCGATTCGCGAAGCTAAGTACAAGTCTCAGCTTGACAGGTATTACAACAAAAGGGTGCGCATCTGTTCCTTTTTGCCTGGTAACTTTGTTCTTCGCGATAATGAAGCGTCGAATGCCGAAAAACCGGCGAAGTTAGCCCCGCGATGGGAAGGTCCGTACGTGATAAATGAAGTATTGGGAAAAGGCGTGTACACCCTGAAGCGTATGGACGGATCCAGCGTTCCTGGAACCTGGAACCTCAACAACTACGCCGATGTTATATGTAATCTCAGTCCTTTAAGCAACTTCTGAGCATTGCATAACGAGACTGCTTACTTTATTTTGTTATGTAATCTTAGTGGCAGCCATAGCTTTACGCTTTATCAGTATGAATAAAATACTATGCCACTACTTACAGTCTTGTATATGTTCATTTACAAAGCATGCAATTCCTTTGGATAAACAAAAACACAAACTCATGAGCCACAAGCTAACTTAATACTTATGCTCACACATGTGAAAATAAATTGGTTCATTTGTCTATCCTACACAAGTAATTGGTCCCATGCAAACATTGTAAAGCTGAAATATATTATATTCACATCCATAGTGTTGCGCAGCAGCGCAATGTTACAAGTTATCACAACGAAAAAAAATTACAAATTTCCTATTCTATGGATTTGGTTCCCGCCTGCTTCCCTGTTGAAGAAAAGATCTCCTTTAATATATCAAAAAAGTCATCTTGCTGCAGCGCGGCATCCACAAGGTATCGGAATCTGCAATGATCATATTTTTCTTTAGCAGCAGAATAAATGGCGGCAGTATTTAGCCCATGCGTGGTAGCACGACTTGTATCCCATTCGGTCTTCAGCGCATGTGCCACGTGCAAAGTGCACTCTCTATAACCCTCGGCATGCCCGTCATTGCGCGCCGCCATCATCAATTCTGCCACTCTCTCATCCAACTCCGTAGAGTTAAGGATGGCATTTGCGATCTGTATACAAATACAATCAGTATATGTTGCGACAATCAAACCAGACATGTATAGGGAATATTACCTCCACAATCCCGTACTCCCGCAACCAGGTAAGCTGGTTCATGAGGGATTCGGTCATGTTTTCTGCTGTAGCGCGAGCGACCACCGTTTCGTTAAGTTTTTGTTCACCTTCAGTTAAACCGCGGCTCAACTCGGCTTTCTCTGTTAGGTGAATGTTGATATCTTTTTTTCAAACTATCAACCTCATCTTTCAGCCGCCCTGGTCAAATAGCATAGCAGTTAGATCATCAATTTCTTTATTCTTATGAAGGAGAGTCATTTTGGTTGATACCTCATTCTGCTCGCTCCTTTCTCTGTGTGAGCGCGCCTTTTCGACTGCCGCAACAGCATCAGCTTTCTCTTTCTTGAGTTTCTCAATTTCGTTGCGCAGAGATATCTTTTCCTTGTTATCACGAACACAAGCCTCCACAAAGGCTTGCGCTCGTCTGCATATTGCGCAACAGAGGCCTCACGCTTGCGTTTCCACGACAGCGCAGCCCACTCTTCAGTTTTCTTCTCCTCCTCAAACTGGGTATCTTCCGCCTCAAAATCGACGAGCATCTTTAGCGTCTTCTCTTTCTCGAGTTTGGCCTTCGCCTTATCAAGCTCAACCTCATCCCACTCCTTGTTCATGCTGCTCCATTCGCGCAAAATCCTGTTTATTCTGGAAGAGGCAAGGGTAGACTCTTGCAAATATGACTCTAAGTAGCCTCGTGGTCTTTTTCTTCCTGGTGCTTCACCTCAGCCGGCGGGAAGATGCCCTTATATCACTCCCTGCAGGAGTGCCAATCCGTAAAAACATCACCCTGTTTAACTTTCCACACGGGCTGATGAATCGCAGAGGCCCGCCTCTCAGAATAAGAATGATAATATTAGTCCCAGGCATCTCCTCTGGGTGAATGGGCGACTCCTCCTCCGAATCCTCAACAAACACAAAGCCTTCGCTTTGTGTTGAAGGGCCAGTTCCATTGGATATCAACTTTGACGGCTCTGGCACAGGGGAAGATATTTTTTCTTGTTCTACGAAGCAGTATCTCTCACCCCAACATCTGTAGCTGTATCTTTAACCTGCTCGCCAGCAGGATTCTCAGCATCAAAATTTTTGGGCTCTTCTTCCGGAGCCACCTTCTAAATATTTTCCGGGACGATGGGGTCAGCATCAAAAACAGGAGTTTCTTGCCCGCATCTCCCTCCTCAACGTTCTCAGGGCCTGTGCGGCGATGGTATAGCAGATGAGGTGGCCGGCGCAACCTTCACCATTTTCTCTGCAAAGCATATCAACAAATACCAAGTATAACATTCTGCGCAAGTTTTTTGACAGAAATGCGCAACAAACTAAACGTACCAGGTGAGAATTTCTTTGCAAAGGCATCCAGATTGCCCTTCTTGCCAATGCGCGGGCGCGCAACTTTTGTTGGCGCATGAGTTTTAGTTTCCGCCTCCTTCCTCTTCTTGGAAGTGCGCTTCAACGCCTCTTCCGGGCTAGAAGGTACTTCCAAAGGATCATCTGGGTTCGCGGCTAGAAGAGAGGAAGTGTCAATGGGTTCTGGCTTCGGTTTCTTCAAACCTACAGGCGCAAGACCCTCCAGTGAGTCCGACACCACCACATAATTGCACCAAGAGTCAGATACGAGACGCGTACCTTTGTTACCCTCAGCTTTCACAGTAGCTGATGGCTTGGATTTTTGATATGGTTGGAAGGGGGAGGCGCAGCTAGAGGTGTACAAAACGGTTTTTTTGGAAAACCAGTTTCGGTTAAAAACCGAACCAGTATTTTTTTTGATTCTGAAAACCGGTTGTTCAATAACCGGTTCCGGTTAAAAACCGGTTTTTGTACTTGAAAACTTGTAACTGGTTATAACCGGTTAGTAATCGGTTTCTATAATAACCGGTTTTTTTAATTGATTGTATAACCGGTTTTAAAAACCGGGTTTTATTAACCGGTCGGAAAAAAACCGGTTCTGCAGAAACTTGTGCAGAATGTTTAAAACATGCTGTTTTTGCTGTTTACCCTCCTTTTTAAGGCCTAAATGTTGTTTTTTTTGTTTAAAATCATAAGAATTACAATATATAAAGGTTCAAATATAATAATACGATTAAGTTTTGGAACAAACGCTTACATAACAATGAAAATACGAAGTTGTTCGTTACAAACGAAATACATAAAGTTAAAATACTAATCCGCAAGAACGTCCACTAATATTTTTTTAGTTGGACTAATTAATATATCAAGCTTGATGAGCCTCGTTTAATCTTCTTCGCCCGAACCCGAACTCGAACTATTGGAATTCATCTAGTTCGGCTTCTTCCTCGGTCATTGGGGTTGTTAGTTCGGCTACAACCTCATCCTCGTACACTTTGCCTTCGTAATCTAATTCTCCCTCGAGTGAGCGTATGTGTTGACATCTTTCCGCCGCATCCAAGTAATCTTTCAAGCAAATCGACATCTCAACCGCCTTTGGTGTTAGCTTTGTCCTCCTTATAGAAATCACCCTACCACTTATAGAAAAGCACTTTCCGAAGCTACGGTTGAAGCTTGGACCGTTAGTAAATCTCAGGCCATTGTGGCTAGGATCGGAAATTGATCTTCCTTTCCTTTCACTAACCGAACAAATCAAAATTTTTAAATTCTTGTGAAGTCATTGTTTGTAGAAAGTTCGACCCACCATACCGACCGAGTTCGCTACCACTAGTGTTACCACGTTGCATTTGACTCGACTCATCTAACAAATTGTTATAAACATACAAATCTTCATCCTCCATACTTGATGAACCTTCGCTGAAAGCGGCATTTCTCATTGAATCGTGAATGTGTGAGAGGTTTGACCATATTTTGTTACATAAACATCAAACATTTTTGAAAGTTGTTCGTTAAAACGACTTTTTACGGCTTCGCCAAAGTTTGGTTCGTCATCGGTTTTAAATCCAACTCGTTTGTAATTTTTAAAATCAAAGACTCGGTTCCAAAAATATTAAAGCAAGGGTTTAAAGCGGCGGCACAAGTGAAAACCACGGGTAGTTCTTTAAAATATTTTCTTAGTTTTTTCCTTCATCGTAGCTACCATATCACAATATGGTCTACCCCTCCCGACAACTTGTTTAATTTCCTACACATTTTAAACAAATTGTGAAGTACCAATGAACTAGTTGGATAGTAAACTCCCGATAAAGTCTGTGTTGAGATTTTGAAAACTTGAAGCAATTGTGTAACCGTTTCAATAAGACCCCAATTCGATTGGTGGTAAGACGAAACCTTTCCACGACTCGACAAAAGGTTATGAAATGATATTAAACTTTCCTTTTGCAAAATTGCATTTTCAAACATGGTGCAAGTCGAGTTCCATCGATGAGCGACGTCCCAATTGGGTCCTAAGCATAATCGACCCGTTTCCTTACACATTTTAATATATTTTGAATGTCTATGCGTGTGACCATATATATGACGTAACATTTTTTTGAAAGCTTCTTTTTGAGTTTCAATAACTTTCAAGCCATCTTGAACGGCTAAATTTATGATGTGTGCGACACATCGACTATGGAAAAATACCCTCACACATTGGATTGTACTTTAATCTTAAATGCGTTACCGAAAGCGTATTGTTTGAGGCGTTATCAAAAGCTATTGAAAAATCTTGTTTTCCGTTTTAATGCATTTGTCGATTGCTTTATATATAGATTCACCGTGTGGGGTAATCAAATAGTTTAAACAAAATCGTGGTTTCATCATTTGCCACGTCGCCGGTTCAATCCAATGGGCGGTGACACAAATATACGAGTCGGGTGAACCGTGCGGTGCGGACCAAACATCGCTAGTCAAGTTAACACCGGTTTCTAATTTTTCAAAATAAGATATTAATTCTTGTTTAGCATTTTCCACAATCTTAAACAATCTCTCCTAAGAGTAGCACGACTTACATGGGTATATCGTGGTTGGAGAGTTCTTTGAACCATCTTTGTGTAGCGTTGGTTGTCGAAATGGTTGAACGGCAAACTTTCTTGGATTACAAACTTCGCCATTTCCACTCTAGTCACATCCAAATTGTACGCGAACAAGCTAGCGCCTTCACTCCCCATTGAAGCTTGACCACTAGTGTGTTGTTGTTTCAACGACTTGCAAAATGGTTTTTCAACGTGTTGTCTCAAGGTGGTGTTTGCCCCTACGGCGTAAAAACCATTACAATGATGACAACGTGCTTTTTTCGTCCCGTTTGCCATCTCGCACAAATCGAAATGTGACCAAACTTCGCGGTTGCGCTTCGTTGGAAATACACGAACAACCGTATCGGTTGTAGACTCGCCAACATTGACCGAATCATGAGCACTAGAGCTTGCCATGCTTTTTGTAAGAGTTACCGAACAAGAAAGTGAGCGTAAGTGAGCGTTTTTAGGAGATTAGAGAATGGTGTGATTGAGCCAAAACACCCACCACCCTTTTATACTACTTTGGAGCTACATTTTAGGCCCAAAAAACAAAAAAAGGGCTACTTTGAGGTCCTAACGGTCATATGACCGTTTTTCTAATCTGGGCACAAATAACCGGTTTTTATAACGGTTTTTTTTAATATTCGTTACCGGTTAACCGGTTTTCATAACCGGTTTTTTAATAAACGTAACCGGTTAACCGGTTTTTTATCGTAACCGGTTTTTGTAATAACCAGTTTTTTTTCCCGGTTTTACCTTTAACCAGTTTTACAACCAGTTTTTTTATAACCGGTTTCTAAACCAAACCGGCAACCAAATTATGCAACCGATTAATAACCGGTCAAACTGGTTAGTAACCGAACCGGTTACAAAAAACCGGTTTTAAAAATAACCGGTTTCGGTTTTTTTTTCGGTTTCAGTTGCGTAATCAGTTTTTTTGTACACCTCTAGGCGCAGCAGCTGCAGCAGCAGTTGTTTTCTTCTTCTTCTTCTTCGAATCAGGGCCTACGCCCAAGTTTAGCAAATCACCTACATAATCAATCATATTGAGCAAGGGTTGCGCCATTAATTATATTGCAATAT
This sequence comes from Scalesia atractyloides, assembly GCA_947069175.1. NCBI lineage: Eukaryota > Viridiplantae > Streptophyta > Magnoliopsida > Asterales > Asteraceae > Scalesia > Scalesia atractyloides. The sequence continues at coordinate 53,753,313 of CAMTDV010000019.1, forward strand.
TATGTAGAAAATATGTTCAAGAGTAATATTGCAATATCAACTTACGCTTTGTAAGAATTTAATTACCAGTCTTCGAAGATGGTTGCGCCTCCAGATCCTCTTTCTTGGGTAGCTCAAAGTTCCCCAAGATTTGTGAGAACCAAGTTTCCTCACCCTCAGCAATAGGCACGACGGCCATTTTCCCTTTCTCTCTCTTGAAAGAGACCAAGTAGAGCGGCGCAGCTACATAACAAACATTTTTGCATCAGTACATATCTATTAACAGATATTACTAGGAAGTTAAAGGGTTACGTACCAGTTCCATCTTCAGTATACACCAGTTTTTCCCGGCGTTCTTTCTTCCAAAAAATACTCATCCCGGCAGCGATGAGGGCCCTCTCCGGCAAAACAATGTTGGGAGCATCTTTAGTATCTTGATACCATACCTCGTCGGCAGGTATGGGAAGGGTCTCCAGCTCGATCTCATCACCGGCTCGGAATGTCATCTTCATCGGGATCACCGCCGCCTTTATGAAGAAGAACTTCTGCTTCCAGTCGTGGTAAGATTTGGGCGGCACCAACAGCAATCGTTTGGCTTACAGGCGTTGTTGGAACGAATAAAAACCCAACGAATAGTGCAACTGGTTGAAGACTCTAAACTTCTCAACCGTCGGTATGATCTGCATCGACCGGCAAACAAACTCAAAATGTCGGATCCTAACCATTCCCATCGGGCTCAACTGAGAAATACGAAGCCTGTAAAAACCAAGGATTTCCAGCAGGAAATGGGTCACCGGAAGCCTGAAGTTCCCTTCGGCAAAGTAATCATAAAATAACGTGATGTAGCCGGCCGGCACATCAGCCGCCGTGGCATTCGCCACCGGAAAAAAACGCTTTCCAGGACGGAGCAAAAAGAAAGTTGGTAGCAAGATTATCGAAATCTTTCTTCGACCACTAACGGTGGCAAACTTGACGTCGATGGCATCTCAGCAGAACTTGCACCGGTGGCCATAACTCAAACTTTGAAGAATACTTAGAAAACTTTGAAGGTCGCCGGAATATATGAACACAATTTTCTCTCAAGATTTAATTTGGTGAGGAAGCAAATCGATCGTTGATCCATTTATATACTAATCGCAATTAATGCATGATTTGACTGCAGCGACTTTTGCGACAATCACGTATCCCCAAGTAACCGCAGGGGCGAGTGGGGAACAGTAACCGCCCCACGCGCGCGAGTATCGTTGAAATAGCATTAAATACCATAAGACATGTACTGTTAACAGCCTGTCAACAGTACCACCACGTCTCAAGAACGTGTGTCGTCACCAACTACACCATCCGGATAAGTGACACGTGTCTAAGTATATTTGAAATTCAAATACTTTTTCAAAATTCACTTACGACACACCACCAAGATGCATAAAGCAACAAAAAGCTAGTCCTTACCTAGCACAACACATTTATCTTAAGTCCAGTGCTCCACCTACTTTTTATTCTTACATAGGAGCAACACTGGACTAGGGGGACTTGAAGGGGTATGGTCCCAAAAACCTTGCGCCAATCAAGGAAACCATACCCATTAATAACTTCTAAAGAAAACTGCGCGCATACTTCTTTGCCAAAATAAGATTTATTAGAACTCTGCGCCAAATATCCAAGAGTGGAAAGGATCATATAACGACCTTGCGCGGGCTCGCGCAAGGTTCAAAGTTAACCTTGAACATTCTCGTTTGATAATGCTTCATTTAACTACCTTGCGCGGGCTCGCGCAAGGTTCAAAGTTAACCTTGAACATTCTCGTTTGATAATGCTTCATTTAACTACCTTGCGCGGTCTCACGCAAGGTTCAAAGTTAACCTTGAACATTCTCGTTGGATAATGCTTCATGCACAAACCTTGCGCAAAAGTTTATATCAAAGCAAGTATCCACCAAACGTTGCGCTAAGCAGCAAGGAGAAGAAGGAAGATCAGTTAACTAACTTGCGCTTCTCGCGCAAGGAAACAGTAAATCCTGAGAAACTTTCCCTTAGCAAAATCCTTGACTTGCTGCAGAAGCAAAGGGAATCTTTTCTGTTGTAACAGAATGTACACGTGGCAAATAATAGATGGGTAACAACTGTGAAACCTTCTAGAAGCCATTAACACCCAATCGTGCAAGCATCTTTTCGGTTATAACCACGGCCGAGGAAGATCACGGTGATGGCATGCTCACATTTATAAGATGTAGTGATCTCATGCTGACACGTGGCACCTCCCTAACCGCTGATGAGCTCACGATCCGTGTGCACTAACGGATTACCAACAAACATTAACGGAATAGCAAAAGATTCCGTTAAAGTCAACAATCTCTCCTTTTGGCGCCAAACACCGGCTATAAATAAGTAACTTGGAGTTCAAGGAAAGGTATTCACTCTCAACTACTCTCTCTCTTACAATACTTACTTCCGACTACCTGTACTTATTCTCACGCCGGAGGGTGGTCACGGAGAGAACCCCCTTCTCCCCGTGGCGAGCTAACGGTGTTCTGTTTTGCAGGATCAGCCGAGTACTGTTCTATTCATCATCCAACGTGAAACTAAACGAAGGGTCATCCCTTTTATGCAGAGCCCATTCCATAGATCTACTTAGATTTCGGTCTAGTTGATCTAGGGTTTCTTCAACTCTTTTTGTCTTTTTTCAAAGTTTTTCAATGTTTTTGTATTTTTCAAAATTTTCTCCACCGAAATTTGTGCATAAATAAAAACTACCTAAGAATAGAAAACTTTATGTACAAATTTGCCTACAAAAACATGCTCAGTCAGGATATCGGATCATTTTCAGAAAATTCACAAGCACCTGAAATTTCGAACTGCTGACAGGTTTTGTGAACAATCGGCCGCATTTGCATCGGTGCCGATTTGCTCCAGTTTGATAAGGCCTCTGTCAAAACAGTCTCGAATAAAATGAACTTTTATATCAATGTGCTTGGTTTTTGAGTGAAAGATAGGATTTCGAACAATTTGAATTGTGGCATCATTATCACAATAAATCTTAGTGTTAAGATAAGTCAAACCGTAATCTTGCAATTGATGTTGCATCCAAACCACTTGAGAGCAAGATGCAGAGGCCACAACATATTCAGCCTCAGCTGTAGATATTGCCACCGTTTGTTGCTTCTTGCATTGCCAAGAAATGAGCATGTCACCCAAAAATTGACAAACAGCAGATGTGGATTCTTGTCATGATTAGTGCCTCCAAAATTGCTATCAGAAAACGCAAACAGGTCAAAATTAGAATCTTTTGGATACCACAAGCCAAACCAAGGTCTGCCTTTAAGATATCAAAAGATCCTTTTAACAGCAGTAAGATGAGAAAGTTTAGGATTAGCCTGATATCTCGCGCAGTTGCAGACAACAAACATGATGTCTGGACGACTCGCAGTTAGATACATTAAAGAGCCGATCATAGACCGATAACGACGTTGATCAACAGGGGCTCCTTCAGCATCTTCAGTCAGCAACGGTCTTTCTGCCATAGGTGTTTCAATCGATTTTACGTCCGTGAATTGGAATTTTGCTAGCACATCATCCACATATTTCCCTTGATGAATGAGGATGCCTCGAGAATCCTATCGAACTTGGAGACCCAAGAACATAGTCATTTCCCCGAGAGCACTCATCTCGAACTTTTTCTTCATCACTCCCTCAAACTAACACCTCACTTGTCGATCAGAATATAATGTCGTCAACATAAATTTAAACCAAGATCTGATCTTTGCCCGTTCTCTTGATAAACAGCTTCTGATCAATTGTGCCTCGAGTGTACCCATGAGCCAGAAGATGCTCAGTCAGGGTCGCATACCAAGCTCTTGGAGCTTGGTGCAATCCATAGAAAGCCTTGTCAAGCTTGTAAGCATAATCTGGATAGTCCGGATGAACAAATCCCGGTGGTTGCTCAACAAAAATCTCTTCCATCACATCTCCATATAGAAATGCAGTCTTGATGTCCATCTGATAAACAGTGAACCCCATATATGATGCATAAGCCAAGAAGATCCGGATAGCTTCAAGTCGGGAAACAGGGGCATAAACTTCATCATAATCTAGACCCTCTATCTGTTTAAATCCCTGAACCACCAATCTTGCTTTGTTTAGAATGATAACTCCAGCAGAATCTTGCTTATTTCTGAATACCCATCGAGTTCCCAGTTTGCGTTTTCTTTTAGTAACTCAACAAGTTTCCATACTCCGAGCTTTCAAACTGGTTCAGCTCTTCATGCATAGCATCTACCCATCCTAGTTCCTGCAAAGCTACATCAATGTTTTTAGGTTTTATTTGGGAAATGTAGCAAGAGTATAAGAAAGTATTAATGGTTCCAGATTGGCTCCTGGTTTGAACTCCTGCATTGACAGGACCAATCACATTTGTTATGGGATGATCACATTGAACACTTGTAGGAATAGCAATGTCAGGTACGGTCGCGTCTGCAGTTGAATTGGTGTTGCTCGACTCCCTCTCATTAGATGCTGTAGTGTTGTGAACCACAAAAGTAGTAATCATACAGTCTTCAGGAATGGAATCTTCAAACAGTCCAGATCCTGAACCATTAGAAGTAACACTACCTGATGGAGCACCTTCAGGGGATTGATGGGACAAATGGTGAATCATAGGTTGCTCAGTAAAGATCATTCCAGGTGGATCTATGGTGTGATTCTTTGAGCTCCCTTCATCCTATTCATCTTCTTCAGTATCACCAAAAGAAATTGGCTATTTGGAGTGGAAACACCTGCATCTGTGGAAACACTAGATAGAATGTTAAAAGATTTAAACAAAACAGCATAATCATATAGCCAGTCTGGACCAACTTTAACATCAGAGCATTCTCTACAAGCCATTCGATGTTGCACGACTCGACGACTTTCTTAGTTACTGTATTGTATACTCTATAGGATGACCGTTTAGCATATCCAGTAAAGAAACATTTGTCTCCCTTGACCTCAAACTTCCCACTAGAGTCCATGAGTAGTAACACACATGGACAACCAAAGACACGGAAGTGTGATATCGAGGGTTTACGTCCTTCCAGAATCTCATAAGGAGTTTTCTTATAACGTTTATTTACTAAATCCTGATTCTGGACATAACAAGCCGTGCTGACAGATTCAGCCCAAAAGAAACTAGGAAGCTTCGAGTCGGCCAGCATGGTTCGAGCTGCCTCGATAAGAGTACGATTTCTTCTCTCAGTTACTCCATTTTGTTGTGGAGTTCGAGGTGCACTGTACTGTCGATCGATTCCCTTTTCAGCACAGAATGTATCTAAGGTGATATTCTTGAACTCTTTCCCATTGTCCGAACGAATAGCCTTCACTTTTGTACTTGCTTGATTTTCAACCAAAGTGATGAACTGCTTGACTAAGCCTGCCGTCTCGTTCTTGTGGCTTAGAAAATAAACCCAGGTGTAACGTGATTAGTCATCAACTATTACGAGACAGTACGACTTCTTGCCAATACTGAGCACATTCACTGGACCAAAAAGATCCATGTGAAGTAACTCAAGTACAACTCTAGTCGAGGATGCAGGCTTGGATTTGTTAGGCTGTCGATGTGCTTTTCCTTTTGCACAAGAAACACATTTCTCTACCAACATGAAGTCTTTAATTGGCAGATCGCGGACCAGTTGACCTTTTGCTAAATGATTCAAATTCTTCATATTCACATGCCTGAGGCGACGGTGCCACAATTGACCATCATGCTCTGAAATCTTTGAGAAAATACAAGTAACTTCTTCATAAGGTTTCTTGTTCATGTCGATACACATTTCCTCTCCGCTCGGCAGTCATCAAGAACCAGTCTTCAGGTATTACAATTCCTGGGTTCAGCACATAACATCCCTTCTTTGTGAAATGGACTGAATTTCCTCTATCACAAATCTGCAAAATGCTCAACAGATTGTGTTTCAGTTCAGGGACCCAGTTGGGCTATATAACCAGCAGCGTGGGACTGAAGTCTGGGCACCAGTTCGATCGAACTTCGACGAACACTCACACTCGTATCTCCGTTCCTCTGCACAACACCCCCCCCCCCAAACCTGCGAAGCGCTGCCCACTGTAAGTATCTTAACCCCCGATCACTAATTCGTTACCCTACCCAATTGATTTAGGACCCAACAACGCATGTCAAGGCTCAGCCTGACTAAGATTTGTTGGGGTTCTGTCTCGTGTTGTATGGGCACCCTACCTGATTGATTTAGGACCCACCAACGCATGTCAAGGCTCTGCCTGACTAAGATTCATTGGGGTTCTGTCTCGTGGCTAAAGTGACTTGGGTTATTTTACTAAAACGTGTGCATTGCATGTTTTAATAGAGCCTCAAGAAAATAATCAGGAACTTGTCACCAGAAAGCCTGTAGGAATACCTAAGTTTTCAATGTGAGTCATTCTCCTTTTATCAAATGCTTTGCAAACCCTAAATTTTTTTAGTTATATTACAGTGATTAAGTTTTTGTATTCTTACTGGGAAACTACCGTAAGTATGTGGGGTTTTGTATACAATACTTAATAAGCTTCATTATTGGACAATGAGTTAGCCAATAAGTGATATGACCACAGTCACAGGAACTGCCATCGAGTGACAAATACTATTTAAAATAGTTTCTTTGCTTGGACAATGTGTTAGCCAATAGTAGTTTGGTAAGATAAACAAATGTAAAAACTCTTAATGCTGTAAATATAAGAATGTGTCATTTTGTACAAATTGAATGAACTCACCAGTAATTCCTGCTGACAAAAATATTTTTAAACATGTTTCAGGTGATTTCAGTAGATCGGGTTAAGAGTTGGGATACAACACCAAAAGGCTTAAAGGAGTGGCTTATTTTATCAATTAAATTAAGAAATGTTGTTTGATGAATTCGGGTTTATCCCTTATTAAAAGCTACCTTTATAAAACATGGGTTTTATTCCCACCTGTTCAATAAATAAAATTCCGGTGTTTCTAAACTCTGATATTTTTTTCCTAACTACGGTCCTGATGAAATTTCGCTGCAATGTTTTCAAAATAATCACCGGTACCACCTGACTACCTCACGGCTCCCGTTCCCAGGGTGGGGTCGGGGGCTGTGACAGAAAGTGGTATCAGAGCCACTGGTTTAAGCAACTAAGTTTGTGATAATACCGAAAGCTTAAACAAAAGAGTTAGGAAATCGATATTAACCGGTAGCACCAAGATAGTATTTAAACTTTAACTTAAGAAAGAATGCACTTTTAAAATCATGGGTTGAGAAAATTATTTTTTCGGGAAATACAATTACCTCTCCGGCAAGATTGGGTATGGTGTGATAGACTCTCCACTTGTCCGGGTAAGATAGGGTAGCCTCTCCGGCAAGACCGGGTAAGATGGGGTATATGTTATGTTAAAAGTTAAAAATTCCCTAAATAATACCATGACCTGATGTCTGACCTGTTTTTGGAAATATGAACTTGTTAATACATAAACCTTCTGAATGGTATGTATATTACAGTATATGAAACATATGATCGTATGGATATTTATATCTATAAGGAAATCCAAAATCCATTTAGGTGCTATTTTAAACGTAAACCATAAAGTTAAGAGGTTAATACAAAATAACCTATGTGTTATTTATGTAAATATAAATTTAAGTATATATGATTGTTTTGTTTTAATTGTTCTATGATATTCAAAGTCGAATGAAGTATCACATAATCAAGAAGTTCATGCGAATAATGAAAATCCCTTAAACAAAGAGGCTATAGAAAACATAATCGCCCAGGGCATAGCTAATGCCATTCCGTTAATTATTGAGGCTGTTAAAAACCCCATAGAACCTACCAAAGCTGTGAGTAGGAAGCGTACTCATAGTAACAACTTTAGCAACAGCTTTTAAATGGAAATAATGATGATACTATCAAAACCCCATTACCTAAAAAGATGAAAACAATGACTGCTGGATGTGCCTATAAAGAATTTCAAGCTGTAAGCCAACTGAGTTTGCCGACAGTGAAGGAGCCACAGCTGCATTACGATGGTTGGAAAAGACGGAAGTTGTTCTTAAGATCAAAAAATGTGCCAAAGAAGACAAAGTCATGTATGCTTCCAATCTCTTTAAAGATGAAGTCTTAGAATGGTGGAATACTATTCTTCCGGCAAAAGAAGTGACATGGCCTATTCCATGAACTTGGGAGAATTCAAGGAAATGGCTGAAAGAAAAATTTGTCCTCCTTATGAGAAGGAACAAATGGCAAAAAGTTCCTAAATCATAGAATGGTCGATGTGAAGTGTCGTGAATATACGACAACGTCATTTGAATATGCTAGAATGGTACCAACTCTAGCTTCGCCAGAACCTGTACTAATTTCTCGTTATATTTGGGGACTGATTAGTGAAATTCACGATATCATCAAGGCAACTAGACCTCAGACTATCGAGGAAACAGTCGAACTAGCCAATACATTAACAGACGGACTAATCCGCACAAGAGAAGAAAACACGAAGAAGAAGTTAGCCCAGAAAATTATCCAAGAATTTGGCGCCGATGAGTCCTATAAGAATAAAGGAACTGAACCGTCATTTGATAAACGTATCTGCAAATACTGTAATAAAAAGCATTCATGGAAATGCTACTTTAAGAGGAAACCCTACTGTAACCTCTGCAAAACACCTAGCCATAAGGAAGAACAATGCAAGAGGAAAAACCCAGTCTGTTTTAACTGTGGAGAAACAGGCGATATCCGCCCATATTGCCAAAACTAACGAAGGCACCCGACAACAAGGCAAAAACAACAGACGGAGTTAAGAAGAACGCAGAGCATTCGTACTTACTACGCAGGAAGCAGAAATGATTCCAGACGTGATCGCTAATATGTAATATCTCAGTTAAAGTATCACTTTACCCTAGTACAAATTGAAGTTAATAAATAATGTTTTCTGTTAACATCTTCATCTGTTCAGAACCATAACAGACTTGTTTGGTGTTCACCTTCTTTGAATGATTAATTTTCATGACACCTTGTGGTGGCGTTTTTCATTAACTTGAAGCTTGAGCTAATCCCGTTTGCACACCCGATGTGCGGGTTTATTTATTCTTAAAACTCGTCTTATTGATTCAATGTTATAAAACAATCTTAATACAATTATGTGTTAAGATAAGAGTACACAACTTCATGTTATTTTTCGGTGTACCTCTATCGGTTCTTTCATCATTTATCGAAAGTTCTATGATATTCTCTTATTCTTTCATCATCAATTTAAAATCCTATAGATTTATTTATGAATATTCGAATTTACTTCACTAAAACCTTTAATTGATTACGAACACGTTGAACTTGTTCGGTCACCGTCATTATTAAACTATTTCGATCATTACGGCACCTTGTGGCGTCGGTATAAATTTGTAGCCTGAGCTAGTCATGATCCTACCAGACTTCGCATGCTTTTTGTTTGACTCATTTTTGAAAATAGTCTTAATACAACTATGTATTAAGATAATAATACACCAAATTCTGTTGTGTTTCAAGTGTTCCCTGTCATTTAAATAATGTCAAACATTAATTTTCCTTCATGACATGATTGGATAGTTGACACATCATCTTCGTGCTTCTATTTCACTAGAGCTTGTTGATTCTAAGTCTTCCTAAATTGACACCCAAGGTATTGATTAACGCATAACATCACCCGGAAATGAAATCATGACCTAAATCTCAAGGACGAGATTTAAAACAAGGTGGGGAGGGTGTAACAACCCTCTAAAATATTCCCAGCGACAACCTGTAATCGAAACCAGAAATGCGCGCGATGAAACCGGGATACTCGATCAGAAAATTTAGCGACGGTTAACGCACCAGAGTACACTTTAGATTCACAATTAAAAACAGAACCAAGTGAGATCAAGACCCGAGCATACACGACAAAAACCGACACGAAAATCGAGAAAAACACGCGATTAGACTGAAAAGGCGGCCAGGGACACGTTCACGCCCATGCGCCACGTGTCAGACCTACGTGGACACGTGGCAGACCTATGCCAGGTTGACCGCTTCCGCGCCACGTGCCAGAAACCATGTCGTCCCGCGGAAGCGCGGGAGATTCCCAGTTGGGCTATATAACCAGCAGCGTGGGACTGAAGTCTGGGCACCAGTTCTATCGAATTTCGACGACACTCTCTCTCGTATCTCCGTTACTCTGCATAACACCCCCTAAACCCCAAAAACTGCGAAGCGCTGCCGCTATAAGTATCTTAACACCCGATCACTAATTCGTTACCCCACCCGATTGATTTAGGACCCACCAACGCATGTCAAGGCTCTGCCTGACCAAGATTCATTGGGGTTCTGTCTCGTGTTGTATAGGCACCCTACCCGATTATTTAGGACCCACCAACGCATGTTAAGGCTCTGCCTGACTAAGATTCGTTGGGGTTCTGTCTCGTGGCTAAAGTGACTTGGGTTATTTTACTAAAACGTGTGCATTGTATGTTTTAATAGAGCCTCAAGAAAATAATCAGGAACTTGTCACCAGAAAACCTGTAGGAATACCTAAGTTTTCAATGTGAGTCATTCTCCTTTTCTCAAATGCTTTGAAAACCCTAAATGTTTTTCAGCTATATTACAGTGATTAAGTTTTTGTATTCTTACTGGGAAACTACCGTAAGTATGTGGGGTTTTGTATACAATACTTGATAATCTTCACTATTGGACAATGGGTTAGCCAATAAGTGATATGACCACAGTCACAGGAACTGCCACAGTGACAAATACTATTTAAAATAGTTTCTTTGCTATTGGACAATGTGTTAGCCAATAGTAGTTTGGTAAGATAAACAAATGTAAACTCTTAATGCTGTAAATATAAGAATGTGTCATTTTGTACAAATTGAATGAACTCACCAGTATTTCCTGCTGACAAAATATTTTTAAACATGTTTCAGGTGATTTCAGTAGATCGGATTAAGAGTTGGGATACAACACCAAAAGGCTTAAAGGAGTGGTTTATTTTATCAATTAAATTAAGAAATTTTGTTTTATGAATTCGGATTTACCCCTTATTAAAAGCTACCTTTATAAAACATGGGTTTTATTCCCGCCTTTTTAATAAATAAAATTCCGGTGTTTATAAACTCTGTTATTTTTTTTCCTACCTACGGTCCTGATGAAATTTCCTCTGCAATATTTTCAAAATAATCACCGATACCACCTGACTGCCTCACGGCTCCCGCTCCCAGGGTCGGGTCGGGTCGGGTCGGGGGCTGTGAGAATTAAGGGGTATCCCCCGCGTGGCGCCTGGGATGCCTGATAAGGAATCCTTCGTTTTTCGCGCTGGGTCTCGTCGTGCATGTCCGGGGTTTTGATCGGGGTTTTTTCTAGGATAATTTGGGAGCTGTTACATCCTCCCCACCTTATTTAAAATCTCGTCTCTGAGATCTAATGAAACAGGTATGGGTATTTTCAACGTATAAGTGGCACTTACACCCTTTTTCGTGTTGTTTGATTAGTTGTTAATTGTAAACATCAGTTCTTACTGTTTGTTATTGTTTATTATTTTAGCAAATGGCTTTATCATTATGGCAATTTGTAGGTTTCATATTATTTGTTAATTATTTGAATGATCACGTTTTAATAAAAAAACTATTGTTTGTTTATTATGACGTTTTAATAAGAAACAACTAGATGTAATAATCTAAAACAAATACATTAGTCAACATGAAAATTACAAAAAGAAAGAAATTCATGGCTTTAAAGTTAATCTTCATACTCTGCCATCCTTTGTTTCATTCTACTGAATCATGTTTCATACAATTCATTAACTTTTGCTGCCCTAATTGCAATAATTTTTTTTAAAGATTTGACCACCTTTTTTGTTTATATATATATATATATATATATAGTGTAATTATATGGAGAAAACCCTTGTAATTGAGAAAACTTAGGAAACTCAAAGCTCCCGATATTTTTTTATTTTGAAAAAAATCACACATGTAATATACATGTTTTTAAGGGTTTTGAGCAAAAAAAAATCAAAAAAGCGCCGAGTGAATACTTTTTTAAAAAATAAACAAGTTTTCAGCAACGCGACTGTAACATATGTTACACATGAATTTAACATATGTTACACAAAAACTTGTTTATTTTTTTAAATATGGTCAGCGCTTTTTTGATTTTTTTTACTCAAAACTCTTAAAAACATGTATATTACATGTATAATTTTTTTCAAAATAAAAAAATGTCAGGAGCTTAGAGTTTTCTAGGTTTTCTCACCACAAATGAGTTTTCTATATATCCTTTTCATATATATATATATAAGTGAATTATACACAGAAATTTCACTCTAGTTCAAGAAACCCAAAAAAGCTATTTATGTGGTTAAGAAGTAGCCACGTGTTTTTTTGTAAAAGATCGGCTGAGGGGCAGATTTGGAATTTTGCACTAGACAAGGACAGTAAGTATAACAAGTTGAAAATGTATGATGTAATGTCATTTTATGAAAGAAATCAATGTACAATTGGTTTTAAGTAAAATGATGATAAGGATTACTTCTAGAGATCTCATTCCATTTAATGCATATGCAAGACGTTACTTATATTATTTTACACTTTGATTACTGCTACACTCTTTTTGTACAACTAACAATTAAAAAGTTGACAACTCAACAATTTGCTTTTGTACTACACACTTTTAGATACCCGTTTTCTTATCTAATAGTTATTTCCTAACAACATTTGTCCTATATCAACCCTAGTTAAAAGCATCCTATAGTTGAACGCATACAATCCCCCATGCTTGTAAGTAGTTTTATATTTTTATTGGTTTGATTGTTTTTTTGTTTTATAAAGAGACTTAGGTGCTGTTTGTTTTTTCAAAGATAAAACGTCTGCAGTCTGTGACCACATCTACAGATATCTGTAACATAAGAGGTGGACCAAACCTCTGCAATATGTAAAATAAGACTGTTTGTTTTTAACTTCTGCAAACTGCTGAATTAAACTAAAATATAATAGTTATACAAGTGCTAAATCATCAAAAAATTAACATCAAATAATCACAAGAATTAACATCAAACAATCTGAAAATTATCATCAAACAATCTGAACAATTATTCAAGTAAAATATATAATACATTTTCACTTTAATAATATGGTCAAAAACTGAACAATACCATTTCACCTCAAAAGTCAAAATCAAAAAGCACCCACAAATAAAATACGTACAACACCATGTTCTTCAAAAACCTTCTGGAGGTCATCATTAGTTGTCGTCCGATGGATGTTACCGACATACAATCTTCTAGCAGCTTCCGACGTGGGCTAAACCGTCACCACCGCCGCTGGAGCTTCCTCTGCAACACAAAACAGGCGGCGTTGCTGTTGAAGGAGGGAGGAGTGGTCGCGCCGGCGGTTGGAGGGAGGAGGAGCGACGCCAGCGGTGAAGTAAGGAGAAGGAGGAGAGGCGATGAGTAGGGAGGAGGAGTTCGGCACCGGCGATGAGGAGGGAGGAGAGAGGTGGCGGCTGGGGTGGAGGAGAATGTGTGCTAGGGTTTGTGTGTGTGTTTTTTTTGTTCAGGATGAAATGAAACACAAGAAGAGGTGAAGAGAGGAAACCCCAAGACTGCACCCTGCACCAAAAAGGACGTGCTTTTTTAACGATTGGTCTTCGAGAAAACAAACAGACTGCAAACCCAAACGTATGCGCGTGATCTGCGCCGCACCGACAAAAGAGGCGAGAAAGCTCTTCTTTAGAAAAACAAATAGCACGTTACTCTTCACTAAAAACACATTATATTATGTCTCAAGTCCTAGATGATGTTACATGACTAATTATTTAAAAAAAATATACAATTGTTTTTTATTCAAGAGATTGTTTTCTTTTGACTAGACACATTGTATATTACGATAGTTTAGTTTTTTTTATCATTTCCTCTTTTTCGATAATGGTACGATAAGACATAAATTAAAATACTACTTAACAATCCCTTAAAGTTCTTGGTACACAATTTATCCATTTTTGTGAGTACACAATATAGAGATTTTGGATATAATAGTTTTGCATTTAAAAAAAAATATTGGAAAAAATCATGTAGTCACTTTTTACGTTGGGAAAACATAGTTTATGTTATTGTTTACTTTTCTATGTGGTCACATCATACAAAATTATATCTTTTCTCATGTTACACAAAATTCCCACACCACTTACCACTTACTTAGAAGTGTTACATTACATAACCATACAATGTCAAGGTATATTTTGTACCATTTTAAAAAGTTACGTTTTTTACTTACTATAATTTTTTGATAATGTTATAATAATTTTATAGTATGATACATGTTCATTAAGGTTTCATGTAACATCTTTTTTTTATAGAAAAAAGTGTTAACAAAACATATTAGGTTTCATGTAACATATACAACCTCTAAATTTATCTTCTCTTCATAATTTAATACTTCTGCCATGCATCAACCATAACCTTATACGCTCTCGCCTCCTTCCCTGAACATGCTAGTGATTTGGTCACCTCGATGTGGGACTTGCTTTTGAAGATAACATCACTGCACATTAGTGATTTTAAGCACCTAAGCCTTTTTCACATAAGCGTTTTTTGTACACCTTTATATCATAAAAAAAACATGTTTGTGTTGAATTTTAATAACAACTAAACAATCCAAAAAATTGTTACTTAAAATTTTTGTATATACAAATTTCATCTTTACACAAACTTTTTTGTAACACCAACTTACAAAATTTTTTATATATTTTTTTAGCTAAACTTAAACGTAAAGTTTTTTAGCACCTGAGTCCTGTCACATAAGCCTTTTTTGTAACATTTTTGAATCATAAAAAACATGTGCTAAACTTTAATAACAACCATACAATACAAAGAAACCCATTTTTTAGCAGTATAATAACATCCCCTTTTTAAATCATCAAAACGAAACCCTCAATTAATGCTAAACAAAAGCCATAAAATTTTCACAAAAACACTCATTTTTACCCAAATCGAACATTTTTTTCATGGTTTTCAAAGAAACAAACACATAAAGAAACGACACTACGAAAATCGAACCTTTTTTCATGGGTTTTCAAGAAACAAACGCATAAACAAAAAACACTAACAGTGTAACAAGTTCATGAGTATATTCGTAAATGGAAGAAACACTTACATTTTAGTGTAACAAGCCAATTAAGTGGAAGAACTAGAAGATTTTCTTCGCTTATATATTTTATTATTACGATAGATTTCTCCAGAAAATTGGTGTTCTTTGATAGGATGTTAGAGATATGGGTCTTTTGGTTTTTAGAGAGAGAAAGAGAGAGTATAGTGTTTTGGAAGACAATGACAATATGATATATGGGAATATAGTGAGAATGTGATCTTTTAAGATCTTGTTGACTTTATTAGAGTATAGGGTGGGGATAACAGGGACAGTCACCATAATTACACATTTTTCAAAAGAATCAAATTTTGTCTTCGATGCGCAAAATACCCTTGCATGTACTTGTTGTTATTATTTGAACAAAAGTGAAATTACTTTTTCTGCAAATATATCACATCCATTCATCTTGTTTAATCAAATAAAAATTTTATTTTGATTAAGTCGGATGAGAATAAATCTTAACCATTCATTTTCAAATCAATAGTTAAGAAGAAAATGTAGAAAAATAGGAGTGTAATTGTATCTTAGGAAAATTTATTTATTGACTTTCTCTCTCCATATACAAATCATATGCATATTCCACCCCCTTTTAAACGTTCATGACTTTTTAATACGACATTATTTTTTCATAAAAATTTCACCATAAAATCGAGCGCCCTTTTATCTTTAATTTAAGTACCATATTGCTATATAAAATACAACAACTAAAAAACCCACAAAAATGTGTTGTATTTCGATGTTGTATAACATCTTTTTATGATGAATTTTTATACTACATTTTTGTGCTATATTTTGTGTTGAAGTTTTTGTCATAATTTTTCTTTTTGATTATTTTGTGCTGGATTTTTTGTACTAGATTTTTTTTGTGCTATATTTTTTTGTGAGAAAAATGCCCGGATAGTCCCTTTTTTTGCTCCATTTTCACCTTTAGCCCTAACTTTCTAAAATTACACATGTAGTCCTCAACTTTTGCAATTTCGTTCCCGGATAGTCCCTGGCGTGGATGGGGGTTAGTTTTTGGTGTTAACAGGGTGTGAAATGACCTAAATAACCTTACTATTAAAAAAATATGTGATTATTTATCTATTTATAATTATCTAATATCAAAAGAAACTTGACGCATCTTTTACCCACTCTACCCCCTTTTTTAAGAGGGTGTGAAATGACCTAAATACCCTTATAATATCAAACACTGAAACACCACCACCACCCTCCACCTCCAGTCACCGGCGTCTCCAACAACACTCTATCGAACCACCAGAAAACCCGATCCTAAACAATCACCAAATATCAACGACCAACCTCCACTGGGAGACCTGATCATAAACAATCAACCAACCACCTCCACCATGTTGAACCACCAACCAACCACTTCCGATCGACCAGAATCACACGCTATTGCTTTATAATTCTTCAATATGTGTCTTGGTTGATACGTAGTCATTTGAGACCGGCATGGATCGCGTGACATAGCATAATTGAAAATGCGGTGTTCTAGGTTGAACTATCTTGGTTTGGGCTTGGACCTTTGTAACTAATTTGAAGATAAATGTAGCTTTTGCAGGTTTTTTATTTTATCAAAGTTCTAGGTGTACACACAAGGTTGAGGTTAAGAAGGGGCTATGGTTAATGGCATTTGAAAAGGGCCTGAAGATGTGAGGATTGAACAGGCTGAAGATGGAATTTGGGAAGGGTCTGAAGATGGAATTTGAGAAGGGGCTGATTATTTTTTGGGTGATTGAAGTGTGCAGCGGGTGTGGTGGTGGCGTCTGGAAAAATAATTCGTCGGATCGGTGGAGAGGTGTGGTGGTAGCCGGAAGTGTGCAACGAGTGTGGTTTAGGGTTAGGTTAACAAATAAGAAAACATGGTGAAGATGAGGGTGATGAAGTGGGCCCCACTTAATTATTAGTATGTATAAGTTATTGCTTTTTTAATAGTAAGGGTATTTAGGTATTTCACACCCAGACTTAACATAAAAAAACTAACCCCATCCATGCTAGGGACTATTTGGGAACGAAATTGCAAAAGTTAGGAACTATAGGTATAATTTTAGAAAGTTAGGGACTAAAGGTGAAAATGGAGCCAACCACAAGGACTATCCAACATTTTTCTCTTTTTTTGCTATATTTTTTTATGCTATATTTTTTGTACTATATTTTTGGTGTTAAATTTTATGTGCTATATTTTTTTATTGTACTTTTTAGAAAACAAAGGGGTGACACATATCATTTTCACACTCCTATCTATAATGACCAAAATGTTTTAGTACTAAAATGTCTTCCCTTCCTACTTATAAGGAGTGCCACATGTCATCATCACAATCGTTTTTAGGTACTTAGGCAAATCCTTCTTAGGTTACTTATAAGTTGAAAATATATTAGGAGTCACAAAATAAAAAAAATATACTTTTCCACATTACATCTATACTATATTATAATAATGCATGAGAGTGGTGCGTTTTAAAATACTCAAAAATAATAATTTTCTCTCTCTTAATTTATAAATACATCCTTAAATGAGGTAAATTGGTTTTTTAAATAGTAATTATATTTTAGCCCTCTATTTTATTACACTTAAATCCCTGAGTTTTAACATAATTTATTGGTAATTAGTTACACTTTTCCCTCTACAACAAACTTATAATTCTTTACGTATTCTTTATATCTTATAAACTATGAAGGTTTAAAAAATCCAAAAGTACTGTGACGACCTACTCATCTTTGTCGATGCTTCGATAGTTGTCTTGGTCAATATTGATATGTGGATTGACATGTACAAGTAGATGATGCCTTAGTGTACAAGTCATTAAAACCGAAGGTACTTCGTCGTTATCCAGAATGTTTAATAGCTACAGAATGTCAATTGGTTAAACACCGTTAATTTAATCCTCTCATATGGATTGCACTTCGATTCCCCATCTTTAATAAAATTATAGATAATTAGTTAGTAGTTACACTTTATCCCCTTATAAAAACCCCCTGATTTTTAAACAATCATAACTTTTTGGATATGTCAAATATATATATATATATAATATTATATATATAATCCATATAAAATAGTATCATATTTCTTTAATTTGAGTATATATGTTTTTAATTAGTTTTTTTATATATAAAAAATTAATATGCTATGTGATTAACAGTGTTTAAGGGTAAGTACTAACTGAATCATTAACCGAAAACCGAAATCAACAAAAAATTGAGTTAAGTAAAAGCGGATTAACCGTGAAAAGAAAAGGAATCAGATCAGATCTGTGGTTAGGGTTTCCGCATAAAAAGGTTAATCCTCCGATGTTCGCCGTATCAAAGTAGATCTCCGATGAACTCTGCAAAATAGAACATCGTTAGACTCGCCACAGGGAGAATGGGGGTTCTCTCCGTGACCACCCTCTTGCGTGAGAATAAGTACAGGTTATCGAAATCGTTTAAGTGAAGTAAGAGAGAGTAAGTGAGAGTGAATGAGATTACTTGTACCTGAAGTCTCTTATTTATAGCCGGATTTTGGGCGCCAAAATGTGGATGGAGAGTTAACAGAATCTTTATCATACCGTTAGTTTGTTAAGTTACCATCCAAGCACACGGATCAAGGTATTGATCGACGCCTAGGGAGTTGCCACGTGGTATGTGCCATCATCTGGATCTACTCATGAGAAATACCATCATCGTGATTTATGAGAGATCGTCGGATTGTGCCACGTGTCATTCAGTTGTAACTGAATGTGCCCTTGCACGATTAAGCCTTTATTGCTTCTAGAACATTTTTACAGCTGTGATCTCCTGATCTGCTGCCACATGTCTTTTCTGTTATAACAGAAAGGTTCCTTTTGCCATTTATTCAAGTTCCCTGCAGCGGAGGTCATTTGATAAGGAATATAACTTCCAAGCTTAACTGTTTCCTTGCACGAGCCTACGCAAGGTAGTTAAATGATTTAGTACTCTTTTCAATGATCCGGCGCATGGATAAATGATGTCTGTCTGTCTCTTGTGATCTAGCCTGCGCAAGGCTTGCTTTTGGATAATAATGGTATGGTCACTCGCTTGGCGCAAGGTTTTGGGGCCATACCCCTTCAAGTCCTCCCAGTCCAGTGTTGCTCTTATGCGCTAAGGCAAGTGGGAGGAGTATTGGACTTATTAAAATACTGCTATGATGCTCTGTTGCGCAAGGTTGAGAACTAATTACTATCTTCAATGGATAATGTTTGAAGAGATTTTGAATTTTGAAAATATATCATCTTGTGAAAAGACAATGTGTCAGAAGTTGGTGGAAAACAACGTGCAAATTATGACGTTGCCCACTGTATGACAGCTGTCATAGGTCAAACGTACATAACATTAATTGATTTTCGTCAGACGTCGGTGTTAGAATCGCTCCTTCAATGCATAGGAACCTAATTTGTATCTATAGTCATCGTATGCGGAATTTACGTGATTAATTAATCAAATACACAAGATTTGTTGTTTAAAGATTGGTTTATTAATGTCCAATGATGTTACAATGTAATCTCCAAACCGACAGAGCTTTGCGTCTACAATGCAAAGTTACATATGACAAAGACCCAAGACATCTATATATAGACAAACAAGTTCACTCGAAGTGTGACATGGCTAGGACAAGTTCGGGCGAACTTGTCCTGCATATGGTCAACTTCGGCCGAACTTGTAGTCTTTACAACATAAATATTCCAAACTCTAACATTTACAAGCCCTATTCACACAGACTCGATCCAAGACCTAGACCATAGACGTCGTGTATCAACAGACTCCCCCTTGGATATTGTTGTAGCCTTGATCAGTCTTCAAAAGCCTTTATCTTCACAATTTGACTCTAACGACCAAAGAAGTGCTTATACAGCTTTCGTCTTCGCTCTTGCTTAGGAATCGGCGTTTGGTCAGTAGGAGGTGCCCACTTCATAAACTGAAATCTTCTAAGCCTTGCCTCTCTACCCTTTTCAAAAGAAACAACCCTTGACCATTCTTCTTCGAAGCTTATTGGATCGTCTGCATTGTCGTTGAATTCCAAAACTCTCAGAATAACTGCTTCTGAAATCTTTATCTCTTTATCTTCGTCGCCAACGCGAACAGCAGAAGTAATTACATTTGTCGCTTCATCAAATGACGCTGAATTCCAGAAAAATATACGTGTGAGCGATAAACCACATGCTTATCTGTAATCGCCTTCGTGATTGGTATACGCCCCATAAACTCTAGAATATCTGAGAAAGATGCCAAAGACGGATATATCTTCGTATCCAGAGATACGCATGTGTTGTGGAACTTCGAAAACGAGAGCAGAATATTCTGCGACATGGAAAACAAACACTTAGCATTTTCACAATTTTTATCAACATAAACATCAAGTTCGGGCGAACTTGACATAATACTTTATTTCATTTTTAACTAACTTCGGGCGAACTTGCATTGAACACTATGATTACAAATTACAACAACTTCGCGCGAACTTGAATTATCACAAAGGTTTGAAATTTGATTATTAACAACTTCGCTCGAAGTTGTATTTGACAAATGTTATTTTACATTCATTAGACAAATGTAGATCAACTTCAACAAGTTCGGGCAAATTGTCATCGTCCCCAAACAAACCTGGAATCATCAACACATGTTCAATGTCCAAATTTTTGGTTTGTTTATGATTTCTTCATGTTTTTAACCATATGTGACCATTTAATTTCGTTATAAGAACGCTAGATCTAACTGATTTTCATATGTTCAGTCCAAACTCATTCAAACTCGTCAAATCATGGTTCAATCAAAGATTAATACCTCTGCCATTGAAGAAGGTGTGCCAATCACCTTAATCAACACGAAATTCAGACAGTATAACGGTACTAAGATTGCAAAATCACAAGTTCGCTCACAGACGTTAAGTTCGCTCTAAGATCAACTCATAGACGAAATGAATCAAATCAGCGAAGTTGGATATATATACCCTAGACAACTTCAGGCGAACTTGACAATTTATTTCAGACTTTCAACATGTAACTTCGCCCGAAGTTGTCCATATCTCTCAAAAACATTGGATAGCTAACTTCGGCCGAACTTGATCAAGATCAAATTAAAATTTTCAACTTTTTACACTTTAGACCCTGAACTTTCACATGTTTACCAATTATGAAAATCCACTCAGTTGATCAAGTCTAAGTTAATGACCTTGGTTAACCGATTTGTCTGCCGAGTCCATGTTAATGACCCCGGTTGACCCGTTATGAACAAACTGATGTTTTTGTTCAAATTAAAGTTTCATATTAATGAACTTTTCATCGTTTTTCATGTATTTTGATTTTACAGATTAGCTTCGAACCCATTGTCGTCAAGATTTCCCACCATTTGCACCATTCCGAACTCCAAAGATCTGCTTTCCATCATTGGCTGTTGAAAACAATGTAGAAATAAAATCTTTTTGAAAGTTTATGCTAAAACACACTGAAAATTTTTTTTTGGGTTTAAATCTGTAATCAAATAAACTATGTACAAACATATTTACAGAGATATTTTTGTGAATTCGTGTCTAAGGATCATATCAGTTGATTGAGACTTATTACCAGTACCGTTAACCTTTTGATGACTTTAAGCTTTAAACTCGTTTACCTAGATTGTCGATATATTTGTCCACTTAAAATTCGACACATTTCTCAATTGTTCCAAGATATTTTAGGTAGAATTATGAAACTTGACTCAACCATGGTTCCCATCTCAGAATATACTCCCGTATGAAGATTCCCTAGATTTCGTCTTACAGGTGAGTATAGCGTAATTGATATCTGTATCTGGGTTATGCGAAACCTTGAGAGCTCAGGTTAATACCACCGTATTGACAAAGAGATGAAGGCTCGACTTTAAGGTGTTGTTCCAATTATGGAATCTTTTGACTGCAATTGATTAGATCTTTCGATTCTTTCAATTTTGCTACAGTTTAAGGGTTTTTAGCAAAAGCATTATAGAAGTTCTAGGCCATTGCTTCCGCAAAATCAGAAGAACTTGTATAATACTCCAGATATCAATCATCTATAAAGACCTCGTATCTCAGAATCAGGCAATCTCTCAAACAAAATTTCGGAGTACTAAGTCCATATATCCGAGAGCTGTTAATCCACAAGTTAGCAATTGTAAAATTTAGTTTATATCTCGGAAACAATTTACTGAACGTGTAAAGCCTATCGACACATCCACAGTAAGACTTGTTTAAACTTTATAAACTTTACAAATCCCTAGCATACTGTGATAGTCCACTGATGTACTATCATTTCCTTTTTGACATAAAATTCTTTTTGTATTTTTCATGTTTTTGTACTTTTTGGTTTTTCATATGTTTTTGTTTTTTCTCGTTCAATTTCTCCCCCTAAAATCAAAAATATATTTTTGTATTTTAGTTTTAAGAAATTTTAATCCTAAAAGATAACAAACCAATGAGGATCACGAGAACTCGTCGTCCGATCCATATTCAACCTCTGCTTCCGTACCTGTCAAAAGATTTTTATACCGTTAAGCCTCATCAAGTATTTAAACCGTGTTAAACTGAAAGGTTTAGTATAAAAATCAGCTTTTTGTTCATCGGTGTGGATTTTATCAATTCGTACCAATCTTTTTCGTAGCAATCACGAATAAAGTGGTATCGAATCTCGATATGTTTAGTTCGAGAGTGATGAACATGATTTTTTGTTATGTTGATAGCTGCCTTGTTATCGACATACAGCGGTGTGTCAAGTAATTGCAAACCATAGTCTCTCATCTGCTGTTGGATCCACAAAAGTTGTGAACAACAGCTGGAAGCTGAGATGTACTCAGCCTCACAAGTAGAGAGCGTTATTTTGGTATGTTTCTTGCACTGCCATGTTACCAAACGCGTTCCAAAGAATTGGAAACCGGCTGTAGTTGATTTAGCATTCAGTTTGTCTACGCCAAAATCAGAATCAACATATCCCGTCAGATTGAAGTTGTCATTCTTCGGGTACCACAAGCCGGTTCTTGGACATCCCTTCAAGTATCTGAAAATTCGCTTCACGATCTGCATGTGTGAGATTCTGGACTTGACTGATATCTTGCGGGAGGCAGGTAGGATACATGATATCCAGGCGCGATGCCGCAAATACATCAATGATCCTATCATTGACCGATAAAGAGTCTCGTCAACTTTGGTTCCTAGCTCATCAACATAGATTCCATGGTTGAGTGCTAGTGGAGTTGATAACGGCTTCGTGCTATCCATCTCAAACTTCTTCAAAATATCATGAACGTACTTAGTTTGGTGAATAAAGATACCGTCTGGCAATTGATCAACCTGTAACCCTAGAACGAATTTCATCTCGCCCATAAAGCTCATTCAAACTTTTTCTTCATGATAGCTTCGAATTCTTTACAGAGATCGTCGTTTGTTGAACTAAAGATGATGTCATCCACGTAAATTTGTACGATCAGCAGATGATTCCCAACTTCTCTCGTAAACAAGGTACTATCCACTGTGCCTCTGGTAAAACCGTTGCCGACTAGGTGCTGAGATAACGTCTCGTACCAGGCTCTTGGGGCCTGATGCAACCCATACAAGGCTTTATCCAAGAGAAATGCTTTCTTCTTATTCAGTGGATCGACAAACCCTGGTGGTTGGCTGACATACACTTGTTCTCTCAATTTTCCGTAGAGAAAAGCTGATTTAACATCAAGCTGGTACACCTTAAAACCTTTCCAAGACGTGAAAGCCAAGAAAATGTGGATAGACTCTAATCTCGCAACTGGTGCATACACTTCTATGTAAACAATTCCTTCTTGTTGGTGAAATCCTTTGACAACAAGTCAAGCTTTGTTTCGCACAATTACCCTCGATCATCACGCTTACATTTGAACACCCACTTAGTATCAATCGCCTTTTGATTAGCCGGTAACAAGCTTCCATACACCCGGTTTTTCAAATTGTAGTAACTTCTCTTGCATTGCAAGAACCCAGTTTTCATCTTCAAGTGCCTCAGTGACTAACTTTGGCTCTATTGAGATATAAAACACCGATAAGAGCAAAATTCTTGAATTAGAGCCACTTTGGTGTAGAAACAACTAAGCGCTTTATTGATCTGGCTTCTTGTTCTAACTCCAGCTTGTAGTTCACCAATAATAGTGTCAGATGGATGGTAAGAATAATTTCTCGGCATCACTTCACTCGGAACATCAACAGTACTTTCCAGATTAGTAATATTCAGATCAACCACTAATTCAACTTCAGGAACACTAGAAGACGTTTCATTTCTAGAACTCGGGCCAGCAGATTGATTTAACATACTAGTGATTTGCTCAGATTCTTCATCAGAACTGGATTCTCCATCATCATCAAATGTCGGAGCCTCATCAGAGTCGGAATTATGTGCTTGAGAAAGAATAGGTTCTTCTGTAGCATTTCCTGGATCTGTAGTCGGTGTCACTTGTGCTTCAGGAACTTGTTCAACTTGAATACCGCTACTTCTTGGACCTTCACCAGAGGAAGATGCTCCAATAGTTGGTTGATTAACCATTATTGGTCTGATAATCTGCTCCTGATTAGCCGACTGATGTAGATAATATATAATAGCAATGTCTTCTTCAGAAGGCTCTTCTGGCAAGTCAAATGATTTCCACAATTCACCATAGTTGAACAACCAAGCATCGCCTGCTCTTTGAATTGGAGTTGTATATCGAAAGCAATCGACGAGCTGTGCTTCTACCACTCTTCTCAAACTTGGAAGATAAACTCTTTTGAGCAGACTAGCATAGCCGACAAAGACACCATCTATCGTATTTGCACCACATTTTCCATCCGTATCAATAACAGTACAAGGTGCGGCAATGGTTCTAGATACTTCAGATTAGGTTTCCTTCGATTTAGCAGCTCAAAGCAAGTTTTCTTGGTTGGTTTGACCGTCAAGACTCTGTTCAACATATAGCATGCTGCTGCGACTGCTTCACTCCAGAAACTGACAAGAAGTTTAGAATCTGCAAGCATAGTTCTTGCTGTTTCTATTAACGTTCGATTCTTCCTCTCAGCCACTCCATTCTGTTATGGAGTGTGTGGAGCACTGAATTCATGTAAAATGCCTTTGTCGTTGAAAAATTCTTTCATTCAGGCATTCTTGAATTCTGTACCGTTGTCGCTTCGGATTCTTCTAATAGGGAGATGGTACAGATTTTCAATCTTCTGAAGAGGATCATAAGATTATCAAACGTTTCGTCTTTGCTCTCTTGGAAGAAGACCCATGAAAAGCTTGAATAATCATCAGTGACGACAAGACAATAAAGATCTCCAGATATACTATGCACATTCACTGGACCGAAAAGATCCATATGCAGTCTTTTGAGCGGCAACTTGATGGAGTTAAGAATCTTTCTTGGATGCGACTTTTTGGTCTGCTTTCCTTTCTTGCATTCCAAATAGTTATCAGTAATGTGAAAGCTTCTAAGATTCACTCCTTCAACTAAATCATTATGAACCAGGAAATTCATCTTTCTGAGGTGAATATGACCCATCTTTCTGTACCAGAGAATTGATTCCTTCTCTGTGGCCTTCGTCATGAAACATTGAGCCAACTTTGAAGTAGTTGTTGCAACGCCATATCTAGCACATAAAGATCATTCTCGCGAGGAGCACGCATAAGAATCCACTCTTCCGGAATCTTGAAGCCCGGTTTAAGAATCATGCACTCCTTGTCGTTGAAGTGGGTGGTAAACAGCTTATCACAAATCTGAGAAATACTGAGAAGATTGTTCTCTAGCTCAGCGATATAGTTAACCTTATCGAACGACACCACACCATTAGATAGCTTTCCTTCTGCAATGATTCGACCTCCTTGATTACCTGGAATCTCACGTACCCTCCATTGATTAATTTAATATCGAAGAGTAAGGCACACATCCCAGTCATGTGACGTGAAGCTCCACTATCCATAATCCACTTTGACAAGATGGATCTTGGGAGCCCCTGCACAAGTCAACATATTAGTCAAAAAGGGAAACCCAAGCCTTTGTGGTCTTGGGTGGATTTGGAATATCATAGGTAGGAACTTTCAAATCAACATACGGGAACTTCTGATCAGTCTTTGTGTCATTGACATTTTCATTCTTGACTGTGCAGTAGTTGTCTTTGTACCTTCAGATAATGATGGTGTTTTCTTTGCAACCCATGATTGAGATTTCATTTGAGCTTTCTTGATGTAAAATTTTGAATCTTTTTTCTCATTTGATTTAGAAGTTTCATCCTTTTCAAAAGTTGATTTTTCAATTTTAGATTCAATTTTAGGTTTCACTTCGATTTTAGATTCATTATTTCGTTTTAAGATCGTTATTGGCTTTACAATCTCTGGGTGCTTAAGTTTCTCATCATCAGAAGTTGTCTTTCTTCGTTGATACATAGGCTTTGATTGGTATAATCTCCATGTTTCTTACCTTTTGGTTTCTTATCATTTTCTTCCGATGAAATTGTTGGAAGAATATGATCGATGACATAAGCATTTGTGGTGTAGCTAAGCAAGAGTTGTCTTACTTTCAGTTTCAGTTTTCATTTCTTGAAGCTCATGTTTTATTCAGAAATGGTGTTAATGTACATATTAATTGCTTCTTATTTTTCAATTACCGTTGCTCTTACGTTCTTATCGTGGCACCTTGTTCTAAGTTAGCATTTTCAACATTGCAATAATTGCCTTTCATCTTATCGTAAGCTTATTTCATTGTGCGATAATCGTATTTAAAATTTTCGTTATGCACATTTAGTTCGCTTATGATCAGAGATTTCTCAGCACATTGCTCACAAGGTTTTGCGCACTTTGTGCAAGGTTTTTCAACCTCCACAATTTGCACTTTCACAACTTCTTTCTCTATCACCTTTACCTCTGAACCTACTTGTTTCAGATTAGCCATCATGGCTTTGTCAGCAATCTTTGTGAGGTTTTCAGCGTTCATCTCCTTTGTCACATCAATGATTTCCTCGAATCTGGTTTCTTTTCTTCAACCACATGCTCTTGCGATGTAGCTTCAAAGCAACCTGCAAAACTAGAATGAAGATTAGGCGGAATAATGTTCTTCATCTTTTTCTCGTGAGAGATCATCTCCTCTTCTTCTGTTCTTTGCAAATACTCTTCTAAGATCTCATTCTCAAGAGCTGCATCATCAATCATTGATTCAGACTCTTCCACATTCTCGGCCATCAACGCGACACCAGTTTTCTTGGAAATATATATATATTCCAAACAAACCCTTCATCCTCATGTGCAACAACTAAATCCTTTTCATTGTCTTTGATGAATCGTTTTGTTCTTCAACTTGAGCTTTTCACGGAAACGGCTTGTATTGCAAAGATTTCTTGTAATAGTTGTGTTGTTTCCAAAAGGACTTTGATTTCCACTTGCTTCTTGATTTGTGAACTTGCGTTTGAATTGCCCCTTTTGTCTACATTTGAAGCATGTCACTTTTATTTTGTCAAATCCAAGCTTATTGCTCGAATTTCCAATATCTCTTCATGTGAGCGCAACAAACTTTGTGACTCTTCTGATAATCGATGCTAAGCTCCATTTGATATCCATCAATTCCAATTCCTCTTCATCAACCTGGTCGTAATCCTCAGCCGTCATCTCCGGATTCCTAATCTTCCCCGCAACTAAGCTTTCCATATGATTCAAGCACGGTTGCAAGAAGTGCCATGTGCTGTTTGGCTGTTTGTTCAGAGAAAACGTTCTTCAGATTAACCACAATGTTGCAATGAAATACATTCGAATTTGGACTGGAATGATTTGTCTGATTAGTTTGATTATGGAACAATGAATTTTAGCTAGCACTCGAATATGATGTGTTCGGAGGACTATGATTATAACTCGATTGAGTGTTGGATTGGCTTTGGAATGATTGATTCGAAGAATTAACATTCGCGCTGAATGCTGTCTGAATCTTTGGACTTGAAATATCTTGAACACCTCCTTTGTAGTACAAGCCCATGTCTTGCACAACATTTGCATTCTTTGATTTGGCCATTTTTAGCATCTCATTTCATGTCCCTCCAACTTGTCAATGAAATCTGATAGCTTGTAATGCATCCAACTCGGACCATTCTTCAATACCATTAAGTAGGTCGGCCTACTCCCCCTCAGGAAGTGCATAAGCCAATTTATTATATGAAGATCGTGTCTTCGCATCTGAACCATCAAATGACAATATCTATCGATCATCTGCTTCATGGTTTCGCTTTTGATCATCGTGAAAATATCAAACTCTTCTTGATTAAAGCCTTTTTGCTTTTAATCATCTCAGCACTTCCTAGATATTTTGCACATAGTGCATTCCACAACATCTGTGACTTCTTGCATTCAGGTAGCAAGATCAAGATGTCTTCTTTCCTGATTGTTGTATTAGACTTATCATCTTCTTCTAAACAACATATGTATCTTTAAGTTCTGGCGTAAACGTTACCAATGCAAGATCAACATTACCTTCATCCTTTGGCCACGTATATCCGGTTTGAACAACAATCCAACTGTAGAAGTGATTCGCTTGAACCCAGTTCACGAATTTTTCTTTCCAGGCTTCAAACTCATCCATGCTCATCAACTTGGGCGGCTTCACCGAAGTCCCCATACCGTTATCTAGATTCATCTGATTCACTGCGTTTGCGTTTGAGTTCACATTTGATGTAGAAGCCATTGTTAAAATAAAGGCGTTGTGGAAATCTTGATCCATCTCGAAAATCAGACGATTATGACTGAAACACGTTCAAAACACTTGAAGATTGATTAGCAAACAGACAGTTCGGGCGAACTTGTGCAGAAAAACAATTTCAGATTCAGTTTTGACAAGTTCGGGCGAACTTGTGAGAAAATTTCACTTGATGACAAGTTCGGGCGAACTTGTAATGATTTTCAGAAAAAAGTTCAACCTTTGCCAAGTTCGCGCGAACTTGTGATAATATTTCAACAAAACTTTGACAAGTTCGGGCGAACTTGATCAAAATCCTTTGAAAATATCAACAACTTCGACCGAAGTTGATGAAAAACACACAAAATGTATGAATTCAGGCCAACTTCGGGCGAACTTGTTTAACAAGTTCGTGCAAATGATGTTATGAAGCATGGTTTTTTTGAAATTTTGGACATGAAATCGTTTGAATTTAGCTATGAAACTTTCAGGGGTTTGTATATAGGTGATTTTATGTGACATATTCAAAATTTAGACATTTTCAACCGTAGATTCATCAATTTGGTGAAAAAGTGTAGAAAAATGAAAGAAATGAGTAGAAATAGAGAGTGTCTTGTGTAGATCCAGCAAATTAGATATCCATGGCTTTGATACCACTTGTTAGGATCGCGCCTTCAATGCATAGGAACCTAATTTGTATCTATAGTCATCGTATGCGAAAACGTGATTAGTTAATCAAATACACAAGATTTACTGTTTAAAGATCGGTTTATTAATGTCCAATGATGTTACAATGTAATCTCCAAACCGACAGAGCTTCGCTGTCTACAATGAAAAGTTACATATGACAAAGACCCAAGACATCTATATATAGACAAACCACTTTGCTCGAAGTGTGACATGGCCAGGACAAGTTCGGGCGAACTTGTCCTGCCTATGTTCAACTAACGGACGAACTTGTAGTCTTTACAACATAAATATTCCAAACTCTAACATTTACAAGCCCTATTCACATAGACTCGATCCAAGACCTAAACAATAGACATCGTGTATCAACAGTTGGTTATACGCGCGCTTGACGGCGGTTATCGTTCCCATTCGCCCTTCTGTCTGCCTAGGGTTTTGTGAAAGCGAAAAAATTGCAGCATTTCCAGGCATTTATTGCGATGCCTATATATATACTTCATTGTAATCTCCTCTGCTTATTCTTTTCTTTGAAACCCTTTGAACTTCTCTTCAAATCTTTCTTCCCTGAACTTTCTGCAACTCTTCTTCTATCAACAAAAGACGATCGTCGTTTTTGTTTACACATTTAGTGATGACATCCAGTTCTAAGCCTGAGGATACAGCAGAGATGCCTTCAACGTCTTCGTTGCCGACCCTGAAATGTTCTGGGATTTCTTTGAAAGAGGGTAATTTTCGACTACCGGTTACCCATTTTTTCCTTGAAGTTCTGGATTATTACAAGTTTCATATCTCTCAATTGAACCCAATAGGAATGGTTCGAATTAGGCATTTTGAGTTCGTCTGCAGATCTATGTATATTTCCCCTACCGTCAAATGTTTAGGGTTTTTTTATCAACTACATTGTTCCTCAGGTTTTATTCATTCCAACAACGGTTGCCGGCGAAAAAACTATTGCTTGTTCCTCCAAAATCATATCACGTTGGAAACAAAAGTTTTTCTATATTAAATCTGTTGTGATTCCGACGAAAATGACCTTTCGAGGTGTTGAAGATATAGTCTTGGAAACCATGGCCATACCAGTTGATGAAGTATGGTACCAGGATTTGAAGGATGTGCCAAGTGTTATGCTTCCTGATAGGGCTTTGGTTGCAGCGAAGATGAGTTTATTGTGTAAAGCTGATCGTCGGGACAAACCAGTTTATATGGAAGATAAAAGGAGTAAGTTTTTATCTTGCGCATGTACTCTAATTTGGCATGTCATCTTATTGCTTATGTTTTCTTTTCTTGTTGTTGTATCCTTATATGTTGTGTTGTTCAAGCGAGAGAAAGGGAAGATGGATACCAAGAAGCTAGGTGCGGAAGAGCCTTCTTGGTATGAACAAATCTTGAAAGAGTTTGCGATTCCCAAGGTTGAAGAACTAAACGCGCAACCTTCTTCCGCTGTTGGTAAGTATGCTTTAACCATTGCCTAAGTTAATATTGAAATATTACTAATTTGCTATTGCTGCGCCTGAGTAATATTTAATATAACTTGTGGCCTATCTTGGTTTTTTGGATATAGGTGATCTGATAAACTTGGGCGTAGGCCATGATTCAAAAAAGAAGAAAATGCTTGTTCCTTCTGCTCTTCGCCTAAAAAGGCTGATGCCTCAAAGGTCGAGACAAAGAAAGGTACGCGCTTCACATTTGATTCCTGGTGCGATTATGTGTTGGTATCTGATTCATTAGAAGGTCTTGCGCCTATAGGTTTAAAGAAACCGAAGGCAGAGCCTGTTGATTTATCAAAATCCCTACGCCAAATCCTGATGAACCGATTGATGTTCCATCAAGCCCAGAGTACTTGGTGCGCCATTCCTCAAAGAAGAGGAAAAGTGCAGAACCTGAACCACCAGCACCGCCGCCAAAGAAAACTGCGAGGGGAGGATAGGAAAGAAGATAAATTTAGATGTTCTTGCTGCAAAATTTTCACCTGGTAAGTGTTTGATATTTACATGTTTATTGTGGCCCGAACTAATCTTTGCTTAATTTCCAGAGAAAATGGTCAAGACTACGTAACCACCCCAACCCTCATCATCGATCCTTGACGAAACTGCTAAGGATGACGATGTGATGAATGTTAATACTGGGGGTGATGGACCGGAACTTCGTGTTCCTGATATGCCTGAAAAATATGTCCCAGAAAAGGAAAAGCCAACTATTTCAACTGAAATCCTTGCTGGCGAGCAGGTAAAAACTATTGCCCCGACCTCTTCTGTCGTGGACAAGATCATGACTGCTGATGAAACCATTCCTGCTTCATCAAATATTGAGAAGATTGCCATTGGTGGCAAGCCAAAAGATATTGTTCTTCGACTGCTGCACAAGGTTTTGAATCGTTTTTTGATGACCCAGCAGATGAGTCCCCCATCCACCCTGAAGAGACTCCAGGGGATTATTATTATATTGCTCTTACTCTATGAAGCGAGCCTCCACCATCCATCAACCAGTATGGAAATTGAAACAAAGTGATACCTTTACCGACCTGCAAGCTTGCAGAGAATGGTACAAGGGTATATATCCTCCGGCGAAGGTCAAACGTCAAGAAGAGATAGCGCATGAGTAAACATACCAAGCGTATCTTTTAGAAGCTGCTCAAGCTTCCTCTACCACTCACAGAATAGTGCGCGAATGGCGCAGCATGAATAGAGTCAGACGAATTTGAGTCGAACAAATTTAAAGTCGGGTTAGAGCAGGAAAGGGTGAAGAAATTACTTGTTGATCTGGAGGCCGAGAGAGCCAAGTTTAACGATGAGAAGAAAACAGAAGAGTGGTCTGCGCTCGGGTGGAAGAAGAAAGCGGAGGCAGAGGCTGCGCTGCTAGTTGAAGAGCGCCAAAGATGGAAGGATGCTTGTGCCCGAGACAACAACGAGAAAATTAAGTTGCGTAATGAGATCGAGCAACTTAAAAAAGACAAAGCTGATGCAATTGCTGCTATGGAAGAGGCGTGCTCACATCAAGAGCGAAGTGAGCAAAAAGAGGTAGAGACACGAATGACCCTTCTTCTTGGAATAAGAATTATTGATTCACCTCTATGCTCTTTGACCAGGAAAAAATGAAGGACGACCTCGACGTGGCGAAGAAAGATTTGCAACTTGTCTTGGTTGAAAAAGTGGAGCTGGCCCGCCGCCTGGCAGAAGATGAGAAAAAGTTGGAGACTGTTGATGTTGCTCGTGCCACTGTAGAGAGTATGGCGGAAGCTTTGACAAACAACCTTTCATGGTTGCAACAATATGGGATTGTTAACATAAGCATCTTCTTTCTCATATGATATTATCTTTTTTGTATGTCCTCATGTTAAGGTTTATCTGCGCAGATTGCTAACTCAATCTTGAACTCCACTGAGCTGGATGAGGTGGTGGCATAACTGATGTGGCAGCGGGAAGTGATGGCTATTCCCAAGGCTATAACGAATGTGTGCTCCATGTTTCTCATGCTTTGAAAGTAAAATGGGATAATACTCGAGCAAAAACTTATGGAATTAATACCAGCGCTGCTTTCACTGTTGCCAAACAGAGATATGATCAACTGCACATCCATGTTATGGATTTAGTTGACAATGCGCTGCCTCATGATATTTTGTAAATCGATTAAAAGAGATCTTCTCAGAAGAAGAGAAAGAGAAAGAAGCTAAAGCCCTTGAACATGAGTGACTTTTCTTTATTATGCAAGACATCTTTGTCTAGTTTGTACTCGATATTTGTACTATGTTTTAAGAAATAGTCTTTTGTTGTTATGTACAGGTGCGCTGTTGCGCATGTAACTTTTTGATAATGTTATATATTTGGATTACAATACATGCATGGGTACAATTACTTGCTAAGGATAAGACAATGAATGTAGGTTTTAGACTCATGTATGAACTTAGGATTTAAAATCCTTTCACAGTAATGTGTTACCAGTTAGTTCATGAGATCTGGATAACCTGTGTTTTTGTTTTTCTCAAATAATTGCATGCATTTGTAAAAAAATATGTAGAAGCGGAATTTTAAGTAACGACAATAGTATTTCATTGATAGGGCTTAAAGCCAAAATTGTTGCTAAGGTTACAAAGTAGAAATATTGTAATTAGTCTCTTCCCAGGTGCAAGGCCAATGCATTGAGAGAGCTAAGATTACAAGTAACATCATCACAGTTGTTGGGCGTTCCAGGTTCTAGGAACACTGGTATCGTCCATGCGCTTGAGAGTGTATGCGCCTTTTCCAAGAACTTCATTTATAAAATAGGGGCCTTCCCATCTTGGAGCCAATTTCCCAGGTTTCTTCGCATTGGATGCCTCATTATCTCGAAAGAAAAAATCTCCTGGTAAGAATTTACAAATACGCACCCTTTTATTGTAATACTTCTCTAATTTGGACTTGTATTTTTCTTCACAAATGGCTGCATTCTCACGCCTTTCTTCTACTAGATCAAGATCCAAACGCCTTTGTTCCTCATAATTCCGTTTCTCCAGTGCCAACATCCTTGGAGATGGAGGCCAATTTCGGCGGGATCACCGCCTCTGTTCCATAGACCAAGCTAAATGGGGTTTCAACGGTGCTTGTCTTGGGCATAGTACGATGTGCCCATAATATGCTCGGAAGCTCATCAACCAATCCACGCCGCACCGTGCCAAGTCGGGCCTTAATTCCATCCACCAGCTTTTGTTGATGCTTTCTACTTGACCGTTGCCCTGAGGGTGCGCAACGAAGAGAAAACATGCTCGATATGCATTTCCTTCATCCACTTCTGTAGGTTTCAGAAGCTAAATTTGTTCCATTATCAGTGACAATGAGCATCGGCAACCCAAACCGGCAGATAATATCCCATATAAATTTCCGAATTACCATGGCTGTAGTTGAAGCCAAAAGCTTAGCTTCAACCCATTTAGTGAAATAATCCACTGCTACAATGACGAACTTCACTGCGCCTGGTGCATCCGGGAAAGGACCAACTAGGTCGATGCCCCATTGTTGGAAAGGCCATGCCGTAGTTACTGGTACTAACGGGTTTTTAGGGCGTACGGTTTTAGGTGCATGACGTTGGCAAGAGGAACACTTGCGCAGGATCTCCACGGCATCCAAGTGCATGCCTGGCTAATAGTATCAGCATTCATAATTTTAGCCACCAGCATGCGCGGACCTGCGTGGATACCACACAGCCCCTCATGAATTCTCTGATCAAGTACTTTGCGTCCTGTTTGTCGACACACCGTAAAAGAGGGCCCATATAAATTTTCGATAAAGGATTCCCTCCGCCATCTCGTAATTTAAGGCCTTATACTGAATTTTTCTCGCTTCGGATTTTTTTCAGGGAGAAAGCCGTGTTGTAAGAACATCATGATCAGAGACATCCATGATTGATTCCAACTTCTATTATGTTTACTTGTTTTAGCGGAACAGATGGATTGTTTAAGACCTCAATTCGAACTTCTTTCGCTAAATGCTGAAAACTTGTGGCTGCGAGTTTGCTTAGCGCATCAGCATGTTTATTTTCACTGCGATTAACGTGCACAACTTTGAATTGTTTGAATTGCTAATCAAAGCTTTCGCCTGTTCCAAGTATAAAACCATAATATCTCCTTTTGCATCATATGCACCAGTAACCTGTTCAGCTACCAGGAGAGAATCTACATGCGCCGTTAGGTTTGTTGCTCCCCTTTTGATAGCGAGGCGCAGGCCTGCTAAGAATGCTTCGTATTCAGCTTCATTATTTGTACTATTGAAATCTAGGCGAATGGCATATGTAATTCCTGATTGTCAGGATTTACCAATCGAAGACCTGCACCAGCCCCATCGCTATTTGATGCGCCATCAGTAAATAGTACCCAAACTCGATCATCAACTATAGGAGTTGGGTTTTGAATTGCTTCACATTCTTTGATTTTATTTGTTGGTACTTCTGTGATGAAATCTGCTAAGATCTGCCCCTTGATAGTTGGGCGTGACTTGTATAAGATGTTGTAACCTCCCAATTCGATTGCCCATTTCGCGAGGCAACCCGATACATTAGGTTTTGACAAAACTTGCCCCAAGTGATAGTTTGTTAAAACATAATAACATGACCTGAGAAATACCTGCGTAGCCTGTGCGAAGCATGAACAAGGGCAAGAACCAGCTTTTCCATGATAGAATACCGAGTCTCCAGATCATTTAACATTTTGCTGACGTAATATATTAGGGTTTGGACCCCATTTCGTTCAACTAGTAGAACTGCCCCTACTGCCATATCAGATGCATCAAGGTAGAGTATCATTGGTTCTTTTTCAAGCAGTGTTTGTAAGTGTCGGAAGTTGTATTAAGAAATTCTTCATATCTTGGAAAGCACTTTCCGCTTCAGGAGTCCATAAGAATTCTTTGCTCTTGACACAGTTTCGCAACGTACGAATAAACGGATAAGATTTCGCAGCATGATTAGCTAAGAACCGGTTAAGGGCCGCTAACCGTCCTTCTAATCGTTTCATCTCTTTAATGCTAGCAGGAGAAGACATGCGCTGAATTGCCTCTAGTTTATCAGGATTTACTTTAAAACCATCCTTTGTGACGATAAAACCAAGGAATTTGCCTTCTTCTATACCAAACGAGCATTTACTTGGGTTTAACTTCAAGTTGACTTCGCACAATGAGTCAAAAGTTCTCGAACATTTGCTAACATTGTTTCCCGGTATGACTCATGATACGAGATCATCAATGTAAACTTCGACAGTAACCCCAATATCATCACCAAAAACTGTATCCATAAGTCTCTGATATGTGGCTCCAGCATTGCGAATACCAAAGGGCATTTTTGTTTAACAAAAGATGCCTTTCTTGTGCGAAAAGCCATTTTGTCTTCATCTTCCTTCTTCATTAAGACTTGATGGTATCCTTTGTAACAATCAAGGAAACATTTGCATCGGAATGATGCTAATGAGTCAACTTTCTTATCGATTTCAGGAAGAAAATAACAATCTTTGGGGCACGCTTTGTTTAGATCTTTAAAGTCGACACACATGCGCCAGCCACCATTATGTTTTTGTACCATGACTGGATTTGCAACCCAGGTCTGGTATTTGACTTGGCGCAATATCCTCACATCCAAACTTGCTCGTTCATGGCTCGGGTTTTTCTGGCCCCAAGCTGCGCTTTTTCTGAACCACGGGTTCTGCTGACGGAAAAACATTTAAACAATGCTCTGCAACATCATGCGGGACACGACCATATCAGCAGGCATCCAGGAAAAAATATCCATATTATGAAACAATAACAGCTTAAGCTTTGCGCGGATTGCTGTAGTTATCGCGGACCTAAAAGAATCGTTTGGTCAGGATACTTGGTGTTAAGTATCCATTTTTCTGGGCTCATTTGAAGATACAGGCTTTGAAGCTTTGGTAACTGGTTCTTCAATAGACATTATCTCTTTGCGCGCGTACATAATACTATGCCGGTTGGTGTTGGAAAACCACACGCTGCATGTGGAGTAGATGTGACCATGCTAAAATCATGTTGCGCGCGTCGTCCAATAAAACATCATGGCGAGAATTCACCGGCATTACCATAAAATTCACCTTAATGGTTCGTGAATGTTTTCCTGTCTGAGAGGGTGACAGGAAAAACTATCTGTCCTAGAGGGAAAATGCAGAAACCAGTTAAAGGGAAATCAACTGGTTCTAGGCGTGCCTTATCCTCTGGATCCAATTGTTTAAAGCGTTGTTCATATATAATATCCATGGAGTTCCTAGGATCTATAAACACATAATCAGTCGGATAGTGACCAAAAATACCTGTAACTACTACTGGTCGCTCTTCCTGTGGTCCACCAGGGACAGTGGGAAAAATCACTTGTTGTTCACCAGTTATCATTTCGAAAACGTTGATTGTTGCGCTTGCGCGTTGTACCCCCTTGAATCATAGAAACTTGCTTTATCTTCTTGTTTGCTTGGACCCTCATCCCCGCCCGTAAGTTGTCTAACTTCCTTACGCACTGACTGGAGTAAGTGCGTAAGTTTGCGGTTTGCCATCTTCAAGGCTTTTTCTATCTCTGTGCGCAAGCTGATACAGTTATCAGTTGTATGCCCCGTATCTTTGTGATAGTCACAAAAAAGATTTGGGTCTTGTCCCTTCTTATTTTTCATTGGTTGTGGTTGCTTGAACTGATAGTTCTCTGTGCTAAGAACCTCTGCTAGGGGACTTTGTTAGAGGAGTCCATTGCCGATCATGATTCTCTTGCTTGATCGCTTTCTGAGTGGTAATTTTATTAATTGTCACGCGAGCATCTACTTGCGAATAAGGAGAATATGAACCTTGATTCGAATCCTTCGAGCCTTTATTAAACTTCCGATTACCCCTACTCAGATCCTGAGGACGGTTCTGAGGTAGTGGTGGTCTGTTGGAATTAAGATTTCGCTCTGTTTGTGCATAAACTTTGGTTGCTGCCATAAGTTTATCCCAGCTCCTTGGGAGACTAGTAGTTCCAGATAGTACTTTTATCATTTCATCACATCTTATCGCATATTTGAACTGTGCGCGGAAAAGATCTTCATGTACATCTCCAATTTCTAACACTTCCTTGTTATAACGAG
Source organism: Scalesia atractyloides (assembly GCA_947069175.1). Taxonomy (NCBI): domain Eukaryota; kingdom Viridiplantae; phylum Streptophyta; class Magnoliopsida; order Asterales; family Asteraceae; genus Scalesia; species Scalesia atractyloides. The sequence goes on from CAMTDV010000019.1 coordinate 53,791,352, forward strand.
TGATAAAATCCTCTAGCCTCTCGTCATCCTTCCGCCAGATGTTCATCACATCTGAGGAATCTCTGACGTAGCGCCATTATTGACTAAAATGAATGAGGAATTCCTCCTTAAGGTCATTCCAAGAGGAAAGTTTACCTGTGGGTAAGTTATCGAACCATAGGTGCGCAACGCCGGTAAGAGTTTACACAAATAGATGGCACCACATTGGTAATATCCAGCCTCCAATAAGCCCTGCGCCGGTGACGAGGCACATATGATCATCATGATCAGTTAAACCATTAAACTTCCTTACATTGGATGGTAATTTTGCTCGTTCCAGCGGAGCCAATGCTATTTCCTTCACAAATTTTGAATGCTCGGCTGCTTCCGCAGGTCTATACACAAGATTATAATCATGCTCCGCCTCAGGGTTATATGTTGCACAAATGTTAGGTTTATAGTTGACATGATCCGTAGATAAACGATTAAACACACTCATGTTGTCTCCTTCACCGTAAGTCTTATCGTACTCAACATATTGGGTGTACCGCTTCTATGACAACCACGGGCCCAAACGTGAGTGAACAGATGTACGAAGTTGAGTATTATCTTCCTACCTCCGATTACCAGAATCAGTAGAATCATTCTTCTGAGAATACATCTCAGTTTCTTCTTCAGATGCATGTGATGGTACACAAGCACGGATCTGTGAATCATAACTCAACACTCGAGGTGCCGGCGAAGCACGGACCTGAGGAGCATTGACGGAGCTTGAAAAGCTGGAGTTCCGGTCTGAGCACAAAGTTGAGCGTACATAGCATTCAGAGCACTTTGAGATTTCACATACCACGACATTGGAGTCTCACCGGGTGGTAAAATTGAAGTAATATGTGGTATTTGATTTTGAATTCCTGGAGTTACTGGAACGTTTATGTGACGTTGGGCATGATGAACATCAGCTTCACCGGAAAATTCTTCTTCCACGTGTCCGTCGATCTGAGCACCATGAGCAACATGACGAATCTCAGACCGAGGACCTAGCGGATGAGAAGAACCATCAGCCATGATACTGATGATTCAGGCGAAACAAACAAAAAGATGAGAAGAAAAGTAATCGGTGGGCGCCAATGAAGAATCACCAGATCTAATTGATTGGAATCAGATCAGATCTGTGGTTAGGGTTTCCGCATAAAAAGGTTAATCCTCCGATTGTTTGCCGTATCAAAGTAGATCTCCGATGAACTCTGCAAAACAGAACACCGTTAGACTCGCCACAGAGAGAACAGGGGTTCTCTCCGTGACCACCCTTCGGCGTGAGAATAAGTACAAGTTATCGGAATAGTTTAAGTGAAGTAAGAGAGAGAGTAAGCGTGATTGAATGAGATTACTTGCACCTGAAGTCTGTTATTTATAGCCGGGTTTTGGGTGCCAAAATGTGGATGGAGAGTTAACGGAATCTTTATCATACCGTTAGTTTGTTAAGTTACCATCCAAGCACACGGATCAAGGTCTTGATCGATGGCTAGGGAGCTTCCATGTGGTATGTGCCATCATCCGGATCTACTCATGAGAAATACCATCATCGTGATTTATGATAGATCGTCGGATTGTGCCACGTGTCATTCAGTTGTAACTGAATGTGCCCTTGCACGATTGAGCCTTTATTGCTTCTAGAACATTTTTACAGCTGTGATCTCCTGATCTGCTGCCACGTGTCTTTTCTGTTATAACAGAAAAGATTCCTTTTGCCATTTATTCAAGTTCCCTGCGTGGAGGTCATTTGATAAGGAATATAACTTCCAAGCTTTAGTGTTTCCTTGCGCGAGCCGTACTCTTTTCAATGACCCGGTGCATGGATAAATGATGTCTGTCTCTTGTGATCTAGTCTGCGCAAGGCTTGCTTTTGGATAATAGTGGTATGGTCACTCGCTTGGCGCAAGGATTTGGGACCATACCCCATCAAACCAAAACCAAATTTAACCAAAACAATTATCGATTTTTTGTACCCTCATTTAACCAAAATAACTGAACCGAACCATTTATATTTTCATATATTTCTAGCTTTTATACCTATAGTTTACATATTTCATATTTATACCCCCTCTTTTATGTATTTATACCTCCATTTTATGTACCTATACATCCATTTCATGTCTTTATACCCAAATTTATGTATTCCTAATCAAAAGTTTTAGTCCAAGTTTGGTTTTGGCTATTAACCGAAATTAAACGAATCAAACCAAAAACCGTCAATCAAACTGAATAAACCAAACCGATTATCTGAAAACGGACAATGACCTCGATTTTAGTTGATGAAAATAATCTAACCAACCAAACAATGCACATTGTGGCAATGTCTGTGTTTACCATCGCATCGCGCGCGCACCTATCGGTTATTAACAAAAATCGGTGATCGGTGAGCAATAACTAAATCGCTAACCTAAACCAAACCGAAAACAGACGAAACTGAACCAAAATCGACAAATACCTGAACTGTCTGAAAACCGAATTAACCAAAAACCGGTTATCAATTTTTTTGTACTCTCATTTAATCAAAATTAGTTGAACCAAACCGAATCATTCATATTTTCATATATTTATAGCTTTTATATCTCCAGTTCATATGTTTCATATTTTAAATCTTCATTTCATATATTTATACTTTAATTTTCATGTATTTATACCTCAATTTGATATATTTCTAAGCAAAAGTTTTAGTCCAAGTTTGGTTTTTTCTATTAATTGAAATTAAAAGAACCAAACCAAAAACCGTCAATCTAACCAAATAAATCTAAGTGATTAACCGAAAACCGATTGGTTAATAAAATAGACTAACGAGTGTCTTTGGTTTTGGCTTCGGTTAAGGATAATAACCAAACCGACCGAACCATGCACAACAAAATGACATAGATTACCTGATTACTTTGCTTTTGATGTATATCTATGAACCACTTTGAGGTTCCCTATGAACTGAGGCATGGAGGGGAGCCACTATGAAGATTTTCAGAGAGTTGCGAAGGAAGCTCAATAATGTTACAATAAATATCATATGAATAAGAATACTAACCAAAACGCATATTGTAATGCATTGGCGTTTAACACATGAAGCTATGGCATAGTTGAAGTCATGGGAGTACGCTTCAAATGGTTTTGTGCTATGAGTAATGGAGAATTAGTTACATTTTCTCATTACTGTCACACCCCAACCGATGGCGGAATCATCGGGGTAGTGGCACTAGGCGAAACAGATTGATGAAGAGATTCCATAACGATTAATTCAAAGACAATAATCAACATATAATATCTCATACTATCAAACTCATACAATCTTCAAACAACCATTACAATTCAACAAAAATCTCTTAAACACAATCCAATTCGATCTCCCCTAGATTTTATTACAAACCGTTCTAAAAACACACTAAATAAAACAAACTAAACTACGCATGCAACATCCAAGGCATCCAAGCTATAAATCCTCAACCTGTTACATACGTTAAAATACAGGTCAATACAATTAAGTAAAGGTGAGCATACGAGTTTGAATAATACTAGCATAGTCGAGAAAGCGTTTGCGAAACAATCTAATTACATATCATGATACACCAAAACACTTAACATAATATAAGCTCATTTCTCATGCTAACTACAGTGAAAAGGCTTGCGCGACCATCCTAACTAGACCCCGTCGGGTGTTAGCCAAACTATAGTACCATACTAGCTAAGGAGGCAAGTTAACGAAAATAAGTCCAAGTCACATGTTTCTAGTATCACATATCGAGCATATACAATCAGATTATTCACGTGTGATATACAGTTTTGATTTGTGAAGTGTTTTTTGATATAAGAACGTATGTAACACCCAAAAAGTGCATTAAAGCGAAAATCTGTCAAGTATACTCATAGTGGGTGCGTTTTGGAGAGAGTAGACGACTGCCGAGAGGTGAAGATGAGCGCCTGATCAGCCTGCATACGCGAACGGAAGTGCATCAGTCTTCGAAAAGCTAAAACGGTGAAGTGTTGGTTGGGCAGTAGACAAGTTCGGGCGAACTTGTGTGTAAACACCCAAGTTAGAGCGAACTTGTATGGTTTTGGAGGGTTTTGAGTCAAGTTCGGTCAAATTTGATGAGTTTCTTTGAGAAACTTGTCAAGTTCGGGCGAACTTGTGAGAAAACCTTACAGAAGAGATAAGTTCGGGCGAACTTGTGTAGTTTCCTAAGAAACTAGACAAGTTCGGTCGAACTTGTAAGGAATTTGGGGAGAATTGACCCAAGTTCGGTCGAACTTGACCCATATGGGTGCAAGTTCGGTCGAACTTGACCAGTGAGCTGGGGATTCTCGAGCGAACTTGATTTTTCGGGTCCAAAATCTTGCGTTTTTGCGTCGTTTGCTGAGTAAAAGCGAGTGTTCATCCCTCCAACCCTGTGCTACTGAGCAAACTTAGGTCGGAGAGGTCTTTTAGAGCTGTTTTAGCCGTTTTACAAAAGCGTGGGCTAATCCAGGCGTACTCGGGGTTCGTTCGGGTTAATCCGGCTTGTGTAAACCAACATAAACGTCCTTGTGCTTCCAGATCTGGGATCTTGAATGATAAATGCTTTGTTTCATATCAGAAAATGAATAAAACATCATCAAAAGTCTGTATTTTGTGTCAAAATCAATGTTTAAAAGGTTTTGCTCAGATCCAAGTATGGATCTGAGTGATAAACAGAAGTTTTATGGGAAAAATATGAAGATTTTCGTAAACAGAGAAGATTTGTTGAAAACGAAGGCTATGCCTTGTGCCAAAATCGTTGTAAAACTTTGTAAATCGTTGGTAAACATTGTTGTAGTTGAAGTCGGGTTGATTCTTACTTAGGACACGAAGGTTTCGGGTTTTAAGAGCTCTGGGCGAACTTACAGCAAGTTTAAATGAGAGGAATGAGCTGGATATTTATAGGAGAAGGCAAGAAAGTGAGCTGGTGGAGTCAAGTTCGGCCGAACTTGCATGTTTTCATGCAAGTTCGCGCGAACTTGTGAAATGTTTGAAGGATTTGAGATAAGTTCGGCCGAACTTGACCCTAGAAGGGCAAGTTCGAGCGAACTTGAGGAAAGTTGAGAGTTTTTGAGTTAACCAGCCAAGTTCGGCCGAACTTGGGGTCACCAAGTTCGAGCGAACTTGACCCAATTTGTTGGGTTTTCTTCATTTTTCGCGTTAAGAGTCCGTTTGGCGATTCGGTTCGTATTAATTAGTTATATTAAGCGTTAAGCGTTATACTTGATATAATAGTGCAATTCAGCGATTCGTGAGTGCGAGAGCGATGCGATAGCGATTGTAATCATAACTAAACACACACAAACACATAATTATCCTATAAACACGTAACTAATATTACCACATAATTCCAATAAATCAAATAGGTGATTGCGTTGCGATTACGATGAGATAGCGATGAGATTTAATAAGCGATTAGATGCGATAATAACGTACAATACCCTAATTAATTAACATAAACTTTATTATCAACCGAATCTCAGGATTTACAAAAGATAGATACAATCGATAACAAAGAAAAGGCAACAACGAGAAAATCGGAGTTGTTACAATTACCCACACTATATATCTTGTTTTTTATATTTTTGGCTACTTACCCACACTATATATCTCGTTTTTTAAATTTATGGCTACTTTTTAGCAAGGGAAGCTTTTGGCAATTAGAGTGTTATCAACGGATTTTAGTGATATTGGATTAACAACGGATTTCTTCGGCTAAGCACCTTTTGAGATTAGACACGTGGAAAGTCGGATGTACATTATTAAGTTCCGCCGCTAGTTCGAGACGATAGGCTACCTTACCGATCCTTTCCAGAATCTTAAAGGGTCCAACTTATCGAGGCGCTAGCTTTTCTTTCTTGCCGAAGCGGACCACTCCCTTCCAAGGTGCAACCTTTAGGAGAACGTGATCTCCCACTTTGAACTGTAGGGGCTTGCGGCGTTTATCGGCATAACTCTTTTGACGACTCCGAGCTTTCAAGAGATTGTCTCTGATCTGGAGGATCTTGTCTGCCGTTTCTTGAATTAGCTCGGGACCGATGATTTGTGCTTCTCCGATCTCGTGCCATGCAATAGGCGATCGACATTTTCTTCCATACAGTGCCTCAAAAGGAGCCATTTGAATGCTGGTATGATAAGTATTATTGTACGAGAATTCGATTAAAGGTAAATGCGTATCCCAGTTACCACCGAAATCTATGATGCATGCACGAAGCATGTCTTCGAGGGTGCGGATCGTGCGCTCAGTCTGACCGTCGGTTTGAGGGTGAAAAGCGGTACTGAGATTGAGAGTAGTACCGAGAGGGATTGAAAAGTCTCCCAGAGACGTGAAGTAAAGCGACCGTCGCGGTCAGAGATGATGTCACGAGGCATCCCGTGTCGACATATAACTTCGTTGATTCGGGCTAACCGTTCGACCTTAAAGTCTTCTCGTATAGCGATAAAGTGTGCAGATTTAGTAAGAGGATCAACGATAACCCAAATGCTATTGTGACCGGATGAAGTGCGGGGAAGTTTGGTAACGAAGTCCATAGCTATACTATCCCATTTCCACATCGGGATTTCGGGTTGTTTGAGTAAACCAGAGGGCCTTTGATGTTCGGCTTTAACTTTCGAACAAGTTAAGCACTTTGAGACGTACAAGGCGATATCCTTTTTCATGCCCGGCCACCAATACTTAGGACGAAGGTCCTGGTACATCTTGTCGGCACCTGGATGAATGGAATATCGAGATTTATGAGCTTTGGTCATTAGCAACTCACGAAGGTTATCACGACTAGAAATCCGAATGGGATTGAGACAATAATAAATGCCATTAGGCTTAGATACGAGTTGAGTTTCGGCACCACATTTCATTTCATCTTCTAAAGTACTCTCGTTAAAACAAGCATATTGGGCGGAGCGAATCATGATTTCGAGATCAATCAAAGCTTGAGAGTCACGAACACTATATACATAGCTTCGTCGACTTAGAGCATCGGCGACGACGTTTGCTTTGCCGGGATGGTAGCGTTTTCTCGCAATCGTAATCGTTGAGAAGTTCAACCCATCGACGTTGTCGCATGTTTAGTTCTTTTTGATTAAAGATATGTTGTAAGCTCTTATGGTCGGTGAAGACCGTACACTTAGTATCGTAAAGGTAGTGTTGCCATATCTTTAATGCAAAAACAACTGCACCGAGTTCGAAATCGTGGGTTGTGTAGTTTTTCTCGTGGATCTTGAGTTGTCGAGACGCACGATAACCTTGTCTCGTTGCATGAGAACACAACCGAGACCAAGGTTAGAGGCATCACAGTAAACAACAAAATTGTTGTTTCCGTCAGGTAAAGCGAGTACGGGAGCGTTACATAGCATATGCTTGAGGGTTTGAAAAGCTTCCTCTTGCTTGGTTTCCTAATGAAAGGTTTGTCTTTATGAGTTAAAGCGGTAAGCGGAACGGCGATTTTCGAAAAGTCGGCGATGAATTGATGGTAGTAACCCGCCAATCCAAGAAATGAACGGATTTCGGATGTATTCTCTGGCGTAATCCAAATCTTGACGGCTTCAACTTTACAGGGTCGACGTGAATTCCTTGACTGTTAACGATGTGGCCGAGAAATTGGACTTCTTCGAGCCAGAATTCACATTTGTAGAACTTAGCATAAAGGCGATTTCCTTGAAGAAGTTCGAGGACTAAATGGACATGACGCGGTGTTCGTCTCTCGACTTCGAATAGATGAGGATGTCATCATAAACACAATGACAAAACGATCTAAGAAGGCTTTACACACATGGTTCATCAAATCCATGAAGACCGCTGGTGCATTGGTAAGACCAAAAGGCATGACCACGAATTCGAAATGGTCATAGCGAGTACGAAAGGCGGTTTTCGGAATATCTTCATCCAACACGCGTAACTGATAATAACCGGAACGAATATCGATCTTATAAAAACAAGTAGCACCTTGAAGCTGATCAAATAAATCGTCGATATGAGGAAGAGGATAACGATTCTTTATCATAAGCTTATTAAGCTCACGATAATCGATGCACATTCGGAATGATCCATCATTCTTTTTCAGGAAAGGATTGGTGCGCCCCATTGTGAAGTGCTCGGGCGTATGAAGCCTTTATCAAGAAGCTCTTGAAGTAGGCTTGATAGCTCACGTATTTCGGATGGTGCGAGACGATAAGGAGCTTTAGCGTCTGGATTAGCTTCGGGAACTAAATCGATACGGAATTCAACATCGCGAGTAGGGGGTAAACCAGGTAAATCGTCGGGAAAGACTTTAGGAAATTCACAAACAACGGGAACGTCTTTATAAGTCTTATTTTCTTTCTCCGGGTTCACGATATGAGCGAGAAAAGCAACACATCGCTTTTGCAAGCATTTGTGTGCTAACATGAAGTTGATCACCGTTTGGAAGAGGGAAACGAATCATTTTATTGAAGCATACAACTTCAGCATGATTCTCACGAAAAAAATCCATGCCTACTATGACATCAAAGCTACCTAATTGCATAGCTATGAGATTGATCGAGAAGATGTGGCTGTTGAGATCGAGGGAACAACCACATAAGACGGAATTGACGGTAACGGTTCTTCCGGTGGCGACTTCCACATCGAAAGTCTTTGGGAGATTAGCGCGTTTACATTTTAAAACCTTTTCGAATTCTAATGATACAAAACAATTATCGACACCAGTATCAAATAAACATGAAGCATAAATACCATTAACGAGAAACGTACCATTGACAACATTGTTGTCATTCTAAGCCTGGCGGTGGTTGAGATTGAAGGCTCTGCCAAGCGCAGCTTGTGGTTGTTGCTGCTGCTGCGGCTGAGGCTGCTGCTGAGGCTGCGCTGCTGGCTGCTCTTACTTGACAGGACTATTCGGACATACATTGGTGAAATGATTCGGAGCGCCACACACATAGCACACACGTGCTTTTGGAGCTTGCTGCTGATTGGCTTGAGGAGGAGCGGGTAAAGCTGGAGCTGCTGGAGCCTGAGGAGCTGGCTGACGAGGACCTGATCGGCAACTCATAGTAAAATGGCCGTAGATATTGCAGTTTGTGCAAAAATGACAGTTGCCACCAACGGCATGATAATAAGTGCACTTAAGGCACAGAGGGTGAGGTCCGGTATACGCACGCTTGGAGGTGCGTTCGGAGCGGCTGACTGGAGCGGCTGAGGGTTTGCTGGAGCGGCGAGAGCATAGTTCTTACTCGGGTTTGATCTTTTGCGTCCCTGACGCTTTCCCTTCGATTCACTTGATGATTCGATAGCAGCGGTTGGTTCGACGACGGCTTGATTGGCGACTTTAGCAGAGTTCTTGAAATAACCATCCTGAACTCGTTGATCGTTGATCTCAGCGGCGAGCATGTAGGTTTCCTCGATGGTCGTAGTACGAGCGACTTTCATGAAACTTGCAACACACTCGGGTAAACCCGGTGTACTTGTTGATAGCTTTCTCAGTCGTATCAACCTGGCTGGGACAAATGATGCTCAAAATCTTAAACCGAGCAGTAAAACCAGCATTGTCGGGACCATCCTGTTTGATACCCCAAAACTCATTCTCGAGCTTTTGCATTTCATGCGGAGGATAGAACTCCTTCATCATTACTTCCTTGAGTTCTCCAAGATAGACTGTAGGCTTCATCATTTCCACGCTTGTTTCTTTCAGCTGTCCACCAGTCGAGAGCATGAGACTGGAAGACTCTGGTAGCGTTCACGGTGGTCATTGGGGCATCCACTTGGCCTAAAAGTGACCTCAATAGCATCGAACCAGTGAAACATAGAAGTCGGTCCGTCATTGCCCGTGAAGGCGAGAGGTGCACAAGCCTTGAAGTTCTTGAAGCTGAATCGCGGCTTGGGATTCTCAGTTTTCGAGTCGACTGATGAGTTACTGCTCACAGCATGAATTTCTGACACGATTTGCGGAATGACTTTAGCTATCTCCTTGGCTACCATTGTAGCGATACGCTTGTCGGCGTTGCTTTGGAGATTCCTTCGGGTGTGCGATCCCATAGAAGACATCTACACGAAGGATTTAGATTAGATGGGATTCGATTATAACAGGTTATGTTTAAATATTTATTATTATTATCGTTCATTCAAGGCAAAAAATCACATAAACACGTAGGCACGTAAACATGTAAGCACGTAAGCACATAAGCACGTAAGCACATAAGCACGTATTTCACGTAAGCATATACTTTGCACATATTCACCTTCTTATAAGTAGCGCGTTCGAGATGCGATAAAATTTGCGAGATATAAGCGATATACAGTAGCGAGATAATACCGCGTATAGGACACACATGTCCTCATAGGCGTAAGCGAGTTAAGCGATTAGTTTGGTTGGTGTATTAATTTAGCGTTTTAAATTTCGAGAGCTGTGCGAGTAGTGCATGCGTTTAGGGAGCGTAAAGCGATAAAGCGAGAAATCGATAATGCGAGAAATAAACAAGTAAGCGAGAAATCGAATAAATCGAAAATTCTCAAAATTTTAAACACATAAATAAAAATAAACTCGATGATGCGTAAATCGACGATATAGGCTTAAATCAATTAGGAGTGTCCGGGGTTTTGAGATGTTGACTACCCAAAGTGGTTCGACTACCCTTTGCATTCGGATCCACGCTTTGGCCTAATAGATAAACGCTCTCACCGCGAGCGGCTAACGACGTTTACCCTTCCAGTTAATACGTGTTCCAAATCATCGATATAACCGAGACTTTGGAGAGATTGAAAATAGAAGCACGGAATTAGTTATTAAGATGCGGGTTTCACCCCTAACTTAACAACATCATTCCTAGTTGTGGCCACGCTCACCGATCACATCGAGCGTCCCACTAGATAGAAAGGGAGATGTTCGTCGAGGTTTGGATGTCACTCCTAACTCAACGAAGATATCTCATGATGAGTAATATGCGGAATGAGCGATCTTATTGAGAGTTCTTGGTTATCACACCTAGTCTCAACTTGATCCTCGTTTATGGGATATGAGCGTTTCATAATCGTGTATATTGTATTAGCCTTAGGAAATGCACATTTAAGCATTTATGGCAAGTAGTTTAACATTTAAGTCAAAGACAGGTCAAACGGGCACTTTAAACATGCTACTAGGTCGAACATGGCAATTCTACCTATTATCCTATGGTTATGGCGCTCTGATACCAATCTGTCACACCCCAACCGATGGCGGAATCATCGGGGTAGTGACACTAGGCGAATCAGATTGATCAAGAGATTCCATAACGATTAATTCAAAGACAATAATCAACATTTAATATCCATACTATCAAACTCATACAATCTTCAAACAACCATTACAATTCAACAAAAATCTCTTAAACACAATCCAATTCGATCTCCCATAGATTTTATTACAAACCGTTCTAAAAACAAACTAAATAAAACAAACTAAACTACGTATGCAACATCCAAGGCATCCAAGCTATAAATCCTCAACCTGTTACATACGTTAAAATACAGGTCAATACAATTAAGTAAAGGTGAGCATACGAGTTTGAATAATACTAGCATAGTCGAGAAAGCGTTTGCGAAACAATCTAATTACATATCATGATACACCAAAACACTTAACATAACATAAGCTCATTTCTCATGCTAACTACCGTGAAAAGGCTTGCGCGACCATCCAAACTAGACCCCGTCGGGTGTTAGCCAAACTATAGTACCATACTAGCTAAGGAGGCAAGTTAACGAAAATAAGTCCTAGTCACATGTTTCTAGTATCACGTATCGAGCATATACAATCAGATTATTCGCGTGTGATAACAGTTTTGATTTGTGAAGTGTTTTTGATATAAGAATGTATGTAACACCCAAAAAGTGCATTAAAGCGAAAATGGGTCAAGTATACTCACAGTGGGTGCGTTTGGATAGAGTAGACGACTGCCGAGAGGTGAAGAGGAGCGCCGGATCAGCCTGCATACGCGAACGGAAGTGCACCAGTCTCCGAAAAGCTGAAATGATGAAGTTTTGGTTGGGCAGTAGACAAGTTCGGGCGAACTTGTGTGTAAACACACAAGTTCGAGCGAACTTGTATGGTTTTGGAGAGTATTGAGTCAAGTTCGGTCGAACTTGATGAGTTTCTTTGAGAAACTTGTCAAGTTCGGGCGAACTTGTGAGAAAAACCTTACAGAAGAGACAAGTTCGGGCGAACTTGTATAGTTTCCTAAGAAACTAGACAAGTTCGGTCGAACTTGTAAGGAATTTGGTGAGAATTGACCCAAGTTCGGTCGAACTTGACCAATATGGGTGCAAGTTCGGTCGAACTTGACCAGTGAGCTGGGATTCTCAAGCGAACTTGATGTTTTCGGGTCTAAATCTTGCGTTTTCGCGTCGTTTGCTGAGTAAAATCGAGTGTTCATCCCTCCAACCCTGTGCTACTGAGCAAACTTAGGTCGGAGAGGTCTTTTAGAGCTGTTTTAGCCATTTTACAAAAGCGTGGTGGGCCCATAACCCAGAGGTCCAGGATCGAAACTTGGCTCTGATACAAATCTGTCACACCCCAACCGATGGCGGAATCATCGGGGTAGTGGCACTAGGCAAATCAGATTGATCAAGAGATTCCATAACGATTAATTCAAAGACAATAATCAACATTTAATATCCCATACTATCAAACTGATACAATCTTCAAACAACCATTACAATTCAACAAAATCTCTTAAACACAATCCAATTCGATCTCCCATAGATTTTATTACAAACCGTTCTAAAAACAAACTAAATAAAACAAACTAAACTACGTATGCAACTTCCAAGGCATCCAAGCTATAAATCCTCAACCTGTTACATATGTTAAAATACAGGTCAATACAATTAAGTAAAGGTGAGCATACGAGTTTGAATAATACTAGCATAGTCGAGAAAGCGTTTGCGAAACAATCTAATTACATATCATGATACACCAAAACACTTAACATAACATAAGCTCATTTCTCATGCTAACTACCGTGAAAAGGCTTGCGCGACCATCCAAATTAGACCCGTCGGGTGTTAGCCAAACTATAGTACCATACTATCTAAGGAGGCAAGTGAACGAAAATAAGTCCTAGTCACATGTTTCTAGTATCACGTATCGAGCATATACAATCAGATTATTCGCGTGTGATAAACAGTTTTGATCTGTGAAGTGTTTTTTATATAAGAACGTATGTAACACCCAACAAGTGCATTAAACCGAAAATGGGTCAATTATACTCACAGTGGGTGCGTTTTGGAGAGAGTAGAGAACTGCCGAGAGGTGAAGAGGAGCGCCGGATCAGCCTGCATACGCGAACGGAAGTGCATCAGTTTCCGAAAAGCTGAAACGGTGAAGTTTTGGTTGGGCAGTAGACAAGTTCGAGCGAACTTGTGTGTAAGCAAACAAGTTAGAGCGAACTTGTATGGTTTTGGAGAGTTTTGAGTCAAGTTCGGTCAAACTTGATGAGTTTCTTTGAGAAACTTGTCAAGTTCGGGCGAACTTGTGAGAAAACCTTACAGAAGAGATAAGTTCGGGCGAACTTGTGTAGTTTCCTAAGAAACTAGACAAGTTCGGTCGAACTTGTAAGGTATTTGGGGAGAATTGACCCAAGTTCGGTCGAACTTGACCCATATGGGTGCAAGTTCGGTCGAACTTGACCAGTGAGCTGGGGATTCTCGAGCGAACTTGATTTTTCGGGTCCAAAATCTTGCGTTTTTGCGTCGTTTGCTGAGTAAAATCGAGTGTTCATCCCTCCAACCCTGTGCTACTGAGCAAACTTAGGTCGGAGAGGTCTTTTAGAGCTGTTTTAGCCGTTTTACAAAGCGTAGGCTAATCCGGGCGAACTCGGGGTTCATTCGGGTTAGTCCGGCTTGTGTAAACCAACATAAACGTCGTTGTGCTTCCAGATCTGGGATCTTGAATGATAAATGCTTTGTTTCATATCAGAAAATGAACAAAACATCATCAAAAGTCTGTATTTTGTGTCAAAATCAATGTTTAAAAGGTTTTTCTCAGATCCAAGTATGGATCTGAGTGATAAACAGAAGTTTTATGGGAAAAATATGAAGATTTTCGTAAACAGAGAAGATTTGTTGAAAACGAAGGCTATGCCTTGTGCCAAAATCGTTGTAAAACTTTGTAAATCGTTGGTAAACGTTGTTGTAGTTGAAATCGGGTTGATTCTTACTTAGGACACGAAGGTTTCGGGTTTTAAGAGCTCTGGGCGAACTTACAGCAAGTTCAAATGAGAGGAATGAGCTGGCTATTTATAGGAGAAGGCAAGAAAGAGAGCCGGTGGAGTCAAGTTCGGCCGAACTTGCATGTTTTCATGCAAGTTCGCGCGAACTTGTGAAATGTTTGAAGGATTTGAGCTAAGTTCAGCCGAACTTGACCCTAGAAGGGCAAGTTCGAGCGAACTTGAGGAAAGTTGAGAGTTTTGAGTTAACTAGCCAAGTTCGGCCGAACTTGGGGTCCCCAAGTTCGAGCGAACTTGACCCAATTTGTTGGGTTTTCTTCATTTTTCGCGTTAAGAGTCCGTTTGGCGATTCAGTTCGTATTAATTAGTTATATTAAGCGTTATAATAAAGCGTTAAGCGTTATACTTGATATAATAGTGCGACTCAGCGATTCGAGAGTGCGAGAGCGATGCGATAGCGATTGTAATCATAAACAAACACAAACACGTAATTATCCTATAAACACGTAACTAATATTACCACATAATTCCAATAAATCAAATAGGTGATTGCGTTGCGATGCGATGAGATAGTGATGAGATTTAATAAGCGATTAGATGCGATAATAACGTACAATACCCTAATTAATTAACATAAACTTTATTATCAACCGAATCTCAGGATTTACAAAAGATAGATACAATCGATAATAAATAAAATACAACAACGAGAAAATCGGAGTTGTTACAATTACCCACACTATATATCTTGTTTTTTATATTTCTGGCTACTTACCCACACTATATATCTCGTTTTTTAAATTTATGGCTACTTTTTAGCAAGGGAAGCTTTTGGAAATTAGAGTGTTATCAACGGATTTTAGTGATATTGGATTAACTTATCGACTAAATCGATCTTGCTAAAACTAAACGAGTCAATAGATGCGGGAGTGCAGGCTCGATTTAATTTAATAAGATTGGTTATTGGTTTGTATTAATATATATAGGGTAAGGTTCATGCGAGAACCACCTTTAGTGTGAGAACTGTGAGAACCACCTTTATTGCAAAATGGAATCTAAAAAAATCAAAAAAGCACTCAAATTTTTTAATAGTTTTTAATAAAAATCGTTATATTTTGTTACAATTTTTTTCGAGTAACAGTTATCCATGCACATGTGCATATGTATCATAACTTCGACAAATTCAATAATACGTTATCACTAGTAGACAATTGCCCTTTAATTTACAATACCATCCATAATAAACTCAATTTTACATTAAATGCACATGTGCATCATTATGTATAACAATTATATACTGTGTTTTGGTAAAAAAGTTTATGATTTTAAATGATGAAGTAGGCTTATATATATTTTTTTGGTTAGTTATATCTAGTGGTTGATGGGTTCATTATAGTTGTCACTTTATGATGTAATATGTTGATTGGATGGTATAAACGGTGTTGATATACATGTAATAAAGTGAAAATATTGGTATTGGTATTGTATTATAAATGGTAGGAGGTAATGGTATTGTATTATAGATGGTAGGAGGTAATGGAAGTGTATTATAGATGGTATGATAGATGAAAGAGAAAGTGTATTCAAAGTAGTGTACCAAAACACCTTATTTCATGTTGATACATATAGATGCACATGTGCATTTCTTATATTGGTAACGTAAAAAGTAGTGTATTACACATGGTAGTGTAAATGAATGTACAATTGTCTAATGTTTGTAATGTATTACATAATTTGTCAAAGAAATGATGAAAATGCA
The DNA here is from genome assembly GCA_947069175.1 of Scalesia atractyloides. Lineage (NCBI taxonomy): Eukaryota > Viridiplantae > Streptophyta > Magnoliopsida > Asterales > Asteraceae > Scalesia > Scalesia atractyloides. The sequence goes on from CAMTDV010000019.1 coordinate 53,807,296, forward strand.
CATATGCATGGTAATGTATTATGGATGAGATAATAGATGAAAGAGAAAAATATTCAAATTAGTGTACCTACCTTATTTCATGTTGATATATATAGATGCAAATTTGCATTGCTAATATTGGTAATGTAAAAAGTAGTGTGTTACACATGGTAGTGTAAATGAAAGTACAATTGTCTAATGTTTGGAATGTATTACGGAATTTGTCAAAGAAATGACAAAAATACACATGTGCATGGATAGTTGGTACTAAATGTTTTTTTTTAATTTTTTTAATTGTTGAGTAAATATAGCGACTTTTTTCAAAAAAATATTAAAAAAAAAATTCGGTATTTTATTTGGATTTTTTTAGGTATTACTGTTTGTGTTCACACTGGGTCTTGCAGTTCTCGTAATAAAGGGTGTATATATATATACATATATATATATATATATATATATAGGGTAAGGTTCATGCGAGAACCACCTTTATTGTGAGAACCGTGAGAACCACCTTTATTGCAAAATAAAATCTAAAAAAATCAAAAAGCACTCAAATTTTTTTTATTTTTTTAATATTTTTTAAATAAAAATCGTTATATTTTGTTACCAAATTTTTTTGTTTTTTCGAGTAACAGTTATCCATGCACATGTGCATATGTATCATAACTTCGACAAATTTAGTAACACGTTATCACTAGTAGACAATTGCACTTTAATTTACAATACCATCCATAATACACTCCATTTTACATTAAATGCACATGTGCATTATTATGTATAACTATTATATACCGTGTTTTGGTACAAAAAGTTTGTGATTTTGAATGATGAAGTTGGCTCATATATATGTTTTTTGGTTAGTTATATCTAGTGGTTGATGGGTTCATTATAGTTGTCACTTTATGATGTAATATGTTGATTGAATGGTATAAACGATGTTGATATACATGTAATAAAGTGAAAATATTGGTATTGGTATTTTATTATAAATGGTAGGAGGTAATGGTATTGTATTATGGATGGTAGGGGGGTAATGGAAGTGTATTATGGATGGTATGATAGATGAAAGAGAAAGTGTATTCAAAATAGTGTACCAAAACACCTTATTTCATGTTGATACCTATAGATGCACATGTGCATTCCTTATTTTGGTAACATAAAAAGTAGTGTATTACACATGGTAGTGTAAATGAAAGTAAAATTGTCTCTGTTTGTAATGTATTACGAAATTTGTCAAAGAAATGATGAAAATGCACATGTGCATGGTAGTGTATTATGGATGATATGATAGATGAAAGAGAAAATGTATTCAAATTAGTGTACCAAAACACCTTATTTCATGTGGATATATATAGATACACATGTGCATTGCTAATATTGGTAACGTAAAAAGTAGTGTGTTACACATGGTAGTGTAAATAAAAGTACAATTATCTAATGTTTGTAATGTATTATGGAATTTGTCAAAGAAATAACGAAAATGCTCATGTGCATGGATAGTTGGTACTCAAATTGTTTTTTTTGAAATTTTTTTTATTGTTGAGTAAATATAGCGACTTTTTCAAAAAATATTAAAAAAAACAAAATTTTTTTTTGGTATTTTTGGATTTTTTTAGGTATCATTGTTTGTGTTCACACTGGTTCTCGCGGTTCTCGCAATAAAGGGTGGTTTCTAACGGATCCTTGTCATATATATATATATATGTATGTATGTGTATTTATATGACAAAAATCTTTGGTTTTCTTTTAATAAAAAATTGCATATATGACAAAATTCTTTGGTTTTCTTTTCATAAAAAATTGCATTTGTTGGACTTTGTAATTTTAAGCCTATGGATCCGATACAACGTTTATTAATCTGATTGCTTTTATATATTTATTATTATTAGGCTATAACTTTTGGGCCTGTTTGTTGAAAACCCATAAACCGATGGGTACTCATGTGGAGCCACAAATAAGGATTCGTGATATACGAACAGACATATGAATGGTACGGTTTTTTTTCTCATACAAAAATCAATTTAATTCTTGTAAAACCTTTTGGTCTTATCCGATTAAACACTTGTGTGTATTCTCAAATAGTTTGATCTGAAAGTGTATCACGATTCCAAGAGGAATCCGACTGTATTCGGCGAGAACGATCTCTGCAAGTTTCGGTTCATTCAACGAATTCGGTAATGGTATTCGTCAGCAAATCGGGTAAGCATAAACAGAGGCTACTTTTATTAATATGCTTATTATTATGAATGGTTTTATATTTCCGTTCGTGGGAGGTAATTTGCCATTTTCAGTTTATGTTGTTGGGTGCCATCTAAATGGCATGGGTCCCCAATTATCATATCTTCATGTCATTGTCTTTTTGTTATAGAACCTGAAAAGCCCTTCACATTATTTATAAAACAAGAACATCCATAGCTTGAACAGTTGAACATGACTGTTAATTTTGGAAACGGACTTCCATGTCTAGCTTTTTGTTTTGATTTTTTGGTTCCCTACATTCACACTATGCATCTTAAATAACATGGATTAACCAAATGATGAAAACACATGGAAAATCTGATCCTTTAGATTTTTTATGTAAACTATTTCTAGTTGTAAACATAAGCTAGACACATTCTTTTTCGCTGGCCCTGTTCTATAATCACAGAACCATCCGCTGTTTAAAAAAAACATTCTTTCATGAACCTCTAATTCATGATAATTACGTTACCTAAGATTTTTAATCCATAAACAATACCTAGACTATTTTCAATGGGCCCTTGTAGGCCGCTCGTATTCTACTTGGCAGCGCCCTTCCAAAGCAGGGGCGGATTCAAGGGGTTTTTGGGGTTCAGTTTGGAAAAAAATGGAAAACAATTAGTGGAAACCTTATATAATATGGAAAAGATTAGTGAAAATTTACTAAAAGGAACATTCTTAAAAAAAATTATGGATCTGTCACTGTTTCAAGGGCTGCATTAATGAGGAGAGACCTTGGGTGTGACGCATGTATATAAGGATTGAAGCTTTGAGAGGGAAGGAGAGAGAGACGGTGAGATGAAATAGAAAGTGATGCTCGTGAAAAGGAGAGAGAAGAAGAAAAATGTTCGCACATGTCAATGCAGAAAGGCCGATGTGGAAGGGCAGGGGCGCCCTTGGACTCGGACCTCCTAGTGCGGATAGTCTAAATTGTTTTCATACAATAATTCTATTTGTTGACAGTAGATAGTCTTTTGTAGGGCTCTAATTAGTTTGGTACACTTTCCCTTGGGGTACAATTCTGAACCATATTGGAACATCTTTTGGTCATACACGTACAAGATGACCATGCAATATGCATGGATTTGCATGCATCTTCTAACAATCAAATGACCACATTGCCCTCAACTTTTTCAGCATAGTTACCATTTTTGTTGGGCTCTTTAACAAACAAATAAATTACTATCTCACATGGAGTCAAAGTAGCCCACTAGAACTCCGCCAGAAGAGAACGTTTATGCCAAACTACTAGTCATGACTCATGACACAACATTTGCTAGTCAATAAAACATAGTGAACATTAACTAGAAACGGCGCGGAGAATTAAAGATGTACATTAGATAGTTACTATCTACAAGCCTAGATTAATTCATACTAAAATTATTTAATTACATCTTTCCTAACAATTAGATGTTGAGCCAATCGAATCCATGTATATAGTTGTTATCCTGCACACAAAATACATCCTCCAATCCTTCCATTCCAAATCCGTCAAAAAATGGTGGTTCCATGGCCTCCATAGAAAAGGATGAACTCGGGCTCGTGCTTGATGTTCCATCCAACCGCTCCGCCAGCCTGTTTATCTCCTTTTCAGCTTCAGATAGTTGTTCTTTAAGCTTTAACACCTATACAAATCACACGATCGGGATCTTAGAATAATGTGAAAAATATATTAGTACGGAAGATGAAGGTTCACGTGGGGAGATATTTAATGTTAGATGTTCTGACCCGTTACCCAGCCCGACCTGTCCCACCTGGTGCGGACATGTGCGTTGTCCACCAAGTATAGTGTAGGACAACCTTTAAAAACTATATGTGGTGGCACACTTGTGATTTTAGCACCCTTTTGCCGGGTTAATGGGATATTAGTTATGTTATAATTACATGATGTAACTTTCTATCTCGAGCCTTGAGTCCCATGCATTTCCAAAATAAGGATGCTTATTTTTAGGTTAAAGTGGATAAAAGTCTTCTTAAGTGTACATAAAGAACTAGTACAAAATAATTACTGCCATGTTATAAGTCTACTCTATAAACCACTAAATGAGAACCAACTAAAAAATTCAACACTATTTTGGCTACTTGTCATCATTATAAAATCTATCTTTTTTGTTATTTTTCACAACATATAAAAAAGTTACATATATAAAATTTAAAAAATGTAAGAATAAATACTTATAACAGTCGTGTTTACTTTCCCTATAGATTAAAACCAAAGAGTGGGTGACAACAAATGAAACACAAAGCAATTGAAATTCCAAAAATCATGTTTTTTTTTATCATGAAGATATTTGCATCATAGAAAAAGTGTTACCTCAGTTTCAAGGCGACATTTTTCAAGAACAGTTGAATCATGATCGGTCTTAAGCTTCGAGTATTCCTCTTCGAGCTTCTTATTCTTCCATCGAGCACGCCTGTTCTGGAACCACACAGCAACTTGGCGCGGGTCAAGCCCAAGTTCAGACGCGAGTTTATCTTTCCTTTCTGATTCCAGTTTATGTTCATCTCCAAAGTTTTGCTCAAGAAGGCTCACTTGTTCATCACTTAGCTTCCTTTTTCTAAACCCAGTGCTGCTCTCGGATTTGATCTTCTTCCGTCTTCTTCGCGGTTTCGCAACTTCCACTAAACATTATTACAAGTTATATTAATAAAATTAAGAACAAAGTTTACAAATGCATAATCACTAATTAGTACAACTTTCTTTTAATAATATACAAAAGTTCAAACCTTGTTCCGGTATTAGCTGGTCATATATCCCAGGATAGTACTGAGAGAGCAGAACCAACGGATCATCAACTTGAGTTTGAGTCTTCATGTTGTTTGGTGAAACAAGTGGAATATGTCTTAGGGTGGGTAGATCAAGGGAGACTTTATAAGGTGGAGTGAAGACTAAGAAGTCTGCTGTTACTTTGGTTTGTGCAAGGGTGTGCCTTTATTTATAAAACCATTAAATTCCATAATGCCCTTATTAGTTTATGATATTTACGGTTCTGCCCTCCATGGGTTTTGAATCATTTGGTCTATGCAAAGGTTACAAAATGTGACGTGGGTTTGTCTATTTTAAGGTGACGAAATTGAAAATACCTTCTGGTATCGACCTTTGTTTATGTTGGTGAGACGAAACTGAAAACTTAGATGTAATCAGGTTGAATGGACAAGTTTATAAGATGTAATCAGGTTGAATGGACAAGTTTATAAAGGTTATGATAATTATATCTCCATTTTACTTGTCTTACCCGCCCTTAAATTGTTAAAGCACCAAGATTCTCCCATTTTATTAAAACATCATTGATTTACATTTTTAGGTGGTGTACAATGTAAAATTTTGGAGGGGTGAGATCCGTTTAGCCAACCCTATAAATAATGTGTCTTAAAACAGTAGTAGATCCAGAAATTTTTATCGGGGGTTGTAATAGAATTCTTTTATATTCTTAATTTGCTAGCATACATTAGTTACTTTTTTTTGACAATGGATAATTGTAATCTTCGAGTTCCCCTAACTTGAAAGTAACTATTATCTTCCCATAATACATCTTTTGACTTCTATTATAATTACTTTCATTTGCATTTAATGAATTTGATTTGGTCTTGATATTTGATTTCGGTAGAGTAGGTTAAAGAGGCTGGAGGCGGAGCAGTTCTTTCGCTGAATCGCCCTATACAACTGCGCGTAGGTAACCACTAGGTTAAGGAGGAAAAATACATTAAAAGGTATAGTTGGGCTTTTAAACAGCGGCGGACCTAGAAATTATTTGTTGAGGTACGGATGAGGCGTTCAACCATATTTTCAAGGGGTGCGGTCGGGTTTTTTTTTCCTAAAATATACACTAATTTTTTTTCAAGAGGTACGGCCCCCACCCACGACTGTGGGTAAGTCCGCCACTGCTTTTAAATGACTTTGAGCTTTTTTGTTTTTTTTTTCTTTTTTTTTTTCTACAGCCCATGAAGCCTTGTATTTAATATATGAAGTCAACACTCTTATCTTCTACCAATTGGGTGGTGACTGTCAATGGTAAAAATCTTTAAACACTTGGGAGGAGAGGTCTTGGGTTCAAGTCCTACAGACGAGATGAATTAAAAACGATTTTGTTAAAAAACATTTTGGAGGAGAGGTCTTAGATTCAAGTCCTACAGACGAGATGAATTAAAAAAAAAATTCCGTTAAAAAAAAGACAGTCTAATCTTCTTCTCCGTTCTTTCCACTCTTAAAAATGAAATGTAGTTTCAAAGATTTTCCTGCAAGAAGTTGGCAGCCCATACATGTTTTTTTATTTTTTTTTACTATTTAGTTCATTTTATGTTGATCACCATACTTTTCTGTTTTTTTTAGTATTGGAATAACTATATCTATGTAAACACAGAAAGTACAAATATATAAAAGAACACATGTAAAGAGTATAAAAAGTGGTTGTGAGTGGAAGAGAGAGAAAATGTTATTGTTCATCTGTATATTTGGTGGACACTGTTCACCCCCTATAATTTTTAAATATATTTTGAAAGTGGTTGTGAGTGGATGAGAGAGTAAAGGTAATGATAAAAGTATAAAAAATATTATTTAATGAAAATAATAAAGAAAATATAGTATTTTTTAATGTAATTTAAAGTTAAAATATGGTGGAATGAATGTGAATGCTCTGACAAGTAAGATAAAAAAAATACAAAATATCTGTAGCAGTTTTATCAAAAGCTATAATGGATATGCTTCTAGATCATATCATAAAATGTGATTATACTAAAACAAAGACATTAGCTAATATCTTAAATTTGTTTGTGTGCATCTTTCCATAAATGTTAACTTGTAGCGTGTTAACAACACATTTGCTTTCCATCATTTAATGTGAACAACAAAGCAAACATGAGAAGTTGTGTAGGAATTGGCTTTCCTGATTTGGCAACAAAGAGAGGGGATGAACTTGAGTCTAGGTGTGAAGATAAAAATGAAAGAAAATAGGGGTATGAATTATGATGCGGGGAGGGTTTTGATCCCAAACCTGTCCACCTTAAAGTTAGTAAACAAACACATTTTATAAATATTATTTGTTCTTTTGGCTTGATTGGAGGGGCCTCTGGATTCGGATAAAGTCTCCAATTGGGTGGTATTGATTCCCATTTATGTGGGTGGGTGGGTACTTAGCTAAGCCACTCAAAAGAGTCCTTTCAATGGCTTTTAGCTCTCGGCTGTCACTCCCTTGGCTTCATGTCTTATTGCATATGTGGCTTAAGGAGAATAAATGGGAAAACAATGTAATTTAAAATATGCTATTGTTTATGATATATGACACATGCACTTACATCATAGCTGCTTTCTTTCTTGGGGTGAGATAAAAGCATAGTGTTATTTTAGTGTGAGATGGTTATTTTCTTCTTTTATGATTCTTGCATAAAAACATTTTAACTTGTAACTCATGCAAATTATTAAGTTTGTTTGTTTAACCTTATAGCAACAACTAGTCATATATAGGGTAGGATCCTAAGAGAAGTGCACCTATTTTAGAAATTTAGAAGCATTCTAGACCACTCATTTTTTTAAGCTTTTCGTAATATACACATATGTATATTGAATTATACACATATGTACATAGTCAAGTTTAAACTATACATATGTGTATATTACGGAAAGCTTTGAAAAATGTGTGGTCCAGAATGTTTCTCAAGTTTCTCAATTACTCTAGTACTTCTCACTTGATCTTAACCATATATATATATATATATATTATATCTATATCTATCTTACATGTGTTATGTAATTGTGTTTAAAGTTACATTCTTTAAAGAGTAAATTGTGCAAATCATCCATAATCTCATTCCTATTTAAATTGTACCTTTTGTTGGGAAGAATTCGTAAATGCTTGGATAACTTGAAGTCCTGTAATCACTATCAGATCAAACAATTGAAGTGGCTACCAATCTTTGATCGGATAAAATCAGAAAAATTCTAGATTTTTGTATGGCAATTTTTGATTGTGAGATTTTGGGGATTCGTATCTAAAAATCAAAATTCGTCCAGGGTTTTTTCTAAAAAAAATTGGGAGCGTATTTTCAGTTTTTCACAACTGCTTGCAGTTTCAATTTTGAACAAAAACAGCTTTAGTCCCGTAAGTTTCCAAAAGTGCATATTTAGCCCGAAATTAAATTTCGACCCAGCCAGGCTCTGCCCTGACCCCGCCAGGGCTGCGCCCCTTGGACCCTGCTCCCAGGGGCGCTGCCCCCCTTGGATCCCCCGTTAGTCCCGATGACATTCAAATAAGCGTGCACTCTTATTTGAACGTCACACGCAATCTCAAATTACACTAAAATATCCAACATACCTCCCCCCCATTTTAGTGTAATCAAGAATTACCTAACTTGTTCACAGCAATCAAACAAACTAATGCATAAATGAAATGTCGTGACGATTGAATTTCATATTAGTATATTACACATTCCAAATATTCGAATTTAAGGGTGTCTCTAAGGATTGAACCCTTAATATCCATACTGAATACACGAAGATAATATACACATTAGTTTACATACATAGATCTAACTTGACACTATCTTTTACTAGCCTATGTCCCTATCCTTCATAAGCATATCAAAGCCAAGTCCAAGCTTCTTGAAGCAGCTAAACTTCATGCTCATATAGGTAGCTCTTTTACTCTTGCACCTGCAAATGCAATTTTTCAAAAGAGCTATTAAGAAGATATACCTCAACCTTACTTAACTTGCAGATCTAAACACATACCTTTGGGATAATTTTAATGTTGTGTTCCAAACTCTAGATGTTAAGCTTTCCACATTGAATTCTGCACCTAACGTCATATTAGGTGGGAATTGGGTATCTTAACATGAGAGTTTTCAGATGGATTTTAACCCTAATCCCACAGCTGATCCTTTCACGAGATCTCTAGTTAACCCTTTGGTTAAGTGATCAACTAAGTTATGTTGAGTTCTCACATGCTCAACCGAAATCGCACCATGCATGATGAGCTCACGAACCATGCTATGTCTCACACCTAAGTGTCTTGACTTGCCATTAAACACTTGACTATACGCCTTAGCCAGTGTAGCTTCACTATCACACCTTATAGAAATGGGAGCCATTGGTTTTGGCCATAATGGAATCTCATAAATCAAGTTTCTTAGCCACTCAGCTTCTTTGCCAGCTGCGGCTAATGCTACAAACTCAGACTCCATTGTTGAATCAGTTATGCAAGTCTGTTTCTTTAAAGCCTAAGAAATGGCACCTCCCCCAAGTAGGAATACCCAACCACTTGTGGAAGAATGATCTTCCTTATTGTTTATCCAACTTGCATCTGAATATCCTTCAATCACCGAAGGAAATCCAATGTAAGTTAGACCATAATCCATGGTTCCTTTCAAGTATTTGAATACTCGACCTAGTGCTTGCAAGTGATGAGTACTAGGATTGCTAGTAAACCTACTAAGTTTTCCAACAGCATACGCTATATCTGGTCTGGTGCAGATCATAGCGTACATAAGTGATCCAATCGCTCTTGAGTACTCAAGTGGAGATACTGCAATGCCTTTATTAGGTAATAGCTTCAGACTAGGATCAACAGGAGTACTTGCGGGAGAACAATCCTTGAAATTGAACTTGTTCAAGATCTTCTCAATATAGTGTGATTGAGAGATTGAAATACCCATGTTCTCACGTTTGATTTTAATACCTAAAATCACCTCAGCCTCCCCCATATCTTTCATAGCAAACATAGATGATAAAAATTCTTTTGTTCTATTGACTTGATCTTGTTTAGTGCCAAAAATCAACATATCATCTACATATAAACAGATGAAGACTCCGTTTCCAGAAGCAGCAAACTTGCTATAAACACATTTATCTGCTTGGTTTAAAGCAAAACCATTAGACAATACAATCTCATCAAACTTTTGATGCCACTGTTTGGGTGCTTGCTTCAACCCATAAAGAGATTTAATTAGTTTACACACCTTGTTTTCACTTCCAGGCATAACAAACCCTTCTGGCTGTTTCATGTAAATCTCCTCATCTAATTCACCATTTAGAAATGCAATTTTCACATCCATTTGGTGAATTACAAGATTATGTATAGCAGTAAGTGCTAATAACAATCTAATGGTGGATATCCTTGCTACAGGAGCATATGTATCAAAGAAGTCAATACCCTCCTTTTGTCTAAACCCTTGGATTACTAATCTGGCTTTGAACTTATCAATAATACCAGCCACCTTCATCTTCCTCTTGAAGATCCATTTACTTCCCAATGGTTTACAACCAGGAGGTAAATCCACAAATTTCCATGTGTTATTTTGCAAAATAGAGTCCATTTCATCTTGGATGGCTTCTTTCCAAAATGAAACATCCCTTGAAGCCATTGCTTCACTATATGTCTTTGGATCCTTATCAACATTAAACAATATTGATATCGAAAATTAATATCAATCCTAGATCCTTCAACTAAGTACAGTTGAAAATCGTCACCATAAGACTTGGCCTTTCTTTCTCTTGAACTCCTTCTTGGTTCAGTGCTAGTTGAAGGCATAATTTCTTTTCCACTAGAAATCTGGAGAGAAGGATTCATATCCTTTGGCCTAGGTATAGATGTGAATCTTTCTTCATCATATTCTACATTTCCACTTCTTGCCTCAATAACCGTATGTACTGAAACGTGGTCATTTGGTTCTATTACATAGAACCTGTGAGCAAATGAGTGCTCAGCATATCCAATGAAAATGCATTCTATACCTCTTTCCCCTAAGTTTCTTATCTTAGGATCATTGAGCCTAACCACGGCTCTACAACCCCAAACTCTTAGTTTTTGCAACTCGGGTGGCTTTTTATACCAAAGATCAAAAGGGGTTGTTTTGTTCCTTTTATTAGGAACCCGATTTAACAAATAACAGGCTGTCAACATAGCCTCTCCCTAAAACCCATTATTTAAACCCGAATGGGACAGCATGGTGTTAACAATCTCTTTTAACGTCCTATTCTTCTTTCCGCCACACCATTTTGTTCCGGTGTGTAAGGAGCTGTGGTAAGGTGTATTATTCCAGTTGATTAGAAATATTCCAGATCAAAATACTCACCACCTCTATCCGTATGTAGGGTTTTGATCAATTCACTTTGATGAAGCTCTACTTCTTGTTTATAGATTTTAAACTTTTCCAAAGCTTCATCTTTTGCATGTAACAAGTAAACGTAACAGAGCCTAGTAGCATCATCTATAAAGGTTACAACATACTTCTTGTTACCTAATGATGGTGTACCATGAAAATCACATAGATCACTATGTATCAAATATAACAATTTACTTTCTCTATTAACATGTTGCAAGAATGGTTTTCTAGTTATTTTATTCAACTTGCAGATATGACACTTTTCATTTGTTAAATTAACTGCCGGAATTAAGGTCATCTTAGACATTTCCATAAGTCGTTTATAATGTACATGTCCTAATCTAGCATGCCATAATTCAGATTTTGATGAATTTACACTAGATGACGAATCAATCATACAAATAGAATTATCACTAAACGGCACTTCTAGATTTAACATAATCATACCATTACATAAATAACCAAATCCGACAAAAGAACCATGTCTTGACAAGATATACTTGTCACATTCTAACACTTGTTTGTACCCGCAATTATTTAATACGATCCCGGATAACAAGTTTTTCCGAATGCCTGGTACATACAATACATTACTTAAACTTAGAGTTTTTCCAGAAGTAAATACTAGTACTACACTTCCAATTCCGTGGATTGGCTCGGTTGCAACATTACCCATCTTTATAACAGATCCATCTTCAATTAATGTAAGGTCCTTGAATCATCTTCGATCCTTACATACGTGACCTCCCGAGTCATACCACCAAGCAACAGAATCATCCTGCACATAAAATGCTTCAGAAATTAGTGAAACATAATTCACATCCGAATTATAATTAAAGTTTAAGTTGACCTTGTTGCTTTGGATCCTTAGAGGATCCACCAGTGCCAACTTCATTCTTGGCTTTACCAACACGACAATCTCTCTTGAAGTGTCCTAGTTTACCACACTTCCAACAGCCTTGATCATTAGTCTGTTTTGCATACTTCACAGCCTTGTTCTTCTTGTTAAACCCACTTTGATACTTTCTTTTGTTGTTTCCCTTGTTAGAATTTTTGAGACTAGGACCACTTTCTTCCACCATGTTAACAGAAGACCCACCAACGTGTTTGTCTTTGTTAATATTTTCCATGGCCCGACAAGACCCCTCAATTCGAAAACAACTTCCAAGTTCAACCAGATTCATTTCCTCCTTCTTATGTTTTAAAGTATGTTTAAAATCTTTCCATGAAGGAGGAAGTTTATCAATGATAGATGGAACAGAAATAGCTTCATCCATCTTTAAACCATGTTGTTCGAATTGACCCAGAATTCTTAGGACATTCATTGTATTATTCCATGATGGGTCTACCATCAACCGTTTTATAATTCATAAAATCACTGACCAAGAATTTCTTACTAGATGTGTCTTCAGCCATGTATTTGGCCTCTAGTAATTCTCACAGTTCTTTTGCAGAGTCAACATTTTGATAAATATCGAAAAGAGAGTCACACATACCATTCAGAATATGCCCACGACATATGTAATCAGCATTCAACCACTTTCCACGCTTCCTAGTTTGTTCCAGCGGTTCATCCACCACTTCCTCGGGCATCAAGGTACTTAGAACGTACACCACTTTCAAAGTCGTCAACAGAAAATGCATCTTCTTTTGCCAGCGACGAAAGTCTTGCCCTTCAAACTTGTCCAATTTCGCAAATTTGTTCGTCATAGCCTTCGAAGATTCACCACCGCTTGTCATCTTCACTAAAATTGTTTGATCTTTGTTGGGATAATTCGTAAATGCTTGGATAAATCTGAAGTCGAGTAATCACTATCAGATCAAACAATTGGAGTGGCTACCAATCTTTGATCGGATAAAATCAGAAAAATTCTAGATTTTTATATGTCAATTTTTGATTGTGAGATTTTGGGGATTCGTATCTAAAAATCAAAATTCGTCCAGGGTTTTTTCTAAAAAAAATTGGGAGCGTATTTTAAGTTTTTCGCAACTGCTTGTAGTTTCAATTTTGAACAAAAACACCTTTAGTCCCTTAAGTTCTCAAAAGTGCATATTTAGCCCGAAATTAAATTTCGACCCCAGCCAGGGGATCTGCCCCTTGGACCCCGCCAGGGGCTGCCGTCCCTTGGACCCTGCTCCCAGGGGCGCTGCCCCCTTGGATCCCCCGTTAGTCCCGATGACATTCAAATAAGCGTGCACTCTTATTTGAACGTCACACGCAATCTCAAATTACACTAAAATATCCAACACCTTTTAACTCTCTCGTTCGTTAGACTTCACAACCAAACTGTAAATTCAGGAATATCATTTCCCCTTTTAAAATTACCTTGGTTTCCTTTAGTCAATAAAAAGAAAACATAATCGTCCAAAACCCATAGACTCTCTCTTTCTAAGGTAAGACACACCATTGTGCAAGCACTTCCATACCTAGAATTATTCGGCACATACTCATGTTCTAGGGGTTCATCTTCATCTTCTCTCTTACGGTTTTAGAATACACCACCATATTAGGATACACACTTGATTCAAGAGCTAGTATGATTATACTTGCACTAACTAGACAAAGTAAATGAAATAGAACATAGCTTAACTTTCAAAGGCATAACTCATGAAATTTAGAGTTACAAGTTCATGCATGATATTTGAAAACGTCTCACCAGTCTAGATCCTGTGACAAACTATTTAAAAAGTTAATTTAAGGTTTTTAAAATTTGACTAGAACTTTCAGATTTAGATTTTAGCCTATAAGTTCTTGATTTTATCAGAATTCTAAACTATTTAAGAAGTTAATGTAATTAATTACATATATTAAAATCTAGAGAAAAATGCCTAGATAGTCTTTGTGGTTTACTCAGATTTCACCAATAATCCATACACTTCTAAAATTATAGCTATAGTCCATCACTTTTGCACACTCGTTCTTAGATAGTTCCTGAAGCGGATTGAGGTTAGTTTTTTCAGTTAAGTGGATATGAAATGACCTAAATACCCTTACTATTAAATAAATAACTAAAAAGTTAAAATAAATATTATTAATATATTTAAAAATTTATATGGGACCCACCACCCACCCCACCCTCTTCATCTTCCCCAATCTTCACTGCCTCCACCTTTCACCACCACCACCACCTCATGGCCTCACCCTCTTACCATCATCTTCAACCTCATCCACGACTGTGGAGGCTCCAACAACTTCCTATAATAATATTTGACCTCAAATTCATCAAATCGAACATATATGATAATATATCAACAACAAGCACTAGTTTTTTCTTACATTCGTCACTTATATAGTCAACACATGATAAAGTACAAGCTGAAATGCATAAGGTATAACAAGATTTATATTCTTTATTTACACATTACACACAAGGTTTGTCACCTCCATCTAAGATCCATCTAGTGAAGAAACACGTCGCAACCTGTAATTCACAAATTGGAAGCAAAATCACACATAGTCAATGCTCTAGCAAGCTACATCGCCGATCTATCCACCAAATTCATCGCTGCTAACGGTTCATTCTCCATTGTCCTCTCCGGCGGTACTTTAATCGACACTGTCAGGTACCCAAAAAACCCTATCTGATCGCATTGTCCCATTTATAAGGCCCTGGCCAACGTTTACATTCCTCGGCAATCGTATCCTCCAATACCTAAAGCTTTTTCTTCGCGCCCAACGCGCCCATTCATCAGACTTTTTATCAACCTCAAACTTAGACTGCTTCTCCGCCAACTCAGCCTTAGCAGCTTGAAAAAGTTTTCGTCAGCAGCCAAGCGAGACCTGGTTTCCTCAAACAAAGCTCTTTCACGATACATTGTTCTCCACTCGCGTGTAATTAGATTACCGATGGAAGCATTATTAGCTTGTGCAAGCAGTGAAAGTGATACAATTGATCATGCGAGAAATTTTTTTATGGTTCACTTCAGCAGGGGGAAAGAACCCTTAAACCTCCTGCTACAAGTGGCAACATTCCCAAAAGTATCTCCTTGTTTATGTTTCCAGACAAGGGCATGTAGCTCCCCTGCCCGCCGGTCATCATACGAGCTATAATAATAATTGCCGGGAGTCTCGTCAGTCATGATGGGGAGTGGCTCGTCACGCCCAGCCGAAGAGCACCACCCCCAAAAGAGCCAATATCACGACCAGCCCCACTGGCACCCGTTTCCTTCAAACCAGAGGCACCAACAACAGCCTACACATGCACAGTCTGCCACACTGTTTCAATGTCTTTCTTTACACCTCACCTCCCTCAACATGCACACCTTCTTCTTGAACATGTTGAACAATAGTTTTCGGTGTGCCAGCAGCTGAACTCTTATCAACACCAGAACTTTTAACATGCTCATCATCAACAGCAGCAAACTCCAACTCCACATCACTTGAAACCTATGGTAACGTTTTTATCCTTCGACGAAGTAACCGGATAAGGCGGGGGTGGATGAGGAATGCTGCTAGTAGGCCGGGCCTTCGAGTAAATAATTTTGAATTTTGGTTGCAAAGGACTTGAACCCACTACGTACAAAGCGAAATATGTTACATAGATGTAATGCAACGAACACAGATATATAAATTAACTTACTAGGAAAGATCTTTGACATAAAAGATTTCAAGCTTCATTTCTTTCGAATAGTGGGGGCTCTTTGAAAACTCACTTTCTTAGCAGTAGGCATGGGTCCACATCCACTTCCTCACGCGTGCGCTTACCAGAATTCTTGCGTGCTAATTCCCTCATAGGGCTCTCCCTCACATCAGTGGGAGTGGAAGTAGGAGTCGCACCTGACAGATGGTCTGCTGAAGTCGCGCTAACCGCGCTCTTACTCACACCAACTTCAACGATTGTTTTCATTGTTCACCTATAAGTTCAAGCTCCTCAAAGGACTCAGGTATGATAACATTATCATCTAGCGAACTTTGATGAGCGCACCTTTTCCGTGAGCCAACATTAGATACCTTGATGACTTGTTCACTGTTATTTTTCTTGGCACAACCAGTGGCAATCGTAGGTTTCTTCTTAGGAGATTTTTGGCCCTGCTACCATATTGACCAGTACCCAGGTCACCCAAAGCAACTACACATGAATCACGACGGGTGGGAATTAGTCCATGCTCAGATGAGACCACAGACTCCGCACTGGAAACTATCACAATTTCCTCCCCAGCAGGAGTTATGGCCCTACAAGGTCGAGGGTTGGGAATTCGTGCATCTTCACCCGCAAGGAGAGGCTCATCAAACAATTATGCCCTGGGGTACATGAAGTTTTCTCGGATACGGTCATACCAATGCTGCTCCCCAGCACGCGTATCCCTAACACTAACAACCCTTCGACAATCCTCAAACGCAATAAAAAATGTGATTTCTCTGCGCAAAGCAACAACTAAAGAAGATGTGTAGGCTGACCAACACTAGCTTCTATGTATGTAGGTATATCCATGCTCTTAGGCTTCCAACGGTCGCTTATACCCGCAGCAACATGCGTCTTCTCTCCAAAGACCTGTTAGGTAGAGCGCGCAAATTATTATACCATTCCTCAGTCTTCGGAATGGGTTGATCTTCTTTCTAATTGTCCTTCGTCCTGCGGAAGGTCATCCTTTGGGAATGACCGCATCCCCGATGTAGAAGAACATACTTTTCCAATCATGAAAACTCTTTGGCGGCGCTAAAAAAGTCTTCTTCGCGCTACCATGCAGTGAAAAGGAATAGAACCCAGTTTGCATTGCAACTGACAAAAAAACACTAATCGATCAACTGTAGGCTCGATGCCTTGAGAACGACAATAAAGCCCAAAGTGTCGCACTCGTAAAATACCCAACGGGATAAGCTGAGAAATATGAAACTGGGAAAAAGACAATAACTCACCAATGAAGTTGGTCACCGACAAAGGAAGTTACGATCATGAAAAAAATCAGGAAACAAAGTAATATAATCGGGCGGAGCGTCGGCGACAGTCTGACCAGGAGACGGATAAGTGGCTCCCCAAATCTCCGGGAATCCAAGACCATATGCGAGCTGTCCAAAGGATGGCTCGTCCCACCTAATCGGAGACATATCGCGGCTAATTCTTCAACTTCAGTTAAATCCTCCGGTTGAGAAAAAACGACATTTTCAGGAAAATATTCAAAGGTCTTCAAGTTTTCTAGAAATGTATAAAGATTTTCTAAAAAAACGAACAAGGTTTGAAAATTGAGAGAAATTCGATGGAAATTCAAAGAAAAGGTAGTTTTCCCTTCACCCTTCATTGACTATTTATACCCATCGCATCTAATGCGATGGGTAACCTTGTGAACACTTGCAGCGTAGGCCTAATGACAGGGCAACACGTCAGGCGGGAAAACCTGAATGATGTTTTTCACGCGCGCATGATCGTCATTTGCCTGACACACGAAGAAAAGGCATGCCTGACATTGTGACGACATGCTTTGCACCATTCATCAATCACATCATCCATACATTTCTCACCAAACCCTATCCTTAGAAGATCCTTTTTTTCAAAATTTAAAAACTAAAGTGTGCGCCGGTTACGCTTCTCCCTCCAAAGAATCTCAGAAGCATGCGCGCCGCACCAAAATCCATGTCAAAATCAAGGACTGCGCTTCGTATTAGTCGGACACCCAAAAAGCAAACATATTGATATAGTCTAGAGCTCTCCCTACTTGCCATTCGCGCATGGAAGAAGCACTAGACTGGGGGGACTTGAAGGGGTGTGGTCCCAAATCCTGCGTCTGCAGGCGCAACCACAAACAAGCAGGGCACTAGAAAGACCATACTCAGATTATATTCAAGACAACAATTAACCATTCTCAGGCGTTCAGAGCAAACTTTATAAGCGCAGGTGCGAGGATGCCATCTAGCCAATCACCTTGCGCCAGACCCTGACCAAACAACTCCTACGATGGTCAATGGTGCAGGAGACAAAAAGTGCGAAAGGTAAATGACGTGTAACCAACCAGGTTGCGTCATTTACTGCTCAATGATCTCCACTCACAACTGAGGACAAACTTGATATCAAGGACGACTCATAGGCCACGTGGCTCCCAACCACTATGTGCCATCATCTTGATCCCCTGCACACATTAACAGTCGTGTCAAAGGATGTTTGATCCCCTGCACACACTAACAGTTGTGTCAAAGGAGACAAACATGATATTCCTTGTTGGAGACGTCTGGCCCAAGACCCATCAGCCCATCTCCTTCCCTATACTTTTCGGCTATACATAGAGAATTTTATCTCCAGGTTTAATCATCGCTTCTCTCACTCTTAACACACACACACACACACCCTTGTTTATCCTTAAAATGAGTTTTGTTATCACGTAGGAGGGTGGTTACAAGGAGAACCCCCCACTTCTCCTCCTTGTAACGAGCTTCACGGTGTTGTTCGTTTTGCAGGATTGTTGTTCAAATCATTAGAACCACCCATCGAGGAAAGAAAGAAGATTAACCATTCTTGACGAGACCAAACTCTCAAGATTATCCTATGGGTTAACTTGGTGTTTCTTCACCAAGTCATCTAAAATCATTTTTGTTTTTCTTCCAACCAACTAGAATCTTGGTTTTATTATAGATATACTAACTTTTTATGAAAATATAGTCTTGTCTTTCTTAAACTATGCTTTAGGGTTTGGTGGAAGAGAATTTATGGGAATATCGAATCCTTTTCCTTAGTTTGTGTATAAACCACCAAACTCAAAAGCAATATAAGCTCACGAGTGCCATTGAATCTTGATCACAAATCGAAATGGAACTGACTTGGATTGTAGTCAAGTGGTAATACGTGTTAGGCTTTTGGTCTAGGAATTTTTGCATAAGGATAAGAAAACCTTCCCTACATTAACTTCTAGCTTTCTACCTCTATTTTTATAAATGCGCGAAGGAGACTCAGACTACACAGATGTCTGTCTTACCACAGAATCTAAACAAAAGCTGTGTTTATTGATAAAAAGAAGACCATTCGCAATTGGGACCCCGCCATCTTCCCTCTTTCGGTTCACATAAAAAGCTCTACAAGATAAAAAGAAACTGACTACATTTTGATTAGCCATGTGACTATTTTGATGATTTTTTCTCAAATGACATAGTCACCATCCAACTTGTTAAATAACCAAATATGTCTACGGGTCAATAACTATTAACAACACCCATTAATGACCATTATAGATACAGATTCGTTCTCGAAACCTGATTACTCATATTACAATTACTCATATTACAAGTCTCAAACCTTGAATCCAACTTATTAAGCCTAGTATTATTTATTATTATATTTTTTTATATTGTTGGTCGGGCGGGTGGGGTGGTTTGGAAAGAAGGGTACTCAAAAAGTGATTTGAAAAAGACATGTTTCTTCAAACCCAAGGGTAGACATTGGGGAGGGGGGGGGGGGGGGGGGGGTTTCATTCAGTGATATGCACATGGGGCTTCAAAATTCTGAGTAAGCCTTTAACACGCGTCAATGCCACATAAGCCCCTAAACCCATTGCTTTCTTGGACCACACTTCTATTCATCTGCATCCTTCCACCTAAACACAATCATATTTAAATGGGTAGCCGCCAATACATACACGTTTCCTGTATCTAAACATACCCCATATGCTCTTTAACCCAATGAGTTTCGTCTAAAGTTGTATAAGAGATTCTAAGAAATAAACTATTTACAAACTGTAATTCATTATTGACCCCGGCAATTTGTCCCCAATAACTTTAGACCACTTTAAATCTTTAACCCTTCATAAGGTATAATTTCTGATGCATGTGGTGCAAGGTATTATTACATCTTTAATTATAACCGGCGATAAAAGATTATATAATTTAGAAATTAGAAATCAGTTAGTGGGGAGCTAGAGATATGTGTTAGAATCAACAACTTTTTCTACACATGTTAGATGTTAGTTTCACTCTCTTATTTGTCCAAAAAAAAAAACAAGTTAGCTTGACTACATTAGCTTAAATGAGGTTGTTGCCATGTTGTTAAAGATTATGTTATTCTTAGCTCTCGTACCAACCAATATTGTCATATTTGTCCTATGGAGTTCTCCGTTTACCCATAGTAAACACGTCCAAAAACACGTTAGTAATATTTGAGGTCCGATATTCCTTATAAACCAACCATATCTCTTATTCACGGCCGATGTGAAAATTTCCTAAATGTTCTTGCCTTGATTAATATGTTCACTACTATCTAATATATATTTTGATATAGGATCTTGTTCTTATTTCTTCTTAAAAACAAATTCGTATAAAGATTTAAGTAAGATCTTTTGATTCCTAATATTCCCTAAAGTTAAATCTTGTACTTCTAGACAAAAGATCAAATACAAATACCCTTAACGTACAAAATGTACGAACTAGAGGTTTTGCTGAAAAAAAAACACAAATTTATACACTGTACACATTATTACCGTGTGTGTATGTACACAAAACAACAAGCAACTTTATAGGTCAAAGGGACCCAAGAGAACTTATTTTAGAATCTAGCACAAATGTGGATGTGTTAACTAATCACGTTTGTGCTTTGAAATCATAATTATCCTGTTGCCATGTTCACAAACCTTATCTGATATGTACATAGGTGTTATCTTTTCGTCCGGTGAAGCATGCAGTTCCTTCAAGTATTTACTTTTTTTGGGTTCCAACCCTTTGGTTCCGTGTATGATTTGTTCATTTCATATATCATATATAGAAAATGCATGCATGAGTTGTAGTTTGTATTGGTATGAAAGCTTTAGTTGTACAAATACCCTCTTTCTTCTCCCTTAAACTAGAAAAGCTTATCTCTTTCTGAACATGAAACCACAAAGGTTGGTCTATAATTCTGAAAATTGTTTGACATTGACTAAAGCTGTTATTTTCTTTTAATCAAGTTATGATAATATAGGTAGGCAACTAGCTTGCATGATGTGTATGTTTTTATTCCGGGTAGGAGGGGGCACACACTATATTCATTTCATACCAATTTACAAGTCAAACATCTCATGCTCTCATTAAAGAAATTTGTTGCAAAATATGACCATACGAAGTTTGGCATTTGTGTGTTTTGTATTCTATATATGTACTACATGTGAGGCTAACACGTAAATATCATACATACATTGAACAATATAATAAGTACAATATGAGAAATCAGTGAATTTAGTGTTAGAATATAGGAACGTGATTTATTCTTTAATGCTTAAATTCATGGTTATATTTTAAGTTTCGTGAGAGAATTTGAATGTTGATCATCTAACAAGTTATCTTTTTAGTAATAACTTATAATTTTTTTTTTGTTGGTTAACATGATATTTACTTTCAAAAACGTATAGATCGTATGACAATACCCAAAAAGATTATGGTAAGAGAGATATGAGCATAAAGATACAAAAAAGAAAAGAAAAGAACCAGAAAAATAAACAATATGGTGGTTAATTAAGGTTGATATTAGGTCTTACATAATTTTTTACTGACGAACACATACATCTAAAATTTACTTATCGTCAATTTTGTGTGACACGAACCCGCAATTGATTGAAATAAACACCTAGTATGCTAGCTCAAGAGCCCATAGACATTAAGCCTTACATCTACTCTTCGTTCTTCAACTAATAGAACTAATAGTTATTATGTTCAGTGTCTTTTCTTAAATAGATTATTTTGCATAATCTACCCTTTAACGTTGACACGGATAACTAGTTTTTTTTTTCTCAAATAAAGGTAAGAGTTTATAATTATAACTTCACCTTACTCTTAGTATTGGGTAACCATGCATTTATCTCACTAAGTACATAGTGAGATACAAAAGTGTCTAATAAACGAATATTAAAGCTTGGCTCAAAACATTTATTCTTTTATAAATCTATTGTTATGTCCAGAAAGTTTGTGTTTATTGTACATTTGATTTGATTTTCGACTTTGTAACCTGTAAAATTGTGAAAGTACACGCATGGAGATGACATGCGTGAACCTTGTTAGGTTTTGTATAGTACATGCAAGGTATATGAAGCGCATACTTCGATTCTAGGTGTAAACTTTGATGAAGAGTGAACTTCATAAAAGTTCCTACATATCGGTGTGTCTAGAGTGTGATGCGTACACTTCAGATCAGGACTCCTTCTGTACATACAGTTCAAACTGAAATTCAGTTTATTTAGCCTCGTTCTTGACAATTACTATTCGCGTACTTGTTCTTGATCCTGAATTCACCGGTTCCGCTGATGAAATCATACTAGAAGGTCTTGGATTGTTCGTATTGACTTGGGGGTTTTACATCTATGATTTGTTATTGGAAAATATTTGAGAAATAGAGATAACTTAGGAACATATACCAAAGATGAAAGGTTATGTTTGTGACGTATTAGTTCAAGCGTAGAGATATTTTATTGAGACCAAATTTGCTAAATTGAGCATGGCCAATTCACAATGCGACTCACAACATTCTTGCTTCGGGCAGGGGCAATTTGGTTAAAGAAATCATCATGTGTATGTTGCCTTTCAACGAAAGCTACATTCAAACGTATTTCCCTATAAAAAAATTAATTAAGCATCTAGGAAAAGTATCTTTTTGACCAAGTATACATTTATTTGAATACAAATGAAAGGATGATGGTGTGGTAAATGTGTTAAAGAACGTATATTTATAACCAGTCAAAGTATAGAGGATTTTTTTATTTTTAGTTTTTCATTTATAGATAAGCTATATATGTTTTCAAACATTATATTTACTCTAAGATGATATACATCGTCAGTCTTGATGATCATGTACTAATTCAT
The DNA here is from genome assembly GCA_947069175.1 of Scalesia atractyloides. Taxonomy (NCBI): domain Eukaryota; kingdom Viridiplantae; phylum Streptophyta; class Magnoliopsida; order Asterales; family Asteraceae; genus Scalesia; species Scalesia atractyloides. The sequence goes on from CAMTDV010000019.1 coordinate 53,830,352, forward strand.
AAATTTACTTTCTTGATAAAAGAAACAATTGGTAATTTATACAAGAATTATTTGTAACACTTATGGATGTATTTTTTTAAGTGATGAAAATTCTAAACATGTCATGTATTTTTATATTTTATGTAGCTTGGATATCCAAAACATGTTTCCCTTTGAAGTTTGCCTTGTTCAGTTGACCTAAAAATAACACTACCATTCGGTTAACCACACAAAGTAAACCTACCCATAGACTATATATTCATCACATTATTATCCTCAACTTTCTACTGTCCCAAGGTGTGGGAATATCATAGCAAGCTTTATTGCTAATATATAATTAAATGATATCTTAAGCAAGAAGGATAAGACTAGAGGATTCCAGTAAATTTACAATGTTTTTACTTGATTAACATAATGACAAAGGAGGTAATTAAGGATAAGGATGAAACTAGTGTGTGTATGTGTGTGTGAGAGACAGATTAGTGAGATTCTTATAGGCTGGCTTGAGATTCTAGTTTGATTAGGAACTTTTGATTAATGGCTTGATGGGTGTTTAGGAATAAAATATCAACCACAAGTTGCATTGCATGTTTGGACTGTAGTGATCCACCTTGCTAAGATATAGTTTATTGTTTTATAAAATTAGGGTAGAAAAGAAAAGAGTGTTTTGGAAAAGATGCGCATGGTGTGGAAAGGATTCCATAGTACATATGCTTTTTAGTTGTTTAAGATATTAATTAGGGTTAGTTTAACTTAATCAAGGTGCAGGACACTATGATTAAAGATTATAAAACTCGGTGTCATCTTTATACCGACAGGCCTCACTCTTGTTTCCAGTCTTCCAACTCAATGATTCTGTTCTTAAACACATGTAATTTGATTGGTGATTGGATCTAACCACATTAGTTTCTAGCTAATCAGAATTATTCTCTTGATTAGCAGCATATATAACTAATTAAACATACCTTTTAGATTCATTCTAATATTTCTATAATCTTCAAATCATCATTAACAAATAGTAAATCATACCCAGGGGAGTGACATGAAAATAAGACACAAAATGCAGGTTTGGAGTTAGGTTTAGTCGAACCCGCAAACACATAGCTAAACAGTTCATGTCAACCCGACGAGTTTGTGATTTGCCCCATTTGATTTATTTTTTTAGTTTATTTTAAATTGTCTCCTATTTAAGAAAACTTAAACTATTTAAACTGTTTGGGTATTATTTATGCCAAACTTCAAAATTAAAAAACATTGACATAATTTCTATTGAAAATAATATCTAATATTTTTTTTAAAGTATTAAAATATGCAAAAGAAATAATGTTCTTTTCGGTTAAGCGGATCGTATTCATATCAACCAAAGAATATTGGGTTCATGCAAGGCACCATTTCAATTCTGTGGTCTTATCGTGTTCGGGTTCATGTAAAACATCCAGGTCTATATTTAGTTTAACCTACCAATTAACAAACATGGCCTGTTTAACAAAACTATTTATACCTGACCCATCTTTTTTGGGTTCATGTATATTTCGGGTTTTTGATTTCTTTAAGTAAATGTAACTTATATGTCTAAAGACGATGTGTCATATGAGGTACTTTGAATATTGTGTATTGGAGTGGTACTTTAATTATGTAGAATCCTTTTGAGATTATTATATTTCACTGATTGAACATACTCAAACAAATGAATGACTCAAGGATGGATTAATGGCTTTTTAGGGTCCTAATATAATTTCCACTTGATAATTGATTAATGGAGACTAATTTAGAAATATTATAGGGTACCCTAGGTGTCTATACCTTAAATCTAGCTAGCTCATGATAGTATTGATCAATAGGGTTAATATAATAAGGGAATACTATTTGTAAATGTGTGTCCTTGACATATAATCAGTGTCATTATCCCATTAAGGTCAAATTTGTTTGTGTCGTATATTCCACACACAGTTTCCTTCCATGTTTCCTTCCCCGCTTACCACTCTCTCTAGATATAATATTGTTTCTTACCACTCTCTCTAGATATAATATTGTTTCTTGTCTAAATATATTATCGTAAGTTTTAACTATACTTGAGCCTTGATGAACTATTTTAAACATCTTTTATAGATGTGGTAAATGTACATGTTATGGGCCTGGGACATGTGGGGGATTGATACCTACGGGAACACCATCACGGCTCCTCGGTACTGCCAAAATCTAATTGTGCTAGGTGGTTTCTCCCCGATCCATTCTCGCATCTCTCTCTTCCCCACTACCACGGCAACCACCATTTTTTTACCATCAGAGTGAAAAAATAAGAAGTATAAGAACATTTTTGAAGCTTGGATAAATTATTCAATTACTTTAACAATGATACATGATTTATACATATCATAAATATGATCTGTTATACTAATACATCCCTTAATATATGCCAAACTATTAACTATTCAAATATTGACACAATCACATAAATATGATACGGAAGATCACATACAATAAATTATATCATTTATACCCTTTCAAGTTAGAGAATGAAGGTTAAGAACTCTGTATTTGGATAATATAATAAACATTCCTATAATATCCTTCAAGTACTTAGAGAATGAAGGTCATGAACTCCCAACTTATTCCGTAGTGTCTTGCATTGAGCTCTACCTGAAGCGTTTGTAAAGATGTCCACCAATTCTAGTTTAGTTGGAACATAGGATAGCTTAATCAATCCTATTTGTAACTTTCTCAAATTGTATGTCCGCATGATTTCATTTTGCTTCATACATTCTTGAGTCATTTTTTATATATGGCCTTTGTTTATGATTTTAAGCCATTGGATTGCTTCTTGCACTTCCGTGATATGCATAATTGAAGTTCCAAGAGTAATACAATATCTTGAAAAATGATTGACATGTTGTACGACAAACTTTCCAATTTGAAACACAAAAGGCCTTCAGTCTAAGACCATTGGCATACGGTAACAAGAAGCCTTGTCATGGAATTTCTTGTTTAGAATTGATAACAAACAATTAAAGTCAATCACCAACTTCAAATACAATGATAATCAAATGAATTTATGTATTGAAAGTGTGTGTGGATGCGTAACCCTTTGAATGTGTTCGGTGATTCTGTCTCTAGGGTTACAAGGGACGACACGTCGTCTCATCCAAACGACACATACATACATAATATGGTAATGAAACTATTGACCATTATACATAATTACATGACACTAATAAACATAAACATACTAATACTTATTTACATAAATGACCCATAAGTTTGTGCGTGAGCTGTGAGTTATTATTATCCAACAATCACCCCCTTACTCATGATCAACTTGTAGCAGGTGTTTGACGCCAAGTAGTTCCCTCACTGTGATGAACTTAATTCTTGGTAGTGCGTTGGTTAAGATATCAACCTTTTTTAATTCTCTAGCGATGTGCTCCACAACTATTTGTTCCATGCATTCACGTATGAAGTGATAACACGTATCAAAGTGCTTTCTTGTACCATGACGCATGGGATTCTACATTAAGGCTATTGCGGATCTGTTGTCAACCATCAAAGTTACCTTTTGTTCTTTACATCTAGTTAAGCACTGAGTAGCCTCTTTAACCATAATGCTTTGCATGCTGTTACTATTGCTGCCATAAATTCATATTCGCAAGATGATAATGCTACAATAGGTTGCTTTTGTGTGTACTAACTAATAGGAGAGTTTTCACAGTAGAATACTATCCCAATAGTGCATTTTCCTTCTTCAGTGTTAACTCCATAGCTATTATCACTATACCAGTTGATTTGCATCCTCCATTGCTTTGATAAGTTATACCATAATCTTTAGTTCCTTTGATATAATGAATGACTTACTTTATTACTTTCAGGTGATGCTCCGTTGGTTCTTGCATGAAACGACTAAGTAGTCCTACATAATAACTTAAATCTGGTCTTGTGTGAAGAAGATACCTTAAACATCTAATTAGACTTCTATACTTGGCGGGATCAACTGGTTCTCCACCTTCGACTTTTGTTAGTCTGAGTCCTGGATCCATTGGTATCTTTGTATCATTTGTGACAACCTGCAATTTCAGGTTAATACTTTAACCTAACCACAGTTAACTTAAACATACATTTATAGCATTGCATTTAACTAGGATTAGTTAAATGAGTCTACGTTGGTAATTCGGGGAATTACCGGAATACAACACTTGATAACTCTCGAACGTTGGTGTTTAACACGGATAATAACTATAAACGGGTGGTTTATACGAAACTTATGCGCTACATGATAAATACGTGAATTATGTGTTTTAAATGTAAATTACATGTTATTATGTGCTTTATGTGAAAGTTATATAGTTAGGAGGTGTTTAGAGCATTTGTGAAACTCTAATAAAACTCCTGCATAACCCTAATCCTCTCACAATTCACTGTATGACAGTTCATCTTTTTCTTTCAAATCCTCCTCTAATCATTTAGGCTTTGCAACAATTCTCCATCCTCAATCTTGAACACTCCAATCCTTTTAGAGCAACACTAGATTGAATCAAAGGTATGTGTTCATGTTATGTTGATAGCTTGTTCTTTCGATTTCATGCAAGCCCTAGATGTCCAAACTTGTAGTCTGTGGTTTAGTTGATCAGTATGATTGGGTATGTGATTGTTTATGAATGGATGCTAATGTCTTGCCTGATATTAGGATGCACTTGTTATGCTAGAACTGTTGAACTGTGGCTTGATTCATAGCACTGTTGTTTGTTGAGATTAGGGTTTGGTCGACCATCTGTAACTGTTACATTGAATGGTGATTTTGCTTGGTAATGTGCGAATGTTAACTGGTCCGACTTTGTGAAGTCACAAAGTCTGGGGTTAAAAGGTCCGAGTTTGATATATTTTATATGCTCCGAGTTTATAAGTTGATTGTATACATTCCGAGTTTATTTGTGTATATGTATGTATGAATGGAACATGATGTCCGAGTTTTGTATGTGATCCGGGGGAAGGTTGTCCGTAGTTTAAGTATGGGACTCGAGGAGTCCGAGTTTAAGTGGGGAGGATAGGGTCCGACCTTATCTAAAGAATTCTGGGTTTATATGTTGAGGGGGTGATTTCAGGCTTGTGTACAAAGGTGCTATCCGAGTTTAATAACAATTAAAAAGGTCCGAGCTTGTCACATGATGGGTCTGAATTAATTAGCTGGGTCAGGGTTTACCAACTTTTCCGAGGGTATGCTCTTGAGTTAGTCCGAGTTTATATGTGTTGTGGGCCGGGCTTGTGTAATTTATTTGGTCCGGATTTATTACATGGAAAGGTTATTTAGAGAGTCCGAATTTATGACTATTATAAATGAGAGTCCAGATTTATGTACACTTGCGTGTAGTCTAGATTTATATGCTTATATGTGTATTGAGTCCGAGTTTGTATACACATGTGTACCGAGTTATAAGTTTATAAAATCATTCGAATTTATATGTTCACATGTTATTCGAAGTTATACATGCTATCTGAGTTTGAAATGTACATGTGTTAACTGTTTTGAATTATGTATATGTAAGCTGTGTATCACTGTATGATGAAACATGATAACCTAATCACATGGAACATCGTTATTTAGACAATTAGGGATTGCATAACCTTACTACATGCATACTTACATTTATCGTACATCAGGTCGCGTGTAACAGACATATCACGCTATTAACGGTAAAAGCACGTTAACAATTACCGAGCAAACTAAGGTGAGTTTACTGCTCTTTTACAAGCATGCGTCCAGTGGGGACAAACAAACAAACTAATATCCCTGGAGGGGATACTTTGCAAACTTTATCCCTGGAGGGGATGACTACTATTCCTTGGAGGAATACTTTGTTATAACTATTTTGTTTAATTTCGATGCTGGATAATACACTCAAATCTATCACTTTAAGTCCCATCTTACTACCGAACTAGTTGCTTGGAGGGAAACGGGGTATTAGTTGATAGCGCTATTAGGCTTGACAACCTCACACCATACCTTGGAGGACGGGCGTGAACTAATGAGCTTAACCACATGACCAATGTTGATAGGCACTGGGGAAGGGCAAACAAACTGACGTCACTTGCGGTATCGAGTTATTATCAACATGTCTTTAAACTAAACACCAACTCGTTTTCGTTAAACAAAACTGTGAACTCACCGGCTTAATCGCTGATACACTTTTTTTGCATGCTTGCAGGTTGTTAGATGACTCATACATGGGAACTTGTAGTCTGGGGAGCTTGAAGTGTCATGGAACGTGTTACGTGATTGCAAACAATAGAACCTTATGCGTTAAATCAATTTGATTTCAATTGTTTGAGATATTTACATTTGCTTCCGCTGTACACTTACTGTGTTTGAAATGTTTAATTTGAAAGTCACTATTCATGTTGGACATGATGACTTGTTATATACTATTTTACTATTAGTTCAACATGATTAGTGGCTAGAACCTGGTACGTCACACGCCTCGCGGTAAAACTCCGCAAGTGGGAATTTGGGGGTGTGACTTCATTGCTTTCAAGCATTTCAGAATCCTTGAGAATTTTGTTCACGTATCCAATTTTCTTAATTGAGATATCACCCACTGCTTGGGTTACCTATATACTCAAATAATAGGCTAATAATCCTAAGTCGCCCTTTTCGAACTTTTCTTCCATTTGTGATTTGAATTTATCAATTTCTTTCTTTGGTGATCCAGTGACAATCAAACCATCACGTGATGCTTATCGTAGTCAATACTTGAGATTTGGAGACCTTTTCTTTATCTCATGGCTTCACAAAACCTTCAGGTTAACAAACATATATCTTTTCCTTCAGTTCTCCATGTAAGAATGGGGATTTTACCTTGATGGTGTACTTCCCCTCTATTATATGTAGCTAGGCCAAAATTAGACGAGCAATTTCTATTTGTGCTACCAGGGCAAAGACTTCTTCAAAGTCTACTATTTGTTGTTATAGATAACCTTTTGTTACTAAATGTGCCTTCTGTTTTATTATATTTCCACTTACATCTATTTTGGTCTTGAATACCCATTTTAAGCCTATTGCTTTGTCATCTTTGGGTAATTCTGTCAAACTCCATGTCTCTATTGAATAAATCTAGTTCGACTTTCATGGCTTGAATCCATTTGTCATCTACTCTTGCTTCTTTATAAGTTTTAAGTTCTTCCTTAACTAGTAGTAGTTTATTTGCATCTAGCTATATTTTTGGTGCTCGATCATAATTGTCTTCTACACTTTGATCGAGTAAAGGTGTATCATCATATGGTCTTGAAGAGCTTGCAGAAGTCGAGGCATAAGTAGAAAATACTTCAGAATTTGGTTCGTAGGTGTATGGTTGTGGAGTGAACGCTGATTTGGCATGTTGATGGGTGAGTGATGAACTCTTCCTCATGATTAATATTTTCATTATATTCAACTTGTGGTTCAATATTGGTGGGTGGATCGGTCATCTTACTATCTTCAACTATGAAGTCTATCCACTCAATTTCTTCGATTATAACTTCCTGCGTTCTCCTTCAAGTTCCAAAATTATTTTTCCTAAATTGTACGTCCCTACTAATACAATTTTTCTTAGTTTTGGGATCAAACAGTCTATAGACTTTTGATCCTTGTTCACTACCTAAGTATGTCATTTTAGTACTTCTAGCATCTAACTTTTTCTAATATGGTAGTAACACCTTTGCATATATCTTATAACCAAAAACTTTAAGATACCCTAAATTTGGCTTTTCATCTATGAGTTCTTCATAGGGTGTGTTATCAATTAAAGCTCTGGTTGATGTTCGATTTAGGATGTAGATAGTGTGTCTTACTGCTTCTTCCCAAAAGTTCTAAGGGATGTTACTTGCCTTCGACATACTCCTTGTGGTAGACAATATAGCTTTATTTCTTGGCTCTACAATGCCATTTTATTGTGGTGAGTATGGTGTAGTAAGTTGTCTTACTATTCCATTTTCCTTGTAGAATTTGGATAAGTCATTAGAAGTGAATTCTCCACCACCATTTTAAACATATTCAATTGGTTCCTATTTTTGTTTCCACAATCAACTTAAACTTTTTGAATGACTCAAACACATGATATTTCAATCCAAGGAAGTATACCCACATGTACCTTGTACAGTCGTCAACTAATAAAAATATATACTTGTTACATGAGTGAGTTCGTGGTGAGATGGAACCACAAAGATCTCAAGAAACTAAATCAAATGGCTTAGTTGATCTAGATTAAGCTCGTCTTGTGTCACACCCTAACTCGCAGCGGAAGCGTACGCGGGGTGCAACAAACACATGGCACAAACGCATTGTTCGTAAAGATACTGTATTAACACTAGAGAAACAACGGTTACATGATTTGTTTACACACTAACGTATAATTTATAGGTACAACATCCAAAAGTAGCTTGTCTTTAATAAGTATGCGTCTATCTACAATAGTATCCGCATACAAAACTGAAATCATGTAGTACATTCGCACGTTACTCTTCGCTCGCCTTTCCTGAAAAGCATGCTAAAGTATTGAAATGTCAACTACAAATAGTTGGTGAGTTTCATGGTTTCTGTCTGTATAAAATTAATGTATACGTAATCAGGATTAGTACACGTGATGTAATTATACTAAGCCTACAAGTGAAGCCTTGAATGTACATTCTCAATCCTGTGGTCTACATCCACCACGTCACTGCCCCGTATACATATGGCTAATACCCCAAAGCCTATGTATGAATATGTGCAGTTGTGATGTATCCCATGGCGTTCCGTGCCATCACAATTGGGTTTCTCAAAACAATAGTAATATTTACACATTCGCCGGCCTATGGTTAATAACTTGGGTCTGTGGGGACTTTCCGTGTGTTAGTGTTAACTCAAATAATTTACATCAAACCACGTTTTCATGTGCAAGTATGTACGTATGTAACATGCAATTCACCCCAAGTAAAAAAGTTTGGGAAAAAGGGTAATGAAACTCGCCTGTTAGCTATGGACATACAAGTAATCACAGTAAAGTTTCGGTTTGTATGATACTCTGATCATAGTATCAGTTAATGTTAAGTTAATTACCGAAGACACTGTATGGATCGATAATTGCTATATCTAATGCTCGGATGTGAATCGTTATCCGAGAACGTACTCATAGCCTAAAAGTATGGCGTGGGTATTGTCTTTGTAACGCTTCGCATTTTCTACTTTCCTTATTGAGAACCATACTTTATTCATACACATTATACTTACAATCAATCGTTACATACGTTTTTCTCTGCAAAGGGATACATATTATACGTGCAAATACTTATACATACATTCACGATACTCGAATTATACTTACATATACTTTGCATACTTGAAAACATGTTAAAATACAAAGTTTTAGCAAAAATTGAGGAACATATAAAGTTCAGCGACTAAAATGAAATAAAACAAAAATCCGCCAAATGAGGCGTGGCACGACACGACAGCAAACCCCATTCACCGTGGCGGCACGCCAAACCCCCTTATCCACAGAAGGTTGTTTCCTTTGAGCTGGTTGGCCAATTTCCCTCACCTTCTTCTTCCCAATCACCATTCAACCTCCTTTAACACAAAACCCTACCTCATCTCTATATAAACAAGCCTCCATCTCACCATTTTCACTTTCCCAACTCCTCTACACATTCAAAGCAAAAAACAAGTCTTGGTAGAATTGTCTAAGTTCTAAAAATGAGTGCAAACTCACTTTTCTTCAACTTTCCTTCATCTTTTCTTCCATTACAAAGCTTGGCACACCTCTAGGAGTGTATCCACAAGTTTCCCATGGTAAACTAAGGCGGGACATCACCATTTTGAGGTCCAAACTTTCTATTTTGGAAGTTATATATGTTGTAAACTTTTATAAACTTAACTTTCTCTCATGAATCTTATGCCTAACATGTTCATAAACCCATCTATGGTTGTAGGACTTGTTTGAGGTTGATTCTTATGTATTTAGAGGTGCAAAACCCTCTAAACTTTCTGTTTTGACAAGGTTTAGACAACCTACAAGTGTAGTAACCATCCAAGCTCACCATTGTTCATATGGTGATTCTTGCATGTGCATAAATGTGTGAATCATGGAATCTTGGGCTTTCAAACTTGTTCCACTACCTCACGTGATGATTTATCTTAATATTCCAAGTAGTTTCCTAGACCTAAAGTAGCATAACTCCCCCCCCCCCCCCGTATTTCCAACATTTTCCATTATGGATATGAAACACCCGGGTCGCTCTTACTTGGCTACTTGATGAACTAGATAGATTATTTGTATTTTATATTCCATTCATGACCAACCGGGTCATCAACTAAGTTGAGGAATTTGTGATTTGGTGAATTCATACAATGAGGTTTAATGGATGAATATAATCCTACCTCCATGCTTGACTTCTATGACATTCATGATGGACTTACTAAAAAATTATACTATATAATGTATAATTATATACTTAACCGAATTCTTGATGTTAACCGGATTATGGTTATATGTCATGAAAATAGGTTATCTTATCTATGCTCTAAACCCGTCATTACAATTCTAATGGGCAAGTTTCGACCCATGAAATCACATGAAATAATTAGTGTAAAAAACGAGTGTTTAATGCTAGATAAGTATTTTCCGTATACATACTTTTATATACTTATAATTCCGAACCCAAACTCTCCACAAACTCCGAATACTCATACACCTTCGTTTCCTCCATGTAGGGTAACTTTGGTGTTCTATCTTCACAAATTAACAACTTCGCGGTTTAACTCGGAAAGCTTGTAAAACCGTGACATACATGACTCCATTTTTATTTTCTTACACTTTTGGGTGCAATAGTTATATGCTATTAAGCTCATGCAATCACATTCTTTATGCTTAAATAACAAACAAACAACCAAATATACATGCTTAATACGTTATGCTTGAATTTGTATATGCTAGACTATTCTTAGGCTTTGTACTTGTTATTAACTTCGTACAAGCCTCATTTAACATGTATAGCACTATAAGAGTAACGCACCGCCTGTATTCTTGAGGTCATGTTAAGTTAAACACAACAGTCTTATCGTTGCTACGATAAGATTACGCTAGCGGGAATCTTTCGGTTGACATTTATAGTGGCATGCTAGTATCGTATGTTAATTCTAGTTAACCATTATACCATGCGGATTCGTTTAAACTTTCATACTTATGATAGTAATCAAACTTGTATGCTAGCCAATTCATTATGTATTGACCTATACTTTAATACGTATTGTAGGAAATTGACGATGATGATGATGAACCAAAAATAGGCGTGAAAACCCACAACTTTTGGTAAATTCACTCAATCCGCGTATTCGATTTTTCACAAAATTATGCCATCAAGTTAGGAGTGATATCCACATCTTGATGGAAAATTTCCCATTCTTAATCTAGTGGACCTTTATCAAATGAGTCGGAATTTATTTCCTTGACCCTTCGGTGAGTACTAACCACATTTAGGGTACGATGTTATCAAGTTAGGGGTGAAACCCGCATCTTGACAACTAGTCCCACTCCTTGATTTTCAATCCTGCCAAAGTCTTGAATTTTTGATCGACTTGGGACATGTAGTAACCGGAAGGGTGAATGCTGTTAACTTCTCCTCGGTGAGAGTATTATACCTATTAGGCCAAAGCATGTTTCCCTAACTCGAAAGAACTTTCGATTCACTTTGGAATAGTCTTAGTTTCGTTCCGAGACACTCCAAGTTTTACATTGAATCTCTTTTATGTCATATCCATTTTAATGTGTTTTTATACTTGATACTTTGTTCATTTCAAAACTAAAACACGAATCACACGTTACCCGCAATCTAAAACAATATAAATGCTAGAGAACAAACTAAATTTATATACCTTATCGTCTTTATTCATGATTATACAATGTGAATACGTGTTATACTTGTGCAACAATGCGAAACTTACATGTTATTTGATACACTTTATGCTCATCTATGCAAACAAACATAATTTTCTAAACACATTATGATCAAGTCTTATCCTTTTCCCCTATTTCGACCTTTTAGATGTCTTCTAACCATATCTCGAACTCCAACAGAAGCTCTAAGTCCAACTCCGATGCAAGTTCCAAGAAAGGATGATAAAGTTCATGGCCACACAATTGGCCAAGGTTATTCCGGATATTGTTAGCAAGATCCAAACCCCCAACAACACTGAATCCCCTCATGCCTCGATCGACTCTAAAGTCAACCAACCCAATTCAACCTTCACCTTTAAACAACTCAACTCTTGTAGCCCGATGTCGTTTACGAGTGAAGAAGGAGCGACGAAGATGCTCCAATGGTTCGATGCCATTGAGGTCGGCTACCATCATAGTGGGTGTCCCGAACATCTTCATCCCTCCAACTCCACTGGCGTTTTCCGCTCGAGAGCACTCGATTGGTGGACGGCCGAGCGTAACCGTCACGGTGACGACGCTGCTTATGCTTGGACTGAGCTCAAGAAGCTCATGAAGGACGAGTTTTGTCCTCCCCGCGAGCTCCAACAACTCGAGAACAAGTTTTGGAACATTAAGCAAGTCGGGAGCGACAACACCGGCCTTATCGCTAGGTTTAAGAAACTTAGCGTACTTTGCCCTGGCCAAGTCGATTCTACCGACATGGCCTTAGCCAAATACATCCGAGCCCTGCCTTCCTCCATTTCAAACTTTGTTGAGTCTACTCAACTCAAAACCCTTGAAGACACCTTCCATCTCGCCACCAAATTCAACCACAACCGGATTTTGGATGGAACCTACAAAACGAAGGGTTCTACCAAAACGGTTCACCAAGCCACCACCGAACCCATCGTCGAACCATCCAAATCGTCACCCAAAACCAACACCAATGCTAAGAAGCAGAAGGATTAAAACCGAAACTGTGCAACGATTACTCTGTAAAACCCACCTCCTCCACAACAACAACAACTAGCCCTAACCTAAAACCCCGAGCCAACAAAACGAGCTTACACTGGGACTCATCCCCGGTGTAATACCTGTACCTACCATCACCCAATCTCTGCACCATGCCGCCTTTGCACTAAGTGAAATAGGTTTAGACACTTCAACACTCAATGTGTGCCACAACCATGCTTTATCTTGTAAATTTTCTTACAGAGAGATGGGTGTACCAATCTTCAAATTAATTATCTAAAGTCGATTCTTTGAACGTTCGACCTTCATGAGAAGTGTTTTTCTTATGTCATCCAGCCATAACTAGTTGTATTCAGTAATGACTTTACATCCGAATTCTATTAGTTGCCCTAAGCTCAAAATATTTCTTTTAAGACTGGGAATGTAATATACATTAATAATAAGCCATTGTTCCCTACTTTACATTCCAACAATACTGAGCCTATAACTTTTATTTCTACATCTTGACCCATCACCAAAACGAACATTTCAACTAATATTCTCATCTAATTGAGTGAAATGCTCATGTTAATAAATCACATGGTTACTTGCACCGTTATCAAGATACCCACATACTTTCATCAATTAAACATACTTGTTAGGTTGAATATCCTTTTAATTTATGAAAACAACCTGATGATCTTTACGGTCTTTGGTGATTGCCATCAAAAGGGTTAGCTCCTCGTTCTCTTGCACCAGATTGGCCTGCTCTTGTGCAGGTTCCTTTTGAGAGCAGTGTGAAGAATAGTGTTCAAGCTTATTGCACTATAACATCTAACCTTACTTAGAGCATTCACACTAGTATCTCCATCCTCATCTCTATAATTACACTAAAATCACTACATTTTCTTTCTCTTTTTCAATTAAATAAATATTTTTATACTTTTATCATTATATTTTCTCTTTCCTCCACTCACTACCACTTTATAAAAATACTTAAAAATATTGAGGGTGAACAATGTCTTACCAAATTTACTGATGAACAGTAACATTTTCTCTCTCTTCTACTCACAACCACTCAATACAATATAGAGAATATACTCACATAATTATGGAAGATGCTACTGTGAATGCTCTTATGACATTAGTGAACTTTCTTGCTCACGTAAGTATGGAGATGTCAATACTGTAAATCTTCCACAGCCTCGACAACGTGGATTAAATCTTCTTTGTCATCGTCTTGAATTTTGTTTACCACAACCGAAATTGTTGTTGAAAGTCTTGAGTTTTCCAATGGCTTCGCCTAGAGTCATAAGATCTAAATTGGAGTATTGTTCCATCGATGCAACTATCTGGATGAATTTCTTAGGTATAGAGTTTAGAAACTTTCGTACTAGAGTGGGTTCATCAAAAATAGATCTTAGTCCATTTGCTCTGGAAACAATACTATTTAGATTGACGGTAAATGAATCAATTATTTCATCCCCCTTCATTTGTAGCAACTCCAATTCAGATTTGAGCGTTTGGAGACATACCTTTTGCACACAATCCACCCCACATGTCTAGCCTTTAATGTGTCACACCACAACCGATGGTGGAATCATCGGGGCGCGACACTAAGCGAACAGATTGCTCATGAATTTCCACAACGACTATTAATATGACAATATTTAATAACATCCAATTTCCCATACAATCGAACTAAACATTCATGTCAAAAGTCATACGGATTACATCATTCTCAAACAAAATAGTTCGACATCTAGATTTTTTATTACAAGTTTCTAAGATAATCCCAAGTCCAATTGCAGCGTAGTCCATCAACCTGTTACATACGTTAAAATACAAGTCAATACAATAACTAAAGGTGAGTACACAGGTTTAGTAGCATAATAATAGCGATAAAGTGTTTACGCATAACCAACATGTAACACACAGAGATGCGAATCTAAGTATGCTAACAACAATGATACAAGCTAACCAACACGACTGCGAGGTGGAGTATGCGCGATACATGTTCACAACAGCGAACACGCATAAGGCAACCAATCGGGTGCTGAGTCCAAACTATAGGACTATCGTTGCTAAGGGTAGTCTGTGAGTCCTCATTATTTACACATAGCAAACAAACATTCAGGGATTCACGTATAGCATGCGAGAGCGGTTAGCGTTAAAAGAGTTTAGCGTTGTGTATAGCATGTTTTGATATAGCGAACGTATGTAACACCCAAAAGTGTGTTTTAAGCGAAAAAGGGTTCAAGTATACTCACAGTTTGTGCTTAGCAAGTAAACACAATCTGCTATGGATTGAAGGGAGCATCGGAACAGCCTGTAAACGAGAACAGAAGTGCATCAGTCTTCCGAAGTGCTGAAACGGTTGAAACGAAGTGTGGGAGGGTAACAGGCTACTTCGTGCGAAGTAGCACCAAGTTCTCACCTGGGTGCACTTCGTGCGAAGTTGTTCCTGGTGTTCACCAGAAGTGCACTTCGTGCGAACTAGGTGCCTAGTTCGTGCGAAGTTTCCCTTTTTGGTGCGAAGTTGGGCTGTCTTGGTGTCAAAAGCGTGTGTTTTCGCGTCGTTTATCTTGGAAATCGAGTGTCCATCCTTCCAACCTTGAGCTACTGAGAAAACCAAAAGCTGGGGAGGTCTTTTTGAGCAATTTAGTCAATTTTAAGAACATGGACTGATTCGTACGAACTAGGACTAATTCGTGCGAAGCAGTCCAGTTCGCAAAGTTGACTGTCACACCCCAACCGATGGCGGAAACATCAGGATGAGACGAACAAATTGCTCAAAACGTCATAACACTACTTTGCGACGATATTTAATAATTCAAAATTACATTGATACTAAATTTGTAATACAATGGTTCGAAATGGAAATACGACAAGTTTAAGGACAATACAACATAGAATAAAATACATGATATTAAAACTAGGTGTGTATCTAATCCACCCTAATATGTTTCTTCGTCGGCATCAACTTAGTTTCGTGCAACATGTATTAAAATAATATATATCAACATAAAGTTAGCGAGCATACAAGTTTGATACATAGCATAATAACGAAATAGTTTGTCTCATATCCAACATGGCAACATTGTATATAATTGTCATAACATACTAAACATGTGCTCTTATATGTCAATCCATAGTCTAACGCAATTGTGATTACCCAACATTGTCATAAAACGGGTGTTTAATACCACAAGCATACGGGCGGGCGTTACTCCTATAGCGCTATATTTATTATATTGGCTATAAAGTTAATGAGCATATAAAACAAGTCTAACATAACATGCATTATCAAGTATATAAACAAGTATCATGTTATAATGGATAGAGTAAATTTGTAAACAAGTTTCATGGTGTTTGTACATGTTGCACCCAAAATATTAAAATGGAAAACGAGATCGAGTATACTCACGGTATTGCAAGCTTATCCGACTTGAATCCCGAGAGTGTTGTTGTTGGTTATCTTGGAGCACCTTGTCCTTCTACAAGAAGTAACAAAGGCGTATGAGTATTGGAAGTTTTGGAGGATTATAGATTCGGAATTAAAATAATGTGAAAATAGTATTATGAAAATGATCATCTTTTACTCATAACACTTGCTTTTAAAACTATAGAAACCTCAAGGGTTTGGTGTGTTTTCATGGATTAGAAGACCTATTAGAATCGTAATGGTCCTTAGATGATGTAACTGGTTTCTTAACAATTAACTATTAAGTTATCATTAAGTCTTTGTTACATAGTCATATACATACTTAGATTATATAAAATACATAACATATAATTCAAGTAGGAGGTAGGAGAGCAAAGTCTCCATTTAGGTACCTCTTTGTGTCATGGATTCATGCATGAGGTAGGAAGAACAAGCTTCCATTTAGGCACCTCAACTATTCACCACTACACTTGTGTGATACACACAAGGAGGGTCATGAACTTACAAGATTAACAATAATAAGAAATGAAATGCATGGTTATCACCATTCCAAATTGTCAAGTAAGCTACAACCCGGTGAGCTGACGTCGACACAAGGCGAAGGCTAAACGGGGTTTGTTACTTTCATCTAGTAAACCACATTGGGATAGTGATGAGAAATCATCAAGTAGTGTGTGGATTCTCATTTAGGATAGCCCAAGCTAGTTCCTACTTCACACATTCATCAAGATTAAAGTTGAACACTACTTGTGGGTGTAAACCCTAGTCGAAAACAGAAAGTTTGTGAGATTTTATCCTCTGATTTAGCATGTCTCAACCTTGTTTTAAGCCTAACTAACCATGGATGAGGTTATAAGCATTAAAACATATGTTTGAGATGAGATAACTCAAGTTTGAACAAGTTTAGATGAAAACAGGAACAAAGAGTCCACTTTGGAGCCTTTTTCTGGACATTCTAGAGCCTAGTTTTCCATGGAAAATGGAAATGTTTTTAAGGTCAATCCAAGCAAGTGGGAAATAGAATGGAAGGATTTCGTTAAGAATTGAGTGAGTTATGCTCACTTTTGTGAAAGATGAACTTTCTTTTCAAATCAAGAATTGCAGCTGATTAGAGGAGGATTTGGGCGTGATTTGATGATGTGCAAAGTGTATGAAGCTTAGGAAATGCTTGGGATTTATAGGGGATGAGTTAGGTTAAGTTGGTGGAGCTTTAATGGAGGTTTATGGCAATTGGAGGAGGAGTTTGAGTGTGGATTCGTGCTTAGCCGCGACATTTCAAAACAATCTGCCCGCCAGTACCACTTACAGACCGTAAGGGGACCCCTTGCGTCCGCAAGGGTCCAGTCAGGGCCACATATTTTTATTTTTTTGTTTTTCTTATTTTGTTACATGTTTAGATGTTTTAATAGGATACTTTATGAACAAATAATTTTTCCTAAGTATACTTAACGCATGTCAAAGGTATCATAAGTATATCTTGAATAAAATCGAGTATAAATATTGCATACAAGTTTCATATTAACATGTAAGTCACGTACTTTGCAATTTGTCAACGTTGTTGTATGTTGTGGATCAAGTAACATATATGTAGAGTATAACATGATAAAATAGAACACGCGTTTCATTATGATTCAAGTCTCGGAATATAGACTACAATGGAAAGATGAACACAAATATTACAAAAGTTTCCAAAAATAGAATTACAACATGAATTTTCCAAATAAGAAAGTTTGAAAAGGCAGGGCGTTACATTCTCCCATCCTTTAGGAAATTTCGTCCCGAAATTTAGGAAGATGTAACGAATAGATGCGGATACTTGGTCTTCATATCACTCTCGAGCTCCCAAGTAAATTCAGCACCACGTTTACCTTCCCATCGAACCTTGACGATAGGAATTCGACTGCGCCTCAATTGCTTGACTCCTCGGTCCATGATTTCGACCGGTTTTTCCATGAAGTGCAATGTATCGTTGATTTGAAGATCTTCGAGCGGAACTTGAAGTCCTTCTTCAGCCAGACACTTTTTGAGGTTTGAAACATGAAAGACAGGGTGAATGTTGTTGAGTTCTTCAGGCAGGTCCACTCGATACACAACCTTGCAAATCCTTTCGATAATTTTGAAAGGACCTAAGTAGCGAGGTGCGAGTTTACCTTTCTTGCCAAAACGAAGTACACCCTTCCAAGGGGACACCTTGAGAATTACTTGATCACCAACGTTGAATTCCAAAGGTTTGCGTCTTCTGTCAGCGTAACTCTTTTGACGACTTCGAGCTTTGAGTAGGTTATCACGTATTTGAAAGATCTTGTCTGTTGTTTCTTGTATGAGTCCGGGACCAGTGAGTTGAGCTTCACCAACCTCGTGCCAACAGATAGGAGATCGACATTTTCGACCATATAATGCTTCAAATGGATCCATTTGAATACTGGCGTGATAACTGTTGTTGTATGAAAATTCTACCAACGGCAAATATGAATCCCAATTTCCACCAAAATTGATTACGCAAGAACGAAGCATATCTTCCAGAGTTTGAATAGTACGCTCGGTTTGACCATCGGATTGAGGATGAAAAGCGGTACTAAGATTGAGGTGAGTACCGAGAGCTTTTTGGAAGGTTTGCCAAAGATGCGAAGTGAAACGACCATCACGGTCTGAAATGATGTCAATGGGGATACCATGACGACAAATGACTTCATCCACGTAGATACGAGCCAATTTCTTGACTTTATAATCTTCACGAATGGGGAGAAGTGCGTGGATTTGGTCAAACGGTCAATGATGACCCAGATGCTGTCATGACCAGAGGACGTACGAGGAAGTTTGGTGATGAAGTCCATAGCAATACCCTCCCATTTCCTGACGGGAATTTCTGGTTGTTCGATAAGCCAGAGGGCGTTGATGTTCAGCCTTCACTTTGGAACACGTGAGACGTTTCGAGACGTACAGTGCGATACCCTTCTTCATGACAGGCCACCAATAGGACGTACGCAAGTCTTGGTACATCTTGTCGGCACCATGATGAATAGGGTATCGGGATTTGTGGGCTTCCTTCATCAAGAAGTCATGAAGGTTGTCACGATTCGGGATCCAGACTCGGTTGAGATAGTATAACACACCGTCGGCTTTGGACGAAAGTTGTTCTTCGGCACCACACTTCATCTCATTGTATAAGTTGTTCTTGTTGATGGATGAGTGTTTTGCCTTACGAATTCGGTCCTGAAGATTGCTTAGGATCTGGAAACAGTGGATACTCTTCGCATGAGGTTGACGACTTAGAGCGTCGGCTACAACATTCTCTTTACCAGGGTGATAGCGAATCTCGTAGTCGTAGTCGTTTAATAATTCCACGCAACGACGTTGACACATGTTGAGTTCCTTTTGATTGAAGATGTGCCGAAGGCTCTTGTGGTTGGTGAAGACCACACACTTGGTACCATAAAGGTAGTGTCGCCATATCTTCAATGCAAAAACAACTGCACCAAGTTCAAGGTTGCGCGTAGTGTAGTTTTTCTCATGAATCTTGAGTTGTCTTGAAGCGTAAGCGATAACCTTGTCCCGTTGCATAAGAACGCAACCAAGGCCTCGGTTTGAATCATCGCAAGACACGACAAAATCATCGTTTCCATCAGGAAGGGCGAGGATAGGAGCATTACAAAGTATGTCCTTGAGTGTTTGAAGAGACTCCTCTTGTCAGGACCCCAAACAAAAGGTTTATCTTTTTTGGCAAAGACGTGAGAGGGATGGAGAGTTTTGAAAAGTTCGAAATGAAGCGACAATAATAACCAGCTAGACCAAGGAAAGAACGGATTTCGGAAGGAGACTTGGGAGCGATCCAATTGTTTACGGCTTTGATTTTTGCGGGATCAACGTGAATGCCTTTCTCGTTCACAACATGACCGAGAAATTGTACTTCGTTTAGCCAAAATTCGCACTTGGAGAATTTGGCGTATAGTTTTTCACGTTGAAGGAGTTCAAGGATAAGATATAAGTGTCGCTCATGTTCGTCTTGAGTCTTGGAATAGATGAGGATATCGTCTATGAACACGATCACAAAGTGATCCAAGTATAACTTACACACCCGATTCATTAAGTCCATGAAAACCGCGGGTGCATTTGTCAAACCGAATGGCATAACTACAAATTCGTAGTGACTGTATCTAGTACGAAAGGCGGTTTTTGGGATATCTTCTTCGAGGACTCGAAGTTGATGGTAACCGGAACGAAGGTCGATCTTGGAAAAGCAAGTTGCACCTTGAAGTTGGTCAAAGAGGTCGTCGATGCGGGGAAGAGGATAGTGGTTTTTGACGGTGAGTTTGTTGAGCTCACAATAATCGATACACATTCAGAACGAACCATCCTTCTTTTTGACGAATAAGACGGGAGGGCCCCAAGGAGATGTACTAGGGCGTATAAAGCCTTTATCAAGAAGTTCTTGAAGTTGGCTCGATAGCTCTTGCATTTCCGAGGGTGCCAGACGGTAGGGAGATTTTGCGACAGGTGTAGCGCCAGGAATGAGGTCAATTTGGAAGTCGACAGAACGAGGAGGAGGTCGACCAGGAAGGTCTTCGGAGAAAACTTCGGGAAAATCACACACCACTGGGACATCACTTACGTCCTTTCCCTTACCCTTTTCTTCCACAATGTGGGCTAAAAAGGCAAAGTACTCCTTACGTAAGTACTTGTTCGCTTGGGTGCATGACATGAGTTTGAGACCTTTTGAGGGTCTTTCTCCATAGACGTGCAAAGTGTCACCGGACGGAAGAGGCAATCGAACAAACTTTTCGTGACAAGCGATTTCAGCATGGTTCTTACGAAGCCAATCCATACCTACTATGATATCAAAACTATCTAATTGCATAGGTATGAGATCGATAGAGAACACATGATTATTAAGGGTGAGAAAACAATCGCGAAGAACAGAGTCGACGGAGATAGACTTTCCATTGGCAACTTCGACGGTGAAAGATTTTGGAAGCTTAGAACGTGCACAGTTTAACATTGGTTCAAATTCTACGGATACAAAACTTTTATCCGCACCAGTATCAAATAGTAAAGAAGCATATAATCCATTGACAAGGAACGTACCGTTCACGACTTTATTGTCGTGTTGTGCTTGGTTTGCGTTAATGTTGAAAGCGCGACCACGAGGAGCTTGTTGTTGTTGCTCTTGGTTGATCTGAGGACATTGGGGATGAAGGTGATTTGGATCACCGCATTTGAAGCAGGCTTGGATGTTGTTGGCAGGAGCATGACGGTTTGGTTTTGGGGTGGTTGTTGGTTTTGGTAGCCTTGTGGTGCAGGACCGCTTCGACAAGCGGCGGTTACATGCCCAAACCGATTGCAATTGGTGCAATGGCGGCATGCAATGTTGGCCGGGTGATGGTGGTGGCATATGGTACACTTGGGATGATTCCCAAAGTACAGTTTTCTAGCGGGTTCTTGAGGGGGATTTGTGTCACACCCCAACCGATGGCGTTAACATCAAGGCGGGACGAAAGAGATTGCTCATTGCTCATAGATACTAATTGCGACAATATTTAGATAAACCAGATTTCATTTCATAACAACATTCGTTACATTACAAGGGAAATTCAAATAATAACATAAACTTGACAAAATTTGATACAACAATATTAAACCTCAACGTCTAAATGTGTATCTATCGTCCTTGCTACTTTGATTTCATAGCATCATCTACATCAACCTGTAACATGTTTTAAAATAACAATTCAATGCAAAAGCAAAGGCGAGTACACAAGTTTAAGCATAGCATACGTATACGAAGAAGGTTTAAACAAATTCTCATGGCAACTATGACTTTACAAGAGCATATACAAGGCATGCAATACTACTAGTCAAACCCTTAACACAATCACAATATTTTAACATGGCTTCTAGATTTCATGAGGAGGGGGATGCGTTACTTCCTATAGCGCTACACATGTCAAACGAAGGCTAAAGTAGTTAATGACTAAGGTATTACATAAAGAATGTCCAAGGTATAAGCATCAATGTAAACGATTCAAGTATTCATGGATATAGGATTATTTGTGCATTTCATAAAGTTTAAGTGTTGTGATTTTTTGTATATGGAAACATGTTACACCCAAAAGTGTTATAACCGAAAAGTGGGTCAAGTGTACTCACGGTTTTGCTAAGTCTTCTAACTTGCCAAGTCCGTGAAGGTTGTTGTTTTGATGGGATGTCGCCGAGTTATCCTACAAGAGGTAAACGAAGGCGTATGAGTATTTTGGGGATGATAATGGGATATTCGGTTTTAAGATTCAAAATATGACAAAGTATAAGAGATGAAAATAGTCACTAAGGTATTAGCACTTGTCTTTGACACTATAATAATCTGTAAGGATTGTATGTAGTTTCATAGGTTCAAAGACCTATTAGAAGCGTGACAAGGAACTACACACATAGTGATAAACTTATTAATTTGATAGATGCTTATTTAGTCATTATCAAGGGTTCGGTTTTAAGGATTATATTATAGTCCATAAGTACAAATATAGTTATACAATCATGTAGGAGGTGGGAGGATGAACCATCCACTTTGGTACCCCTTCGTATCATGTAAGTCAAGTAGGAGGTGGGAGGATTAACGACTACACAAGTCATCATAGGTAACAAGGAGGGTACTAGAACAAGAACATAAACAAGAATGTAAATGGCAAGAATGTAAGGAGTGTCACCATGATACCATGTAGCCAAGTGAAATACAACCCGGAGAGCACACATTGACACAAGTCAACGGCTAGGCCGGGTTGTGACACTTTAGGACTAGCAAACTACTTGGAATAATGATGAAAATCATCAAGTGATGTTTGGTCTCAAAGTTTAGGATAGCCCAAGCTAAACAAGGTGGACACACATGAACAAGTTCATGAACTTGCATCACTTGTGAGCTTGAAGTTCATAAATCGTCTATTTTGAATGTCTCAACCTTGTTTTTAAGCCTAACCTGCCACAAGTAGTGTTGTAACCATTAGCACATAGGTTTGAGATGAGTTTAGTCAAGTTGGATGAAGATTAACAAGTTCTGAAAGTCTTAAAAACAAATAGAAAGTTTTGGGACACTTTAGGGGCATTTCCAGGTCTGGATTCTCAATGGAGAACCCTTAGATTCAACCCTAAAGATTATCCAAGTATTTAGAAAGAAGAATCAAGTGATTCTGTTAAGAAATAGGCAAGTTATGCTCCATTTTATGTAAGAGGGTGAATCTGCCTGAAAATTCTGATGTTGCAAGCTCTTGAGAGTGTTTGAAGGTGATTTTGGTGAGATTAGAGAGTTGTGAAAGTGGAAAAATGCTTGGAGAAGTGTTGGGATTTAAAGGGATGAGTTTAGGGTTGATGGGAAGTGATAAAATGGGGTTAAAGGCTATTGGGTGAAGTGGTTTGAGTGGGATCCGTGCTTATTTCGCGAGCCAAAAAGGCTTTTGCCTGCGTAGGACCTCTTACAGACCCTAAGGACCTTAGCCGGGTGGAAATCTTGGCTTTTGGTATTTTCTTCAATTTTGACGGGTTTAGAACATTAAGGACATTTTATGATAGGTTAAGGTATTATAAGTATAAATAACATGCCACAAGGTATAGGTATGTATAAAATGAATATGATTAAGTACGAATGCCACGTTTAAGTCTCGAATAAGTATAATATCACGCTTGCAAGTCGTCACACGATTACGAGTAAGAGTATCATGAATATGATCACATGTTTAATTGTATGAATAAGTACAAGTGTAAAATGATTACGATCAAACCTTACATGAATAAATGCGGTTTTCATTATCATTCAAGTATTAGAATATAAAGATTACAACGAAAATTGAATACGCGATACAATGCTTTCCGAAAATAGAAATACAACACGAGTTATCTATAAATAGAAAGTATGAAACACGGGACATTACAGTCTCCCCTCCTTTAGGAAACTCCGTCCCGAAATTTAGGAAGATGCAACGAAAAGATGCGGATACTTAGTCTTCATATCACTCTCGAGTTCCCAAGTATACTCGGCGCCAGGTTTTCCTTCCCATCGACCTTGACGATAAGGATTCGATTGCGCCTTAGTTGTTGATTCCTCGGTCCATGATTTTGACCGGTTTTTCCACAAAGTGCAAAGTATCATTGATTTGAAGATCTTCGAGCGGAAAATGAAGTCCTTCTTCAGCTAGACACTTCTTTAGATTTGAAACGTGAAACACAGGATGAACATTGTTAAACGTTTGAGGTAGGTCCAGTCAATACGCTACCTTGCCAATCCTCTCGAGAATTTTGAAAGGACCTACATAGCGAGGAGCAAGCTTGCCTTTCTTACCAAAACGGACAACACCCTTCCAAGGGGATACCTTGAGAAGTACTTGGTCACCTACATTAAACTCCAAGGGATTGCGTCTTTTGTCAGCGTAGCTCTTTTGTTGGCTTCGTGCTTTGAGGAGATTATCACGTATTTGTAAGATCTTGTCCGTCGTCTCTTGTATTAATTCGGGACCGGTGATCTGAACATCTCCAATCTCATGCCAACAAATAGGCGAACGACACTTACGACCATACAATGCTTCAAATGGAGCCATTTGAATACTAGCGTGATAACTGTTGTTGTACGAGAATTCTACCAAGGGTAAGTGCGAATCCCAATTGCCACCAAAATCGATTACGCATGACCGAAGCATATCCTCCAAGGTTTGGATAGTACGCTCAGTTTGACCATCAGACTGAGGATGAAAAGCGGTGCTAAGATTAAGCCGAGTGCCAAGGGCGGATTGAAAAGTTTGCCAAAGGCGAGAGGTAAACGAGCGTCACGATCAGAGATAATATCAAGAGGAGTACCATGACGACTAGTGATTTCATCCGTGTAGATACGAGCAAATTTCTCGACTTTGTAATCTTCACGAATAGCGAGGAAATGCGCGGATTTGGTCAATCGGTCAATGATGACCCAAATACTGTCATGACCAGACGAAGTACGAGGCAATTTCGTGATGAAATCCATGGCTATGCTCTCCCATTTCCAGACAGGAATTTCTGGTTGTTCGAGCAAACCAGAGGGACGTTGATGTTCTGCCTTGACTTTGGAACACGTAAGGCATTTGGACACGTAAAGAGTAATATCACATTTCATTCCAGACCACCAATAGGATGCACGCAAATCATGGTACATCTTATCAGCTCCAGGATGAACGAGTATCGGGATTTGTGGGCTTCGTCCATCAAGGTAGTTCAAAGATTGAGGCGATCAGGAATCCAAATACGACTGTGGTAGTAAAGAATACCATCAGGCTTAGCTTCGAGTGGGTTTTCGACCCCACAATTCAATTCGCTATCAAGGTTACCCTCGTTAATGACGGTGAATTGTGCTTGTCGAATCAACTCGTTGAATTTTCCTACGATTTGGTAGCAACGAACACTCTTAACATGAGTCTTACGAATGAGTGCATCGGCCACGGCATTCGCTTTACCTGGGTGGTAGCGAATATCACAGTCGTAGTCGTTTAACAATTCTACCCAACGACGTTGACACATGTTGAGTTCCGTTTGATAAAAGATATGTTGGAGGCTCTTATGGTCGATGAAGACCGTACAGTTTGTACCATAAAGGTAGTGTCACCAAATCTTTAATGCAAAAACATTTGCACCAAGTTCAAGGTCGTGAATAGTATAGTTTTTGTCATGTATTTTGAGTTGTCTTGACGTGTAAGCGATTACTTTGTCTCGTTGCATGAGAACGCAACCAAGACCCTGATTAGAGGCATCACAATAAATGACGAAATCGTCGTTTCCATCGGGGAGAGTAAGGATAGGAGCGTTACAAAGCATGTCCTTGATTGTTTGGAAAGATTCCTCTTGTTCAGGACCCCAAACAAAAGGTTTATCTTTTAGAGCCAATGAAGTCAAAGGAACAACAATTTTTGAGAAGTTCGAGATAAAACGGCGATAATACCCGGCTAGGCCAAGAAACGAACGAATTTCAAGGGCGACTTAGGTGAAATCCAATTCTTCATAGCTTCTATCTTTGAAGGGTCAACATGAATACCGAGTTCATTGATGGTGGGACCTAAGAATTGAACCTCTTTCAGCCAAAATTCACACTTGGAGAATTTGGTATAAAGACGTTCGTTTTGCAAAAGATGAAGAATGAGACGCAAATGTCGTCCATGCTCTTCTTTCGTCCTAGAGTAGATTAGGATATCGTCGATGAATACAATGACGAAATGATTGAGAAAAGGCTTACACACGCGGTTCATGAGACCCATAAACACTGCAGGTGAGTTGGTCAAACCAAAAGGCATGACTACGAACTCGTAGTATCCATAACGGGTGCGAAAAGCAGTTTTGGGTACATCTTTCTCAGAAACTCGAAGTTGATGATAGCCAGAACAGAGATCAATCTTTGAAAAGCACTTCGCGCCTTGCAATTGATCAAAGAGATCATCAATACGAGGAAGCGGATACCGGTTTTTTACTGTAAGCTTGTTGAGCTCACGATAGTCAATACACATGTGGAATGATCCATCTTTCTTTTTGACGAAAAGAATGGGAGCGCCACAAGGAGAAGTACTAGGGCGTATAAAGCCTTTATCAAGAAGTTCTCGAAGCTGGCTAGATAACTCTTGCATTTCCGAGGGTGCTAATCGATAGGGAGCTTTTGCAACATGAGTTGCGCCAGGGATAAGATCAATATGAAAATCGACAGCTCGAGGAGGCGGAGGACCAGGAAGATCCTCGGGGAAAACAGATGGAAACTCACAAACGACAGGAACATCACTTATGCTAGGACCTTTTTCTTTCTTTTCCACAACACGGGCGAGAAAGGTAAAGTACTCCTTACGTAAGTACTTATTCGCTTTGATGCACGACATAAGCTTGAGACCTTTAGAAGGTTTCTTTCCATAGACGTGTAGAGAACCACCTTGAGGAAGAGGGAGGCGAATGAATTTTTCAGAACAAAAAACTTCGGCACGAACTCGCATAAGCCAATCCATGCCTATTATGATGTCGAAACTACCCATTTGCATGGGAATGAGATCGATGGAGAACGTATGATCGTTAAGAATCAAAGAGCAACCAGAAAGAACGGAATCAACGGAGATGGTTTTACCATTAGCGACTTCGACAGCGAAAGATTAGGCATTTTAGATCATTCGCACTTAAGCAAGGGTTCAAATTCTAGAGATACAAAGCTTCTATCGGCACCTGTATCAATTAGGCATGTAGCATAAATATGGTTCACAAGGAACGTACCAGTAATGAAGTCGTTAGAGCTTTGGGCTTGAGCGGAGGTAAGCATGAAAGCTCGTCCTTTAGTAGGCTCAGGCTGCTGTTGCTGCTGCTGTTGTTGGCGCGGTTAGTTGAGAAGAGGGCAAACATTTGCGAGGTGGTTTAGATCGCCACATTTGAAACACGCTCGCACAGGAACATTTTGACGTTGCGGTTGAGCTTGGTTCGGGTTAGGGTTAGGGTTCTGCATGATGGCTTAAGCTTACTGGTTTTGGGGTGGAGGAAAGTTTCGGCAATGGTTAGCAAAAGGTCCCAACCTTTGACATTGGGCACACTTGCGACAAGGCGTGCCAACGGGATGGTGGTAGGAGAAGTTAGTACATTGGGGATGAGGTCCAGTGTATCCATGCTTGGGTTGTTTAGTGGTAGCGGGGGTGATGGCTGCAAGGGTTTGGAGAGGTTGAGGGTTTTGCGGAGTGACGACCACATTATTTTGAACAGAAGCCTTCCGCTTCTTGTTTCAGTTGATGTTGTTTTTCTTGGTTTGGGAGGGAGGAGCTTCGGTAGTGGTGGTATCGGTGATGGCTTGGTGTGCATGCTTCATAGGAACCTTGTCATAGGCCCCTTGAAGGATGCAGTTGTGGTTAAGCTCTATGATGGTGCTATAGGCTTCTTCGATGGTTTTGGGGCGTGCGGCGGCTACATGGTTCATAATCACAGGCGAAAGCAAACAAATGAGCTTAGCTATCACCTTGGGGACCGTATCCACCTGTCCAGGACAGACGATACTCAACTGTTTGAAGCGAGCGATCAGTCCCTTAGCGTCGCTCCCTTGCTGCGTGAGTTTCCAGAATTCGTTCTCAAGCTTCTGGGTCTCGTGGGGAGGACATAACTGATCCATCATGAGCTGCTTAAGCTCGTCCCAAGTTAGAGCGTGGGCCACGCTTGCTGCGTTCCGTAGTCCACCACTCGAGGGCTCTCTGGTGAAAGACCCCGGTAGCGTTGAGGGTTCGAAGTTCATCAGGGCACCCGCCCTGAAGACAGGTAAGTTACATCGCGTCAAACCAATTGATCTTGGCAGTGACACCGTCCATGCCAGTGAATTCGATTGGTTTACAAGCCATGAAATGCTTGAATTGGTAGGGCGTTTTGGGGGCTTCAGTTTTCGAATCGGCGGAGAATTTGGGTGTCTCGTGTTGATGGTTTGAAGTTGGTTAACAATATCAGGGATGACACTGGCCATTTGATCGGCATTGCTCGGCGACAAGACCAACGAGGTCTTGTTTGGAGATGGACTCTTCACTGTTGTTGTTGTTGTTGGACCCCTTGTTGGACCTCTTGGACTTCTTGTTAGAGATTGGGGAGTTCATCTAGAGGTTCAACATAGAAGAAAATGGGATGAGACTTGATCATAAGGTCTCAAACTCATGTCACTCCTAACTTGATGGTATAACTTCATGAAAAATCGAATACGTGGAATGAGGGTTTTCACCAAAAATTGTAAGTCATGGGACCTATCTTGGTGCAAATCGCCTCGTTTGCATCATGGGTGTCTTCAAGTCTTCAAGTGTATTGTGTAAAATGTCTTAGGAAAGACATTATGTAAATTCTATGGCCAAAAGGTAAGGAAGAAGCAATGCGGAAGAATAAAGTTTTAAGCATAAGACAAGA
This sequence comes from Scalesia atractyloides, assembly GCA_947069175.1. Taxonomy (NCBI): domain Eukaryota; kingdom Viridiplantae; phylum Streptophyta; class Magnoliopsida; order Asterales; family Asteraceae; genus Scalesia; species Scalesia atractyloides. The sequence continues at coordinate 53,859,539 of CAMTDV010000019.1, forward strand.
ATGCTCAAAAATGGACACAAACTATAGACTAGGTCGAACATGGCAATTCTACCTAATTCCCTATAGTTATGGCTCTGATACAAATCTGTCACACTCCAACCGATGATGGAAACATCGAGGCGGGACGAAAGAGATTGCTAATTGCTCATAAATACTAATTGCGACAATATTTAGATAAACCGGATTTCATTTCATAACAACATTCGTTACATTACAAGGGAAATTCAAATATAACATAAACTTGACAAAATTTTATACAACAATATTAAACCTAAACGTCTAAATGTGTATCTATCGTCCTTGCTACTTTGATTTCATAGCATCATCCCCATCAACCTGTAACATGTTTTAAAATAACAATTCAATGCAAAAGCAAAGGCGAGTACACAAGTTTAAGCATAGCATATGTATACGAATAAGGTTTAAACAAATCCTCATGGCAACTATGACTTTACAAGAGCATATACAAGGCATGCAATACTACTAGTCAAACCCTTAACGCAATTACGATATTTTAACATGGCCTCTAGATTTCATGAGGAGGGGGATGCGTTACTTCCTATAGCGCTATACATGTCAAACGAAGGCTAAAGTAGTTAATGACTAAGGTATTACATAAAGAATGTCCAAGGTATAAGCATCAATGTAAACAATTCAAGTATTCATGGATATAGGATTGTTTGTGCATTTCATAAAGTTTAAGTGTTGTGATTTTTTTGTGTATGGAAACATGTTACACCCAAAAGTGTTATAAACGAAAATTGGGTCGAGTGTACTCACGGTTTTGCTAAGTCTTCTAACTTGCCAAGTCCGTGAAGGTAGTTGTTTTGATGGGATGAATGCCGAGTTATCCTACAAAAGGAAACGAAGGTGTAGAGTAGTTTTTGGGGATGATGATGGGATATTCGGTTTCAAAATATGACAAAGTATAAGATATGAAAATAGTCACTAAGGTATTAGCAATTGTCTTTGACACAATAATAATCCCTAAGGATTGTGTGTGGTTTCATAGGTTCAAGACCTATTAGAATCGTGACAAAGAACTACACACATAGTGATAAACTTATTAACTTGATAGATGCTTATTTAGTCATTATCAAGGGTTCGGTTTTAAGGATTATATTATAGTCAATAAGTATAAATATAGTTATATAATCATGTAGGAGGTGGGAGGATGAACCATCCACTTTGGTACCTCTTAGTATCATGTAAGTCAAGTAGGAGGTGGGAGGATTAACCATCCACTTTGAAACCTCATATGATGTTCCCCACTACACAAGTCACCATAGGTAACAAGGATGGTACTAGAACAAAACATAAACAAGAATGTAAATGACAAGAATGTAAGGTGTGTCACCATGATACCAAGTAGCCAAGTGAAATACAACTCCGAGAGCACACATTGACACACGTCAACGGCTAGGCGGGGTTGTGACACTTTAGAACTAGCAAACTACTTGGGATAATGATGAAAATCATCAAGTGATGTGTGGTCTCAAAGTTTAGGATAGCCCAAGCTAACCAAGGTGGACACACATGAACAAGTTCATGAACTTGCATCACTTGTGAGCTTGAAGCTCTACGAAAAAGAATTCTTGTGAGGATAAATCCTCTATTTTTAATGTCTCAACCTTGTTTTTATGCTTAACCAACCACAAGTAGTGTTGTAAGCATTAGGACATAGGTTTGAGATGAGTTTAGCTCAAGTTGGATGAAGATTAACAAGTTTTGAAAGTCTTAAAAACAAACAGAAAGTTTTGGGACACTTTGGGGGCATTTCCAGGTCTGGATTCTCCATGGAGAACCCTTGGATTCAACCGTAAAGATTACCAAGTATTTAGAAAGAAGAATCAAGTGATTCCATTAAGAAATGAGCAAGTTATGCTCACTTTTGTGCAAGAGGGTGAATCTGCCCGAAAATTCTGATGTTGCAAGTTCTTGAGAGTGTTTGGAGGTGATTTTGGTGAGACTAGAGAGTTGTGAAAGTCGAAAAATGCTTGGAGAAGTGTTGGGATTTATAGGGATGAGTTTAGGGTTGATGGGAAGTGATTAAATGGGGTTAAAGGCTATTGGGTGAAGTGGTTTGAGTGGGATCCGTGCTTATTTTCCGAACCAAAAAGATTTCTGCCCCCCAGGACCTCTTACGGATCGTAAGGGTTTCCCCTTGCGGTCCGTAAGGACCTTAGCCGGGTGGAAATCTTGGCTTTTGATATTTTGTTCAATTTTGACGGGTTTAGAACATTTTAAAGGATTTTATGATAAGTTAAGGTATTATAAGTATAAATAACATGCCACAAGGTATAGGTATGTATAAAATGAATATGATTAAGTACGAATGCCACGTTTAAGTCTCGAATAAGTATAATATCACGCTTGCAAGTCGTCGCACGATTACGAGTAAGAGTATCATGAATATGATCACATGTTTGAGTTTATGAATAAGTACAAGTGTAAAATGATTACGATCAAACCTTACATGAATAAATGCGAGTTTTCATTATGATTCAAGTCTCAGTATACAACGATTACAATGACAATTGAGTACGAGATACAATGCTTTCCAAAAATAGAAATACAACACGAGTTAGCTATAAATAGAAAGTATGAAACGCGGGGAGTTACAATTTGGGTTTGCAGCTGGTGTTATCGCGTTGCTTTGGTTTTGAAACTTCCATTTCTTGCCATTGTTGTTTCGCGATTGGGATTTGGGTTCACTGGGTTCGGTGGTGGCTTTGTTGGCAGATTTGGTGGAGTTGGGTTTCTTATCGCGCACACGGTTATCGTTGATTTCAGCAGCTAGGCGATGACATTACTCAATGTTGTTAGGTCTGGAGTCTTGAATGGTCACGTATGGCATGAGGAAGGCCTTTGAGGTACTTCCTAATGGCACGTGTAGGCGTGTTCACGAGGTGGGGAACGATGATGCTTAATTGTTTGAAGCTGGTGGTGTAACCAAGGTTATCGTCACCCACTTGCCTGAGGTGCCAAAATTCATCCTCAAGCTTTTCTTGTTCGTGTGGAGGACAAAACTCCAACATCATCATTTCCCTTACCTCGATGCAAGGGAGGGCATAGGCTTCCTCGTTGGAGCGAATGTTACGCTCGTTCGTCCACCACTCGAGAGCTAGAGCCTGGTAGATGCCCGTTGCGCTTCGGGTTTTAAGGTGCTCAGGACAATCATTGTTGATGAATGTCACTTCAATGCTCTGAAACCATTCGAGCATAGCGGTGACACCCCTGTTGCCAGTGAATGGCCTAGGGTTGCAAGCGATAAAGTGCTTGTAGTTGAAAGAGGTAGGCTTGGGTTGGTCAGCTTTGGAGTTGACAGACGAGTTGGCGGCAATGTCGGGAATGACTTGGGCCATTTGCTTAGCATGAACGCAAGTAATTTCTTCTTGCTAGAGCTTGACTTGGAGTTCCTTTTGGAGTTGGAGAAACGGTTGGAAGACATCTACAAGGTTGATGATAAAGATGAGACTTGATCATAATGTTTTTGAGAAATGACAATTTCCATAATTTAGCATGTAACATGTAGCACATAGTTTCAAATAGTTTACATTGGCAAAATAAGAGTTCATATTTTATAATCACAAATATTGACACAAAAGAGTTTAAATTTAGTTTGTTCATGAAGGATTATTGTTGTTTGAGATTGCGAGATAAGTGCAACTTGTGTAAATGAATCGAAGCTAGTAACGTTCAAAGTATAAAACACATTGAAATTGAATTAGCATAAAAGACAGGCTCAATAAAACATTGGAATGTTTCGGGTAGAGAAACGTCGACTATTCCAAAGTGAATCGAAAATCCTTTCGAGTTAGGGAAACATGCTTTGGCCTAATAGGTAGAATACTCTCATCGAGAAGCAACTAACGGTATTCACCCTTCCAGTTACTACATGTCCCTAGTCGATCGAAAATTTGAGACTTTGGCGAGATTGAAAATCGAGGAATGGACTAGTTAACAAGGTGCGGGTTTCACCCCTAACTTGATAACATCGTACCCTAAATGTGGTTGGTACTTACCAAACGAGGAGCGAATTCCGACTCGTTGGTAAGGGTTCACTAGAGTTTGAAAGGGAAGTTTCCATCAAGATGTGGATATCACTCCTAGCTTGATGGCGTTACTTCGTGTAAAAATCGCAAACGCGGAATGAGGGATTTCACCAAAAATTAGGGGCCATTTGGGCCTATCTTGGTGCAAATCGTCTCGTTGATGTAATAAGAGTGTCTTCAAGTGTGTAATTTGTGTAAGATATCTTAGGAAAGACACATTGTATGTTTAAGACAAAAAGAAGAGATAGAAGCAAAGTAGGGAGAATTAACATTTTTGAGCATGAATAAAGAATGGTCAAAAGTCGGACACTTAAACTATAGACTAGGTTGAGAGCATGGCAATTTTCCTAATTCCCTATGGTTATAGCCTGATACCAATCTGTCACATCCCAACCGATGGCGGAAACATCAGAATGAGACAAACAAATTGCTCAAAACGTCATAACACTACTTTACGACAATATTTAATAATTCAAAATTTCATTGATACTAAATTTGTAATACAATGGTTCGAAATGGAAACACGACAAGTTTCAAAGGACAATACAACATAGAACAAAATACATGATATTAAAACTAGGTGTGTATCTAATCCACCCTAATATGTTTCTTCGTCGGCATCAACTTAGTTTCCTGCAACATGTATTAAAATAATATATATCAACAAAAAGTTGGCGAGCATACAAGTTTGATACATAGCACAATAACGAAATAGTTTGTCTCATATCCAACATGGCAACATTGTATATAATTGTCGTAACATACTAAACATGTGCTCTTATATGTCATCCGTAGTCTAACGCAATTGTGATTACCCAACATTGTCATAAAACGGGTGTTTAATAGTTTACTTAACAATACCACAAGCATACGGGCGGGCGTTACTCCTATAGCGCTATATTTGTTAAGGTTGGCTAGCAAAGTTAATGAGCAAATAACACAAGTCTAACATAGCATGCATTATTCAAGTATATAAACAAGTATCATGTTATAATGGATAGAGTAAATTTGCAAACAAGTTTCATGGTGTTTGTACATGTTGCACCCAAAATATTAAAATAGAAAACGGGATCGAGTATACTCACGGTTTAGCAAGCTTATCCAACTTGAATCTCGAGAGTGTTGTTGTTGGTTATCTTGTAGTACCTTGTCCTTCTACAAGAAGTAACAAAGGCGTATGAGTATTGGAAGTTTCGGAGGATTATAGATTCGGAATTAATATAATGTGAAAATAGTATTATGAAATAATCATCTTATACTCATAACTCCTGCTTTTGACACTATAGAAACCTCAAGGGTTTGGTGTGTTTTCATGGATTCGAAGACCCATTAGAATTGTAATAAGTGTATGGTCCTTAGATGATGTAACTAGTTTCTTAGCAATTAACTATTAAGTTATCATTAAGTCTTTGTTATATAGTCATATAGATACTTAGATTATATAAAATACATAAGATATAATTCAAGTAGGAGGTAGGAGAGCAAAGTCTCCATTTAGGTACCTTTTTGTGTCATGGATTTCATGCATGAGGTAGGAAGAACAAGCTTCCATTTAGGCACCTCAACTGTTCACCACTATACTTGTGTGATACACACAAGGAGGGTCATGAACTTACAAGATTAATAATAATAACAAATAAAATGCATGGTTATCACCATTCCAAATGGTCAAGTAAGCTACAACCCGATGAGCCGACGTCGACACAATTCGAAGGCTAAACGGGGTTGTGTTACTTTCATCTAGCAAACCACATTGGGATAGTGATGAGAAATCATCAAGTTGTGTGTGGATTCTCATTTAGGATAGCCCAAGCTAGTCCCTACTTAACACATTCATCAAGATTAAACTTGAACACTACTTGTGGGTGTAAACCCTAGTTTAAAACAGAAAGTTTGTGAGATTTTGTCCTCTGATTTAGCATGTCTCAACCTTGTTTTAAGCCTAACTAACCATGTATGAGGTTATAAGCATTAGGTCATAGGTTTGAGATGAGATAACTCAAGTTTGAATAAGTTTAAACAAGTTTAGATGAAAACAGGAACAAACAGTCCACTTTGGAGCCTTTTTCTGGACATTCCAGAGCCTAGTTTTCCATGGAAAATGGAAATGTTTTTAAGGTCAATCCAAGCAAGTGGGAAAAAGAATGAGAGGATTTCGTTAAGAATTGAGTGAGTTATGCTCACTTTTGTGAAAGATGAACTTTCTGCTCGAACTCAAGAATTGCAGCTGATTAGAGGAGGATTTGGGAGTGATTTTATGATGTGCAAAGTGTATGAAGCTTGGGAAATGCTTGGGATTTATAGGGAATGAGTTAGGTTAAGTTAGTGGAGCTTTAATGGAGGTATTATGGCCATTGGAGGAGGAGTTTGAGTGTTGATTCGTGCTTAGCCGTGACATTTCAAAACAACCTGCTCGCCAGTACCCCTTACTGACCGCAAGGGGTACCCCTTGCGGTCCTCAACGGTCCAGTCAGGGCCACATATTTTGTTTTTGTTTTTTAGTTTGTTACATGTTTAGATGTTTTAATAGGAATACTTTATGAACAAATGATGTTTCCTAAGTATACTTAACACATGTCAAAGGCGTCATAAGTATATCTTGAATGAAATCGAGTATAAATATTGCATACAAGTTTCGTATTAACATGCAAGTCACGTACTTCACAATTTGTCAACGTTGTTGTATATTGTGGATCAAGTCACATATATGTAGAGTATAACATGATAAAATAGAATACGCATTTCATTATGATTCAAGTCTCGGAATATCGATTACAACGGAAAAATGAACACAAAGATTACGAAAGTTTCAAAAAATAGAATTACAACATGAATTTTCCAAATATAGAAAGTTTGAAATAGCAGGGCGTTACATTGGAATAGACATATTTTCGAATCCATTTCAAGCATGTTGTCTGACCATGCTTCGTTTCACTATCTAGGGAACGAAACACACGGCGGTTTGTCCGTTTTGGTGTAAAATTCAATGCTTTAAACAGTTTTTTTTTTCAGATCTAACACTTGGTGAGTTGAAACCATCAAGATTCCAAGCTTGGGAAGCCAAGGCTAAGCCCAATATACTCGTTTAAATGTAGATCTAAGTTTAAAATAAGAAGTTTTATGAAAAAAGATGAAGATTTTCGTAAAAGAAGTAGTTATAATGAAATCGAAGGTAGCCTTGTGCAAAATCGTAGTGGAAAACGTTGTGGTTTGCATAAAACGAGTCATTTCTTACTTGAAAATCAGAGAAATACGGGTTGGAGAGTTCTGGTGCGAAGTGGCAGCAAGAGGAGTGTGTGTGGAGGTGCTGGATATTTATAGGCGAGGGAGAAGTGGGTGGCAGGAGAGGCAAGTTCGCACGAAGTAGACCACTACTTTGCACGAACTTGGCCAATTCCCTGCTTTGGTCAAGTTCGTGCGAAGTAGTAGCCTACTTCGTGCGAACTTGCCCTTTTGGCTAGGAATTGTTCCCAATTTCGTTCGTTGGCTAATTGTTCAGTGATTTGTTCGTATTAGATAGTTATGTTAAGCGTTTTGGCGAAGTGTTTAAGCGTTGCGTCAATAAAATAATGTGATTGAGCGATTCGTGTGAACGAGTGCGTTGCGGATGGCGAGTACAACCATAAAAACATAAAGCACACATACACATAAGTAACATAAAGTAACATAATTAACTGCGATTTGAGTTTGCGTTGAGAGTTGCGAGTATTAAGCGATTTAAATGGAATAAATAAGTGATATAAAATGCGTTTCAAGATAGTTTTAACCATTATAATAATCTCAGAGTACAAACGGGTTCGAAACAGAAATAAACGGAAATAACGGAATTCGGATAACAATCCGAAGGATCGGGTTCTTACATAATGTGTCCCGTATTTCTTTTGCATTTTGCAACTTGCAAGACCAAGTCCTTGGGTAGTGATTGAAATAGATAAGACAGTCGTTTTATCTTTCTTTACATCGGGTTTAGTTGTTTCAGTTGGTTCAATCATCTCCCAAAGGCCATTCGCCTCTAATATTGTTTTGATACGTATTGCCCATACAATGTAATTTGTCGTTTTCAGTATGGGGCATTGGAAATTTGAAAGTGTTGCCACATATTTATAGTGTATCATAACACTCGTATTCAGACTTGTGTCTGCCATATCAATTTTATATAATCTTATGGTTCTAATGGGGAATCCTAATGATCTCCATGGCTTCGAATGATCTATCGGGTCACAATAACCCAACAACAAATTCCGAATTCGAATACTACTAAAATTTAGAAACAAATTAACTTTGAAGTTGGAATTGTAAACTTGGATGTCGAAGGCTTCTGTTGATTCAGATTTGACTCGTCGTCAAGCAATCATAAACATGATACTGCTTTCTTGAATCCTTTGGTGATCTTGATTCTGATTTTTGGTCTTCAAAAAACAGTGATGAATAAAAAAAACTCTAGTGAGTCAGGATTCTTTATTCAACACTTGCGGTTCTAATTACTTTCAGCGACAATCAATTCATGACAATAGGGAATTAAACCTGTCTGACTTAACTGGTTTTAATTTTTGGAATTAAGTGGCACGTTTCCAGTATGTCAGTCAGGGAGGAAACTAGTGCATTTTTTCAAATTGGCCTGAATAGCAAAAGTGAACAAATCATAGGGATGAAAATGGTAGTTAACTCAAAGATAAACTAGTCTACCAACCAACCTTCTGTACTTGGTTGAATCATGCATTTTTTCTCTATATCTAAGAGTCAAGTTTAATTTTTGTTCCACTGGAAATTATTCAGGTTGTGCTACTGTGAGAAAAGAATCTAGCAAGATATCTGAAGTATACTTTCTCCACGACATGTGGATACCACTGCTGGAACAAAAAAATCAATGCTAAAAATAATTTTAACTCCCATATTGCTAACAGTCAACCGGTAAGAGAGTATCATAAACCAAGATATTTTCCGTTGTTGAAAGAATGTAATAAAAGATTGAATAGGTGTAGCCAAGCTTTTGATTGGTTTCTAAATTTATGGAAAACCAATTCCAAGATGTTTGTTAAACTATAATACTATATAGAGACTTATTGAGGTAACACTCTCATTTATCTGCGAAGACATGGAATTTGTGAAGACATTGAAGTGGCGTCATATAGATGATGCATGTCATGAAAGTCACCTTTAAGAAATGCATATTAAACGTACACTTGAATTGTAAAACAATTTCTTGAAGAAACGATAGTTAGGAGGTAATGAAGGGTAGAGAGCTTCATTATGTGTCGGACTGTTTCTTTGTAATCGATCAGTGCCTTCAAGCTAGGGGTAACCCCTATCCACATTGAGCTTAACAACACTCGATGGTGCATCCCAAGTTGGAATATATATTGTAAATCCAACGAAAAACCAACAGGTTTGTGACTTGGAGGAAGTTGGATGGGAGTACAAGAACTCAATGCCATTGTTGACCAGTAACAGATTTCGCACATGTTTTTGAATTGGTAACTTTAGCGGAATATAATTATACGCTTTGACGACCCAATGGTGATGAACAATAGATATTAACTTTCATTTTATTTTTAAGTTTTATTGGTAACTTGGTGAAACGGAATTACACACTTTGACTATCTGGCGATGAAGAGTAGATATTTATTCATTATTTTTTTGTGAACTTTGCCTCTATGCTTTTTTAAGAGAGGGATTCATGTCTATTTTTAGTAATTTACATGCTTTAATCGAAAACTTGGGCGAAAAATAATGTACATTTTTATTTGGGAGGGACATTTTTTTTTTTTCTTTTTTTGTGTACGTTACAATTTTTTTTTCATGCACGTGTGTGAGGGGGATGTTTAGTTAATTTAGGTTTTAACAATGCTTGAATTTGCGCATAATTTTGGGCGTATTCTAGGCCCCTTATGACTTTAAAATTCGTCTTAGCTAAGCACCCTTTTTAAGGTTATCAATTTTCAAATAACAATGCTAATGCATCGTCACAATCCAATCACCTAATAAAAAATGGCATATTGCATGAGAAACCCTTCATGACTGTTACAAGAAGTTAATATTTTAATATATAACAAGTTAATATTTTAAAATATTTAAACTAGTGGTTGGAAGACATGTTAAGTAATGTTGGGTCAATATTCGTATAAAGTAATCTGATTTACCATAACCTCCTAAATATGTAATTGAAGTATTATGTTGATGGTGATGGACTCAAAAAATTTACATGAGGGTCGCTGTTAAAATTTTATAAATATTAAAATTTTATGAGGGTCAATCATGATTTAATGTATATTAATTAGAAGTGGTTCATCGCGCTTTACGGCGGGGACACATCGATTTTAAACGGAAATCTAAACGATACAAAAAATAATACTAATAAAAAAACCGAAAACTAAAATATCACAAAAGTAAAAAAAATTAAAAAAGAAAAAAATGTTTTAGCTCAATCCCCAGTCCTATATAGGAGGTTCGGTTTATTTCTATCTCAACCCGGTTTCTAGCCCAAATCGATTTAGTCAAAACCTGTTCTAATCCTTCTTATAAAAGACCCGAACCGGTTTTGACAGTTTTGAGAAAAAAAAAAGTTGATACGGTTCTCATAGTTATAAAAAAAATTGAACATACATTGTTATTACTCATGTAGGCATCATGTCTTATTAATATGATTTTCTAATTGTTTTAGTTGGTTGCTTGTGAAGCTTTCAAGGGGGAAATTATGGTACTTTGATTAATGCTTCAACCTATTCCACAAGCAAGAAATGTAGTTCCTTTGGGTTTTAGTTTTCATAATCAGTAGATCTTACATAACCTAAGAATTTCCCCTAGATCTGATGCCAAAATACACTTATTAGAGCATGCCTTGTGTTCTCTTATACATTGATGAAGAGTCCAAGAAATATTTTGCTTCAAGTGTTGCTCTAGACATTTCTTTTTCCTCATCATGGTCATCCATCCCGACCTTAAAGAAAGGTTCTCTGATCATCACATCTTTTTTAATCTGTAAGTGCGTGGGATTTCTCAGTCTCAGGGTTAGGGAAGACTGAAGGCTACTCTTTGGACCTCAGAAAAAAGAATATAGGATCGTGTTTCTATTCATAAAAAAACTGAGAGATGTGGAAAAGTTTAAATTGCAAAGCCTTTATCAACACATGATTCATCAGAACCTTTTAAGTTTATGATAAGACAATGACCACCAAAAGCTTATGAAGGATTCCATTTGAGCAACTTCATATTCTTGTGAAGTGTGGATTTTAAAACTACTAAATTCATTGTTTTAAGCTTCCAGTTATTATTGTCCTACCATCTTGACACTTCTTTTCCTCCACGGTGATTTGTGAAAGCTTTTAGAAGATGTCATATTGAGATTTTTTGGTAGGTGAAGGAACATTGGCTTTTCTTGAATGTTTTCTAGATTTTTTTCTTTTATGTCTCTTGAAAATGGGTTTCAAAATAGTTTCATTAAGTAAGCTCATTCTCCCCCTTTTTGGTATCAGCAGTTTTTGAAAACAGTGAATAGCACCCATACTAGTAAATGAAGAGGTGGTTATATCCTCACCTGTAGTTTTGCTTTGTGGCAGGTGGTTGCTGTTTTAATGACTATCAGTTTAGTGTATACAAACTCCTTTTGTAAAGAGGCCAGCTGTTGGGTGTATTTTTGGCTCAGTTGGACTTAAGGGCATGTTAGTGACCATCTACTTGAGATTGGAGACCTCGGCATGTTCTTCAATTCGTTAGTTTCAAATAATGAGCATCATCCAAATTAATGGACTCATCTGCTCCCCCACCAGAGGCGGTCGTATTAGCATATGTTTGAGACTTTTTAGTCATATGGACACTACCTGATGCCCCTTTTCTTGGCACTAGGGACATCTAGCTTTTATGACTTTCATAGAAAACATAGCGATGTTGCCTGCAAGGTGATCTTACTTATGTTTCTACTTTCAGTCTGTGATCCAATGGGATCAATCAAAAGAGTAGAAGCCACACATGTAATTTCATCAACATGATATACCTGTGATGGATTTCACCACTTCTTCATGTGGGTAAGGATATGAACTTTATACATTTGAGCATTGAATGGAGTGTTATCTCTTTGATGTGTGAGTTAGATTTGCTCTTTTGATGATGTCTAGATATTCAACCTTCATGAAACATATTTTTGATGTCTTTGCAAAGATTGATAGAAGTTTGGAAGATAAAACTAGTTGTTTTAGATCTATTTTGTAGACATTTAGAAAACATCCAAGAGGTTTTAGGTTTGGTGTAGACATTAAGATTAGGTGTGAAGAAGTAATAACTGTATTTTGTTGAGTGAATATGCGTGTCACTCATGTTCCTTTTAATGGTAGTGCTTTTAATGGTAGTGGGCTCTGAGGTAGAATATATCATGTTAACATGTTTGTGGAGTGAGTAAGCCTTGAGATACCGTAAGAGTAGAGTATTCATTAGGTAGGCAAAGCAGTGGGCCCATTAGAGAAATTAAAAGGAGATAAAAATCATACTTTTGTTGCTTTAGTTTGATGTGGAAACTGCTAGTAAACAAAACTACTGGTATATTACAAGAGATAAATTACTAGAGATAAATTACTGGTGTATAACTAGAAGTTTTCTATTTTTGAAAAGTAAATATTTTTGAGGTTTGTTAAGGATTATTAAATATATATATATATATATATATATATATAATTAATTGTCTAGTCCAAATTCAACATTCCCAGCCTAGAGACTAGGCTTTGAAATGTTGATGTGCCGAATGGTTTTGTAAAAACATCTGCAAGCTTATTTGCAGCGGCTACATGATAAATTGAAATCAGAACTTTCTCATAACAATTTCTTACAAAATGATGACTGATATCAATATCTTTAGTTCTTGAATGTCGGACATGATTTTTTTATTATGTTTTATGCAGTTTCATTGTCCATTTTGATAAGTATTTTAAGGGCTGTGATTCCATAATTCAATAGTTGGTTCTATAACCATAGAATTTTAGTAGTACAAGTGGCTGCAACACTATATTTTGCTTCGGTAGTTGAATTGGACACAATAGTTTACTTCTTGCTTTGCCAAGATATTGAGGCATTGCCTAGGTACTGACATCCTCCTATGGTTGACTTTCTTGTTATAAGACATCCAACAAAGTCATTGTATGAAAAACCAACCAACTACAAATTATCACTAGCTAGATACAAGATTCCTAAGGATAGAGATCCTTTTAGATATTTGAACATCCTTTTCACAGCATGTGAGGCTTGGTATCTGGCACACACACACAGGTGGTAAACATGAAATCTGGTCTTGATGTAGTGAACTAGTTCAAAGACTCTATCATACACCTGTATAAAGTTTGATCAATAGGTTTGCCAGTTGATCAGAGTTTAATAATTTAGATGTGCACATGGGTATGGTGCATGTTTTACAGTTTTCTAGATAAGATGTCTTTAAAAGAGTTTTCACGTATTTGTTCTGATGTATAAAAGTTCCTTTTTCAAGATGATTAACTCATAAGTAGAAAACATTGTAACTTTGCTATTGCACTCATTCAAATTTTGATGTCATTAAATTTTGAAAATCTTTACACAATATTGAATTTGTTGATTCATAGATTATGAAATCAACATGAATCTAAGTAATTGTCAAATATTTTCCCTACCACTTTAAAAACAATGTTTTGTTGTTTGAAACACTCTTAAAGTTATTTGTAGTTAATAATGATGAAAGAGTTTCATACCATGCTTTTGGAACATGCTTGAGTAAGAGCTTCATCAAGCTTGTAGACATGATTAGGATAGTGGGCATCTTCAAATCCCGAAGATTGACAAACATAAACTTCTTCATTGATTTTCCCATAAAGGGAGACACATTTGATGTCCATTTGATACACTTTCATCTTGTGAGTGACAACATATGCAAGGAACAATCTGATAGCTTCTAGTCTAGCCACTAGAGAAAAGCTCTCATCATAATCAACCTTTCATCTTTCCTAAAATCCTGAACCACCACTCTTGCTTTGTTCTTTACCATAATACCCCTTTCATCAGTTTTGTTCTTGAATACCCATTTGGTTCCAAAGGGGATATTTATCTTTAGGTAGTGGTACAAGTTGCAAGACTTCTTATCTTTGAAACTAAAGTAGTTAGTTTCACATTCCCTGCTTTGTAGCCCAAATGAGTTTGTAATGACTTTATAATGATTCTTGAAAAGTTGTACGGCTGGTTGAACGTCAAACAAATCATAGCCGATAATAGATGATGACCCATTCCATCCAATCATTCTTTCCTAGGCGCAAAACACTACATCAGAACGTAGTAAAAATAACGCTATTGGCCAAGCAGCAACCCTTTGTAAATCTGCTTGTCTGGAAGATTTCCCACATATCCAAATGCACTAATAGCAAGATCTCTGATTACTACGACATAGCATACATCTCCCTAATCCAACACTACTAACTACAACGCTTCTTGAACCGTTTCCTCAGTTATAGTAATCACACTACCCGCAACTGTAGCTTGAATGCCATTCTCTATTGATCTTCCAGTTCTCCAGAAATCTTTAATGTACGAAGTCACCAAAGGAATTTGAGTCGTGATTGCAAAGAATATCCTAGATCTCCTAAAAAATTGCATTATTTGTCGAAAATCATCAATGTCTGAAGAAGTGTCATCCACAATTGCAGCCTGATTGTGCTTCGGACAAAAAACCTGAATAGGAACAGGTGCAACTGTAAGTCCCAAAAGTGGATCTAACAATGACACCAAAGAACTTATTGATTGTGCGGAATCCAAGCAATAAGTTACTCAAGAAAGTACGAAGAACACACTAAATCACCTTCAACTCACACACGTTTCTAATACTATTGATTAGCAAAAACGTCTGGTATGAGTACACAAACAATCAAACTCGCAACCTCTCTTTAGCTCTCTAGAATTCTCTGTAACTTGGAGGCTTAAACCCTAGTTTGTGAAACAAACTAGCTTTTATACTCTAGACAAGCTGATATGCACCAAATGCAACATATATATTTTATCAAAAAAAGGTATAAAATCAACCCTTTTTAGTACTTATGTTGGAAAAAATGCATTTCTTTGTATACTTTTGATTTTTAGGATTAAAAGAGCTTAAATGTACAAAAGAACAAATTAACGGCAAAAACCAACATAAATACAAAAGAAGGAAAGTTGATACATCATACCGACCTTCCAAGCTTCACCCAAGTGCCAAAACAACAACAAAACAAAAGACAACCACGGGGCCATGTCATCAAGGCGTGGGGTCGTGCCCCACTCAAGATTCTAGAAAGAAGAAGACAAATAAAAGTAGACAAGAGACATGGGGCCGTGTCCCATGGACACGAGCCGTGGTCAACTTCCAGATATGCAAATCTTGGATAGTAAAGCAATTATAATGGACATGGGGCCGTGCAAGCATTCGAACTGACCCAACTCATTAAATGAAGATAAAGAAGAAGGGGGCACAGGGTCATGCCCACCAGGAACGGGGCCGTGTAAACTATTTGTTTCCAGCTATAAATAGGGGTGCTTGGTTCAATTGTAAACCATCCTTTCGAAAACCACTTCTCTCACACATGCCACTACTCCACCACCACAATACCACCATCATCCACCACATTCATCCATCCTTAGAGTGTGTGTAGTAGTCTCGGGATCCAAGTTTGATGATAAGAGTTTTTGTCAAACAAAGGCCTTGATTAGCTAATCTCTTACTTCACTTGGTGAAGACAAGTCATTTGTGTATTACTTTTGATTTTCAAGCTTTGGTTAACTTTTTAATTGGGTTTGTATTAAATACTTTAATATCTAGGTTTTTTATATTGAAAGTTAAATTTATTCTATCATATTTTCATGTTTTGTTGATTCACTCATTCATGCCTTTACAGTCTATATAAAGCACGTTAACTGACTGGAAAGGGGTTAGAATGGTGCTTTGGGTAAAGTTCTTGCCTCGTTCAGTGTAAAGATCCTGCGAGGACTTGATTCAAGCTTATTAGGACTTCCTTTGAGGCAGATAACATCAAATCAGGGGGAAGTAGGAACGACTTGAATCCCTTATAAGCAAACTACTATTAGAACTTTAAACCGGTCTTGCGGGAATGTATCCCTGCTGACTCAGACCAATATGGCCGAGGGTACTGTCGCCTCCAAAATAGGGACATGCCATATTTTGCATTAATAACTTACTTAATTATCTTTCGATATTCCGACCTTGCGGGATTGTATCCCTGTTGACTCAGACTAATATGGTTGAGGGTAGCATTGCCTCCAAAAGAGTGACATGCCACTATAACTAAGATAATCTATTAAAAAACCCAAAGTGCGGAAATCATCAAAGAATACATAAAAGATGAGTTGGAACCAAGTGATTCTATCTTGTCTATTTGTTTCTTTTATGTCACACACCTATTTCCCGGTGGGCCCCGATGGGTATCTTCGTGACGGCTGGATAACAATTATCACAATGTAATAATATGCAACGGAAGTATTAGAGTGAAAATATAAAATTCAATAAAGCTTGAATATATAAAAGTATTACAAGCGTTCGATACAAACCCACAGGCAGGATCTAATAAACAAAGCTTTAGATATCACAGGCCTTAAGCATAAGGGTTGCAAATTCCTTGGTCTTCATTCAAGCCAACCCGGATTCCCAGTTTATAAGAAGGTTCGGTACCTGTGGTTCAATCTTTTGAAAATACGTCAGCTTTCACTAGTAAATGCAATTAACCAACTCATTTTGAAAACTTTCCAAAAATTTGACTTAGGTACACAAGGCACGAAAAATCTTTTATAACTTGGGACAATTCAAAATGATCTTGTATACAATTTTACATGTTTCTCAATACATATGGGCCCAGTATGAAAACCGAGACATGATTAACCGACACACCACTTATGAACCCACAAAGGAGTTAATCCCAACTTGTGAGTAATTTATTTAGCATTCGCATCTGTCAGGTGTAAGCCTACACCCCATGCTTAAGTCGTGCCCATTTGCAATTAAATGAGCCGAGGATATCTAGGACACGGTCGCATTAACCCCCAATGTTTAAGTTATCAAACAATACAGATTAAAACGGGTTATGCAGATTTACTAGCCACAATCCGGCATTCGATTGATCCCATACCCGACCAAGCGGTAATAATTTACCTTATCCCAAGCCCGTATAGGGAAAATAGGCTAAGAGTATTTACCATTTTGCTAGCTTCCGATCAATAAGATTATAATTTAGCAAGAAGCTGTAAGTCTAAGTATTATTGACCCAAGTCCGATTATCTGGGGGGTACTATATTCTGGAATAAACAGATTTATTATATGTTAGAATGTATACAGGTCAAAGGTAGTCCCTTTAGATGTGACCCGATACTTAAGAATAGGTTCGCTAGATTAAGCGTATACCGATTAGAATGTGTTTTAAACCCAACAAGTACTAGGACTTGTATAATATGGGTAAACAAAGTACATTCTGGATTTTGAAGTGAAAATGATAAGGTTAAACCCGTTTGGTAATCTTATGTGAAAATGGGCTACATAAGTCTAACCGTGCGCACATAAGCGATATCGGGTAACCGTATGAGTGATTAACAAGTTCCCTGTGCCAATACACTTTAAACAAGTTATAATATCAGTAGGATATCAACTTGTATGCCCGTTAAGGTTTTAAAATCAAATTATGCCTCATAAGGGCGTTTAATCATTTAAAAGGGACTTGCGTATAATCTGATGTTACAACATAAACATTCTGTGAAGACACTTTATTTATGATATAATATCATTAGGATATCAAACATATATGTGTTTTATAGTTTAAAACCAAACTGTGCTCCGTAGGGGCATTTTGGTCATTTCACACATAGTTTAAAAGCTTATTTGGGGATTCTGAGTTTAATACAAGTACCTACTATTAAAACATTTTAAATGAGTTACATAATCAGTAGGTAACAAGTCTTGGTTGGTAAATATGGTTTAAAACCATACTACGCGTCGTAAAGGCGTTTAAGTCGTTAAATGACGATATTTGCGATCTTGCATCAAAGCAGAAGTTATGACCAGGTTTATATGATTAGGATACGTTATTTAGTTTAACATATAAGTATGTAAAAGGTTTTGTATCACATTCATAATACAAGAACTCGATCATATAAACTTGGTCATAACTTCTGTATCAGTTTATGTACTGAGTTTTCGATTGAGTTCTTGTATCAAGTGCCAAAAGGGCGTTATCGTCATTTAAGGACATAATACAAGAACTCGATCGTAAACTCAGTATATAAACCGACTTGATATCCCAAAATATCCAATTTATGATATTATATCATTAGATAATAAGTTTGGTATGAGAAATAATGTTTAAAACCATTCTATGTGCCAAAAGGGCATTTCGGTCACTTTAAAGCATCATTTATGATGTTACTCGAAAACTCAGTTTATGATTAGATTTGTAACATCAAAATATGTTAAACATATAGGCTAACATATCAGTACCTAAATTATTTGCAAGTTCATTGGTGATTATAACCTCATTTTTAATAAAAAAGGCATAATAATCAAAGTATGGCATAATAACGGAAACTTGCATAAATCTCAGATTACTATTACGATCGTGTAATATAACCTCAGAGGGTTATGCTACATCATATTATGATCATAACGGGACCTTAAATCAGTAGCATACTAGTCTAACTCGGTTTACAATCGAAAGTCAAAGGAGAAGTCAAACTTCACGACTTTCGGTTGCGAACCGGCCCTAAAACAGGAATTGATGAGCCGAACATGTTTACACATGTTCTAATAATTATTACCAAGTTGTTTATGTGTAAAAACATATTTTAGAATACCTTTAAACTCATATCGCAATTATTACGAAATCTGCCCTGTTGACTTTTAAAACATTATTACGTTGACTCATTAATTGACCAAGCAAACGTGATTCTTAGGAGGTGCCCTTTTGAGAGATTAACACCTACCTAATTACAATCACGTAGCCACGTAGGGTGCGAACAATGGCTGGACCATTAAGGTCTAAACCGAAAGTCAAAGCGTTTATCGAAAATGCTTGACTTTTGGCTAATTAAAAGCCTACAAGTGAAATAGACTATGCAAGAACACTTACTTGTGTTATAGGAGAAGTCTAACTTCAGTAGGAGGCTTCCTTGAATCAGGAAACAACTCCAAGATGGTTTAGAGAAAGAAGGAAGGATATGAGCAAAGGAAATGGATGATCATGGAGGCTATTTATAGTTGTAGAAATGTAATGGGATCATGACAAGTGTTAATGGGTGTCCTAAGATGGTTGCAAGTGTTTTATGAGGTGTCAAGATTAGTAGAAGTGGGGCAAAAACGAGCTAGGTGTCATAATATGGGGTTATGCTTAATGAACAAGCAAAAATATGATCTTCAGACTACCATACGGACCGTAAGGGACTAGGCATACGGTCCGTAAGGACCCTGGTTAGCATACCAAACTTCATTGGTTGGCAGCTTTGGCCCCTGGACTTGTCTCGTCGCGTTTTGTCACTTGTAACCCCTTTAACCTAATTTTTAGGCTTTATAAAGGTGTTAAGGCATATGTGACTTGGATTTTTCCTGAAATATCGTGTGTTTCAGTTTATTCGGTTGTACGGTTACGCGTTTCGCACAAATGCGTAAAACGCTTTAACGAACACGAAAATGATCCAAATTTCGCAACGATCAACATTATTGCATTCTCATCAACAAAATACGAGATTTTATTGAATACAAATTATTTGGACTTGTATATGGGTCTGTATTAAAAATTCGAGGATCAACAGACTTTCGCAGTTTATCGAAATTAGTCCCTGAACTTATAAACTCTCGTATTTTAACATTTAATGGGATAAAGCCTTAAATGATCAATATTAGGCATTTCCGAGAATATGATCGAATGTCATAAAATTCCCAGTTTGTTTAAAAGGTCCCTCAGAGGCTTAGTTTCAGCATGTTGACACTTTTAGTCCTTCCACATCCAAAATTTTCAATTTTGGCAAAAATAGTCCCTTCTAGCTGCCATTAAGCATCGTTGGATTAGGGACACGTGTCGATATATTATTGGATACAATTTTATGAGGTGTTACATTTTATCACTTTAGTTTCGCTCTTTTCTCAAAATAGGGTCGATTAGACGTTGACGATAATTCGGTATTAAAAGCTTTTATGTCCTTGGACGACCTCGGTATCTTATCATCACTATACTACTCCAATGATGGTACACTTGCCCTAGCGTGTTGTAGATAGTGATAGTGTTATATCATTTTTTATTAATGTAAAGCTTGATAAACAAGTAAAAAGTACTTAAAAATATTACAAAAATTATACACTCTCGCTCACGATAAGTTTTTGCCGTCGTTGCCAGGGACAAAAGGATTTTAAGAAAGTCTAAAATTGACGGCCCAATCATTTTTATGCGTATTTAATTTTTCTTTTTGGTTTTTTCATCTGTTCTTCAATTTTTCTACTTTCTGCAGGAATAACACGTGGCCGTGTCTGATCACACACGGGGTCGTGCCAACTCCCCAGTAACTTAAAACTGTTTAATTGTCACACCCCAACCCGCAGCGGAATAAGAGTCGGGGCATAATTGGGTTATCACCAAAACTCATGATATTTACTATTATGTTTCATATTTATTTAAATCAAAATTACATTCTCAATAATCCAAACATGTCCATACATATTCTTGTCAAATTTTCATTGACTTTACCCGCAAGTTATGATTAGTTCTATGTGACTCTAAAACAAAAACAACAGCCAAAACTTGAGTCTCAATTCTGATAGCATACATGTTTGAATGATGACAGTACCTCTCTCGTTTGTTATGATGGAGAGGTTAGTCCTTGTGGAAGTGAGATATCGCTCAACTTCTTTAAATGATGAAATTGAAATACGTTGGAATGTATGATGAACAAACTACGACCAAGACATTACTAAATCCTACATGGAACTTCTCATAACCGCCTGATAATGCCTTTGATCCTTTGACAAGAATACTTATATATAGGAAGTACCAACGGCGTATCCACCATATTCTTGTCAAATTTTCATTGACTTTATCCGCAAGTTATGATTAGTTCTATGTGACTCTAAAACAAACACAACAACCAAAACTTGAGTCTTAATTCTGATAGTATACATGCTTGAATGATGACAATACCTCTCTCGTTTGTTATGATGGAGAGGTTAGTCTATGTAGAAATGGAACACAATCCAATTTCTTTAAATGATGAGATGCTATAAATGCTAAATCAGTGAGTACAAAACAAACTTCAATCAAGACAATACTAACTTCTACATGGAACTTCTCATAACCGCCAGATAATGCCTCTGATCCTTTGACAAGAATACTTATATATAGGAAGTACCAGCGGCGTATCCACCATATTCTTGTTAAATTTTCATTGGCTTTATCCGTAAGTTATGATTGGTTCTATGTGACTTTAAAACATAAAGAAAAACATAAAACTAAGCGGTTGGAGTCGAATCTTGATTTTTGGTGAAGGGGACTAGTTGGGTGGTTTCGTTTGAGCCGTCATTAACTTCAACAGGATTGGCGTTGATGTTGAAAACTCTTCCTCTTGCTGGTGGCCTAGGGATTAGGTTTCCTTGATTTGCTTGGTTAACTGGGTTTGCTTGAGCTTGGGCGTTTATGATGTTAACCAATCGAGGGCACGTGTTTCTAAAGTGGGTAGGGTCGCCACAATTGAAACAAGTTCGAACATATGGGAACATGGGGTATTGGGGTTGTTGATAGGTTTGGATCATGTTTTAAGTAGTGCGACAAACCTTGCTCAAATGACCATAGCGTCCACAATTCGCACATAGTCGACAAGGCAAGGTAGATGGATGGTGATAAAAGCAGGTGTTACATTGAGGGTGAGGTCCAAGGTATGGTTCTTATTTGGGTAAGTTGAGTTGGGTGCTGCTTGAGTGATGGGGATAGCTTGGATGGGTATAGCTTGTGAGGCTAGAAGACATCTACAAGGAATACATATCAAGAGTATGAGTTGGATGTTTTTGGATCATGGGTCGTATTTAGGAATGAATATTTATAAAATAAATATAAAATAATAAATCTACTACATCCATAGGATGTCTTGGGCTTTGCTCGTAATTGGGCATTGCATGCCGCCATACTTCACCTTCGTAATCATGTGGGCCCCCATGAATACCGGGTTTTTCATATGGTTCGCATGTGTTAGCCTGGTTACGTACACTAAAACCCGGAAGAAAATCGAGAAATATGTATATAACGTATGATATTCGGAATGTGTCCAGGTGTGGACACGGTGACGCCTCAAAGTGGGGTTAGTTCGAACGACGTTGGTGTGGCATGCTTTGGCCTAATAGGTCCTTTGTACTCTCATCGTTAGTCCCCAGGTAGGCAAACTGGTCCATTATATTGGATTTATACGAATGCCAACCTAGACAGGACGTTCCGACTACCGGTACTTGTACCCTTACAGTTACTACATGCCCGTCGCAGAACTCACTTTGATGAGATTTTGAAAAATGAAAAATGCGACAAAATCTTTGAATAACGAAAGTATGAAGATGATTTGAATATGTGAACATTGAAATATGTATGATGAATGTGTATGTAAGTATGTATGTTTGACTGTAAGTATAAACAAATATGAAACAAATAAATATCATAAGTTTGCATGTAACCACATAAACTATTAAAATCTAGTCAACTATAGTATAGGCTCTAAGGGTCTAATAACCTATCCTATATCTCTATAGTCATGGCTCTGATACCAATCTGTCACACCCCGACCCGCAGCGGAAAAGGTGATCGGGGCATGATTGGGTTATCATCAAAGCTCATGACATTTATTATAACGTTTCATATTCATTATTACAATTTAAAGGGAAACATACAATCTTAATTTCATCATGTCCTAAACATCATTCTAGACTTCATTGTTTTCTTCTAAGGCATTTCCTATGTTTTCCTTGCTTCATCCTGTTCACCTGTATCATGTGTAAAAATGGTTTTTGGATCAACAAAAAGTTGGCGAGTGAATCCTATGAAAAGCATTTGAACAAGTTTATTGAATTGATTATAAAATAAAGTGTATAACCACATATGAGTAAATGTAAATGTAAAATATATTCACAAAACACTTAATATTTAGTAATGCACACACATACAATAATTGATCATTTTGAGGCACGCGTTGTTCAACTCGTCTCATCACGAGGAACTGATGGGCCTAATGAATGAGTTTTGAGGCACGCGTTGTTCTACGAACTGATGGGCCTAATGAATGAGTTTTAAGGCACGCGTTGCTCAACTCGTCTCCCATGAGGAACTGATGGGCCTAACAAATAATTTGCATACAACTTTTGTAACATCCGTAAAAAAACGGATTTACCAAACCCGCTCCGTTTATTAACCGAACAATCAGTTAAAAATTTCGTTGCGTATTTAATGCTCAAATAAATTTTAAACGATACATAATTAATAAGTATATTGGAATATATAATTTATATTTGAAAATTCATTAAAAATAATGAAATAAAAATATATTGCTGCTGCCGGGTTTCGAACCCGGGTCAGCCAGGATTCCAAAGCCTTAACACACACGCGCTCAACCACTCCGCCACTTTGGGTTTTTGTTAAGATACCGAAACAATTAATTGAAATAATGAATCTCGGAAATCAAATCCAGTCAAGTCGCGCCCAAAATCGCAGTCGTCGGAAATCCCGACGATTTCGCCGAGATTGGACGGTTTCTTCTAATTTAACCGAAGCAATTACCTCAACATCGGTTATAACCGATGTCCAGTCCGCAACACAAGTCATAACCGCCGGAGAAATATTTGACCGACGAATCAAGACGGTAAACGGACCCAATTCATCGATGTTCTTCCTTATAAATACACCCTCTAACCTCTGATAGCCTTTTCGCTCACGATCACACCCATTCTCGACGAAATTTCACTCGCCGGAAAATTTCTGCAACTCGCGAAAACCGAACCCCTTCACCTTTGTGCCGTGTTCTAAAAACAGAACACCTAGAACTCATACCGAAGCCACCCTCACTCACCTTAAGCTTCCTGAAGACCCTCTGCCGCGAGATACACGTCGCCGGAATAACTTGTTGTCATCGGAATTTTCGCCGGCGAAACAGGGGATCTCTGTCGGTATATCTTATACCTAATCTCTCTCATTCTTTTTATTAATCTCATATGTAATTAATCACAACACACTAAAGAACTTGATTAAATCGTCGAATCAGTCGGACTTTGAATCTGGGTTAAGCTTAACGAAGAAGATGAAGTTTTCGGTTACAGTTGGTGTAACCGGTTGATTTATGGTTGTCTATAAGATTTATTTGTTTCCCATAGATGACAGAAAACAACAAGTGGCGGAGCGGTTATGCGTGTGAGTGTTAAGTCTTTGGAGTTCACAACCCGGCTGACCCGGGTTCGAGTCCCGGCAGCCTCATTTTATTTTTATTTATTTTATTTTTACTTTTTATCAATTATAATTTTTATAGTTTAGTTTGTTTATTAATTATGTATCATTAAAAATCAAAATAGCCATAAATACGCAACGTGACATTTATAACTTTATATTCAATTACAAAACGGAGCGGGTTTGGAATCCCGTTTTTGACAAATGTTACATTTATGGCAAACAGAAAATACAGCATGGGGCCCGTACCCATAAAGCAGTTTCTAGAAAAGAATACCGTTTGATCCTGACGGTTAAAAACTCATCTGGCAAGAATGGATGTTAATGTTTATTTTTACCCCCGCCACTATTACGGTGAATGGTGTCAATTATGTGGAGGAATTCATAAAGATTTAGAATATTCCATTCTAAATCTTAATCCCCACTACCTAATAGACCCATCGTTTTCCTGTGACGATCACCTTAAGATGGGTGGGAGTAAAAAGGATAACTGTCATCCACCTGAATGCCATAAGACCTCGTCTATAATAGACATAAGCTCGAAATGTAAAATAGAAAATAGGATTCTTCAAAAACTCAAAGAAATAAAATCCATGATGAAGGCACAATATTTGTCGCACCCCGACCCGCAGCGGAAAAGGTGATCGGGGCATGATTGGGTTTTCATCAAAGCTCATGACATTTATTATAACGTTTCATATTTATTATTACAATTTAAAGGGAAATCATACAATCATAATAAAACATGTTCTACACATCTTTCTAGACTTCATTATTTTCTTCTAAGGCATTTCCTATGTTTTCCTTGCTTCATCCTGTTCACCTGTATCATGTGTAAAATGGTTTTTGGATCAACAAAAAGTTGGCGAGTGAATCCTATGAAAAACATTTAAACAAGTTTATTGAATTGATTATAAATAAAGTGCGTAACCACATATGAGAAAATATAGATGTAAACTTATTCACAAATCACTTAATATTAAATAATGCACACACATACAATAATAGGTTGTTTTGAGGCACGCGTTGCTCAACTCGTCTCCCACGAGGAACTGATGGGCCTAATGAATGAGTTTTGAGGAACGCGTTGTTCTACGAACTGATGGGCCTAATGAATGAGTTTTAAGGCACGCGTTGTTCAACTCGTCTCCCACGAGGAACTGATGGGCCTAACAAATAATTTGCATACAACTTGACAATATGTAATACATAACTACAAACAATATTTACATTCTAAGTTTAAATCATAATATGGTATGGCACGAGTTTGAATAAACGAATTAGTTTTAGTGACACATGATACACCCCAAAACGTATAATTAAAAAGGGGAGTTGTAAGATTCGCTCACATTGGGTGCGTTCGGTTGATGATGTTGAATGCGCACGAAGTTGGATTTAACCACGAGTGAAACTAACCTAGATAATAACATAATGGTTCGGTAAATAAGCGGATTTTATTAATCAATTTTAGTAGGATTATTGGATATATTTCTGTGAGTTTAAGGCTATTTTCTAACTTTAAAAATGTTATTTTTAAGTATTTTTAATTGATTTTTAATTTAAATAAATAAATAAAAATAATAAAAAAATGTTGACTTTTGACCGTTGACCATAAGCGTTGACTGTTGACCGTTGACTTGTTGACCGATTTTATTGTGTGTATGTATGCGCCGGGCAGGACTCAAACCCGAGACCTCCCGTACGCGTGCACGCAGCTCTACCAACTGAGCTACGTGTCTAACCCGAAATATTTCTTTTTGAATTATATTTATATACTAATTAAGTTAATCCGAAAATCACTTATTTTAAAATAAAGATTTAATGTAACGACTCGGTGCTCTCCACAGGTCTCGAACCCGGGACCTGTGGTTTAGTTTGGCACACAGTCCACCGCTGGACTGTGTGTCTAACTTGGTAAATATTCTGATTTTTATTATACTTAACATCTTACTGAGTTAACCCGGTTCGATTTAAAAAAAAGGCATTTTATTAGCGAATGTGTGTGATAGGAATCGAACTCGCGTCGTGTGCATATTGTTTGCACACAGTCCACCGCTGGACTGTGTGTCTAACCCGTTCAATATACTAATTTTAATTAATCTTATAATATATCTGAACTTCGTCTTCTTCGCTTAAGATTACTGATTATGATAATTCAACTGATTTATGTCTAATCCGATTAACAAGCTTTATAAGTAATTGAAAGGTAATGAATGGAGAGAGTTTGGGGGAAGGATGTACCGATCAGCGTCTTTCACAGAACTCCGGCGAAGACTCGTCGGCTCTGTTTGTGAACTTCGGCTGTTAGAATCAATTAACAGTTCTGTTCGATTAGATATGATATTGAGGTACATAAACAAGGATTTACAGAAGTTTGGATGCTTATACCGATTCCCAGCGTAAGATCAGAAATTTCAGAGGTTTTCCGGCGAGAGCTGAATATTCCGGCTACGTCGTCTGGGATTGATTCTGATGGTTGGATTGAAGTTAGTATCAGTCTAACAACGGATTGAAACGGAAAGAGTCGAGGTATTTACCGTGTAGATGAAATCGCGGTTTTCCGGCGACTTGCAGAGATTTTCCGGCGAGTAAAATTACGTCGAGAATTTGTGTGATTGTGAGCGAAAAGGTTATCAGAAGCTTGTGGGTGTATTTATTGGAAAGAACATCGATGAATTTAGTCCGATTACCGTCTTGATTCGTCGGTCAATAATTTTTCTGGCGGTTATGACTGATGTCGCGGACTGGACATCGGTTATAACCGATGCAATAGTTATTATACACGTTAAGACACAAGAAACCGACAGGAAAGGCGAAATCGTCGGGATTTCCGACGACTGCGAATTGGGCGCGTCGATTTGAAATCGAGATTTTGATATTTGAATTAATTGTTTTGATACATTACTAAAGAACACAAGTGGCGGAGTGGTTTGGTGAATGAGAGTTAAGGCTTGGCTGACTCGGTTGACCGGCTGACCCGGGTTCGAATCCCGGCAGCCTTGTTTTATTTTTATTTCACTATTTTTAATACATTTCCAAATATAAATTTTATATTCTAATATACTTGTTAATTATGTATCGTTTAAAATTAATTTGAGCACTAAATACGCAACGAAATTTTTAACTGGTTGTTCGGTTAATAAACGAAGCGGGTTTGGTAAATCCGGTTTTTTTACGGATGTTACAATATTCATCAAGGAACAAAAACAAAGGAGATTTGATGGAGCCACATTCAGAAATAGTCAATGCCAAAGACAAGAGGTGTACCCTAGCATCTTGCGAAACGAAGGCGATAATCGTCCCTGCATCAGCCTCGTAGTGAAGGACTCCTTAACGACTTGTGAATTTCGTACCAACGGTTTAGCCCAGAGCGAGTCGACTCACACCTTCTTTAACAAGATCCCGAAAACATCTTGTGAGTTTCGCCCGACACCTTCCTTAACGGCTTGTGAGTTTCGCCCTCCTACTTTTAGCTTAGGTTTCTTCTTTCCCGACAACCTCTTGCATTTTTGTAATTCTCGCCAGAACCTAAGGTACATTCAGAACTTCGGTGTTGTCCCAACCAGTAAGGAACCTCCTGATAAAACACAGTTCTTTAAAAACTTTGATGAAACTTCATAAAACCCTAAAAACACGGGGTCGTGCTCATCGCACATGGGGTCGTGCCCATCTAATCTCCAAGCATGAAGGCATGTTAGATAAACACGGGGCCGTGTCTACCTTGACAAGGCCCGCGTGTCAATAACGGACAACATTCTCTGACTCATTGTAGGCGACATGAGGATGTGCTTCTTATACACAGGGCCGTGTCGACGTACTGTCACTTTCTATAAAGTCAGCCACAGGGAGAATGTTTGGACCCATTCCCAAAAGACTAAGATCCTTCCTAATCTCACACACATACCAGAAAAGGTAGTTTCTTAAAAAGGTTTCCTTAAACCTTCTTGTCTTTACCACTTTTAGTTAATTCTCCTTCTTCGACCTTCAACAACCTCCATTGAAGCTGCAAGCTTCAAAGCTTCAATTGTTAGGTTAAGAGCATGATTTTAGCCCAAATTTTTGCAAAACTACTATTTCATAACATTATTTACGTTCAAAAATGTAAGAAAACAAAAAGTTTTAACTTAAAATAAAGGTTCTTGGGCTAACATATCAGCTCTGTTGGTGTAGCACGGGGCCGTGTGACATGTATGTAAATCAAAACTTTAATGGTTTGTCTTGTTTAAACTAGCATGGCAAGCCATCAAAGCGGTACGTCCTCAACAAGCTCCCGAAGCACCCGAAGAGGAAGAAGGCTCTCTCTTGAAGCCACATTCGTGCGTTACGTTTGCGTACTATGAGAGTCCATAAAAGAGATGATGGCGATGGAGGAGGTCCTCGTAGACCGATTGAATACCTCACTCTAGCCCTGGAGGATAGCTTTAGGGAAATCAACCTTCTTCATCAAAGGTTGAACATCTTGGTGATGCCCCCGATGGAACCAATCTTACCGTAGACGATTGGAACATCGTGCACGAGGTGATTAATCCCATTGGGTGGGATGAAATACCCCTGGAACCTCCCATTGATGCCTACTTTGAGGTTCCAGTGGCCCCCGCTCCTCTACCACAAAAGGAGATCGATGATGAGCTCATCCTCTTCCTTCCGAGGGAGATTGAGGAGATGCTCAACGATATTTAGGGAGGCACACCCGGAAAATACCTAAAAGCCCTCCAAAACAAGTTTCGGGTTTTTGTAAATCTTTCATCTAATCCATCTAGGGAAGAGCTATTTAGTTTAAAAATCCTTAGGGGTATCCACTATTATCTATCTTAGGACCTAAATCTTTTCTTGTATTTTTATCTTTCTTTTAGTTCTAATGATGGATGAATTAATGCAATGAAACTTGGTATTTTGAAAACAAAGTGCGAAATAATGTGAAACATGGTCAGAGGATGGTGAAACAGCACCCCATGCACGTAAACAGATGTCTCCCAACTCAAAATCTTCAAAACAGTAAGTGCAACATGAGGCTGTGTTGGTAAGCACACCCCCGTGCCTCAAGTCTGCAAAAAACAAATTCATTTCTGGAACTGTTAGACGGGGTCGTGCCTCATAGACACGCCCCCGTTTATGTCTTCTGGAAAATTTTCGTTACTGGCACTTTTGACATGGGGTCGTGCCTACCTGGCACGCCCCCATGTCTGCCTTCAGGAAATTTTCACAGAAGTCATGATACTAGAACTTTTTACACGGGGTTGTGTCCCCTAAACACGCCCCGTGTCCAATATCTGATTTTTTAAAAATTGTTGTTTTTAACCCACATTTACACATTTAATCAAATCTAACCAATTTTGGACACATTGAGGACAATGTGTAATTTAAGTGTGGTGGGAACTTGAATTAGTTTGTCCTAAGACAAACCTTACACATAACTCTACTTGAAACCGCTAAAACACCTTAAATGTTTTTCAAAAATATTTTTTTTAGTTGGTTTTGTCTTGTTTTTAGTTTAAGTAAGAAACCAAGTTCTAAAAAATCAAGTTTTTACAAGTTTAGCACCGTGATAAAAAGAACCATATAGGAAAATTAATAAAAATGCATGATTTTATTTTTTAAAATTTGATTCTATATATATTTTCGCACTTTTACCCTTTTCCCATAAATTGTGAGTTTTGAGCCTTTACCGAGCATTCAATATCATATCTTTACTGAACGCTCACTTTTCATTTCTTGTGTGAATAGCCTGTATGGTTCTTAGGAATCTAGAAACTTGACAAGACACTGCATTCCCGATCCTCACAAACTAATCCAAGTAAGTAAATGATTGAGGCATTAGGACTATAAACACTTTTTTTTCCTTTTTTCAACCTTATTTTCTCTTTATCTCCCCACCAAAATTTCCCTTAGTTAACCCTTTTGAGCCTAAAACTTTCATTCCAAAACCCACAAAATACAGTTTTGCATAAATCACCCATCACCCAAAACCGCTTTTATTTTTACAACCCTTTATTTTAATAAAATTCAGTTCTTTTGAAATAAACAAATATATATATATATATATATATGTATATACCTAGTTGCTTAAATATATAAGCGAACTTATATATGTAGTTACTTGAATAAAATAAGCAAACTTATTGCTTATAAGTTTTTCGAAAAGAAAACCGACATTCTATGCCTTCAGCAACTTTTGAAATAAAAGTACCGTACCCTTTTACCAAAAACCTACCCTTTACAGTCCTCTTGATATTTACAAGGATTATGTTAAAAAGAAGGAAGTTTGATTACTTGTCAAGCATAGGGTAGGAGTATGCTCCATACCGGCACCGAGCGTTTCACTTATATATCTTCGGCTGAGTGTTGAGTGATCACTTGTGAGGTGTGTATATTTATATATAGCTTAATGAAATTTAGAAGGCATGTTATGCCCAAAAATATTTATTTTTCTCAAAAAAAGGTTTTTAATAAATCATGTCGAATAAGATTGTAAATAAAATAAAAACAAGAATAAAAAGAACTTGGATTCCCGACACTCTACAACAAGACCCAAAAAATTCTTCTCTACTAATTCCATTTGGGTGTGTAAGCAATATTAAAGAGTTTTGCTTGAGGACAAGCAAAGATTCAAGTATGGGGCTATTTGATGTGGACCAAATGCAACATATAAATTTTATCAAATAAGGTATAATATCAACCATTTTTAGTAATAATGTCAGAAAAAGTGTGTTTCTTTGTATATTTTTATTTTTCAGTATTAAAAGAGCTTAAATGTACAAAAGGAATAAATTAATGGCAAAAATAAGCATACATACAAAAGAAGGAAAGTTGATACATCATACCGACCCTCCAAGCTTCACCCAAATACCAAAAAAGCAACAAATCAGAAGATAAGCACAGGGTCGTGCCATCAAGGCATGGGGTCGAGCCCACCTCAAGATTCCAGAAAGAAGAAGACAAACAGAAGCAGACAAGAGACACGGGGCCGTGTCACATTAACACGGGCCAGGTTCAACTTCCAAATATGCAAATCTTGGATAATACAACAAGTACAGTGGCCACGGGGCCGAGCCGTTGACACATGGGGCCGTGCAAGCATTCAGATTGACATAACTCATTAAATGAAGACAAAGAAGAAAGGGGCACGGGGCCATGTAAACTGTCTGTTTCCAACAATAAATAGGGGTGCTTGGTTCAATTGTAATCCATCCCTTGGAAAACCACTTATCTCACACCCGCCACCACTCCACTACCACAATATCACCATCATCCACCACATTCATCCATCCTTAGAGTGTGTGTAGTAGTCTCGGGATCCAAGATTGATGATAAGAGTTTTTGTCAAACAAAAGACATGATTGGCTAATCTCTTACATCACTTGGTGAAGACAAGTCATTTATGTGTTACTTTTGATTTCCAAGCTTTGGTTAACTTTTTAATTGGCTTTGTATTAATGACTTTAATATCTAGTTTCTTATATTGAAAGTGAACTTCATTCTATCATCTCTTCATGTTTTATTGATTCACTCATTCGTGTCTTTACGGTCTATATAAAGTGCGTTAACTGCTTGGAAGGGGGTTAGAATGGTGGTTTGGGTATAGTTCTTCCCTCGTTCAGTGTATAGATCCTGCGAGGACTTGATTCAACCTTATCAGGACTTCCTTTGAGGCAGATAGCATCAAATCGGAGGAAGTAAGAACAGCTTGAATCCCTTATAAACAAGCTACTATTAAAACTTTAAACCAGCCTTGAGAGTTTGTATCTCTGCTGACTCGGACCAATATGGCCGAGGGTAGTGTTGCCTCTAAAAGAGGGACATGCCACATTTTGCATTAATAACTGACTTAATTATCTTTCAATATTCCAGCCTTGCGGGACTGTATCAGTGATGACTCAGACTAATATGGCTGAGGGTAGCGTTGCCTCCAAAAGAGGGACATGCCACTATAACTAAGACAATCTCTTAAAAATCCAAAGTGCGGAAATCATCAAAGGATACATAAAAGATGAGTCGGAACCAAGTGATTCTATCTTGTCTATTTGTTTCTTTTATTAATTTAGTTTCGTTCTTTGGTTTACTTAGTAAAAATCTTTTATGAAAATTGGGTCGATTAGATGTTGATGATAATCCGGCATTAAAATCTCTTATGTCCTTGGACGACCTCAGTATCTTACCATCGCTATACTTCGCCAACAACGGGTGCATTTGCCCTAGCGTGTTGTAGAGTGTGATAGTGTTATATCGTGTTTTATAAATGTAAAGCTTGATAAACGAGTAAAAAGTACTTATAATATAATGAAAAATATGCACACCCTCACTCACGTCACAAGCCCATTCTCCACATAGGCTTCCCATGGGCCTGCCTGGCCATATGTCCTTATGCATTGCCCAAATAACCTATAATGGTCAAATTCCTAATATAAACTAACTCAGTAAAGCCCAGTTTGTAACCATAGCCTGTTGCGTATATTTGATGCATCAGTCTTACACTTTTAGGGTCTAACAATCTCCCCTAAACTGATGCTATCAAATTGTCTTCATAACTTGAATTCAGCAACGTCTTCAACGAAGTCTATGATTGTTGCTATGTTGTAGGTGTTGTTGAAGTTCTTGACTTCTGAACTCTCAGCATTGGGTCTCTTTTTTCTTCACTTGTGGTTAGCTTCATATCAGGATCACGATCAACACTGCTTGAACATCTTGTTAAAAAGAATGTGAGAGAAGGATTCTCAGCAGTTGTTTTCTTTGTCAATCTTTCTCTTTCAGGTAGGTTCACATGTAGTTCTTCAAATGTACTATCATTGTCAGACGGTGATACGTATCCGGTTCTTCTGACTCAGGTACATCTTGTTGTTGTGATGCTTCAAGCTTTGTTAGCAACTAACGGCATCTCATTCTTCATCCCTATTTCTTCATTTAAATCAAGTTCTGTAAAATTCTTAGAAATTTATAAGCAAACATTTCTATGCAACAGAGGAAAGTACCATATGAACAATTAGTAAATCCAAGTACTTGTACTTAGATTTAACTATTCAAATTTCTTTCAACTTTTATGATCAGTCAATGTTCAAGAACGGTTAATGATTTAATTTTAAAAATAGAAAAACAAATGAAACTCTCTATTTTTTTATTTTTGGTTTTATGAAAACAAGACACTATTATTGGATTTTCTATTTTTTATTTTCTTAGATTTTTATATATGAGAACATAAACAGAAACGTAAATAAACAAAGAAACTAACTCAACAGTTACAATATACAATTACAATTGCAATGGGATCAAATCGTTCTGAGGCCAACTAAAGAACACTTTTCAGTACATGCCTAATCAGACTGGTCTATGCGTTTGTCAATATACTTGTACTCTTAAACCTAACGCTCAACTTTCAATTTTCAACTTGGTGATATACTTAAGGTATAATATACTATAATACCTTTGTGTCCCATTCCATGACATACCCCGGCGATCAAGGTAAGCACAATGATTCATCATAGTAGGTGAGTATATTGAGTTCATCCATTTCATTTACAACATCAGACTATTGGTAAACAGGTTAGTACTTTCGTACAACAAAGCGACCTATATTTGTTGTGTCCAATGAGGGTTAGGCAACCTTTTTGGTAAGAATTTAGCTATTAGCTCAATGGAATTCCCTCATTTTAAGGTTATCTTCCTTTAAGGTTGTTGGCCTCTTTGGTTCTTTTAAGATATCATGACTGTGCCTAGGTCTGCATATAATCTGATGCAACAGAAGGACAACTAGGATACCCTAGATAACTCAACAGTATAAAGACCCAAAACTTCAGATGTTGGGTATTTATCAACACAAGATTTAAGACCATAAAATCATACGCCATGGCATGTTACCTACATGGTACATAGTTCGCTATGTTTATATCACTTAGTGTTTTTTATCACTTTGAGCGTCAAGCCTATCAACATATCAAATTAGATCCTAGTCATTTCAGCTATAACACCTTACATGTGTTGGTCAAACCCTTTAACACGAACATTTATTTCATTTCCCATATGATGCAATAAACTCTTTTTGGATTTTTCTATTTTTCAAATGTTTTTGGATTTTTCTCATTTTCTCCCCCTGAAACAATGGATATGTACATATATCACTTTCTCCCCCCCCCCCTAAAAATTTTTCATCACACTTTATGCGCAAGTTTACCTAATGATGAAAACTTATGTACAAAGTTAGAAACGAAAGAAAAAGAAAATATATTTTTGTTGTTTTTTCTTAACCATTCTCTCATCAGATTGCAGACTAATCAAAGTCAAAATCAAAGCATGAAGTTTAAATTGTACCTTTCTTGCTGATCTTATCCTATCGCCCCTTATCTTCTTCTAACTAAACATATCATCTGCAAAAAAAAATTGAACCTTTTGCAACAGTGAGATGTTACCCGTTATATCCCTAGAACAACCGCTATCAACATTCCAGAGATTTTCGAAAGCTCCTCCATGGTTGTTTCTAAATAAATAAGGAAATTAGTTAAACATTGGTACCTAGGCCATCGTGGTCTTAGGCATTCCAGAAGCATCAAAATAAGACACTTTCTTTAAACACATGTCCCCTTTCGTTTCAAGGATTGGTAATGTTGTTGCTTTGCATTTGGGTTTTAAAATTTGTTTCGGTTTAGCAAACATGTTTGTTGCCTTAGTTTGAGCAACTTAGCTGTTTCAGGTTTATTAGTTTTAAAAAAAGATTTTTGTTACTGAACAGCCTTGCGTTTGTTGTTAGCAACATTCCAATCCCCATCAGATGGTTTAACTTTGGGATTCACATTCTTCAATGCCTTAGGTGATGATACCTTCATGGCTTAGAATGATAGTTATCCTTTGGTGTAACCCTCTGATTTTGAGCATGATAGGGTACATAAGGACGGTGTGTGCAGTTTTGTCACACCCCGACTTGCAGCGGAAGGAAAATACAGGATGCAACAGACACCTCTGGTACAAGCACATTGTTTATAAAGACACTACATTTTATTACTTACAAAATGTTGATTACTTACTACATGTATGTTACAACTGCGTGTTCCCATGAACCACATAAGTCTTCTAAGCCACATGTGTCTATATCAGGGTTCGCCTACAAACATGTCTTGAACAACATACACGGATCACACCAGTTTCAAGTTACCTGAAATGCATGTTAGTTTTAAAAAGGGTCAGCTAAACGTTGCGTGAGTTCTACTGGTTTAATTGTTGTGTAACAACATGTGTTCACAAGTTTAATTGCACAAGTCACAGTTCACGGATTTATCACCACAAACACCTTCAGCTAGCAGGACCATGTTACAACAAGCAACTGCGGCTCGCCGAACTGTGTGATAAAGACACCTGCAGCTTGCCAGACCGTTTTACAACAAGCACCTGCAGCTTGCCAGACCGTGTTACAACAAGCACCTGCGGCTCGCCGAACCGTGTCATAACTGACACCCGCAGCTTGCCGAACCGTGTGTTATAAAATTTACATCATCACAAGTTGGTGCAATTAACACAATTTTGTAACATGCAAATCACCTCAGAAAACAGCAAAATCATTCAAAAGTGGGGAAGTGAAAACTCACTCCCAATTTGGTGTCATCAATAAAGTTTGTAACATGCATTCCACCCCAAGTAAAACAATAAAACAGTTAAAATCGGGGTAGTGAAACTCACAGTGTACGTAGTAGTCTTAACACACAAGTGATCGAGCGACTGGATCAGCTTTAATAACACATATGCAAGTATGGACTCGAATTAGTATCTAGGTTGGTAATGGTTATAACTTGGATCTAGTCAGGAGTTTTTACTCCAGATTGAGTCTATAGGATACTGGTATGGTGATGGATGTCAGGGTAGTATTAGTTTTCAGTTTGGCTTTCGAGCACCGATTCGCGTGCCCGCCAAAGTCAGTAGTTTAACGTGTTCGGATAATGGTACGGGAATACCAATAGTTCCAACACGTGGTTATTTAAGAATGATTAACTTTCCATCAAGGGAGTTTGAGTGTTTGGGGAGTCTAGGTTGCTCAAAATTGAGTTTCCATTTTCACCGTCGGGAATTCTCCCGAATTATCTTAGAACACACTCTAGTGCCCAATTTGCCCGGGTATCTCCTGAAATACTCCCAGTGTTCCAATTATAGTATTTGTCGGGTTCGGTCAGTTCCCAGTTCCGGCAGGTTCGTTATACGGTAAAATGCCGAAATTGCTTTAAAATAATCTATTTTTAATCCTATAAATTCCCATTTAGTCTATACTATATATAAAAATCTATAAATTTGTATATAAATCCGAAAAAATCTGTAGATTATATGAAAAATTTCTAGGAATTTATTTTGTTAATTTACTTATTTAAATAAATTATTTATAAAACTATTTTTAACCACATAATTAAAATTAAATACCATCAGTAGTTTAAAAATTCCAAAACAATTCTAGAACACCTTTTACATGTCCAGGAACTCCTCACAAAATTTGGAGATTTTTTTGATTTCGTTTCGGTGTGTTTCTGGCTAACGAAAACTCACAAAAACGCGGATTTTTAGCTCACAGCAAAACTCAACCAATGGACTCCAAATTTTCCCAGAAAATTCCCCATATGTTCCTTAGTGTCTCTGAAAAATTTAGAGATTTATTGAATTCGTTTGATAATTTTTCCTAAATTCTTTTTGTAAACAGTTAAACATTCACCAAAAATCATAGAAAATTCTAAAACTTCTAAAATTTTACGTGGACCTTCCTGACAATACATCACCAAACCAAATTTCAGCTCAATCCAAGTGACACGGACCAAGTTATAGGCAAAACAATTTTCTGCCCAGCCTAGATTCGGTTCTCGGATGTTATACCTAGCGATTCTTCCGATTCCAAGCGTTTATCTTGATCCCAGAAGTGTGTGAAGGCTATGTTCAGTACCTACACATCAAGTACAACCCAAATATGCTAGAACTTAGATCAATCAAGCTTTAATTCATTGTTTTTCGGTTAATCGAATAGTTAGGCGATTTTTGTCGAATAAGAGTTGATTAGGGTATCAAACCCCAAAGTTTTGTGATCATGGCTGCCATATAACACTAGGTAAATACCAAGGTGTTCTTATTCAGCCCATAAACATGTTTAAACCTTCAAAAATCTTGGATTAAAATGAGTTTTTTTCGGCTAGAAATCGCGTTTAATCAAGAAAACTCAATAATAACTAGTTAGAACTTGAAGAATACCTTTTAATTAGAGTTGTTTTAGGATGAACTCAGCTGAATTCAGGTGAGTTATGGCAGATCTCATGGAGAAAAGGTGGTATTTTTGATGAAAATGGATGAAATTAAATGAAAAAAAGAAAAAAAAATTATTTATACATGGGAGGGGGGTGGTGGCGGTTTGGGAGGTGGGTCCCAAGGAGAAACCTCGTGCTTTAGTTTACGTGTTAAAAGATGATGTTTATCTTCCGTTTTTGGGTCCCGGACGCGTCTCTGATTTGTGAAAGGGCTCCGTTTTGCGCGTTCTTAGTGTCAAAAGACTCGGTTTAAAAACTGAGCATAACCGTCTCGAAATCCGAGCATGGTTAGGTTTTAACTATAAAAGCCTCGTTTGACGTTCGTTTAAGTGTTTTTAAGCTTGATCGATCGTTCCTTGCACATTTGGTTGCCTTATGTTATGCCCGGAACGAAGGCGTTTCCCCAACCTGGAGCTGCTTCGTTTTGCGTGTCCGGGCTTTGATTATTTTCAAACCTTATATCATAGTCTATGGCACAAAACTAAGTTGTTCCTGAAACTCGGAATCTTAAATGATGCTACCGATAACTTAATAATCAACGTCAAAGGTTTAATGCGCTGTTAAACGTCAAGTCTCCGTTTAACACGTTGCTCAAGGCTAAGGACGCCAACCTCGCATCGTTGGTCCTTAATAGTGTCATTTCAGCCATGACGTGCTCTCGAATTCCTCCGAGATATAACATATATTGTTTTGCACAACACACAAGTCATGAAATTTCACAAGGTTTACTCGTAATTATAGTTTTAATCATGCTTTAAGTTTAAGACCAATTAAGGTGTACCTGTTTCATCATGGGTATCACACATAATCATAACAATATCATGATACACATATCCCGTCCGGTTACCACGGACTTGTACCAATCAACGTTTACCGGGATTGTTCACAGTTGTCACAAGTTTCGAGCAATGTGACCAGGAATGCCGCAATTGAAGCATGTTTGTCTCTTCATGTAGAAGGCATTCTGATCAGCTTGTGTAGCTCTTGCTGGCCCTGAAGGACGAACTGGTCCTTTCTGTGCTTGAGTGTCATGTATTTCTTTTGTAGACAAAGATGAATTTGGTTGCTTGTATTTGCTGTTCGCTGACACTTTTTTGCTGGAAGCACCATTCTTTGTCTCTCCACCCTTTGGAAAACTCTTACTGCCCGTTGATGATTTAGGCGATCGTGATTTTCTTGATTAGCAGACTTCACATACCCCTGTCTTTTATCTGCTCGTTTCGACTCTTGTTGTTTGCTCTGAACCTTTTCATCACAAACAGAGGGTTCAGATTTTTCAGATTGCGTACTTAGAGCCTCGTACACATCAGTCTGCACTTCATCTTTCATGTCATCAGCTTTGATAGAACCGGAGATTTCTGGTTTATTGGATAAAACACCAGAAACTTCAGCAGAATCATTAGTAGTGTCATCAGCATAAGATGGTTCATCATCCTCTTCTGTCCAATCTGCAATTGTCACTTCTTCTACACATGAAGTAGAAGCATTAGTATTGTTCACACATTTTCCTTCATTTTAACATCCTTAAATGACTTTGTCTGTTTCACATCCACTTGTACAATCTTAGTTTGCTTGACATCCATAGGTTTAACAAACTCCACGGGTTTAACAAAATCAGCTTGTCTAACATTTACGGGTTTAACAGACTCCCGTGTGTTGGATGTATAATCACTAGGTTTGCCATACACCATATATTTTTCATTTTCAAGTTCTTCCTCGGTGTCAGGCATTCTCGTGTAATTGTGATTATATGGTGGGGCAACATGTTTGCATCCCCAACTTGTCCCTTTATTTTCTTTGTATGCCAGCTACACATTACACATGTTTTGAATGACCTAACTG
Source organism: Scalesia atractyloides (assembly GCA_947069175.1). NCBI lineage: Eukaryota > Viridiplantae > Streptophyta > Magnoliopsida > Asterales > Asteraceae > Scalesia > Scalesia atractyloides. Next base: position 53,899,121 of record CAMTDV010000019.1, read on the forward strand.
GATGTATCAAATTTCTTTATATTTATTTCATTTTGTTATACTTTCTAGTCAAGAACTCTAGCTCAACTCTCACAGAATCAAGTTCCATAATTTGTATGTTAAGTCTGTTTTTATAATCGTAAACCCGACATTGATGTTGGTTAAAATCCTTGTGAAACTAAGCTATGTCCTTCTTTTGCGCTTCAACCTTTTCAGTAAGCAACTTGTTGCTTTCTCTAAGGCTAATGCACTTAGCTGTTGCATTGTTATAGTCGTTAATCAGATTAAATTTGTGAGCTCTGATTTGTGCAACATTATTTTTTGCATTTTTCAGAACACAAAAAGAGTCTATCTGGTTGTTGGATCCATTGAACTCTACAAAAGAACAGATGATTGGAAAGCTACAATGTTCTATAAACCACTGATCAAGAATAACAGAGTTTTGAGGCACTGCTACCTCCAATGGCAAATGACTAACATCTGCTCTCTCTCTCTCTAAACTCTGCTCTTGGCTAAATACTGTTTGCAAAGAATTTCTGAAATTAAAGCTCTGCTGGAAGCTAAAGTTTGCTAGAGAGAACCTCTGATGAAGATCCAAAGAACTGCTGACTCAAAGGTCTGCTGAAGACCAACAGAGTATAAAGCTCAACAGAGGATATCTCCAACAGATGTTACCAACAGACTATACTTGTATTTCAACGTAACAATGTTTAGGTCTAGCAGTGGTTTAGAGTTTGTTAGTTGTTAAATGTCACTGTCTAGGTGGCATCAGCTTAGATGCTCAGATGTTTTCTTTGTACAATAAATAGACCAGAGCCTGTACTATTCTATTCTATTAATCACTATCACTTTCCTTAGACATTTTGTACAAACAAATCAGAGTGATCGAGCTGGGGGTGTATATTTTCATGCATACATAATTATAATTACAAAAGCATGTTAACGAAATCATTCTCTTCATTGTTGTAATCAAAGTTTACATTTTCGCTGCATTTATCTCTGTTTTATCGTCATTCATTACTTTCCATCTTAAAACTTTCACAACAACTAAAACTCATATCCTAACAATTGGTATCAGAGCTTGGTCATTCAAATTTGATCTAAACAAACAATTTGATATAAACAGATCAGCTCATACTATTGTGATCATTTGTTCGTTGTATTGAAAACAGAGTAAAAGTTTATTCACATTCAAAGTTTTTAAACAAAAACCTTTTGTAAACAATCAAAATGTCTCAAAATTCACAAGACCACACAACAATGGCACCATGAAAAAACCATTAATACTTATCAGATCGGAGTATAACATTTGGCAACGTCGGATAGGTCATATACTTGCTCAGCAGAACACGGGTTGCAGGAAGTCGGTTATCTTTGGACCTCATGTTCCAATGGTGCCAAGTAGTGAGGACCCAAAAGTTCAAATGCCAAAGAGTCCTGAAACTACTCCGAGCAAGATTTCAAGAAAATCGAGCTACATGCAAAGGCATTTAGTATCGTTGCCACAACTTTGCCTAATGATATCTATCCTGGCCTGTTACATTGCAACAGTGCAAAGGAGTTGTGTGACGCTTTGAAAGAGCAGTTTGGTGGTACAGAGGAAGTTCTTGAAAATAAACAGAGAAGTTTTGAACCAACAGTATGAAACATTTTGTCATGTCAAAGTAGAATTATTAACTCAACAATTTGAAAGGTTTAGTTGTCTAATTAGTGAGTTAAAACTGGTAGATGTTAATTTTGCAAATTCCACTTTGAATAGCCGACTTTTAAGATCTCTACCAGATAACTGGGACACTATTGCCTTTGTAACAAGAAATTCTGTTGGGTTTAAAGAGATGAGTTTGACTCAGCTTCATGGTAGGCTTCTCACTTATGAGAGAGAGCTTAACCAGAAAAAGAAACTACAAGAGTTAGGAAAAGTTGCTGATGACTATGCTTTTGGTAGTACAACACTTTTTGGTCAAGAAGAAACCTCTTGTGGTAGTAAGGATCAGGGTTATGATTGTTTTATTGACATAACATCTGGTGGAAATTTTAACTCTGATTCTTACTCATCCAACTATACTTTTGCAGCAAATGGGGAAAAGCAGGTTTCTGACAACTTATCCTTTGAGTTAAATGATTTACAACATCTTGATCCAACTGATTTAGAAGAAATGGACATTTTGCACCAACTTTCCTTGCTCAGTGTTAGAACCAACAAATTTTACAAGAGAACTAGTAGGAAGTTCCCATGGTTGCATGGGGGGGTTAAAAGTTGGGTTGGATAAGTAAAAAATGAAATTCTACAAGTGTAATAGGCTACGTCACTTTGCTAGAGAGTGTGAACCCAATCAACTGGACCAATTGTCATACATCCTAGCCCTAGACCTCAACACACTCAAAACACTATCCATTATTCCCAATATACCCCTGCTCCACACATGCAAAGCACTGCTCACTTTGCACACCCTACAACCACTGTTCCAGTACAGTACGTCCAAACCACTGCTCCTCAGATAAAATATGTACAAGCCCCAGGTCCTCAGGTTCAAGTGCAACCTGCACCTCAAGTTACTCAAACCTCTGCTCCTGAAGAGACCAGTCAACAAAGTTTCTTTACACAAGGCATTGTTGATTGGAGTAGCTTACTTGAAGAACTCACAAATGAGAACTTTGCTCTAGTTGCCAATATCGAAAAGAAAACTGATGATTTTTGTTTTATGGCACTAGATACAATTTCTGAGTGGGTTGAGACTGAGGAAGTGGTGTCAAATTCTAATGAAGTTGGTGATGATGTTGTGGCAGATGTTACAGAAGAAAAGGTTGGTGAAGAACTGGAAAATTCTCTGTCAGACCATGGGATTGAAGTGTTTGTGAAGGAGACTGTGATTGTGCCATGATGGCTGCTGCTAAAGGTATCACCTCAAGTCCTTAAAGACTTATGTTCAGACAAATGTATCATTGCTTTTGCTAACATCAAAGAGGTGAATGAAAACCTTAGAAACAAAATTTTAGATGATGAAATTCAGTTTGAAAAAGTTGCAAAAGAGTTAAAAACAAAGCTGTTTGAAAAAGATTCTAAAATCAGCAGTCTAAAACATGAATCAAGCATAACCAAGGATCAACTCCAAACTATGATAGAAAAATATCTAAGTTGTAAAAATGAGCTTGAATCAACCCAAATCACTTGTGAAAAATGGGTAGAATCCTGTAAAGCTTATGAATTAATGTTGGAAAACCAGATCAAAAGCAATGTGCAATTTGGCATAGGTTTTCGAAAAAATGACCAAGTTTCTTAAAACACTGTTGTAAATGAGTCTGGGTTGGTTGAAGTTATCCCTACAAATTTGGTTGGTCAAGAAATCAAAGTCACTGATCAAACTGGAAAGAAAATTGTTTTAGAAAGACATGAAGGATCCTCAACTTTTGAAGAAATTGAAAAATATCAATTTAAACCAACATGGTCTGATTAGTGTGACATTCTTGAAAATTTTAAACCAATGGATTTCTTAACCATTGATGGGGTAAAAGCACCCAAAGTCAAGATCATTCCCTTGAAAGATCTTCTAGCAGATGTTACAACATCTGTTGATAAAAAGTCTGACAAAGGGAAGAAAAAAGAGAAAATATCAAATTTGTTTTGTGATTTTGGTGAAAAGATGAATCATGTTACTAAAAACTGTTTTCTTCTAAAAGCTTAGTATATCAACAAAACAAGTGTGATCATTAATGCACCACACTGCACCATCTGTGAGAAAAAGAATCACAAAACTCAAGAGTGTGTTTATCTCAATAATTTTGATGTCAAGAAAAATGAGTATAAATCCTAAGCACTTGAGAGTCAAAGGACAAGTACTTTAAAAGGAAAGTCTACACACCTTTATCCCAGTCCAAACATCTGTTACCAAACAATTGAATATAACCTCTGCTCCTATAGAGGTTCAAGTAACAGATGCCCCACCAGAAAATCAATTTCCAAGAGAATATGGCCAACCACCTTATCAAAGGGTACATTATGGTTATGAAGCCTACAAAAGACCTTTAAAACCAAGAGTCAAAGACATCCTTATGGTTATGATCATTTAGGAGGAAATGGTTCACAACAGATGTTACAAAAATCTGTTCAAAACTCTAACCATTATCCTGAACTTGAGGCTGGAATCTCTGTGACCCCCACCCATAGCCATTTTGGCTTTGGAAACTCATCTAAACTAATCTGTTATTAATGTGCAGGGAGCTTCTGCTTGCCTTGATAGTTTATGGTATGTAGATAGTGGAGACTCCAGGCACATGGCATGATGTAGAGCCCTTCTCAAAGACTTCATGGCAGATGGAAGGGGTCATATATCCTTTGGTAACAATTCAAAAGGGAATATGTTAGGCTCATGGACAATCCAGGCTGGGGAAACTCAAGTTTGAGCATGTCAATCTTATTGACAATCTGAAATTTGACCTTGTTAGTGTGTCTCAAATGAGTGACAAAGGGTATGGGTCATTCTTCGCTATGAAACTTATCAGATTGTTGGGCTAGAAGTGGTTAAAAAGACTGATCAAATTATAGCTGAAAGCAAAGCACAACTTGTTGCTCATAGGAGTGGCAATGTGTATGTGGTTGATATGTTGAAAGATAATCGAATGCCAAATGCATGTCTGTTCTCGACTGTCTCTAACAAAGAGACAAAACTATGGCATAGAAGACTTGGTCACACAAATCTTAAAACTATCACCACACCCTCAAAACACAATCTTGTCAGAGGTTTACCATTAAAATCTTTCACATGTGATGAGCATTATGTTTCCTGTTTAAAAGGTAAACAACATAAAAGTTCATACAAATCCATTGAAGAGTCCAAAACAAGCCAGTGTTTACAATTGTTACACATGGATTTGTTTGGCCTTGTAAAAATCATGAGTCTTAAACAAAAGAGGCATTGTCTTGTCATAGTTGATAAGTTTGCAAGGTTTACATGGACTTACTTTTTGCACTCCAAATATGAGACTGCATGTATTTTGCAGGACTTGTGCAAAGAGTTGAAAAGCAATTTGACTTGCCAATAAAAGTCTTTAGGAGTAACAATGGAACAAAGTTTAAAAATAAGGAGTTGGATGACTTCTATGTGTCAAAAGGAATTGTAAGGCAGTACAACATTCCAAGGACACCTGAGCAAAATGGGGTGGTTGAAAGAAAGAATAGAACCCTAATTGAAGCTGCTAGAACCATGCTTGCAGACTCAGGTTTACCCTTGTCTTTTTGGGCAGAGGCTGTAAATATTGCTTGTTATGTGCAAAATAAATATTGATTAACCCCAGACATCAAAAGACGTCTTATGAAATTATGTTCAAGATCAAACCCTTGATCTCATATTTCAAAATCTTTGGCTGCCCATGCTTCATTTTAAACTTAAAAGATTCAATTTCAACATTTGCAGCCAAAGTAGATTGTGGTTATTTTCTGGGATACTCAACTACTGCTAAAGCCTACAAAGTCTTTAATTCAAGGACTAGGTGTGTAGAAGAGACCTTGAATGTAAGGATCAATGAACTTTCTTCATTAAAAATCCCAGCAAATCTTGCAGAATTGTTTGACCTAGATAAATTACAATTTGAAGATGTGTATATCAAGACTAACAATGCAGGTACACCACAGTCTTCACATCAAGATAATGACATGGTGATCCCACAATAAAAAGTCACTTCCACCACCAGAGCAACAGATGTTCAAAACAACTGTGAAAACTCTGCCACTGTTGCATCAACAGTTGTTGATCCTCAAACATCTGCCAGCTCATCAAGTCAAAGAATTGTTGAAAAAAGTCTCATCCATATGGATAAAAGTCAATCTAGTTTCACACCTATCCCACCAATACCTCCACCTCCATTTCAAACCTCTATTGGTTCTTCAAAATTACCAACAGATGTTAGCTCAGAGGATTCCCATCTGTAGCCTTCACCTCTCAATGCCATAATTCCATATAAGGGAGATCTTATCTACCTTCAAAGCCATCCACCAGATCAAGTTATTGGCAACATCAATGAAGGGGTGCTCACAAGAAGTCAATCCTAAAACATTTGTCTTTTTGCTGGCTTTTTATCTCTCACACAACCTGTCAAGTACCAAGAGGCACTGAAAGACAAAAGTTGGGTAGAAGCTATGCAAGAATACCTCATACAGTTCAAAAGACAACAAGTATGGGAACTTGTACCATTTCCTAAGGATGTGTGTCCAATTCGCACAAAATGGGTCTTCAAAAACAAAACTGATGAAATGGGTATTGTTGTAAAAAACAAAGCTACGCTTGTGGTTCAAGGCTATAGACAAGAAGAAGGCATTGACTATGATGAAACATTTGCTCCTGTTGCAAGACTGGAGGCCATCAGATTGTTCTTAGCTTTTGTTGTCAACCACAACATCAAGGTGTATCAAATGGACATAAAATACGCATTCCTGTATGGTAAGATCAAGGAAGAGGTATATGTGTGCCAACCCCCTGGTTTTGAAGATGCCTTTTATCCAGATCATGTCTACAAGCTTAATAAAGCTTTGTATGGCTTGAAACAAGCACCTAGAGCCTGGTATGAAACCCTATCCACCTTTCTCTTATCCATAGGCTTTAGTAGAGGTAAAATTGATAAAACTCTGTTTTTAAAATGGAAAGGAAAGGATTTGATACTTGTTCAAATTTATGTGGATGACATCATCTTTGGATCCACATGTGATTCCATGTGTGAGGAGTTTAGGAAACTCATGACAGCTGAGTTTGAGATGAGTGCTATGGGTGAACTTCAATGCTTTCTTGGTCTCCAAGTTAAGTAAATGCAAAATGGAACATTCATCCATCAAAGCAAATATGTGAAAGATCTTTTAACAAAATTTGATATAAATGATTGTAAACCGTGTAGCACACCAATGATTACATCTAAATTGGTCACTATTGATAACAAAGATGACTTGGTTGATCAAACTCTTTATAGAAGCATAATTGGGTCTTTATTGTACCTAACTGCATCAACGCCAAACATTATGTTTGCAACATGTGTTTGTGCCAGATCTTAGTCAGTACCTAGAAACTCAAATCTTATAGCTGTGAAAAGGGTATTCAGATACATAAAAGGTGCTCCCACACTTGGTATCTGGTATCCTCCTAATGGGAATATTGAGCTTTCAGGTTACTCAGACAGTGAATTTGCTGGTTGCCACACCACAAGGAAGTCCATCTCAGGAGGATGTCAGTTCTAGCAACTTATTAGTCTCTTGGCAAAGCAAAAAAGCAAGTTGTAGTCTCAACATCTATAGCAGAGGCTGAGTATATTGTTGTTGCAAGTTGCACTACTCAACTCGTATGGCTTCAAAACCAATTGCTGGATTTTGGTGTAACTACTTTAAAGAGTCCTCTCATGTTAGAAAGTCAAGCAGCTGAAAACATCATTAAAAATCCAGTCGCACATTCAACAACAAAGCACATTGACATCAGACATCACTTTGTGAGGGATTTCTGTGAAGAAGGTTTGATTTCTCTGCATCATGTTCCAACTAAAGAACAGATGGCAGCTGTTTTAACAAAAGCTTTATATACATCTACCTTTGAATGTTTGATCTCTAGAATTGGCATGCTAAATGTGGATTAAAAGCAAACTCTTGTTTTCCATGTGTAAATAGCATTAAATGTTTTCAGAAAATCAAAAATGCATCCTTAAAAATATGTAAAATTGGAATTTTTTCAATAAATCCTAAAGTCTGTTCCAAACCACTGTTACTCAAAAACCTCTGTTTGGCTTAAAATCTATCCACTGTTAAAACTGTATCCTCTGTTCTAATTTACCACTGTTCACATCCACTGTTGGGCTTAAACCACTGTTTTTGTCCTAACCACTTATATCTATCCTCTAAAAGAGTAAAATCGACACTGTTCATGACCACTGTTCCCAACCACTGCTGGTTACCAACAGTGGTTTCCAAACAACTGCCTTCCATTATCATAACAGAGGTTCCACTTGGACAGATGTTAGGCATCAGATCTTTGAAACAGATGCCACGTCATCACTCATTGTTTTCCCTTTATAAATATCACTGTTCTATCCAAACAAAGCTTTTCTTGCCGTCTCGAATTCAAAATTCACAAAAAGCGGTTATCACTCCATCTTCCTCACTACGTTCTCTCATCTTCATCTCCGATCATGGCTCTGAACATCAAATTACCACACAACTACCTCCCACCTTTGAGAAAAATGACAAAAATACTTCCTTCCATTCATAACAGGTGTTCTTACATCATCAAAATACAAAACAATTCTGCTTGCAAGCGCACCAATTTATGTGGATACTCTCCGCAGTTCTGGGCAAATGCTAAAGTTGAATCTCAAGACAAAAAGCCATATGCTATCACCTCCAAGGTCAGAGAAACCCTTGTTAAAATTTCCCCATCTTCAATTTCTACAACATTTGGTCTGAATGACCTAGAAGGTAAAACTTCTTTTGGCAAGCAAGAACTACACACTGAGTTCATAGAACGTGGGTATGAAGGTCTATTGGCTGGTGCTACTATATATAACCAAAATTTCTTGTTGAAATCAGATATTTTTTCCATACCTTACTTTTGTGTGTCTCAGCAAAGACCACCTCATTTAATGAGATTCCACAAAATATTCAATATATGAGATATGCTATTTTAAAAATTCTGATTTCAATCTATCCCAGGCATTGTTTATGGACTTGGTGGCAAATTTTAATAAAATATCAAAAAATAAAGCTTTTCTATTGTATCCTAGACGCTTGAGCTATTATCTTCAAAAACAAGTTTCAGACAAAGATTTTCAACAAGGTATCATTTTTTAAATGAAAAGCCTTACAAATGAAACTCTTACAAGGATGCAAGATAAGGAGTCCAAGGTTTTACAAACACAAGGAAAGGGGGATGAGCAAAATTTAGATGAGTCCACATCACAAGCTCAAACCTCTATTGATGGGCCCACTACTCCCGGTGACATGACACCACAACCGGTGTTGTGCAACCCAAACCAGCAATTTCCAAAAAGAAACCTACTCCATCCAAAAAGCCCACCAAAAAGAAACACCCCAAAAAGGTGCTTCTGGAAGATGAGATCCCAGAGGTTAACCCTGTGACAACATAAATGTCACTTGAAACCACGGCTGCTACTTCCTCACAACAGTTGGAAAGATCTCAACCCATCCAAAGTCCTCTTTCTTCCTCACAAAAGGAACAAGTTGTAAGCACGTGGACACCACAATATGAAGCAGATCTTTCACTTGAAAATCTGTTTAATAGCCCCTCTCCCAGGGCAAATTCTCTTTCCACTCCACAACCCTCTACTCCAATACCACCCACATTTATACCTTTGTTTGATGCAATAGAGAAAACTCAGACACATATCAGTCCCTCTCACTCACCAATTAAAGAGAGTACACTTCCACACATGACTGAGCCTGTGAAAACTCTACTGGCTAACCAACAAACAATTGAGGAGGTTACACCCCTTGAGTTACAAGTAACTCTTGGTGGTAGTTCAAGTGAAGCAGTCACACTGATGACACAACAATGTTCCAGTTGGACAGTGGTTACATCTGTAAGACTTCCTTGAAGGCAACAACTGTTGAGGCTATAACTGTAGATCTGTTGAAGTTGGAAGTCCCCGGAACCAAGAAAAAGGGGCATTTGGATTTGATAACATGGAGTTTACTCGTGTTGGTGACCCAATACAACTACCTCTGGTAGGGATTCAGATGATCATATTAAATTAGGTGATGAATTGAGATATAAGAAATTGGGGAGAGAATGACATCAATGGAGTCTTCAATTGATGAAATGAAAAATATGATGAAGAGATGTTACAAAATTATCAAACCTACCTTCTACACAACAAATTGCCAATGAGCTTTCGAAATTTGTGCAACCCATCATTAAAGCTCAAAGGAATTTGGCTGACATCAACCACAACACTCATATGGAATTAATCAGAAATATGGTTGAGGCCAGATACAAAGTTACTCAAGCAGACATCAAGGCCATTAGAGAACATTTGATCAAAACCACTGGCTCTACCCTGGCTACAGTCCTTCAAAAAGAAATTGAGGACGCTACCAAAAAGGGGGATAAAGATAGATTGAGAAAGTTGCAGCCTTCTTCTCATGCAAAACCAAAGGTGCAAAAACAGCCAGATCAAACCTCTTCTAAAGCATCACCAAAAGTGCAAAAGGGATTGATTAGACCCTCAACAAGAAGGCTGAAGAGATTGCTTTGGAAAAGCAAAAAACACAAGATACACTGGAAAGCAAGACTTCCCAATTGATTGAAGAAGAACAAGCCAAGCAAATGGGAAAAGAAGATATTGGCACTTCAAGAAAAAAAGTCAACTAGAAAAGTTAGAAAACCAATTCCCACCTCTTTTATAACCACTGCTGAGGCAACAAAAAGTGTATCCCCTGTCAAGACCAAAACAAAATCACCACCAAAACAAAAACTCATCCAACAGATGCTGGTACAGCAGATGTTCCAACAGATGTTAACCAAACCTCTGCCTTGATCACTTTTCCAACCTTAACCCAAATTCCAACAAATCCACCCTCACAAAAAATCAAATTGACACGCAAAAGAAAAACTTTTGTTGTGGATGATGATGAAGAGATTCTATCACCAAACCCTTTATCATCAAAACCCATTACATCATCACAAATCTCATCACCTTCATATAAATCCACTTCACTTCCACCCCATTATCAACCATCATCCGTCATCCCACTGGTTACTCAATATCCTCTAGAAATTCATGCTATGAAAGGAGAAATAGAATCTTTCTTTACAATTGAGGATCCATCACAAAGAAACCTTCCCATCTCTCTTTGGTTATCGAAAGCCTAAGAATTTGGATGAGTATTTGAAGCTAAAAGCAAGACAGGCTGATACTATTGCTAAGGAGGAGAGCAAAGGGAATGCTGACAGGACTACACAAGGAATCTTGTCACTAGAACTTAGCAAAGTAAAATAGACAAAAGATTTTGCTAAGGACTTGTGTAAGTCTATGTCTGAGAAGCCTACAAATACTGAGCTGGATAAAGAACTAAAGCAGGATTATCTTGACCATATCATGCAACATAAACCGTACAAAGCAACCAAAGCACAGTTCAAAGATTGATCAACAGATGCTCTCAAGGAAGACATTGATAGAATCCAGGAAATGCTCAAAGATCTTTACACAAGCCAACTCCACCTGACTAGAAAAAGTACAAACAAGTGGATCAAAACAAGGCTTTGAAGCTTCAAAGAATGAGAGAAGAACTGGTTGCTGCTAATTATGGCTCTGCAAGATCTGTTGCAAGATGGTCTGAGTCCAAATTTCTAGATACATACAAAAGACTGGAAGAGCTTAGAAAGAAAGATCCATCAGTTCCTAGAAAGCCAACTTATCCAACAGTGATTATCCTTCAACAGACCCAAACACTCAAAAAATTATCTTCAGCAACTGTCTTATCCACACTTTCCTTAAATCAAGTAACAAGGCAAAAAAAGATGGCTGAGGATGATGAGCAGATGTTTGAAGAACACAGAAAGGGGGGAATCAAGAACCAACTGCTCTACCATACAGATGCTGCAAGTGATAAATTAAGAGAAATATCTCAAACCTTGTCAGCAGACCTCAATCACCAAACTCATCAAAAATAATTCTTCACCTAAGAAAACCATCAGACTTAAAAATTCTAAAATGGAAGTCATCCTCAGACACCCATGAACTGACACTGCCCAGATCAGATGGTAAAGCTCAAAAGCTAAGAATGGAGGATGCATATGGTCTGGATGCAGCTGACTTCCAAGATTTAATGCACCTTGAGATTGAAAGGGATTTTGAATACATGATTTCCTTGGACTTTGAGTTATAATTCAAAGGATAGATAAGGGAAATGTTGATGAGAGATAAAGATCAGCAATAAAGACTAGTTTTGGCATCATCTGTGTTAGGGGGAGATTGTTAGATCTATTGAACCCTATAAAGAACAAATGATTGGAAAGCCAAAATATTCTATAAACTACTGATCAAGAATAACAAAGTTTTGAAGCACTGCTCCCTCCAATGGCAAATGACTAACATCTGCTCTTTCTACACTCTGCTCTTGGCTAAATATTGTTTGCAAAGAACTGCTGAAGTTAAAGCTCTGCTAGAGAGAACCACTGATGAAGATCCAAAGAACTGCTGATGCAAAGGTCTACTGAAGACCAACAGAGTATAAAGCTCAACAAAGGATATCTCCAACAGTTGATACCAACAGACTCTACTTGTATTTCAATGTAATAGTGTTTAGGTCTACTAGTGGTTTAGAGTTTGTTAGTTGTTAAAGGTCATTAGGTGACGTCAGCTTAGATGCTCAGATGTTTGCTTTGTACTATAAACAGAACAATGCTTGTACTGTTGTATTCATCACTATCACTTTCCTTATACATTTTGTATGAACAAATCAGAGTGATCGAGCTGAGGGGAGTTTGTATATTTTCATGCATACGTAATTATAATTACAAAAGCATGTTAATGAAAACATTCTCTTCATTGTTGCGAATCAAAGTTTACATTTCCGCTACATTTATCTCTGTTTTATCTTCTTCATTGTTTTCCATCTTTAAACTTTCACAACAATTAAAACTCAGATCCTAGCACTGATCAAAGAGCGATTGAGAACTAGTCGGTTGTGGGGCTTTCACATCAGATGAAGCAGCAACAACAGGTGAAGGTGAGGGAGTCTGAACAATTTGGTTGAACACAACATTTGAATTTGCAGTGCCAGTAACTGGACTAAAAACAATGTTGGGATTAGTAGCAGGTGGTGAAGTAGCAACGTCTTATGACAATTGATATAGACAACGATGTGTTTGCATGATTCTGACTCCTCAACTTGTCCTCCTAAACATATTCATTGACGATGGAGATCATATCACTTGGCTTCGTATCACAAAAATTGTAAGTTGTCCTGATAATTGCAACACGATAATCCCATTTCTTGTTACGTAGCAAAGCATCTAGAAGAATCATGTCGATCATTCTATATGTCAGTTCAATTCGATCTTCTCAATTTCAAAAAGCTGCCAGGTAAACCTACTGATCATGGCTTCTACGGTTTCACCTTCAATGTAACTGAAATTATCGATTTTTGCCAGATCAACTCACGTTGAGGATCAATGCTTGGAGAATTCATCGTTGAACCAAATATTTAAAATAGAAGCTTGTCAAAAACCGAGAAACACAAGCCAAATCGAGAAACCTGTGAACTACACAAACTCAAACACCTCACGAGGGTACGAACTGGCTACCTTGCACTTCCTTAAATTATTAATTATTATTATTATTATTATTATTATTATTATTATTATTATTATTATTATTATTATTATTATTATTATTAAAACCTTAAAAATTATAATTAACCGTCGAATACTAAATGTCACATTCACTAAATCAATCCAATCTTCCTTAAATTCCCGGCGCCGAACAGCTGTCACAAAACAAACCTTTTCTTCCTTGTTAATATAAAAAAATCAGCCACAAAGAGATATGCTTATCTTTCCCGACAAAAGAAGTTACTTAAACAAAATTTCTTATGTCTTCTTCTTTGTTTAATAAAGAAAACCACCCAAAAACCCTTTTATTTCATTCAAAAACCCAGCCGCACAACGAGGGTTTTAGATGTTATGTGATAAGTGTCGAGTTGCAGTTTGTGAAGTGGTGACCGATGTTCGGATATTATACGGTGTAGGTGGCGGCAGGTTGATCAGAGGTGAGGATGGTTGGTGGTGAATAGTGGATGTGGTGGTTCACGGTTATTGCGGTCTGATATGACGATGTTGGTTGTTGTAGGTTGTTCAAACTCGAACTCGAAAACTCAATGAACGTGAGACAACTTAGATCTCGAAAACACTCTATAACTCAAAAGCTATTTGAAACTCGAAAACTCAATGATCGTGAGACAACTTAGATCTCGAAAACACTCTATAACTCGAAAACTATATGAAACTTGAAAACTCAACACCTCTAAAACTCAAACTTGAAAACTATATGAAACTCGAAAACTCAACACCTTGAAAACTCGAAAACTCAGGTTTCAACTCGAGATGATGATTCGAAGGTTGTTCTACCAATGAGATGATGAACGATGGAGATGTCGGAGGTTTTTGGTGGTGGTTTTGAAAGAGGGTTGTCGGATGGTGATGAACAACAGATAGTGATGAAGTGAAGGAGGTGTACAACGGTGATGGAGGTAGTGATGATGACGCTGAAGGTCTGACAGTGTGGGGTGTCATTAGTTGTCGAAAACACACTTCAACTCAAGAACAATGAACTTGTTAACTCGAAAACTGGCCGGACTTGAAAGCAAAACCCGGTGTCGTGAACTTGTGTTCTCGAAACACACTCAAACTCATAAACTGACTTAACCTCGAGAAACTTGTAATGGTGATGTTGTGACGATGGGTGTAAACTCGAGAACTCGGTTTAACTCGAGAGCTCATAACAAGAACTCAAGAACAAAGCCGAACTCGCAAACCCATTAAAGTTGAAAGCTAAAATTCGGAAACAGAACTCAAAACTTCAGACTCGAAAACCTGAGGAAGTGTGAACTCGAGAACTTGTAGTAACTCGAAAACTATGAAGCGATGTGAACTCGGAAACTTTAAATTCAAAAGTCTTGGAATTTTGTCGAAAATTTTTCCTTACAGCTCGAGAACTAGAGAATGGTTGAGTAATTTGGAACAGGAAGAAGTTTTCGAGAACTGTGAAAGAAAAGTATAACACCTCCTTTTTAGAAGACCTCGAAAACTTGTTCTATTTAGTTCAATATCTCTGGAAAGCCTAAATAGAAAACTTGAAATTAACAAAATTTGTTGATTTAGAAACAATAAAACCGGATTATTTGGAAATTAACCACAATCCCCAAAATTAGGGATTTTAATTAACTCCTTAAAAAAATCTAAAATACTCTGAATCTTTTCAAAACTTTAAAAAGATAATGTTGTAATCTTTTAACAACTTTCCAACCAAATTAATAAAGATTTTGATGCAGATTATAATGATTCTTATGAAATCTTATGAACATCAACCCAAATACCGAATAACACGATGAAGACAGTTCTTGATATTTTTTCAGTTCTATAATAAGCACATCCAAAAATGTGCAAAACAAATATTAAAACGAAAAATATGAACTTGAAATTATTCTAAACAACCTATAACTTTCACAAAACAAATCTGAAAAAAAAATCTGAGCAAATAAATATAGATCTTCGAATTCTTGAATCTTGATATCAAAACCGAGCCTAGAAATAGGTTCTAAAGGCTCTGATATCACTTGTAAGTCCCCAAAGCGGATCTAACAATGATATCAAAGAACTTGTTGATTGTGTGAAATCCAAACGATAAGTTATTCAAGAGAATACGAAGAACACACCAAATCACTTTCAACTCTCACGTTTCTGTTACTATTGATTAGCTAAAAACGTCTAGTATGAGTACACAAACAATCAAACTCACAGCCTCTGTTTAGCTCTCTAGAATTCTCTCTAACATGGAGGCTTAAACCCTAGTTTGTGAAACAAACTAGCTTTTATACTCTAGACAACTCATTCCCCACATAGGCTACCCATGGGCCTGCCTGGCCCACATGGCCTTAGACATGGCCCAAATAACCTATAAAGGTCCAATTCCTAATATAAACTAACTCATTAAAGCCCAGTTTGTAACCATAGCCTGTTGTGTATATTTGATACATCAGTCTCACATTTTTAGGGTCCAACAGCAGCAACCATACATGCAAAATGAAACATCATAAAAAGTTAACCATTTTTTTTAACAATTTAAGCATATAGTAGGTTCTCACAAAAGTTTGTACTTAGTAAAAAAATACTAAGGCACCTACTACAGATCCAATACTCCGAAACAAAACTCCTACCGGCTTATCAACAATCCAGAACCTCTCAAAACTACAAAACCAATACTCTGGATATATATACTACTAAACAAGCATTAACAAGTCAACAAACAAATTTTAGTTCAGCATAACAATCAGTCCGAAGAATGACTTAGTCAACATAACTGTTAGGAAACTTTTTGTAAGTATTGAAGAAAAATATGATCATCTGATCAATGCTAAAGATGAAGTCAAAAAGATCAAATAGAAAGAAGATACAAGATAAACAGGACAAAAACAGAAAGGAAGATACATCCTCAACAAATATCAGAATGGGATCACAATTGAAGGAAGACGATCAGAGAAAACCAATCTGACAAGTCTGATGATAAATCTAATGATTATCACTAGAATCTGGTAACTTATGATCATCATAATTCTGATGATCAGTTCAACAGATTTCTAATGAGTTGGACATCATAAATTCTGATAGGCCAACTTGTCTAAGAGATAAGGCTCTGCCACATTTGTAAAGTAGCAAGTTGACCTTGATGGATTCAATAAATATGCCAAAAAGCTACTTTCTGTAAAGCAAGTGTATGAATAAACAAATGTTTATTCATAACAAAGACTTTCTATAAATAGAGAAATCACCACCGAAGGAAAATGAGTTAAGCCAATCATTCATTACATACAACAAATACTCCATTGCCCTTCATTATAGAATTCTTAAAGTATTCGTTTGTACTAGCCAATAACCATACAATCACCTTATAAACCTTGTTTTTCAAAGTGATATAAACTTGAAAATTATGTAGTTGTGTTCTTGAAAGTTTGATTTCTATTTCCGCACATTATTTTCATACTTGTTGAAATCACTTGCCAAATTAAGTTAAAAGAGGATTGTTATCTAGGATCAACAATTGGTATCTGAGCAGATTAAATAAACTATTTTCAAACAATCAAAGTGATTCAGGAAGCTCCAAGCACATGACTTGGGATAGGAACTTACTCAGTAACTTTAAACAGAAACTAGGTAAATTGGTAAATTTAGTAAATGGGGTAAAGGGAAGAATATTGGGTTATGGAAGTATAAGTGTGGATCTCTAACCATTGAAAAGGTAGCTTATGTAGAAGGTTTGAAATACAATCTACTAAGTTGTGGGCAATTTGTGATAAAGGTTTCCAGGTAACACTTTTACTACTAATTGGTTTAGATGATAACAGAATATATTTAAGCGGGAAAAGAATAAGAAAATAATTTATTACTTTGATTTAAAGAAGTAGTTGAACATTCTTAATTGTATCTATTTTCAAGAAAAAACAAAGGTAATAGTTGGTTGTGGCACAAAAGACTGGCCCACTTAAATTTCAAAACTTTAAACCAATTAGCAAGTAAAAATCTGGTAAAAGCTCTACCTTTTATTTCTTCCAAAAAGGATAAAATATATGAAGTATGCGAGTTATGAAAATTTGGAGCTTTTGCACATGGACCATTGTGGACCTGTCAGCACAACCAATTTTTCTGGAAATAAATACATTTTAGTCATTGTAAACGATTATACAAGGTACACTTGTGTTGAGTTAAGAAAAGTGAAACACCAGATCTGATCATAACTTCATCAGAAAATATAGAAAATCTGTTAAAACTAAATGTAAGAAAAATCAGATTTGATAATGGAACAAAATTAAAAAATTCAACACTTGAGACTTTCCTTATCAATAAAGGAATATCTCATGACTTTTCTGCTTCAAGGATTCCACAACATAATGCAGTAGTAGAAAGAAGAAATAGAACTTTGATAGAAGTTGCAAGAACCATGCTAGCTTATGCAATCTGCCCACTTATTTTTGGGCAGAAGCAATTGCTTATGTTTGTTTTACACAAAAACTGTCATAAACAAAAGACATCGAAAACATTCACGTCATCAATGGAAGGATTCCAAACATTAAATTTTTACACACTCTTGGTTGTAGATGTTTTATGTTTAATGATTTTGACAGTTTGGAAAAGTTTGACAAAAAAGGCTAAAAAAGGAATTTTTCTTGGATATTTAATGTCTACTAAAGCTTATAGAATTTTATTCTAAATTCTTGAACAATAAGAGAGAGCTTATATGTATCATTTGATGATTCATCAGAAACTGAAATTTCTGGTGAAATTTTAAAAGAAATAAACTCTCCAAATCAACAAGAAAATTTTGAACATCTTCTCAATCAACTAACAGAAGAACTTCTTGAATGTGACTACATAAACAAAGAATCAACCAAAAATCAGTCATGTACTAACCCTGTTGAAAACTGGAACCTATATCAAAACTGCACCAGATGATCAGAATTCTGGAAATTCATTAGAAACTCCAATTGTACACTAGAATTCTGATCCTCTCAATACAACAGAGGCAACAGAGCAGGGAGAAGCATCAGAACCATCAAAGCAAACAAGTTCACATAATAATAGCAGATGGATAAAAGGACATTCTCAATCAAATATTATTGGGAACCTAGAAGAAGGTGTTAAAACAAAGTTCAGCCACAGCTCATGAATGTTTATGTGTAGGTTTTTTAAGCATGTAGAGCCAAAGAATGTCAAAGAAGCACTAAATGATTCAGATTGGGTCCAAGCAATGCAAGAAAAGGTTGATCAATTTGAAAAGAATCAAGTGTGGAATCTGGTACGTAGACCAAGTGACAAAATTGTCATTGGATCAAAATGGGTATTTAGAAACAAATCTGATGAAGAAGGTATCATAAACAGGAACAAGGCAAGACATGTAGTGATACTATCAACAAGAAGGCATAGATTAAGATGAAACCTTTCCTCCAGTTTCTAGATTTCAGGCAGTAAGAATTTTTCTTGCCTATGTAGCATTAAAAGATTTCAAAGTTTATCAGATGGATGTCAAAATCAGCATTCTTAAATGGTAAAATTGAAGAAGAAGTATATGTGAAACAACCTGAAGGCTTTGTTGATCCTAAATTTCCAAAACATGTTTACGAACTAAACAAAGCCTTATATGGGTTGAAGCAAGCTCCTAGAGCATGGTATGAAACTCTTTCAAACTTCTTAATCAATTCAGGCTTCATAAAATTTACTATTGACAGAACTCTCTTTCTCAAAACTCACAAAGGAACACATTGCTCGTCCAAATTTATGTGGATGACATTATATTTGGATTAATTAATCCCAAATTTTGCAAAAAAAAGTTTGAAAAATTAATAATCAGCCATTTTGAGATGCGCATGATGGGGAATTAAGTTTTATTCTTAGGGTTACAATTGAAACAACAAAGTGATGGAATATTTTTGAGTCAATAAAATATGTTAGAACAATTCTAAGAAAATATTCACTTGAAAATTGCTCAACCTCAAAAACTCCCATGGCCACTAGAAACAAACTTGATTCTGATCCAAATGGAAAAAGTGTTGATGTTAAAACTTACAGAGGAATGATAGGATCATTGTTATACTTTACAGCCAGTAGACCAGATATAATGTTTTCCATCTATTTTCTGCAAGATATCAATGCAATCCTAAAGAGTCTCACTTAAATGCTGTAAAAAGAGTTTTAAATATCAAAAAGGAACATCATATCTTGGTTTGTGGTATCCTAAATATACAAGATTGGAATAAATAGCATACATAGATGCAGATCATGAAGGATGCAAACTTGACAGAAAAAGCACATCTAGTGCCTGTCAGTGGTTGGGAGATAAACTAGTCTGTTGAGCAAGCAAGAAAAAAACTGTGTATCCACATCAACAGCTGAATCAGAATACGTGGCAACACCAAGTTGTTGCTCTCAAGTGTTATGGATGCAAACTTAGCTGAAGATTATGGAGTAAATCTGAAAAACATTCCAATACTATGTAATTCAAAGAGTGCAATAGCCATAACATCAAATCCAGTGCATCACTCTAGAACCAAGCACATTGATGTCAGATATCACTTTATAATGGATCATGTAGAGAAAGGTAACATCAAAATGTATTTTGTTCCAACAGAAAGACAGATTGCTGACATTTTCACTAAACCTCTTGATGAAAAGAGACATAATTTTTTGTCAGTATACTGAGTATGGTCAATATGAGGTATAAAGAAGCATCAGAAAACATTTTGTCACAAAAAGAAGAAAATTCTGTTACATCAGAAATCATCAGAACTATGTTTAAATTTTCTGATGCTTTATCATAAACTCCATAAAATCATCAGTAATTAAGTAATTCTGGTGATTTATCAGATTTTGACTAGCTCAACAGAAAATCTAATACACTTCAATTTTTTTCTTCTCATTTACATGCACACTCCATACATGAACACCATCAACACAATCATGTACATTATTTTGTGTTATTTGTTTTTCTTTAAACAAAAATCATAAAATCCAATTAAAACTCCTATGTTTAGTGTTCTATACGTCACAAAGTAAAAGTTCTGGACAAAATTTCAATGCACACTCCTACTCTCTCCAAACATTCATTGCTTACTCATCAATACTTAGAGAGAAAGATGCGACACCTGGACAGATAATAATGAGAATTTCTCAGAGCTTGGCGCATAGATCATAAATGAAGAGAAATTTATCTCACAAATATTCTTTTAGACCCCTGACAAAAATCCTAACTATAAAGAAAAACGGGGAGCAAAATCGAAAATCACTTTCACTTGTAAATAACTACCACTTGGAGACTTTCTTCATATCATCTATCACTCTCACCTTCATCTTTGCAAAGAAACCTTAAAACGAAATCTCTTCATCTTCCAAAACCCTAACCATGGAACGCATTGAAATCGACCACTTTCCACTTCCCTACCACCAAACACACAACCTAAGGGTTCGCAGGAACGTTGCAAGTCCAGCATGGGAAGGATGCAATGTCATCCTAGCCATTTTGCTCAACAGCCCCTAGCCTATGCTTTATCTACCCATATCTGGATTCATCCAGATATCTTACAAGAGTTTTGTCTCAATGCCCAGCTCATCTTCCATGAAGGAGGAATTTTTACCATTCGTAGTCGGGTAATGGGGAAGGGCATCATCTTGAACGAGCACATCATTAGAGAGGTGTTAAATATCAATGATGACAACAATATGGTGACCTTCACCCGCCAGGAGCTAAACAACACCCTGACCTAGATGGGATATCATGTGGAGGGCCATGCAAGAGGGATTACCAAGTCTGGCTTCATCAAACCATGGTAGTCTATAGTCACCCAACTCGGATATGCTCTCAAGAAAGATTGTGAACTTCCATGAAGTCTCATACAAGTTGATGGAACTTATGCATGCCATAGTGCAAGAGGTTGCATACAACTTCTCTCATTACCCGATGAGAGATTTTGTAACTAACTTGTACTCTAACAGACCATTTTTGGTCTACCATCGTTTCTTAATGAGGATAAATACACGACAGCTAGACTTCGGAGGTGTTCCAGTCTAGTATCCTAGAGCATAAATGATATTTCAAGAAAATTTTCACAACGCACACTTGGTGCCAATTGCCAACAATACAGGCTTTGTAACTCACCTATGGGCTTTTACTGAACTTATTTTTAACGTAGATTAATTTTTTTTTCGTTTTGTTCTAGGTGGACTGTATATATATTTCTTTTATTTTTTTATATATTTTTTTCTGAAAAAGGGGAACATGGGATCAAAACACATAAAGGGTAAGAAGGGTTAATAACAAAAGAACGGGACAATAAGACTATCAGAGGGAAAATCATTTAATGTTGAAAAGAATTTGATGAAACTAAAAGACCATTGCTGGAAAAATATGGTCAAATATTTCTCAATTCTGATAAAAATCTTCTGATTTAATTTGATGAAATCTGATAAACTACGTCTCAAATCTGGTGAAATCAGAAACAGTGAATCAAAAGAGTTAAAAGCAAGGAAAACAAAACTAGATCTGTTCAAAATAAAACCCTGTTTGAAATATAGAGACAATCTTTCATGCCATCTCTATTTATTTTTCTTTCAAAATTTCCTAAAGAACATCTTTTCAAGAAAGGAAAACGAGTTTTACCAGACAAGCATATGTAAGTACCGTTTTTGATTCTATACTCATTCTCTCTCATCTCATTTAAAAAATGAGGAACACTCGATTTAGGGGAGCAAGCACTTCTGATGATTGTCTGATGAAAAGGAATACAAGAAAAACAGTTCTAATAACTCAAAATATTAGAAACCTTTTCTGATGACGTCATCAAAAAGAATTTTGCCTTTCAAAAAGGGGAAAAGAAGTCAGCTTCTAGAAGGAATATTATTGGACCTTTTCTCTGAAAACGAGTCCCACAAGAGGTGAAAGGTACCAAATGACCGTTATTATTCACCAATCACAATTCATAAATATTGAAGATATATCAAAAGTTCTAAAACGGTTCGGATAAAGTTAAATAACCATTAACTTGTCATTAACCAACTTAAATACTAACCAACCCACAATCCTTGTTCCCACAAACCGTAAAATACCAGTTTCAAAACCGGGACTTCACCTTCAACCTCAAAATTTACAAGCCCTAAAATCTCTTTGTTTTTGAAAAGAAAAATTCATCCCCAAACCACCATGTCTGTACCAAACACCGTTAATCTGAACATTCTAGTTGTTGAACATGATGTCACCTTCATCAGGGATGATCAATTTCTACCCGTCAAAGACAACAATCTCATGATGAAAATTGAGCATTCACAATACGACCAAAGATGTCAACTTTTAGTTGAATTCTTGCTGAATTGTCTAATTACTCAACTATTATAAAGACCAAGGAGGTACCGGAAAACATTATACAACAACTTGTTCACACACTCAAAGAAGCCAGGAAAGATGAATTCACAGCTCATCTTTGGGGACGTATTTCAATAACTATCACCCCAAGAAAAATCAGAGAACGTTTGGAACTTCCAAACAATGGCGGTTACATTGAAGCACCAAAGAAGGAAGAGCTGATGAAGCAGTTCATAGAACTCGGCTACAAGGAGCAAATCACAAGGATAGGAGATTTCAAGAGAATCAAGTTACCTGCCTTCTGGCAAGTCATGATGGAGACCATAAACAAGTGTTTAACTTCGAAGATTGGAGCAGTTGACCAGATAAATCAATACATTCTCACAATCATGTATCGACTTATTACAGGTTCAACATTGACTATGGAACATAAATCTTCAATCTGATGAAGAGGTCAGTTCTCACAAAGTCTGAAAGGATTACATCTCACTTACCTCATCCTAGATTCTAGTCAATTATAATTGTTAAACCTTCGAGGAAAGGAATGTAGAGCTACATGTATCAGAAAATATCTAGAAGTCACCTATCATGAAGCCCTGGTGTGCAACACAAGGTTGGACTTCTAACAAAGATGTGCCAATTCTTTCAAAAAGTATGCTATGTCTTATAGCAAAAGACTCACCATACAGGAAGCTACATGAAGATATTTTGAAAAAAGAAGAAAATCTTGTGGAAGTATTCGACAACAGTTCTTCACCAGAAGATAATGATCAAATGTCTGTAGCACCAGAAACCGATGAAGCAGAAGAAGAACAACAACATGACACCAGAATTTCACCAGAACCGATGGAAACAGATGAGCAAGTGAAGAATCCAGAAAAAGCAGTGCAACATGTAGCTGAATCAGGTGCTTAAAGTAATCCATCTCTACTTATTGCAAGAAACTCAACATATTCAAATTCTAAAGAATCTGTCCAAGTAAGTTATAAAATTTTTTGTAGACAGTATG
Organism: Scalesia atractyloides; assembly: GCA_947069175.1. Classification (NCBI taxonomy): domain Eukaryota; kingdom Viridiplantae; phylum Streptophyta; class Magnoliopsida; order Asterales; family Asteraceae; genus Scalesia; species Scalesia atractyloides. The sequence continues at coordinate 53,922,717 of CAMTDV010000019.1, forward strand.
ATGCAATAATGAGGAGATTATCAGTCCCATATATCTTGACTCCAAATCAATTGGTGAGAAGGAGATTGAGACAGCAACAGGTGGATATCAGTTTTCTGATCAAGGAAACCTGGAAGAGGGAACTAGGCTTTTCTCAACAACTCATGGAGAGTCATTCACCAGAATGATTCAAAGAACTGAGGAAATTCTAGATGTGAATGAGTTTCACAAATCTGGTGAAGGTGTTTCTTATTGGTCTTTCGATCAGTCTAACCCTTTAAAAACAGCAACAAGTGTGTCTTATGCTGGTTTGTTAGTTGGAATTTATGTTGTTCCTTATTTTCCTAGTGAAACACCACCCATCTCAAAGAACAATTTGACAATGTGCTAAATAGGGTCATAAAGGTTGTAGCAGATACATCAACCAAGTCACCAGTTGAAGCCAAACTAGACATGCTGCTAGAAGAATTGAGAAGCCAAAAATCTTATATGAAAACCTTATCAGATTCAGTAGAAGCAATTAAGAGCCAAACTGAAAAGAATACTGAAACTCTGAGATGCATGCAACAGCCACCTGAAAGCTCATCAGAAAGTAACAAATTCACAGCAGGATTCAAGAAAGTATTTGAAGAAATGGAAAGTATCAGGACACAAATGAAGGAAGCTGTTGAAACAGAGGAACGTCAAGATCTGGAGAAAATCTAGAAGAAATCAGCAATGTAACAGCTAGAAACAACAGTCTATCAGATGCTCTTGAGAAGCTAGTACAAGAATGGGCAGCCCAGAAAGAACAATTCAAAATGAACTTTGAGAAGGTACATGAAGAAGAAAAGAAAAATGCTTAACTCATGAGTGATGTACATTCACTAATGAAAAGAATGCATTACAATGTTGCCAGATTGGCAAATATAGACATTCATGAATTAAGAACCCTCATTCCCAAAGAAACTTCACACTTGGAAGTACCAAAGATCATCCGAACAGCACAGCAAAAAACAATCACTCCATCCAGCCAATCCGGGCCTACACCAATGGGGCCCCCACCACTAGTATCAAGGTCTGATATTCTTAAAAGGATTGAAACCTCTCTTCTTGTCATATCTAACTAAAGTAATAGTTCCTCAAAGGAGAAAGAAAAGCAGCAGACACCACCAACAAGAACCTCATCAAGTGAAACTGCTTTTAGTGAATCCTTGAACCTATCATAGAAAGAAAGTGGGAAGAATCTGCAACTTCTTCAAAGAGACCAAAGATAGCACAAAGAAAGGATTTAGAAGGAAATATCATATTTGTAAAAGAAATTGAAAGAGAAGACATGATGTTTCCTGAAAGCCATCTCAAAGAGTTCTATTGGTCTGAACAAAACAAAGAAGAAAGACCATTAAGCCCTATGAGTAGGAGCTTGTGTTTGGAAAGACTTGAAAGAGGAGAAAGTAGCATTCACAGAGTTCAAACCAATCCAGTAGTGAGAGTCAGAAAAGTGGATCCCCTTGTCATACCAGATGCAGTGATAGGAATCCATGAGCAGAACAAGTACACCTTGATCAGAAAGAATGGTGATGAAGAGGTAATCATAGATGGTGATTTAGCAAATAGGCTCCATCCAATAGACCTGACCATGCTGAAAAGGACCTATGATCAAGAAAAGGGAAATACAAGATTTATAAAGAGAGCTCTTCACAGTCTCTCAAAAGCTGGTGTGAAGCTGTTTAAAAGAATAGCTTTAACTGATTTTGATCTCTGCATTAATTATGTTCATGTGAACAACCGAAAAGTGCTCATGCCCCCTCCTGATACAACAATCCCAGTAGAACTACAAGAGGAAGCTAGAACAGGTTTTATCTTTGAAAACTAGAACTCTCTGTTGTTTTCAGGGATTATGAAGAAAAGAAGGCTCTTTTTAGAGTTGATGAAAATGCAAATACTCAAATCAGACCCTAAACATAAAAGATTGCATGAATAAGAAACATGAGCAGCTCAAAGCAAAGGGACGTGACAAGGAGGTGTTGAGGAAAAAAATTGAAGGAATCATCAATGAATGGATCGAAGCAAGAAATTGGTACAAGGAAATGTTCAAGGAATGCAACAAGATGATTGACTTCAAGAAAAGATAGAAAGATGATTATCTTTACCGATTAAACCTTAACAGTTCTTGAAAAACAATTTATTTCTGTTATGTTGAACAATGTTTCTGTTGCAATTGAATTCATGTGATTTTGAATTTAGTCTATGTTCATTGTTATTGGTAGTTATGTTTCTTACAATACTTAGAGGGAAATTGTTAGGAAACTTTTTTGTAAGTATTGAAGAAAAGTATGATCTTCTGATCAATGTTGAAGATGTAGTCAAAAAGATCAAATAGAAAGAAGATACAAGATAAACAGGACAAAAAAACAAAAGGAAGATACATCCTCAACAAATATCAGAATTAGATCACAATTAAAGAAGACGATCAGAGAAAACCAATCTGAGAAGTCTGATGATGAATCTGGTAACTTCTGATCATCTGAAATCTGATTAGGGGTGATCAGAAAAAACCGTAACCAAATAAAAACCGTAAACCGAACCGTAACCATAACCAAATAAACTGACCCGAATAACAAATTCGGTTTTTGGTTTGGTTTCTAACCGAAACCAAATTTTGAATATAGTTTTTGGTTCGGTTTATGGATCCACATTTTATTTTATTTGATTTATTCGGTTTATTTATAACTGAATAAACCGTTTAACTTAATTAACGATTAAATAAAAATAATAATATTTTATAAATCATATACAATTTATTAGCCCAAAATAGTTATTTTTTTATACAGCTCAAAATACTAAATGTAAATCTAAAAGCCCAACTCAAACCCACTCATGTTTGAAGATTATTTATATTTTATACAATTAGACTTGTTAGCTATTTGTAGTTTCTATGATCTATGTTTTGAAGCTTTAACTTTGTGGTTGTGTCTACTACTACTTTATAGATGTGTTTGTTTTATTTCTCAATGAAACTTTCTTGTATTCATATATTGTTAGGTGTAATTAGTTACGACGGAAGTTGGAAAACAAACATAAATATAAATTAGGAAAAAAAGTACTTATGTACAATTTGGTTAGATTTGGTTTCTAACCGAAACCAAACCGAATTGAATTTGGTTTGGTTTGGATCGGTTTGCATATTCCTTATTTGGTCTGGTTTGGTTTTTGGTTTGGGGTTCAAAATTTTGAAAACCGAAGAAACCGAACCGATGAACACACCTAAATCTGATGATCAGTTCAACAGATTTCTGATGGGTTGTACATCAGAAATTCTGATGGGCCAACTTGTCTAAGAGATAAGGCTCTGCCATATTTGTAAAGTAACAAGTTGACCTTGATGGATTCAATAAATATGCCAAAAAGTTACTTTATACAAATGTTTATTCATGACAAAGACTTTCTATATATAGAGAAGTCACCACCAAAGGAAAATGAGTTAAGCCAAGCATTCATTACATACAACAACTCCATTGCCCTTTATTACATAATTCTTAAAGTATTCGTTTGTACTAGCCAATAACCACACAATCACCTTGTAAACCTCGTTTTTCAAAGTGATATATACTTGAAAATTCTATAGTTGTGTTTCTTGAAAGTTTGATTTCTATTTCCGCACATTATTTTCATACTTGTTGAAATCACTTGCCAAATTAAGTTAAAAGAGCATTGTTATCTGGGATCAACAATAACCATAGTCTGGAACACAATTGTTTAGAACATATATATATTCCGAATACTGAGTTGGTCAACTCATGACCAAAGTCCGGAACATGGTTATTCTTCAGAACCTAGTATTACGAAATGTTCAGTACTTCAGAACCTTGAAAACTCGGACAAACACCTTTTTAGTTTGACTTGGTCAACTAAATCGATCAAAACATGAAAAAAACTTATCTTCTTCACAAAACTCATACTGTTTTATATCACAAAACCCTCGGTTTTCAAAAATTGTTTAAACAGTCAAGATTTGATAATCATGTAACAAAGATGATGATGATGATGTATTACAGAAGAACATACCTTCAACTGTTGATTTAGAATAGATTTCGAAGAAAAATATGATAGAGTAACATCAGAACAAGGGTTTTACAAAATGGATTTGAATTTGAAATTCAGAAGAATGAAAGTTCTGACTAAATCAAACTCCTTTTATACTTTAGCAACACTTCGGAATGCCCTTATCCAAAGAAACCAATTCTTTCGAACTAAAGTCTTCCAAAGAATCCCAAAACCTAACAAATAATCTTTTCTGTGGAACCAAAACTCTGGTACTTCTTTAACCTTTTTAGTTCTATCCGAAGTAACCCCATACCTCAGAACCATTTGAACAATTCAGATTCTAATTCAATAATTTGGAAATACATTTAAAAACCTTGATAATTCTGAAACTTGGTTTTTCTAATCAATTTCCACACTTCGGACAAATTTTGCTATCAAATTTTCTGTGAAAAGACTTATTTTAATTTACCTCTCCAGATTCTTTAACCCATTTTAAAAAATGTTAGAATCCAATCGAGTATCGTTAAAAAAGTAAACCCACACATGGAAGCGAGAACCAAAATGTTTTTGGCTTTTTGAACTTTATATCAAAACACATTTAAAATAATTTTGTATTTTTAAAATTTCAAATAATAAAGAAATAATATATATATATATACAAACTCATATTTTGCAAAAAAAAAAAACATGCGTAAGAGGATCATACCAGCCTATCTACCAAAAATTAACTTAATTAGTATCGCATAATGTAACTTTAAACAATTGGATTTAATTGTTCGTAATGATCTACGGTATATTGGTCCACTTTAAACTTTAACACATTATAATATATTGTTTTTGAGATATGGAAATTAAGTGTATTATAACTTGACGAAACTATGTTCCCCATCCCAGAATATACTCACGTATCAGGATTGCTTAGATTTCATCTTATAAGTGAGTATACTATGATGATACCTGTATCTGGCTAACTACGAGACCTTGGGAGCTCAGGTTAGTACTATCGCACAAATAGAGAGATGAAGGCTCGTCTTTAAGAGATATACCAACAGTTTGGTATCTTTTTTCTGCAATAAACGTAGTTTTGAATATATGTACCCGGTGGTAACATAATTCTGAATTTATGCATCCGGTAGTGACAAATTCATTAAACGTATCATCTGTTGATGATAGTTTTTGGTAGAAAAGAAATCTACCTAAAGGGTTTGCGCATAAACGAAGCGTATAGCAAGATATTATACAAATTCTAAGTCAATGTCACCGCATTATCAGAAGGATAAGAATACTATCCCAGATATCAAAAAGTATAAAGACCTCGTATCTCAAAATCAAGCAACCTCTAAAACCAAATTACGATACTAAGACCATATATTCATGAGAAGTTAACCTAAGTTTACGAAGTTTCATTATGTTTATATCAACAAAAATCAGTTTTAATAAACTTTTAAAGCCTATCGTAGCATCAATTAATAATACTGCTTTTCCATACAAAAGTTAACTAATACCTTTTTTTGTGAAAATTTTGACTGCTGATATACTATCATTTCCTTTTTTCTCGACACGTCTTTCAAAACTTTTAACTTTTTCTGATGTTTTTGGATTTTCTATAAAAATATCCTACAACTAAGTAGAATCTTTTTGAATTTTGAAATAAAAGCAAAAAAAATAAAATAAAACTTCCATGTGAGTTAAGAAAACATCCTATTATGGATTTATCATGTCGATCATTCATTCAAGATCTTCAAATCTAATTCGATCAAATGTCTTTGTGAATAAATCAGCAAAACTGTCAAGTGTATCAACCCTTACCACCTCAATTAAGATCTTTTCTGCATAATCGCGAATAAAATGTTGCCTAACGTCTATGTGTTCAGTTCGCGTGTGTTTTACCAGATTGTTGGTTATTGAAATAGCATAATTATTATCAACCATAAAGGGAGTACAAGTGAAATATAAACCATAGTTGCGGAGTTGTTGTTGTATTCACAAAACCTGTGAGCAACAGCTCGAAGCTGCCACATACTCGCTTGCACATGGATAGTGAAACTGCAACTTGTTTCTTCCACTACCTCGAGGCTAAACGGTTACCCAGCAACTGCACTCCTGAGGTTGACTTCCGGTTGATCGGACACCCTCCAAAATCCCCATCCCAATAAGCTATTAGATCCAAATTACCTTCAGCAAGATACCACAATCCCAGCTTAGGCTTTCCCTTTAGATATCGAAAGATCCTTTTGACAACTTTCATGTGTGATTCTTTCGAGATCTTCATATCTAGTTCGGAGTTGTTATTGTATTCACAAAACTTGTGATCAACAGCAAGAAGCTGCCACATACTCACTTGCACATGGATAGTGAAACTGCAACTTGTTTCTTGCTCTGCCTCGAGACTAAACGGTTACCCAACAACTGTGCACTCCTGAGGTTGACTTCCTGTTGACTGGACACCCTCCAAAATCCGCATCTGAATAAGCTATTAGATCCAAATTACCTTCAGCAAGATACCACAATCCCAGCTTAGGCTTTCCCTTTAGATATAGAGTTGGTTCCATTTCTGGATCCTTTTCCTTATCTGCTTGAAGTTTATGATTCGTTGGCAACGGTGTGTCATTCGAGAAACTATCTTCTAACTTGAATCGCTTTGAGGATATCATGAACGTATTTGTTTTTATGAATATTAGTGTCATCCTCTTCTTGTTTGACTTACAATCCAAGAGAGAAATTAAGTTCTCCCATTACGCTTATTTCAAATTTTGATTAAATTCCCTGCATAGCTTTTCATTTGAAGAACCAAAATAGTGTCGTCCACGTATATTTGCACAATTAGGAAATCTCCCCCTTTCTTCAAAAATGAATAGCATGGAGTCGATTTCCCCTTGAACAGATCCATTTTCTAGTAAGTGGCTGGAAAGTGTTGCATACCAAGCCTGTGGAGCTTGATGTAACCCATACAACGCCTTAGTCAATTTGTACACCTTATCTGAGCAAATTCCACACTTGTAGCTTGTCAAACTGAGCAAGTTCTTCCTGCATTGCTTCACACCAAGAATTCTCTTTCAACACCATTTGATAATTCTTCGACTATATTTGAATATTAAAACATTCATGCAAGCTTTTGTTGTAGTAGTCTCCCTATTTAATCTCTGTGAACAAACAATACATTGCTGACAACGTGCAGCTTCTCGTTTGAATTGGAGTTGACATGTTATTCCCAAGATGTGGGGAGCTGACATGTTATTCCCAAAAGTTATTTATGGGAGTGTAAAAATTGGAAGGAAATATGTCTTGTATGTGAGGACAGAAAATCAAAAAATAGGGTTTTCCAAAAATGCTCTAGTACTCCTCTTTTCTCCTATATTTTCATTTTAGTTATTGATTTGTAAATTAAAAGGTTAAGATCTTTTCTTATTCTAATTAAACAAAATTAACTTTTTATTTGATCTTAACTCTGTTTTTATCGATTACTTAACCTAAAAAATAACTAATCATGACTACATATATTTGAAATGTTTTAGAATGTATCTGTAATTATATGAAAGATTTATATTTAATTAGAATATTTATGGGATTTAGATTTATCATTCACATGTGAATGTTGTTCCTCATATATTCATGCAAATATGCTACCAAACATCATGTATCATATTACAAAACGTATGGGATATATAATATAGGCATACTTAAACAGATACAAGATGACAATCAAAGTGATTTTATATCATCTTCATTTTTCTCAGATTATTTATTCGTCATTAAGAGAAGATTGTATGAGGAAACTTTTAACCGGTAATGGTATTCTAATTTACTAGCTAGTTCCTTATAAATATTTTAATAAAGAAACCTTAAGGATTATGTTTAAAAGTTAAGTTACACTATCTTTCTTATTTAAGTTAATGTATTTTAGTAGTGAATTATCAACTCGATATTTGAAGAAAAAGGGAATGCATCATCTATACAATATGCGGAAAATGCGTTTTAATTATTTTTTATCATACAAAGATTTTAATAAATATACCTCCAAGGGTTAAATTACTATATATTAACTCTAGTTATCAACTACCTATAAACGACTATTAACTTTAAATAACTTATTATGCCTATATTATTACGATTATTATACCACCCCTTAAACATAACCCTTATTATTTTCCTTATTTAATCTCTATTGACAAAATTCCAACTTCCAAGTGGCACTTTAATGTACGAGCTTGGTTGTAAAACACAATGAATCATCAGAAATGGTTTCTAGATTGGTCTCTCAGTCCCAGGTGTGCTGTTTATCCAAAGACAATGGTCTGTGGTAGCTTTTTAGGGCACTACAATGCACCCCTACTGTGTGTTTTTGTGGTCCTAACTGATCTGTATGAATTCTAAAGCAACACTTAGCTTGGACTTTTCATTAATTAATTAATTAAATTTCTAGATTTCATTTGAGCTTAATTTTAGGAATCCTATCTACTGTTTGCTTCTTCTTGAAATGCCAAAACAATACTTAATATTAATGCTTTGTTTATTGATATCAAGATTTACAAATCGGAATCAAGATTCTATATGTTTTTATAATGCAATTGGACAACTCTAGAAAAACTTTAGGGTGTGAGGCTTGTGATTGGTGGAGAGTCTACAAGATGTCCAAAGTTTGAAATGCGGAACTCCTAGGGTTTGGAAAAATAAATGTGACCATAGTGATGATCTATTTGATTATTTTTGTGTTTAACTGAGAAAACTGTATATGTTTTAACTTAGTCTAGTTAATTAAAGATACCTGCACTAGTGGTTGGTTGATAGTCAAAAAATCACTACTACAAAACTAGGATTTTCGAATCGTATTTCTGACATTTATAGCTTTTTTGTGACTGATTCGCTACAAAAATGTGGCGGCCAAACCCTCCGTGGGTAATATCGTTTTAGGACATGAGATTATTTTGCAACCGATTATAATGGTCGTTTAGGCAGTTGTAAATCCTGTTGCCAGTTTGCGACCGTGTGTTTTGCAATGGGTTTTATAGATCAAGCATTTTTTGAAATCGTCAGTTTTGTGACCGGTGAACCGTTGCCGTACACTAATGGAACCATATCACCTTACATAGTTTGACACATTGTTTTACAGTACGTCAATCAAGTAAGTACCTTGTGTAAGTACTGTTGTTTATAATCATAAGATTTTGTATTTTAGTTTCAAAATACATTTTCTAGGTACTTTTCTCAATTCATAATTAGTTAATTATACCTTATATTAATCCCAACTTTAAGTATATCTCTAAAATGGGATGTTAGTACTTTTACTGTCATCACAATCATGTTATTAAAAATAGGTTTACTTAAGACCAAAGTAAAATTAGAGTATACATAAGTTAGAATGTGTTTGAGTACACACTTGTTTGATTATATTGTAATCTTAGGAACCACCGAACAATGAGTTAAGGGGGCAGCGCCACTTGGTGGGCGTTTAGGGAGACACCCTAGGTGGGGTCTAAAGGGCAGATATATATTAAAATGTTAAAACTTACACATGTCTTGCATAATGTGATCTCTAGATATATATTTGGTTTAATCATTATATCTTTCTTCACTAAAGGTGTCACGTAACCGATAAGTTGGAGTGTAGTGTATTGTTATAGAAGTGATCACGACACAAGCTGGATTTGAACTCTTGGGTAAGAGCTCTCTCAATATCATGAAATGAAAAGTATGTACAATGCATAGACATCCTCTATATATAGTAGTAGTCAAAGACAGTCAAAACTGTAACCAATACAAGCATCACATCACATACATACAAACTGCCTCCACACACGCACATATATTAGTTATTTAACATTAGTCATTACTTTGAGGGAGTTGTCACACTAATATTTCCTGTTGTTTATGAGAATAACACTTTATTAAAGGCTAAATAAGTAGATGAATCAATAAGAAAATATCACGTAGTAGATGTTAAGGGGATAACTGGTAACAAATTACCATTTATTAAACCTCTAATGGGTATGTATGTTAAAAACAATGTCCACTACATGGCTACATTTTGTAAAGTACATTCGGTGATGACCTTATTTATTACATGAACAGATGAACATCACAAAAATTTCGGATTAAATTAAAATAATATAAATATAGTGTGCATCATGCATATACATACATGTATAAGGTGATATCCGTATGCATTTTATGAAATTAAAATGAAAGATATCATTATTATATATAATTAGTTTAGGTTTTTTTTTTGTCTTTTGTGTCTAATTTTCATGTACATCCACTGATCTTTAATAAGTATAACTAGTATGTTTTCTTTCGCACGTTGTGACGGAGACCGAACAGAAGTTAGGCCAATAAAGGTAAGCGAAAGAGAATAACCAAAAAATAAAGTTGTATATGACCAAAACGATATGTACATGTGTTCGGTCAGTGCAGCGGGCTATACTATTAACATCGGAACGTAAATAAAAGACACATTATTTCCGAACTTAAAAAATTAATGTAAAACTATTTAACACGTGACATATTCAAAATGACTATAAATAATGAAAATTATCACGCAAAAACCATTGATGTAACAAAAAAAATCATTTCTAATAGTTATGGTTTTAAAAAAAATATATGAGATTATATGTTGATATGTTTAATCTCCAAATAATATTGTTTATATGTTATTCAATTTAAATTTATAAATAATGAAAACTTAAACAAAGAAAACATAACTAAAAAAGAAAGAAAGGAAATTCAAGGTGACACTTCCATTATCAATATTATAATATAATATAATAATAGCATGATGGTAAATTTATAAATAATGAAAACTCAAACAAAGAAAACATAACTAAAAAAAGAAAGAAAGGAAATTCAAGGGGACACTTTGCATTATCAATATTATAATATAATATAATAATAGCGTGATGCTAATTTGTAAATAAAATTAATAGAAGGGATTTGTTGTATAATGTAATTTGTGATGTAATTTAATATGCAGTATAATATTTAGTTTTTAAGTGTAGTAAAGTTATATTTTTCTTTTTTGCTCTATAACCGATTTACACAACCCTTAGAACTTTAATAAAGTTATCATTTTGAGTTTTTAAATTTATCATCACATGGTAGCTGCGTAGAGGTGGCGAAACATCTAGCGATGTAGGTCGTTATTATTTTTTTGTACGTTTCGACGTGAATTTAACGTTGTTTTTAAACCAGCTAGTTGTTTTTAAACGCTTTTTTTATACCGCTCAATTTTTTAAATCGTTTGACGCTCATTCTAAATACACCACTGCGACATGTTTTTTATCTGCATTTAAACCGATTTGTTGTAATGCACGGTCATCATGTTTATCTTTATATACGTTTTGGTATAAATTTTGTTCGAATATAGAATTTGACTTTTGTATACAACAACGTAACTATTTGTGACTTTCAAACATACACATACAGTCGCCCTGTAGTTTTTTATTGTTATGTTCACGATTTGCTTTATTTTATATACGTTTCAAACCCGCAGCTCGCTAGAGCTTGGATGGTAACCACTGATTTTATATTAAAATTGATAAAGCTTGTCCAATGATATTTGGGCTGGACAACAAGTTTCCAGTAAACTATTGAGCCCATGTTTTTGCCGCAATGTTAAATTATAGCCTTTTTAAAACCGAACAATATATAGTTATTTTCAAATTTCAGATGTGATCGATAACACCAAATTTAATGCATACTCAACAAATACATAAGAATAGAATTTAGTACAGGATAAGACGTGTATTTTAGTGGACCTGGTTTGGACAACTTTAACACATTGTTGTACGCTAGATACACTATTATAACTGATTTAAACACATTGTGTTAACTAGTTTCAACTTGATATTGTAATTTGCCAACTTAGACGCATCGGTTTTTACGAGAGTATCAGGCCCATATACTTCTATATCTCATAATAAATCAAACTCATATAATACATCTTTCTGTGTATATATAGAGAGAGTGAAGTAAATCAACATCTAACAACTAACTGACTATGATACTTTAAAGGGATAGTCACCTAACATCACTAGCTAACAGACACACTACAATCTAATATCCCCCCCCCCCCAAGCTGAACAGGGTGCATCCACGTGAAGTTGGGACCGCATAGTGTCAAAACGAGTCGAAGACAACCCTTTGGTCAAGAGATCTACAAGCTGAAGTGTAGTCGAAACATACTGAACACATAAAATCCGGCTAACACCATATCACAGATTAAATCAAGTCAATCTCAAGGTGTTTCGTGCGCTGATGAAACACAAGATTGAAAGCAAGATAAGTAGCACTAATGTTGTCATACCAAAGAGTTGGTGGACAAGATAAAGAGATGTGTAACTCATGCACCATAGAAGACATCCAACGAATCCCTACAGCAGTGTGTGCGAGGGCACGATACTCATCCTATGTATAGATCGAGTAACAATGTGTTGTTTCTTGGAACTCCATCTAAATAATGATTGGGCCCAAGAAAAACACAATATCAGTAGTCGAGCGTCAATCATTAGGGCATCCGGCCCAATCAACATCAAACTTAAGAATAAGCATGTAAATCAACATAGTCATATCGACGAATACACAACCCATGAAAGAGGGTACCCTTAAGTTACCATAAAATACGCTTGACTGCCACCTAGTGATGACTAGTAGGTGTCTGAAGAAACTAAGACACCTTGCTGACCACATAGGCAATCTTTGGGAGAGTCAAGACAAGATACTGCAACGCTCCAACAGTGCTCCAGTATAAAGTGGGGTCAGGCATAAGAACTCTAGTGTGACGAGACAACTGTGGTCCAAAGAAAACTAGTGTAAATAGTTGTCTACTCTTAGAAGACCAGTTTTGTTGTAATAAATCAATAAATTACGTTGTTGCAATAAATGTAAAGTGTCCCCTGAAAGAGTAGCCTGAATACCCAATAAATAAAATAATGTCCCCAAATTGTTAGAATCCGGTGTAGGATCTTTAAATGTACATTTGGTGTTTAACGAAAGTTTAGATAAAAATAAACTAATTCGGTTGAAATTTCAGCAGCATAATGGTTAGTCAACACAAATTTTATTGCTTTCATTCCATACTAAAAGAGTATACATCATTAAGCACTGGGAGAGAACAGGATGTTCGATCTCCGCTCAAATCTGAAACTTTCCAAACTTGTGACCTCATGCGTATTACTATCCTATTTATAGGCGCAGGACTCCTAAGCATGACTTTGGCGTATGATTCATACGCACGCACAACTCGTGCACTGCGTAGGACTCCTATGTTGCGTATTAGTCTTACACTCCTATTCATCCATCTACACAATATTCAACACATGCTCTGTTTAGTCTATTCACATAGTAACAAACACACAAAATGCACCAACAGATTCTCCCTTGTCCGTTGCTGTCGAATCTTGAACTTCAAATTTGAAAGTTGTGTTGGATATTCTGCAACTTTAATCAAGCATTTGTTGATGTCGTGTACGTCAACAAATTCCCCCTCGATTGATGCTTCGTGTTTGCAAATCATGGTTAGTAACAAAATCCTCTGATTTGAAACAGAGCAACACAGCTTCTTCATTTCGACATTAACCACGTCCGCGTTCAGTTTTAACGCACTCTTTGCTCGATCCACTAATCTTCAAAAACCCAACTAGCATTTGATAGAAACTTCAAATACCACAATGATTGATTTCAAATAAGGAATACCCACGAAACTGAAATCCCATTTTTCGTAACCAACGTTATGCACAAATAATCTTCAGCTACTAGTCGGTTTAAACGGTAATCATCCCACAATAAGCAAATCTTCATCAAATCAAAATTAATTTGGTAACACACTTAGATCTTCAAAGTATATGGCAAATTCTAACCTCTACTATCTCTTATTACTCAACTTGCGGAATATTTGACTACATTGTTTTGGCCCACAAAAGTCATTTCATTCACTCTGATCTTCGTTACTAACCCACTACCATTAACACCTTGTGATTTCATCATCTTAAACTTTCTTTGAAAATTATAATGTATCCCTGAATAACCCGTATTTGATATTTAAATTTCCGAAAAAAATTTCTATCACCATATTTTCCTGGACACTCTTCCCTAAATATGATCACAAAAACACAATTCTCGATTCGTTATTTTGGAATATTTATGCCTTTTTTTATTCGTCTCTTAACGTATGAGTGATCTGTCGCGTACCACTCTGCGCGTGTATCACTCATGCGTTTGATCGCCTGCGCGCGTACCACTTATACGCTCTAAGTGGTGCGCGCGACTCCTGCACACATGTTGGATCTATAAAAGAACAGATGATATTCAAAAGCCAAAACATGATTAAGTGATCAAGAAATAATAAAAGCTTGAATTGGATTCTCCCCAAAGATAGGGAATCTGGAACACCTAAATCAGAGCATTTGTTGAAGACAAGCAAACATCTGATCAAAGCCTTGGTACCACGGTCATGAAGAAACAGGGTATCTTGAAGCCTAGAGTATAGTAAGATCAGATGTTAGATTTGCACAGATGTTTGCAACATTTGTGGAATCTTTTCTGTTTAGGAATGTTAGATGTCATTATCAGGGTGATGTCAGCCAATCATAAACAGAGCTTTCGTACTTAGTATAAATACATCTCACCTGTTAGAGATCTATTCATCACTACACATCACCTTTTCTTTTGTACGAACAGTCTTTGTTATAGTGATCAGTCTGAGGGAGAGTCTTTAGAATCAATCTTTTGTAAAACATTTGAATCATTGTGATTAATGAAAAACAGTTATTGATGATGATTTCTGGTTTGTTATTACTTATCTTTTATACACTAACAATATTGTTTTGAGCTTAACTGTCAGTTATTCACAAACCTTGTAAACTCAGACTTAACAATTGGTATCAGAGCTTTGTCACGTTAAACTTGATTTCTTAGTCAGTTTAACATACAAAGATCAGCTCAACAAAGATCTGATATTGTTCCTAGCTTATAGTTAAAAAGTGAAGAACTCAAAAGTGTCTATCACATACTCTGTTTTTTTTTCTTAAAGAACAAAAGAAAATGGCCCAAAATGATCCCCATAACACCAGCTTCGGTAATAAACCCCCTATACTTGTCAGATCCGAATTCAACATCTTTGCAACATAGGATGAGTCATATACTTTCTCAGTAAAATACAGGGTGTTGGAAGTTTGTTGTATTCGGACCTCTTATTCGAATGGTACCTAGTGCTGAGAACCCAAAGTGTTTAAGCCAAAGAAGCCGGAGAATGATTCAGAGCAGGATTATCAAAAATTCGAGGTGGATGCCAAAGCCTTCAATATCGTGGCTATGTCTCTGTTGAATGATATCTATGTTGGCTGTTGAATTGTAATAGTCCCAAAGAGTTATGGGATGCACTGAAAGAACAATTCAGTGGAACGGAGGAAGTTATCGAGAACACTCGAGAAATCCTTAACCAGCAATACAAAAACTTTCACTCATGTCAAGGGAGAAACCCTGACTCATCAGTTTGAACGGCTTTCATGTTAATAGTGATTAAAGTTGGTTAATAAAGAATTTACTAAAACAACTTTAAGTAACCGATTTTTAAGATCTTTACTAGATAAATGGGACACTTTGACTATAGTGATGAGAACATCCCCATACTTTAAGGACATGAGCCTGACTAAGCTTCATGGTAGGCTCCTAACATTTGAAAGGGAGCTGTCCAGAAAAAGAAGCTCCAGGAAACTGGAAAAGTGTCCGACAATTATGTTTTCGGAAACATGACACTTCTGAGTCAGGAGGGATCATCTGGAATGGGAAATGATCAGATTTTTGATAACCTTATTGATATATCAACCGGAATCAACTTGATCAAAATTCCATAAGTTATGCATTTACAGCAAACGATGATAATCATGGTCCTGATAGTTTATCGTTTGTACTTGATGAGCACATAGACCCAACTGACCTAGAGGAAATGGATATATTGCATCAACCGGCACTAGAAGTCTAAGAGCAAATAATATTTAAAAAAGGACTTGTAGGACATATCCAGGATTAAGTGGGAGGTCAAAAGTGGGGTTCGATAAATCTAAAATCAAATGTTTCAAGTGTAATAGGTTAGGTCACTTTGCAAGAAAGTGTAAGAGTCAAACAAAAAAGTCTGCACCATTGATCACATACCCTAATCAAAGATGCCAATCTAATACACAAAAACAGTTTTATCCCCAAAACACCCTTGGACTAAATATGCAAAGCACAACCCACTTTGCACAAAACATGAATCCTGTGCCAGTGCATTATGTTCAAGCACCACAAGTTCCTCAGGTTCAGTATGTTCAGATGCTTGTGGCGCATGTTCAAACACCACAAGTTATTCCTGCTCTTGCAGAGCCTAATCAACAAAGCTTATTTACTCAAGGCTATGTTGATTGGAGCATCTTTCCAGAAAACTTAACTGATGATAATTTTGCTATATTAGCAAATGATTATGGTGAACATGCAAATTTCTGTTTCATGGCACTTAATATCTTAGGTGAAGAAGATCAAGTTCAAACAACTGTTAGTGAAGTTATTGTTGTGGAAACTGTTGATAACCCAGGACAAACATCTGTTTATGACCAGGAGATGTAGGTCCCCCTATCACATGGATCGAAACGAGATTGACAATCAATCAAGGGTACAGATCCCTTGATGGATTAAACGAATCACAGAAACAAGTTATGTAGATGAAGAACACGAACAAGTATTTCGAACGATCTTCTATGATTATCAAACCCAATAGTTTTACAATCACTCAAGATCAAACAAAAATCTCTCAGCCTCTCTCTGTAGATTTGCTTAGATCAGCCATGAATGCAGCAAAATCTGCAGCCACCTTTTTATCTGCAGCATCCTTTTCTTCATCAGACTTTAATTCAACTTCTTCAGCTTCTGTCTGATCAGCATCAACCTTTCCAGCAGCAGCCTCTTGCTCTATCTCAGCATCTTTCACTTCTACATCATCCATTGGTACTATCTCAACCATGAATGCTTGTGTGACATTATCATCACCCTCAAGATGTACACTCCAGTCATAAGAGCCCTCTCATGAAGTAGAAATCAAAGCCCTTGATGTAGTGTTGTTTGATGCATTCCTGTTGCTCGAACCGTGACCAGGAGTATCTTGATAAGATGCACTAGGACGAGACTCAGTCTTTGGTCTTTGACATTCTCTTGCAAAGTGTCCATAACTCTGACTGTAACACCTAACCTTGGACTTGTCAAAACCAACACTCTTTCCAACAAATTTTCTTCCCGTCCTATTCATAAACCTGTTCACTCTTCTAGAAATCATGGCCATCTGCCACTGTAAATCCATCTCCTCAAGGTCATCAGGGTCAATCTGATCATAATCTTCATCAAATGTTGCTGGATCAGATATCTTTCCCTGAATGTAGTTCTCGTATGATGCTACAAAGGAAGCAAGCAAGGCAAGATGTTCTTCAGCAGCCTTGACACTCAAAGGCATAGACTTGGTATTGTTATTCTGATTACTAGAATTCTGTCTCTTGCCTCCTGATGATCCTCCTGAAGACGATACAAAATACAAATCACCATCAGAATTCATCACTACCTGCTCATTTTCACATGAGAGAAACGCAGTTGTCAGTCACTTGAAGCATTGTGGGAAGATGAAGATAGGACTCCTTGGTAAATTCCCGGATCTTGAACCTGATCAAAGCCAGTGTCCTTCTTCTTCATACTAAGCTCGTATGCTCTCAGTTGTCCCACAACCTCTTCCAGATCCATAGTGTCATAAGTAGCTTCTTTCTTAATCATGAGAGTATAGATTTCCCACTTGGTAGGAAGAGCATCAAGCAACTTGTAATTTATCTCAACATCAGTGTAACCATCTATGTCATAATTGTCCAGTTCTGACATCAGATGATAATATCTAGCGATATGTCTTCTAGAGACTCATTTCTCATGCCCTTAAAGATAGCAAACTGTTTCTTCAGTAAGTCCTTCTTGTTCTTCTTCACATCATCATTTCCTTGATATCTTTTTTCTAACGCATCCCACATTTCTTTTGAAGTTGAGTACCTCTTGAATGTATGTTTAATGCCATCAGGTAATGACATCTTTATCACAGCTAAGGCACGCTTCTCAGCTTCATACATTTTCTTCTGTTCGGCATCCATATTAGCAAAAGTTGTGACACGCTGTCTGCCTTCAAACTCATGAGTTGGATTTACGTATCCATCCTCAATACACATCCACATTCGTGTATCTTGATACTCAACGAAATGCCTGAAACCTGTCTTTCCATGTAACATAATTCTTGACCTTCATCATCCTAGGAGGTTTGTTTGTAGTACCAACCTCATGTTCCATCCTTATCAACTCGTTCAGATTAGACATATTCGACATTTTTAACGCAACCGGCTGGTTAAAAACGGTAAAAGATTTTCCGAAACTAGCGATTACTAAAATGTACCGTTAGATTCGTCTCGAAAAGACGATTCCAATGATATATAATGTCAAAAACCTATTTCGGGATTGTTCACAGAACTAACTCTGCGCACAAATACGTTTAAAACAGACTACGTCAGCTGATTAACTCTCCACCTTTTGATCTAAGTGTCAAATTCGGAAAACTTGAAGTTGTTTAAGTTCGGAATGATAAAACTTAAACTCGGAACCTTTAACACCTCAAATCCGAAATAATTTGAAAACTCAAAGCTGGAACTTAAATCCTGATTAAATTCGGACAGGGTAAATTCGGATGGTCTTGGACTTAAATCCGGAATCTCACTTATGTTCGGAACAGATTAAGTGCGGACAAGTTAAATCCGGACTCAACAAACTCACCTTGATTAAATTCTGACCTGAGAAATTAATATACAAATTCGGACTTGATATTCTGATCAAACAAAGTCAGATTTTCTTTTAAACTCTGACTTGTTAAATTCTGAATATTTTTACAAGTCCTGACACTCCTAAACTCTGACTTTTTAAATTCTGAATTTTTTACAAGTCCTGACAATGTATCCAGACTTGATTAAATTCTGAATTTTAAGTTCTGACCTTCCTAAATTTGTGTGTTTTTGGTAAAACGTAAAATTGTGACTTCACATAATACGAATTACCCACAAACTTAGGAATAAACCCTAATCTCAAAGGATTAATGACGGCAGAACCATCTTTTCAACCAAAAACTTGAGTCTGTATAATCAATCTCGAACCATACAATAAGAGCAAACGCTCTATACCAATTGTAAGTCCCCCTATTCAATCAAGGGTTCGGAATCCCCTTGATGGATTAAACGAATCACAGAAACAAGTTATGTAGATGAAGAACACGAACAGTATTTCAAATGATCTTCTATGATTATCAAACCCAATAGTTTTACAATCACTCAAGATCAAACAAGAAATCTCTCAGCCTCTCTCTGTAGATTTCTCACACACAACTCTCTGCAACTCTCCCTAGTGTCTGACCTAAAACCCTAGTGCAACACTGTTTATATAACACAGCCATGCAAACTGGGCTAGGCCCATTTACAATTATAAACACGGACTAGACATATATCTAATGACAAACTCGGACTAATATCATAACTTCTAAACTCGGATTGAGGCCTTGAACATATTCCGAATTTGTGTGTAATTCACAAACTCGGACAAGCAATGGACTTGATAAACTCGGACCAATCTTCATATCCATGCTTGAATAATATCTAAAGACCAAACCAAGTTGTTGTCACATAAAATGCACCAACAGGAGAGTGTAGAGAGGATTGAAGATGACTATCTAAAAAGTTCTACTGATTGCATCAGCGTGGATCAAGTTCAAATGGTTGCCTCTAAGGTATCATCTCAAACTGTCAAAGAGTTTAGTTCTGACAAGCGTATCATAGCATTTGCTAATATCAAAGAGGTGAATGAAAATTTAAGAGAAAAGGTTCAAATTAGTGAAATAATTCTTGAAAAAATAAAAAGAGATTTTAAAAAAGAATTATTGAAAGGACCTTGAAATCAAAAGTCTCAAGTATGAAGCAACCATAACCAAGGACCAACTCCAAACAATGATAAAGAAATATCAAATTGTAAAAAAGGTGTTGGAATCCACACAGATCACTTGTGAAAGATGGGTTGAATCATGTAATGGTTATGAGATGCTTTTGGAAAAACAAAGAAAAAACAATGTCAAATTTGGTGTTGATTCAGAAAATATAATCATGAACAACTTACCAACACTTCCATTGACTCTGAAATGGTTGAGATCATACCAACCACCTCAAATGGTGAAGAAATCAAGATCACGGCACCTAGTGGCAAGAAAATCATTCTTGAAAAGCCACAAGGTTCCATTCAATCTGAAACACAAAAGTATGAGTTTAAACCAACTTTGTAAGATGAATCTAATGTTCTTGAAAACTTCAAACCAATTGATTTCACCAACCCAGATGGTCTTAAGCCACCCAAGATAAAAAAATCATTCTCAATACCAACTCTCAATGAGATGTTAAAACATCTATGGATGGAAATAGAGATAAAGGTAACAGGAAAGATAAGACTCAGATCTGTTGAGTGTTTTATGGAAAGAAAAATCATTGAACAAAAGATTGTTTCAAGTTAAAATCCTGTGATATTAATAGAGGAAACAGCATTTGTGAGTCGTCATCTGGGTGCACCATTTATGGCAAAATCAATCATGTGACCCAACAAAGCTCATTTCTTACACTTTATGATATTAACAAAAATAGGTCAAGAGGAAAAATGATGGCCTATCAACAGGGATCCACAACCATTTACCAAAAGAGTTGAGTCCAGTCAACCATCTGTCACACCAGACCTAAACCAATACCCTACACACTTGGATTTTCAAGTATCTGTTGCACCACACAACACACTTCCAAGTGGCTATGGCAACCACCATGCACAAGGGTACCTTATAGGTATGAAGAACCTGTGCAAATACCCCAAAAGCCAAGATTCAATAGACACCCTCATGGGTACAATCACCTCATTAGGAATGGTCAACCAACAGTTGACCACCCAAGTGTGAAAATACTTGCGGAAGGTCAAAATTAACTGTTTGAGATGGTAAAAAAACTTCTTGTTACAAATGACCAATCCCAAGGAGCTTATGCAATGGAAGAAAATACCAGATCCAAAGCAGAAAAAGGCTTTGGATCATCTACAAAACGAACCCATTTTCCACTGTCTGCAGGGAACATCCGTTGGTAGTTTGAAACTGCAAATAGAGGTTACCCTAGCATGTATCTCTATCTTAATAATAGAAAGAAAATGTACCAAAAGGGTTCTTGCAACATTAATATGGTGTCTTTAAAACAAGAAAATTAAAAATTGCAATTTTAAAAACAAGAAAAGACTGTGAAAAATCACCAAAAACAAAACTATGTTGAAAGGAGTAAAACATTTGTTTCGGTGGTTCAAAACTTTGTTTAACCTTGACTTATTACTTAGCATCTGTAGAAAAGAATATCCGTCCATGATTCTCTTATATGAAGAAAAAGTATATCCAACCCGGCATTAAGAATGTAAATCAAATTAAAACATGTGGTACTTGGACAATGGCGACAACAACCATATGACAGGGGTTAAAGATTGAATTGGATGAAAATATAATTGGTCAAGTTAAAATCGGAGATGGCCGAAAGTTCAAATCAAAGGAAAAGGTACACTTTTATATGATTGCAAAAACGGTGAAGAGTTTGTTTGCCAAATGTGTATTATATTCTTGCTCTCCGTAGCAATGTCATGAGTCTAGGACAAATCACCGAAGATAGATATGATGTGGGATTGAGGCGGAATTACGTAAGAATGTATGATGAAAATGGAAGGGTGATTATAAGGTTCTTAGATCAGCAAACATGTTATATAAAATCCTATTAACACCAGGGAAGCATGTTTATCTAGCTATGATCAAGAAAGCTGGGTTTGGCACACACGCTTAGGGCATGCAAATTTCAGTATGTTGGAAGAGACCGAAAGGGAATGGTCGTCAGGATGCCGAATATCACCAAACCGTCACAAGTGTGCGAAGGGAGTTTATTGGGAAGCAAACTTGAGATAACTTTCCAATATATGCTCAATAGAGAGCTAAAGAGCCATTACAATTGATTCATGATGACCTTTGTGGCCGAATTACGCCACAATCTAATGGAGGTAAAAATTATTTCTTTTTATGTGGTGGACGATTACTCACGTTATATGTGGGTGTACTTACTAAAATCCAAAGACGAAGCCTTTATGAAGTTCAAGAGGTTATAGACACGAGTTGAAAAAGAAAGTGCCTATAAAGTCAAAATACTAAGAAAGGGATGTGGTGGTGAATTCAATTCACAACAATATACTGAATTTTGCAAAGATTTTAGAGTGAAACGTTAATTGACAGCCCCTTATACACCGTAGTAGAACGGGGTGGTGGAGCGAAAAAATCAAACCATGGTGGCCATGACTCGATCCCTACTAAAGAGGATGAAGGTACCTGATCAGTACTGGGGAGAAGTTGTTAGGCATTCGGTGTATCTTCTCAATCGTATGTGAAGAACAGAAACCCCTATGAAGCATGGAAGGGATCAAAGCCTACTCTCAAACATTTGAAGGTCTTCGAGTGTACAACATATGTGAAAAAAATTTAACGTTGTAACAAAGCTTGAAGAATGTAGAGAGCCTATGGTGTATCTGGGAATCAAAGAAGGAAGCAAGGGGTATAGGTTGTTAAAGCCTAGCTCAAACAAGATTGTGATATCCAAAGATATGGTGTTCGATGAAACCAATTAATGGGATTGCGTTAAAACCAAGGAAGCCCAGCGCAAAGAAACATTTAAATGTGCTAGTATTTTTTGTAGATGGAAGTCAAAACCCTGGACCAGAAATCTGATATTAGGGACGACTTGAGCCTTAATTTTCAGTTTCATGAAAATTCCCAATTTGAAGACAATGAGGTTTCCCCTTAGTTCAATTCTAACCATAATGATGAAGAACACTTAACCAGCACTAGTGATGGAACTGATGTTGTACCATTTGATGATACTCCTCTACAGGGATTTCGAAAAATTCAAGATGTGGAATAGAGAACTACGGCCATGACCAAAGCAGAAGTTCAACATATGTAGATCAAGAGATACTTTTAATTAATGATGAACCAACAAATTATGAAGAGGCAGAAAATGATTTGCATTGGAAGGAGGCAATGAAACAGGAACTTGACACCATCAACAGGATCTTGTAAATGTTTAACACAGTTAATGAAAACAAAAAATTAAGTAATTCTTATAATATTACCTATAAAATGTGATTCCGCACGATTGGACTAGGTTATAGATATTGACTGAGCATTCGGATCTTAAACCAGACCTACAAGTGGTATCAAAGAGCAGGAGGCTCAATATCAGAGACAATCAACAAGATTCAGCAATCAAAGACTTCTCTTCTACTCATTTTTATCATTTTCTCACACAATTAACGGTCAAAATGGACTAAATTTGTCAAGGAATACATAAAATACATTTTTAACAAACCCTTGAAAAAAGTGGACCTAAAATCAATCAGAATCATCATGATTAAATCGATGAAAAATGAGAAAACTTGAATTTTCATCCTCACACGGAGGAATACGTTCGTACGAACTAAGTACCTTCGTACGAACGTAACTTTTTCTAATAAAATTCTTACCTTCGTACGAAGATAGATTTCAAAAAGTTGGTTTTTGTTACCATCGCACGGACGTAACCCAAAATTGTTTGTTTTGTGGCTAGTTCGTACAAGGGTACCTCCGCATAAAGCTTACCTTTGCACCAAACCATTGTCACACCACAACCGATGGCGGAATCATCGAGCGGATGTAAATAGATTGATCGAGACTTCATAACACTTATTGCGACAAGTATTTAATAACTAATATTTCATTTCTTTGCTAATAGTTCAAGTTCATGAATTGGAAAACAAAATACAACAAGTAATTTATGACTAATCTATAACATGAATTTAAAGTTTGGTGTGTTTCTAGTCCTTCCTATCAAGTTCCATCGTCTTCATCAACGTTGAATCCCTGCAATACGTATTAAAGTATAGTTCAACACAAAAAGTATTAGCAAGCATACAAGTTTTAAATACTAGCATAAGTATAAAATTTTAAACGAATCCACATGGCATAATAGTCAACTTAAATATCATACAATACTAGCATGCAACTATACGTGTCAACCCAAAGTTTACCGCTAGCGTAATCTTATCGTCGCAACGATAAGACCGTTATGGATGACTTAACATGACCTCAAGAATACGGGCAGTGTGTTACTCCTATAGTGCTATACATGTTAAGGGGGGCTTGAAACAAGTAAATGACAAAGCATAGCACATGTAACGATTCTAGCATACGTGAAATCTAGCATAACGTATTAAGCATGTATGATGGATTGTTTGTTTGTAATCATGTTGGTAAGTGTATGTGTCTTTTTCAATAAGGAATAAGTATTGCACCAAAAGAGTGTAAAAGGTAAAAATGGTAATGTATACTCACAATTTTGCAAAGCTTACTGATCATCCGTGTTTTGACGTGTGGATGAGAATAGGAGAATGAAGGTGTTCGGGTGGTTGGAGTTTATGGAATGATTGGATTCGGAATTAAGAATAAAAGTATGCGTATGAAAAAGTATATCTCGTCTAGACACTCGTTTGAACACTGAGTTTTAAAGTGTTTTCATGGGTCCTAACGTGCCCATTAGAATCGCAAACGACGTGTAATCATATTCAGATAATCGCAAGGGTTCTATTATCTTTATATTTATATTTTATATAGTATATCTAATAATAAGTCTGTCATATATAATCATAGAGTTCATGGATGTCAAACATGGAGGTATGAACACCTCATTGTAGGATTCACCAATGCGCAAATCATCACAAGGATGATTCAGATGATCATGAATGAAAAGGAAAAGGTACAACAAATTACTATATCAAGTAGCCAAGTAATCTTACACCCGGTGAGCCACATCCGACATGGAAAGAATTAGCTAAGTGTCGGAGACTAGACAGGGTTAAGTTACTTTAAATCTAGCAAAGTTCTTGAGATAGCAATGGTAAAACATTAAGTGAGGTGGCGGAATGAAGTTAGGATAACCAAGACTTCCAAGTATTCACACCTATACCAAAACACAAGTCTTGCCATAAACTTCATTACAAGCTCGGATGGTTTCATCACTTATGGGTTGCATGAACCCTAGCAAAAACAGAAAGTTTATAGGTGTTTGCACCTCTTAAAATCATAAGAATCTATTCCTAAAAAGTCTCATAACCTTAGATAGGCTCAACAACAAGTAGGAACAAGATTAAGTTAAGAAAAACATAGTTTGTAAAAGTTTAACAAAAGTTCTTCCAAAATAGAAAGTTTGGACCTCAAAATGGTGATGTTCCATCTTGGTTTGCCATGGCAAACCTGTGGAAACACTCCTAGAGGTGTTCCAAGCTTTATAGTGGAAGATTTGATGAAGAAAATGAAGTATAGTGCTCACTTTGGCACTTAGAACAATCTGAGTTTTCTGATGTTTGCAACTGATTTGAGAGTGTTTTGGAGAGTAGAAGAGTTGGAAAAGTGAAAATGAGGTGATGGAGACTTGGTTTTATAATGGAGGATTAGGGTTTTGGTGTTTAATGGAGGTTTAAATTGATTGGGTAAGAATGGAGGTGAGGAAGAAGGCCAATCTACATTCAACAAACAACGGTCTTCGGATTGGTACCCTACGTGTTACGCGTAGGTGAAATGGGGAGGGCGTCACGTGGCACGGCGCCTCATTTTTCCGTCCAAAGTTTGGTTTTTCACAATTTAGCCCCTAAACTTATTATAAGCTATCATTTCATGCATAAACCTTGTATTTAACATGTTTTCAAGTATATAAAATATATATAAGTATAACTCAAGTATCGTGAATGTACGTACGAGTGTTTGCACGTAAATAAGTATCGGTTTGCATATAAATGATTAAATTGTAAGTATAACAAGTATATATAAAGTGTAATTTTCATTACGATCAAAGTCTCGGATTACAAAGTTGGAATTAAATACGAGTATAATACGACTACAAGTTTCCAAAAATAGAAATATGAATATGCTTTCTAAATAGGGAAAGAATGAAAATGAGAAGCGTTACAGCGATCTTCGTACAAAATTTTGGAAAAATGGAGAACGAATTCTACAATGCTTTCGCAACAACCCCCACGTCGATTTCTCAAAATTTAAATGAAGATAATGAAATGGGAACGATGACGAAGCCACCAAAACTCATGAACATGGAAGATTATAATGGTTGGCATGAACGGTTCGAAAACTAGGTTCAAGCAAATTATTTAGAATGTTGGTATTCAATCGAAGAAAAGTATATTGCTCCCATAGGAGTGAATGAACTAGATAAAGTCTAATTTAGTTTACTACAGCAGGAAAGGAAAAATTTGTAAGAGAAAAGAAGATGTTAAGCATTCTTCAACAAGCGATAAAAGAAGACATTTTCACGTTGTTACAACACGAAGGAGATGCACAATCGATTTGGAATGCGTTGAAAGTGAAATTCCAAGGTAGTTTACAGATGATCAAAAACAAAAAGGCTTTAATCAAGAAAGAATTTGACATATTCACAACCTTAAGAGGAGAATCAATGAAACAGATTGTTGAAAGATATTGTCATTTGGTTGTGGAGATGAAGCGTTTAGGTGTACACAAGAAAAATGAAGAGTGGGTGGACAAGTTAGCTGAAGCATTGCCACAGGGTGAATGGTCGACTTACTTAATGATTTAGAAGAATAGCCAAGAGTATAGTGGTCTAAATCTGGGAAAGTTTACCGAAAATCTTGAAGAAGATGAAGTAGAACTACGCAAGATGGCCAACAAGATGTGGATCTTTACTTTAAAGGCAGTAGTGTGAACAATATTCAAAGCCCAAAGATCCAAACTGCTTTCAGTGCAGATAATTCATCTGGTTATTCAACAATTAGTTCGGACAATGGTAGTGGTTTCTCTTCATATCCAAGTTTCGAGCTGAACACCCCGACACAGAATCCTAGTCATCACAAAGCTCAAATAACTACAATAGCCAGAACAACTCAAAACCTCACATCCTGCAGTGCAACATTGTTGTATATCTTCAAAACACTCAAGACTTCACTAAAACAACAGCTAAACAGCACATGGCGTTACTTACTTCAGTCTTGGAGTCTTATGAGAGTCTGGTTGCAGGAAGAATCAGAAATCATAATATGACGAAAGAGGATTACGATCAAATTGATCCAGAAGAGTTAGAACTAATAGATATAAAATGGTGTATGGCTAGTATAGTTCGTAGGGCAGAAAGATTCATGGAAATAACTGGGAGAAATTGTCTCGGTGGTCCTGACTCGAAGTTGGGATTTGATAAGTCCAAGGTAACCTGTTTCAAATGCAGAGAAAAGGGCACAAGAGAGAGTATCTTAATAGAAAAGTTCAGGGAAATCAAAATCCTTTTAATGATTATTATAAAAAGGCAATTTATCACAGAACTTCACAACATCCTCAGAACATGTCCAGATTTATTCACATTGAGGATGGTTCGCCAAAGTCAAAAGATAATGCTCTGTCGTTACACATGAAGATGAAGGTTTCAATTGGAATAAATACATTTCTAGGACTGAAAATAGTGTGTTTTTGGCCGAGATTATTGAGGAACCAGAATCGTTTATGGGAGAAGAAATTGTTGAGGAAGCAAATGATGAAGTTTGTGCTGAGATTGCTTTCGATGAAATTCTAGAAAATTCTGATGAATACTATTATCCTGAAGAAGATATTTTTCATATGCTTTTAAATCAGTCATACCTCCTCATGTTTTTAATTCTTTTGTAGGTTTCTTCAGTGATCAAAGAAGGTACCATAGCACACAATGTGAAGAAGAAAAGAACCAAATTGTAGAACAAACCATAGATGAGAAGAAGGACATGAATGAAAAACTTGACCAAGATTGCCGAGAAAGTAATGATGGATTAGTTAAAAGAGGAAGATGAAATCTCGAGGCAGTTCAGGAAGTTGTGGTTGATTCAGTCAAGTCAGAGATTAAATGTGAGAAAATAAAATCAGAAAACCAAGCACGAAATGCCTAGAGCCGTGCAAATCCTATTTTGAAAAAGATGAAAAGTTTAAAGAATTGAAAAGGCACACAGATAACCTATCAAGTGATTTAAAAGAAACAAAAGAAGCTTATGATAAACTGAGCTGAACTATCAACCAATACCGTGATGCAAGTAGAGAAGATAATGTTACGCTTTCTATGCTCAAAATGGCTGTCATGGATAAACAAATGGCAATAAATAATCATATTGACACAATTGCCAAATTAAAGCAAGAGCTAGAAACTATGAAATCGAAACGGAGCGGATTGATAAGAAGCTAACAGTTATTCAACAGCATCTTATATATTAGATCACATCCTCCCTTAACGAACAGGAAAAGATGAGACAGGGAAGATGTGTATGGTTATCAAAACAAAGGTTCGGGTTATAATCGAGTTCCACCCTCGATGTGGAATAGTTATTCAAGAAAAACACCTGATGGGGTGAAAAAGGCGCCAAATTTGAAATTGAAAACTGAAAAGAAAGATGAGTTGCCTGAAAATCTCGATACAACCTATACCAAATCTGAAACTGATTGTGAGTCAGAAGTGGTTAAAGATGTGGTTGAGAAAGTTTTGAATGATGATAGTGATAACAATGTTTTTGAAAACATTTAATCAAAATTTGACAAAGAGAGTTCAAGTTCAAAACTTGAAAGTGACGAAAGTTTTCATGATAACTATCTTTGTAAGAACATAGTTCAAATGATAATCCAAATGTTTTAATGTGCAAAATGTGTGGATCTGATCAACTGTATTCTGATTATGAATTTTTGATTCAGAACGCGAATTTGAACAGAGTGGAAAAGGTTCTTAAGCTTGTCGATGTCGAAATTTCTGAAATTGAAAATTTGTAAAATGAACAAAGTTTTTCAAACTTCAAAAGGTCCTACTATTCCAAACCAAAAAGTTCCGACTCAAACAATCACCTGAGAAATTATAATGGAAGGAACGTGTCGGGGTATGGTAAGAAGAACAAATACAAGTTTGAAAAAACAAAATTTGTGAAGAAAATGAACTTTGTCTCTGGTACAAGTTCAGAAAATGATAAAGAAAAACAATTTTGCAAACAATCCAACCAAGAATTTTTGCTCAACAGCAACAACGTTAACAGGTTGAGGAACCCTACTATTGTAACAGATAGTAGGACATGCTTAAGATATAATCAAGTTGGACACATTGCAAAACGGTGTCCACAAAAGAATCCTAAAACTGTTTACGGTGTAAAAAAAGATTTCAGAAGATGTAAAGCAAAAAATCACCAATGTTTGTTCCATCTCAAATTTTAAAACGAAACAAAGAATCTACAAACGAAGTGAACCCAGTAAATATCAAACTTTCAACTGACAAAATGGTAAAACTTCAAACAAAATTGAACAAAAAGATTCTAAATTTTACGTCAAGAAAATAACTTTGAAAAATCAAGCATGGGTGATCAAGAAAAAGGAATCTTCTTTTTTTTGACAGGTGAACTTCACAAGAGACGGCTAATTCACACCCGCAAGATGCAGGCCCGGCACCACTCATTACCAGGACTATGTTGCCTTAACCGGGCCCACGCCTCGAGAGGGGCGTACGCTATCCCCGATAAAATTTCCAGCCCCCTGTCACATGACAGGAGTTGCACCTTCCACAAGAGCCGACCCTCTAGAGAAAATGCACTGTAGTAGAAAACTCGGTTAGGATCAAGGATCGAACCGGAGTCATTCCCCATCATTTCCAATGCATCAACCAGCTGGGCTGGAATCATTTGCAAAAAAAGGAATCTTCTGAGAAAGCTAAATCATCCGATTCAACAATGAATGTTGAAAAAGTTTAACAGAAATGTGAAAATATATGTGAAAACAAGGATGTAAGCCCACCCAAGACTAGTAAGGCTTGGGTTTCACTTTTCAAGTAATATTTGGGTGATTGTGCAAGAAGCTTCCAAGATCCATTATAACAAAGTCATTTGTGAATAGTGGAGCATTCAGGCACAAGAGGAGGATGGTTGAAATTTTACATGATGTCAACTTTATAAAAATCATTTTTTTTTAAAGATAACAAGGCTGTTGATTAAAACTCAACCAACATTGATAAACAATGAGCAGATTTTTAAAAATCACAATTTGTTTGATCAAATAAGAGTTAAATGTTTTTTGAATTAAAACCATATGAAAGATTTGTCATTAGGGGGAGAAAAGAGTGTAAAACCGAGAAGGATGACGATTTGAAGTAATCCTCATCGGCCAGTCAATTTTTTTTCTTTAAAAACCAAAAGTCAAAATATATGTTTTTTTTTTATTTTAGAGGGAGAAAAGTTTGAGAAAATACAAAACATATAAAAATGTGAAAAGTACAAAAACATGAAAAAGACAAAAATGAGTTTTCGTGTGAAAAAGAGGAAATGATAGTACATCAGTGGACTATCATAGTACGCTAAAAAAATGCAATGTCAAATAGTGTTTAAACAGGTCTCACTGATGATGTGTCTGTAGACTTCGCACATTCAGTAAATTGTTTTCGAGATCTAAACATAAAGAAAAACTTCTTAATTAGTGGTTTAACATCTCTCGGATATATGGTCTTAGTACACCGAAATTTCGTTTGAGAGATTGCCGGATTCTGAGATGCTAGGTCTTTATAGATAACTGATATTTGGGGTATTATACAAGTTCTTCTGATTTTGCGTCAGCAATGGCCTAGAACTTGTAGAATACTTTTGCTTAAAATCCTAAAAACTATGTCAAATTGAAAGTATCGAAAGATCTGACAATTGCAGTCCAATGATTCCAAAATATGGAACACCACTTTGAAGTCGAGCCTTCATATCATTGTTTGTACGTGTGGTACTAATCTGAGCTCTCAAGGCCTCGCATAACCCAAATGTTGAATCTGGGTACGGGATCCGAGAGATGAACACGAACGGGATTCACAAATTACTTCTATTAACTATTGTGAATTTTTAATAAACTTGATTACAAAGACTCAATATTTAAAGAGTAAATTCCTATACTAATACGAATTCTATTTCTTCTCTAACTCAAATACTAAACAATACTTATCTAAACTAATAATAATAAAATTAATACTAATAGATAATTCAAATAATAATTAAATACGTTTAATTATTATTTTACTTGTTTAGTCCTTCGAATTTAGATATCCTCTAGACTGCCTCTTGAGATATCTGTACCTCCCTATTTGATGTTGTAATTTCAACACTCCCTCTCAACATCAACTTCCGTAAGTCTCCCTCTCAATCTTGACTCATTCTTCCTCGATCTGCTGCATCATCTTCGGTAAACACATGACCTCCGTTGACATCTTCAGTGGACATACTACCATTATCGCCTTTGGTTACAACATCATTATCGGTACTAACATTACTTCTTCTGGTAATCACAGCTAAAGAGCTTGAGCGACATACGCTTCGTCATGGCCAAAAAATGTCTTTTCGTCTAGATTCGATTGGTAGTCACGGACTATGTGACCTTTTGATAGGACTTCAAGAGACCCTCCAACTACCTTCAACCCCACTTCAATCGAACCTTTGAACTTTGACCAATAACAGAACTCGATCAACTAGAAGAAGAGATAACTTGCCAACGGCCTTCAACTGAATTGAATCAAAGGGTACACCAAGATCGAACCGATATCTTTTACAACTGCCTTTGAATGAGTCTTCTTCCTTTGCTCAGCCTACTGCCCTGACACTCAGTGATTTAACCATCCGATCTCGATAACCAAGAGAGTTTTAATCAAGAGAAAGGTAAACAATTCTTACAGCCTTCAACACGATGAAAACCGAAACTAAGTTGACACACAACCTAGATGCAATCATTTTCTTTTCAACCATGAACAAATACGACAACCACATGTCGATTTGTCTATCGGTCTCCAAACGAATTCTTTAGCTTCTCCTCGCTCTTCCGTTTCTTCTGTGACACACCCATTGGTTTTTCCGCCAAAAACAATTGAACTTCCCACTACAATTTTCCTATCTTGAGAGAAAGAGTGTCTGACAAATAAAACACGATCGAACCTGGAAAAATCTCCCGCTTCTTCTTGATCAGTTGCTGCCTTTTGGTAATGTTTGGGCTAATAATTTCAACCCCGAAATCATACCCAAATCACCTGACGTCGATGTCTTAAACTACATCCTAAGAAGCTCTCAAACAAAACCCTTTTGTTTGTTTTAGTAATAAAATCACGATATTACTACTATGAACATCATCCATGAATTCTACCTAGCCTGTGGCTTATAATATAAAATCCATAAAATTATCACCAGTCACCACCGTTGTCCCAAATAGTACTGCCTCGCGACACCGGCTGATCCATACCACCTTGCAATCTCCGTTAACAACTATCAACAACACTAACCGTCACTGGTTTGTTGCACTTTTCTTTGGTTGTTGTTGCCCATGACTTCCGAAAACTTCCGTGGAACACCATCCAACACTGTTGCCGAAATTTTTAACTAACATTATCTGAACTTTAAGTATTCTGCCGATGAATAATTTCATGAAGCCTTTTAAACACCATGCATGGTCCACCCACAATTTAATTCATGCATCCATAATTCCATTTATTCATCAAGTTTTTATTTTCTCTTTCTAATTTAAACTTGATTCCATCGAGTTATCATCATAACATGTGTAGTGCTCCACGTTGCTACACTTATACCTCTCATATGGCCTAAAAAAAACCTCTCGCGAACTTTCTTTAAATTAGTACGATCAAGAAAAGTTCTTCCCACATACGAAACTTTGTCTCAGGACGGCACAACTTGAAACGCAACCGAAGTTCAACTTCCTTTTTTATTGACAAGAACGTATAAAGATTTAATTGTTAATATGCAAGACTTTAATCACAACTTAAACTTGACTTACAAGTAACTTTTCGCAACCAGTTTTAATCCACCGCCTTAAAATTCCCCCTAAGAATTCCTTCCCCCTGCCGACACCTTTGTCATCCAATCAACGTACCTTTTTCTTATCTTGGTATTTAACCAGTGTCGTGTTCACCGCCGTTGCAGCCCCACGAGGGGCTGCTCGCCCTTCTCCAAAAGCGACTCTCAAAACCGTGGCTCTGATACCACTTGTAAAACTTGGTATGGGATCCGAGAGATGAACACGAACGGGATTCACAAATTACTTCTATTAATTGTTGTGAATTTTTAATAAACTTGATTACAAAGACTCAATATTTAAAAAGTAAACATCCTATACTAATACGAATTCTATTT
This sequence comes from Scalesia atractyloides, assembly GCA_947069175.1. Classification (NCBI taxonomy): domain Eukaryota; kingdom Viridiplantae; phylum Streptophyta; class Magnoliopsida; order Asterales; family Asteraceae; genus Scalesia; species Scalesia atractyloides. The sequence goes on from CAMTDV010000019.1 coordinate 53,956,059, forward strand.
CTTCTTAAACTCAAATACTAAACAATACTTATTGTTGGTGCACCTGGTGTTCGTCACTTGTCGAATAGGCTAGATATAGCGTGTGTTGAATATTGTATAGGTTAGAATCAAACACACGACCGAAATACAGAGATTTTAGTGTAAAAGGGACAAGTTCGCCTGAACTTGACCTGTGGAGGTCAAGTTCGCTCGAACTTGACAAGTTGATGTCAAGTTCGGCCGAACTTGCATATGCAAGTTCGCCCGAACTCATCTTCACTCCAGCGAACTTGTCTCCCTATATATAGGTGTGTTGTTCATTTTGTCATTGAAGTTTTTGGCATCCCTACGGGGAGGTGCTGCCGGATTCTCTCCAAGAACTCCGGCAGCTGGACTTATAAAGATGTATACTCTTTCGGTATGAATGAAGACTTCCGCTGCATTCTGTTTCTACTTCATTCTGTAATAACATTCTACCGAATTGGTTTACGTTTATCCACTAACTTCCATCTAGAACCGCCTGATCACGGACCTTCAATTGGTATCAGAGCTACGTTTATCACCTACGCTCATGAATTTTGACATTTATGGACATTAGGAGGGGTTTTGGGCGTAAATCATCAAATCAACCATACAATCCACGGACAAAATCCAAAATTGAACGGATAGGATTGTTAGAAAACCAATTTCGACCAGATCTATGGTGAAATCATCTCGAAATTCGAAGAAATAAGGATTTTGGATCGAAAAATGTGAAAAATGGCTGATTTGGGAGACCAAGTTCGCCCGAACTTGACCTGTCGAGGTCAAGTTCGCCCGAACTTAACATGGTTTTTCAAGACTTTTCATCAAGTTCGCCCGAACTTGACAAAGTTTTTTCATGAATTTTCATCATGTTCGCCCGAACTTGACTGATTTTCATTGAAATTAAGCACAAGTTCGCCCGAACTTGTCTATTTCATGCAAGTTCGCCCAAACTTGGTGGTGGCCAACCAAGTTCACCCGAAATTGTCACAATTTGACTAAGTTCCCTGAACTTATCTTACTAGCATATACAAGTTTGCCCGAACTTGTCAAGGAGCCTAAAAAAAGGGCATTGAAAAAATTTATTGTTCGGTTTGATGAGAAGGGTGTCTAGAAAAAATTTGGTGATAGAAATTTTTTCGAAATTTTAATGTCCGATACTGACTGTTTAGGGACACCATCAGAGGCCTTAGAGATAGGCTGAGATGATGAGGTTAGAGATGGTTGAAGATGAGAGGGTAGTCATTGATACCAAAACAATTTGGTGATCATTAGAATTGAAGACTATCGATGGGCCTTAAAGTAAATTCCGCATTTGTTAAATACTGAAAATTTTTGTATTTGAGGCGGAATTTCAGTGAAAATTTCAGTATGGTCAAAATTTTCAAAAATGAGGGGGAATAAAAAAATTTCAATATTTGAAGATTCCAGCATTTTTGAAATTTGTGACTACTGCAACAATATCCGGATAGTTACCGATTGCAGATTTTTGGGAGATGCATAGAATTGAGATTCATTGAGATTTTGTGATCATAGAAAGTTCCGATTTATCAGATCATGATACAGATTGATGCTTAAGGGTTAGAGTCCTGATCTCCGGTTAAGGAACAGTTAGCTGGATTAGCAGTCGTTAGTACCGATGAAGGAACTGAGGACGTTCAAAACGTTGATGATCTTAGGATTAATGACTAGCTCCGAAGACGGATGGTTTCAAAATTACCAAGGAGATCTGAAGTTATCCCAGATACGCTAACTGGTGATAGCTTTTGGTGGCCATTATTTTTAGTCTTCAAGACAATGAATCATTCTTTTCTTTGGACTAACCGCCATTGGATGATGATGTTTGGTGATTAAGTGGTGCTGGTCTACCAGAGATAGCTATATATCTGGCATTATGACTGAAGAGGAAGAATGTGATTTGATCATGGACGAGTGATTCCCAGAGTCAAAGTGTTACCAGATTATTTGGTTCCGATGAAGATTTACTGATTGAAAAAGATAACTGATTTGCTGATCTGGAGTGATTACGGAAATCGGGATTTCAGATTTTTGCGGGTAAACATTGATTTGAAGTTTACCAGTGTGGTAATTCGAAGTTTCTATCAATTGCCGGTAGATATGCGCTAAACTGAACGCGGATGTGGTTAAAGTTGAAACGGAGAAGCTGCATTGATGAGCTTCAAATTGGTGTCTATTCAAGATAATTTGTCGATCAAGCAAATCAGAGGAGGTTGGAAACTGTGCAACAAATATCTGAACTGGAGATTTCAAGGGAAATTAGATGTTGATAATGCAAACCCGGATCATCAATTAAGGGGGAATTTGTTGACCGTTTCGACGACAACGGCAGATACCTTGATTGAAGTTGCAGAATATTCAAACACAGCTCACGTTTGAAGACCAAGATTCGACAGTAACGAACAAGGGGGAATTTGTTGGTGCACCTGGTGTTCGTCACTTGTCGAATAGGCTAGATAGAGCGTGTGTTGAATATTGTATAGGTTAGAATCGAACACACGACCGAAATACGGAGATTGGTTAGAGCGGGTCAAGTGGCTAGAGCTTGGTTTGACCCATGTGTTCAAAAAAATCATTATATCAAAGTATATAATGTACAAAAATACAAGGAGTTCGATGCGCATCGTTACCGTACCGTATATTGTCCTCGCGTGCCGACTCGTATCCACCTTGAACTACATGTTGACCGAATATGACCCGTTGATCAATCTTTGACCAAACCCGAACGTCCGAAACTGAAAATGGAACCCGAACAGGGATTGTACCGAGTCTGACCCGACCGATTTGACCGGGTAGGCTGTGTTGGCCCGAGTTAAATCGAAGGTTGACCGAAAGACCCAAACCAAAGCTGAACCGGAACCACTGTTGTGCACTCACCACCCAACTCGAACCCAAAACAACCCAAACGTGACCCAAGCTAAACCGAACGCCAAAGGAATAACCACCATCACTACCGTCGCAGCTGGAAAACCAGTGACTCGAACCGAAACCATCATCACCGTCATTAACAACGCTACCGGCTTCGCCGGTCGGAGTCTGGTTGAGATTTATAAAAAGATTGAGGGGGTGAGGGTTTTTCCGTGTGTCTGAGGAAAGACTGGAGCTTCATCGGCTCCGGTAACTGTGCTTGAGAGGGCAAAGAGAGATCGAGAGCAAGGGGCGGGAAGGTTTTTAGGGGTGAGCGAGAGAGAGGGAGAGAGACGGAGGTGGTGTGTGGTGTTCGCCGGACAAGAACGGCCGGGATTTGGAAATCCGGTAACTGGATTTCTTGTAAAGAGAGGGGAGGGGGCATCTGAACATGGGGGCTATGGTTTTCATGTGACGAAGAGAGGGTTTGAGTGAGGCCGGAGAAACGGATGGTCGGAAAACCCGCCGGAAATGCGGCTCCAGTCGCCGGAGCTAGAGAGGAGACAGAGAGTGCGGCATGTGTGTGTGTGTGTTATTTAATTAGGTTAGGGTTTGGTAGGTTGGGCCAAGACCATAAGCCCGGTTCAAGCGCTTTAGAGCGGCCCGATCACGTTTTCAAGACCTGTTTTTGCAACCGACCTTCATAAAATGCCGTAATACTTTTGTTTAAGGTTTAAAATACGTAAAAGGTGTCGGTAATCGATATTAGTCACGTGCGTTCGTTGGTGGCGTTAAAACGCGTAAAATGTGTCGTTTGCCGTTTTTAATCCGTTTTTTCGATTGTGATCCTAAAAAAATAGAGAAACGACACGTATTTTCTAAAAATATGAATTTACAGAAATAGGAGGCATTACAGTCTCCCCTAATTTTGGAAATTTCATACTGAAATTTATTCAAAAGGAAGACCTTGGAAAATGTTAGCATTTCGAGGTATGTTTAGGTATAACCGAGGAATAGGCGGTGAGTAATTAAAGTTTGTATTTAATATAGCCGGGGAAACACCGAATTTCTCATGGCACGTTCTTACGAAACTTGGATAATATGGTGGGAACACTTATATATAGGAAGTACCAATGGCGTATCCACCATGTTCATACCATATTACGTCCGTTTCGCTATTCGATGTCATGTTATGTTCCGTGTTATGATACACAGTAGAACCTGCTATGATTTTCATGCGCCTACCAATATAATCTCGTACGCATCCGTGATTATTTTGGTTTGTGCATGATCCGCATAGTTTGTACTAGTAGTATACGGGTCTGGGTATGATAACGTATTACGAGTGAGAATGATAGCGTATAGAAATTTAAGTATGTAAGCATGATTGTATTTAAGTATGAGAGAGTATAGAGTATGAGTATGGGTATGAGTATGTCAATTGCGTATATAGTATCGAGTGTAAAAATTGAATCATAGCGAGTTTGAGCATGGTAGAGTTTCTTTGAAAAAAAGTTGGTAACAATAACCGAGGTAAGGTAATCACCCTAGCTCGTTGGTGAAGTCGTTTTAAAAGAAATGAAATAGAGCTGATTGTCAAGGTAAGGAAGTCACTTCTATCTTGAAGATAAGACCTCCATTTCTGGGGACATGAGTGGGGTATATCTTGCAGTGATATTTTGAACTCATAGATATAGATTGCGTATGAAAGGATTAGTATGATATGTTTAAGTATGTATGTGACTCATGTAGGGGGAATTACTAGAGTATTGTGCATCCCTCATCACCGAAGTGAACGAGGCTGTAAAATTATAATGTGTGTCCCTCGTCACTGAAGTGACCGAGGTCGTAAATAGCGTCCCTCGTCACCGAAGCGACCGAGGTCATAAATTATTAAATCACATAGAATTTGAGATAACATAAAAGAGAGGCTTGATAAAATATTGGAGTGTTCTGGGTTAAGAAACTTCGACTATTCCAAAGTGAGTCGTGAGTCCTTTTGAATTAGGGAGACATGCTTCGGCTTAATAGGTAAAATACTCTCGTCAACAGGCGATTACTGGTATTTACCCTTCCAGTTAATACATGTCCCAAATTCGATTGAAAATACAAAACTTTGGCGAGATTGAAAATCGAAGAGTGGGACCCGTCATCAAGGTGTGGATATCAATCCTAGCTTGACAACCCCAAAATGTGGTTTATTGAACGTTACAAGATATAATCTCGAGTCGTCAATAAGGATCCACTAGAGTATGAAATGGAAAAAATCCCATTAAGATATGGATATCACCCCTGACTTGATGGTGAAATTTCGTGCAAAGTGTTAAGTCAGATGGATTGAAATTTGTCACCAAAGGCGGGAATCACCCCTATGTTGATGAGTCATTTCGATTGTGGAATATGAGTATCTTCAAGTCTTCAATGTGTGTTGCGTAAATGTCTTTGGAAAGACATGTTGTAAGATTAAGACAAAAGAAGTAAAGAGAAGCAAATTGGAAAAATAAGCATTCTAAGCGAGTAGCAAGAATGGTCAGAATATGGTACCTACTATAGACTAGGTCGAACATGGCAATTCTACCTAATTCCCTATAGTTATGGCTCTGATACCAATCTGTCACACCCCAACGAGTGAGACGAAAACGAGATTGCAAGAGACTTCATAACGCTATTTGTGACAAGTATTTAATAATTGCTTTTTTCATTAACAGAAATACCCCAAGTTGAAATAAATAAAATACAACAGGTCTTTAAGTAATAAAATTTTCTTTTTATAGATAAAATAATTTACAACTCTTGGAAACAAATTATCACATGTTTAAAACAAGTATACATACAACAACATAATTGTGACATGATTAATATGAGTTTCTAAGGCGTTCCTACTCGATTCCATGCATCTTTATCAATCCTGCAACATGTATTAAAACATAGTTCAATACAAAAGCATTGGCGAGCATACAAGTTTGAATATGCGTGTAAGTATAAAAGTTTGTCTCAAATCCACATGGCATTTTATATTCAAGTTGAAACGAGCATACATAAACAACTTAAGCATAACAACTAGTATGTAATTACAATTTTAAACTAGCAAGCATAACAAATATCACAGGAATACAAGTTGAAACTAACAAGCATAAACAACCTAAGCATAACAATAAACGTGTTCAATGGATTGAGTGTTTGATTATATTCGATTATGTAAAGTGGATTTTGTAGTTGATACATGTTGCACCCAAAAATGCGTTAAAGCGTAAAAAAAAGAGTCGAGTATGCTCACGGTTGCGAAGCTTCCTTTAGTAATTCCGTGAAGTGTTGAAGGTTGAATGATGGACACCAAGGACACATTTTAGTTCTTGAAGAATTCGAGTCTTGTCCTTGCAAATGCAAAGAATTAGAGAGAATTCGAAGATTATAGGAGTATTGTTAAAATAAATATAAATATAAATGAAATAAATATACATGTATACTTATTTTTATAATAAATAATTGAATCTGTTAAGCTTCGTTTTATAATTTTAATGCATTTTGAATTATGGATTTTTACGAAAATCGGGCAGAGTTTCCTCTGTTTTTGGACGATCCCGACAATACGATTTTCCAAAACTAAACAATCAATAAAATAACACTTATATTGATAGTAAGTCGATTTTAGTTCATATATTTATATGTGTATCTAAATTCTAGAGTGTCGTGTTTGGTGTCAAAAATAGATATTCACATATATATTTTGATGTACTTCATTTGGTTCAATAATAGTCGATACCGCCACTTGTTACCATTTAGTTACTTAATTTCTCTCTAAAGCGGGTCCGACTGGCTAGAGCTCGGTTTGACCCATGTGTTTAAAAAAATCATTATATCAAAGTATATAATGTATAAAAATACAAGGAGTTCGGTGTGCGTCGTTGTCGTACCATATATTGTGCTCGTGTGTCGACTCGTATCCACCTTGAACTACACGTTGACTGAATCTGACCCGTTGATCAATCTTTGACCAAACCCGAACGTCCAAAACTGAAATGGAACCCGAACAAGGATTGTACCAAGTCTGACCCGACCGAGTTGACCGTGTAGGCTGTGTTGGCCCGAGTTGAATCGAAGCTTGACCGAAAGACCGGAACCAAAGCGGAACTGGAACCACTGTTGTGCTGTCACCACCCAACCCGAACTCAAAACAACCCAAACGTGACCCAAGCTAAACCGAACACCAAAGGAATAACCACCATCACTGTCGTCGCAGCCGGAAAACCGGTGAGCCGAACCGAAACCATCATTATCGTCATTAACAGCGCACGTCGGAGTCCGGTTGAGATTTATAAAAAGATTTAGGGGGGTGATGGTTTTGCCGTGTGTCTGAGGAACGTCCAAAACTGAAATGGAACCCGAACAAGGATTGTACCAAGTCTGACCCGACCGAGTTGACCGTGTAGGCTGTGTTGGCCCGAGTTGAATCGAAGCTTGACCGAAAGACCGGAACCAAAGCGGAACTGGAACCACTGTTGTGATGTCACCACCCAACCCGAACTCAAAACAACCCAAACGTGACCCAAGCTAAACCGAACACCAAAGGAATAACCACCATCACTGTCGTCGCAGCCGGAAAACCGGTGAGCCGAACCGAAACCATCATTATCGTCATTAACAGCGCACGTCGGAGTCCGGTTGAGATTTATAAAAAGATTTAGGGGGGTGATGGTTTTGCCATGTGTCTGAGGAACGACCAGAGCTTCATCGGCTCCGGTAACCGGATTTCGTTTAGAGAGAGGGGAGGGAGCGGCTGAACATGGGGGCTAGGGTTTTCATGTGAGGAAGAGAGGGTTTTGAGTGTGGCCGGAGAAACGGATGGCCGGAAAACCCGCCGTAAATACGGCTCCGGTCGTCGGAGCTAGAGAGGAGACAGAGAGTGCGGCATGTGTGTGTGTGTTGAGTGTGTATGTGTGTTATTTAATTAGGGTAGGATTTTGTAACTGGGCCAAGGCCCATAAGCCCAGTTCAAGCGCTTTAGAGCTGCCCGATCACGTTTTCAAGACCTGTTTTCGCATCCGACCTTCATAAAGTGTCGTAATACTTTTATTTAAGGTTGAAAATACGTAAAAAGCTGTCAGTAATCGATATTAGTCACGTGCGTTCGCCGGTTGCGTTAAAACGCGTAAAATGTGTTGTTTGCCGTTTTTAATCCGTTTTCGATTGTGATTCTAAAAAAAATAGAGAAACGACACGTATTTTCTAAAAATATGAATTTACGAAAATACAAAGTGTTACGCTTTTAAAATTCAATAACCAACTAAATTCACAATTGAACCAATGTTAAATGATGATATATAAATTTATTAATTCACTAGTCATAATCTAAATCTTAAGAATTATATTTAGCTTTTTTCAAATTTATAAATAATAAGGTTACATAATAACCTTTTTGTTGGAAATTTATGTCCGGTTCGATAAGTCAACGTTACCAACTAACCCGTAAGAGTTACACCGAGGACAACGTAGTAATTTATTTAACTAGATTAAATGACACATTTTGACGAAACGATTTGTAATTATTTATTTTATAAAGTTATAAAATAAATATTATATTAATCCTAATCTAGTTGGGTTTTTTTATAATTGGACTATTGCTAATGGGCTGAAAGAAAGACAAGAGGAAGGGATGTGGGCTTGTTGTAGAAACGTCCACGAACAGCACAGGAACCTAAATTTGTTATCTAATGTCCAATTAGGCGGAAATTAATGACATGTTAATCAAATAACAAGAATTACTCATTTAAACATTGTTTCATTGATCTAAAGTCATATACATTCGAGAACCAGATCCGACAGAGCTTCGCCGTCTCTGTGCCAAAATCTCTGAAGTTACAAATGAAATAACCAAGGCACCTATTTATAGGAACACAAGTTCGGCCATAAAAGACACAAGTTCGCCCGAACTTGCATAAGCAAGTTCGCCCGAACATGCATTACATGTTAACATCATGGGCGAACTTGGCCAAACAAGTTTGCTGATGAGACTGTAAGTTCGCCCGAAGATGCTTAAGTTCGCCCGAACTTGACCTTAGTCAAGTTCGGCCGAACATAACTTCTCAAGAACTACTTCCAACGAACTTGTCCTATTCTACTCTTAAATACGCCTAGTTTCTAACATATTAAGCTCTAACCACTCAGACTCGATACATAATGACGTTAATGACGAAGGCAACAGACATATGCACCAACAGACTCCCCCTTAGATGTTGTCGTAGTCATCTTGATGTAGACATCCTTTTGATATATTCACAAAACAGACTCCCCTTGACATCTTCCTCTTGGATAACGTTTGTGTCATAGTCTTTTCTTGAATGCCCCGTAGCCATTAGACTTGATTAAGCTCCCGAGTCTTTAACTTTTTCCTTGAATAAAACATTAAGATCCAAGCTCCTCCTAAGCTGTGAACTATGCTCCCCCTTGCTTTGAGCTTTACTTTAAACACGTTTCGACCAGCTCCCCCTAAAACTTTGCTTCCTGTTTCAAAGTTCTTGAGCATACTAGAAAACGTTTCAGATTTACTTTGAAGAAACACTTGTTTGAACGTCTCCATTTTAAAAACATTTTAGTTATTCAAGTTCAAGTTAATGACCTTGAACTACTTTTTAATATTTAAAATCTTGACTGTTCTCATGATTTTCAATTATTAAAATCCACTTAGTTGATCAAGTCCAGATTAATGACCTTGATTAACTAATTTTGTTTACCAAGTCCAAGTTAATGACCTTGGTTAAACCCGTTGTGAAAAACGGATGTTTTTGTCAATTTTAAAGTTTCAAATTAATGAACTTTTTCTTACCAGACTTCGATGATCCGATCTCCAACATTGGTTTGTTGAAACTAACGTAGAAAACAAAATCTTTTTTATTTTTAGAAAGTAAGTAAAGTATTTACAGAACTTTTAACAAGTAAAGTAAACTATGTATAAACATATTTACAGACATATTTTTGTGAATTTGCGTTTAAGGATCATATCAGTTGTTTAAGACATATCACCAGTACCGTTGACCTTTTTTGAGACTTTAAGTTTTAAACTCGTGTACCTAGATTGTCGATATGTTTGTCCATTTAAACTTCATTACGTTTCTCAATTGTTCCAAGATATGTTAGGTAAGAATTATGAAAATTGACTTAACTATGGATCCCACCTCTTGAATATACTCCCGAATCCAGATTCCCTAGATTTCATCTTACAGGTGAGTATAGCGTAATTGATATCTGTATCTGGGTTATGCGAGACCTTGAGAGCTCAGGTTCGTACTACCGTACCGACAAAGAGATGAAGGCTCATCTTTAAGGTGTGTTCCACTTAAGGAATCTTTTAAGCATTACAAATGATTAGATCTTTTGATTCCTTTCAAGATTACATGCCACTTTTAGGGGTTTATTGCAAAAATATTATAGAAGTTCTAGGCTATTGCTTCCGCAAAATCAGAAGAACTTGTATAATACCCCAGATATCAATCATCTATAAAGACCTCGTATCTCAGAATCAGGCAACCCTTCAAACGAAATTTCGGAGTACTAAGTCCATATATTCAAGATGTGTTAAACCACGAGATTAAGCAGTTGTAAAATTTAGTTTATATCCCGGAAACAATCTACTGAACGTGTAAAGTCTATCGACACATCCACAGTAAGACTTGTTTATCACTTTTAAACTTTACAAATCTTTAGCATACTGTGATAGTCCACTGATGTACTATCATTTCCTTTTTGACAACAAATTATTTTTGTCTTTTTCAAGTTTTTGTACTTTTTGAATTTTTTAATGTTTTTGAATTTTCAACTTTTTCATATGTTTTTGAATTTTCAACAATTTTAAAAATTTTCTTACTCCCCCTAAAATCAAAAACATATTTTTAGATTTTAGGTTTTAGATTTAAAGAAATTCTTTTAAAAATGTAACAAACCAATGCGGATCCCATGACCTCGTCGTCTGATCCTTTTTCTCAATCCTGTATCTGCAATTGTTTAACAAACAATCATTAGACTCATTTACCACTAGTAAAAGCAGTTTGAACTTGTAAGAACTTTGAAATCAGTTATTCTGTTCAACGGTGTGGATTTTCATAATTTTGACTTTTCAAAATTTTTCTTTTTAACAACCACTTGTAATTTCAAAAACTTTTCTTTTTAAACTACTCCCCCTCAAAATGACAAAGATATGACATTTCTGGATAAGTTAAATACTCATGGAGCTCCGCTATCCTGTATCAACTTTGATAAAGTGGATCTTGGAATTCCTGCACATGAAACAACTATTTGAAAAATGAAGCCCAAACCATTTTGATTTTAGGTTTGTACTGATAAGCATCATAACCATATTCTAACTCTTCATCATATTTAAAATCACCATCGAACATTTCGTCCAATGTCGATTCTGAAAACGTTTTGACCTTCTCTTTCTTTGTCTGTTTGATTACTGACTTAATTGATTTAATTCAGTTTTGTCAGCAACAGACTTTGGTTTTCTGATAATGAAAGCCTTTTCTTAGCAACCCAGGATTGTAGCTTGCTTCTTGCTTTCTTGATATAGAATCTAGAATCTTTGATTTCATCAAACCTTGAAGTTTCACCTTTTTCAAATGTTGAGTTTTCAAACTTTGACACAGTTTTAAGTTTCACTTCTTGTTTAGATTCATAGTTTCTATTTGACTCTGTGACATTTTTCACAATCTCTAGTTGTTTTTGCTTTTCATTTTTTGATTCAGTTTTCCTTCGTGGAAACACAGGCTTTATATTCAGACACTTGCGAGCAATATGACCAACAATATTTTAAAGCAAGTCCGATTATCAGAAACATTTCCACTAGTGGGTTTCAATCCACTTGTGGACTTGATCTTAGCCTTGTCCCGAAGTTCTTTCTCCTTTTTGAATTCATCATTTGATTGCTTACCAATATTACCTTCTTCTTGAACTGTATTCGTTCCATACACAAAGTTGATGTTTTTACCTTTGTATGCTTGGAACGTCGACTTTGAGTTCTTCATCGGTTCTTCTTCAGCTTCTAAACCCAGTCCAGCTCTCCTGTTCTCTGGAAAATCACCACCATTTCTACGGTAATTGTTAAAATTCCTTTTGGGTTTAGAGTAAAACCTTTTCTCATTCTTTTCAAGATCATCTGATGGTACTTCCACAAGTTTAAACAGTTTATCAATTTGATCTTCTTTTACGTTTCGAATCGGAAAACTTTCTTCAAAGTACAATCTATCAGATTCCTTAATCTTGTATAATACAACATTAGGATCATCACATAGATCACTTTCTGAAGATGTATCATCACTTTCGGACTGTGAACAAGAACTGTTTAAACTTTCATCAGAATCATTTCCTAAAACATTTTTCACCACGTTATTTACAACCGCTTTAATGTCATCGTTTGATTTTGTAAAGTCCACGTCAATGTTCTCAGGCATCTCTCATTTCTGACAAAAGAAGAATGTTAAATGCCTTTTCAACTTCATCATCTTTCTTGCAACAGTAATTTTCAAGAAGTGGTGGAGGAACATTTCCGTACACTTCACATTTTGATTTTTCACCATTTTCCTCCGACTTAATCGTAGGTAAAATGTGATCAGTGACATAAGCATTAGTGGTATAAGATTTTAGCAATTGGCTTACCTGTTCAGTTTCAATCTTCATAGCATGAAGCTCTCTTTTTGTTTCAGCAATTGTGTTAATGTACATGTTAATTGCATTTTGTTTATCAAGTATTGTGGCTTTTAACATTTTTTCATTAGCACCAAGTTCAAGATTAGCTTTTTCGACATTTTTTAATTTGCCTTGTATCTTATCATAAGCTTCTTTCATGTTTCTGTAATAATAACAAAAAGTTTCATTATGTTCAGTTAATTCTCTTATGACTTTGACCTTATCAAGGCATGGTTCACAAGGACTTGTGCACTTTGTGCAAGGTTATTCAACCTCCACAACTTTCACAACTTCCTTTTCAGACATTCTTACCTCAACTTTTACCTTTTCGGCCTCTGCTTTCAAAGCTTCTTGTTTTTGCATTTTAGCATAAGCTATCTCTTCTTCTTTAGTTCTCCGCATGTATGCTTCCAGAAACGCATTCTCCAAAGCAACATCAACATACGATATCTCTGGTTCATTTACAACCTATGGCATCATAGCCACACCAGTTTTCTTTCCGATGTATCTGTTCCAGTCAAAGTCATCTTCTTCATGATTAGCAACAAGAGCTTGTTCGGATTTCTTTGCAGATTTATCTTCTACTTCAATTTACGTTTTCTTTGGATATGGCTTATATTGAAGAGCATTCTTGTAGTACTCATTGTTGCTTCCGAAAGGATTTTGGTTTCCACTTGCTTCTTGATTACTACATTCGCGTTTGAAGTGTCCTTTTTGTCGACACCTGAAGCATGTAACTTTCATCTTGTCAAATCCAAGTTTATTGCTTGAATTACCAATATCCCTCCTGGTGAGTGCTACAAACTTTGTAACTCTTCTGATGATGGACGCAAGGCTCCATTTAATATCCGTCAACTCCAATTCTTCTTCATCTACCAGATCGTAATCTTCTGCTGTCATTTCTGGATTTCCAATCTTTCCAGCAACAAGACATTCATACGATTCAAGGATGATAGCGAGAACTGCTATGTGTTGTTTAGCCATTTTTTCTGGAAAACATTCTTCAAATCGACTGCTATGTTGCACTGGAAAACATTTGGATCAGAACTAGCTTGATTTGTCTGATTTTGGAATGAAGAGCTTGAGCTAGCACTAGAATAACCAACATATGGAGAACTTTGATTCGGAGAAGAATTTGCATTTGCATTAAAAGCCGTTTGAATTTTCGGGCTTTGAATCAGAGTATCTTGAATACCTCCTTTGTAATAGACACCGACATCTTGAACAACATTGGCATTCTTTGATTTAGCCATTTTCATCAACTCCATTTCATGACCTTCTAATTTGTCGATGAAAGATGACAACTTGAAATGTCTCCAAGATGGACTATTTTCAAAATCGTTAAGTATGTCATCCATTCTCCTTCTGAAGTGCATCGGCCAACTTCTCGATTTGCTCTTCGGTAGATCTTTTGATGTCATGTCTTCGCATCTAAACCATGAGATGACAGTATCTATCAATCATTTGCTTCATAGTTTCACCTTTAATCATCGTAAAGATCTCGAATTCTTTCTTGATTAAGGCCTTCTTACTCTTGATCATTTCATCACTTCCTTTGAATTTGTCACAGAGAGAGTGCCATAATTCTTGAGACTTATCAAACTCTGGCAATAATATCAAAATATCTTCCTTTACTGATTGTTGAATCAAGCTAATCATCTTCTTCTCAGCGACATACTGTGCTTTGTCGCCTGGTGAAAACTTGTTCAATGGAAGATCTTGATCACGCTCATCTTTTGGCCATTTGTAGCCATCCTCAACTGCAACCCAACTGTCAAATTGATTTGCTTGTATCCAATTCACAAACTTTTCTTTCCATACTTCAAACTCACCTATACTCATTAGCTTCGTCGGTTTCTGAGTAGTACCCATTTCATTATCGATATTTAACTGGTTCGCCACAAGAGTATTTACATTTGATGAAGAAGCCATTTGTGAAACAAACACATTGAAATCTTCCATTTTGGCTTATCTGTGAATTTGATCAAAAACACTTGACAATTGATTAGTAACAAGCAATTATAGCACAGACTGACGTTTTAATCGACAATCGGTACGTTAAAAACGTTTAAAATTTTCCGAAAACATTTTTTACCCGATTATATCTTTAAAATCGTCTCGTCGGTACGATTCTAACGATATATAATGTTCGTGACGTTTTTTTAGGAACTTTAGACAAGTTCGGGCGAACTTGTCAAAGACTTATCAAGTTTGGTCGAACTTGATATGGATATTTCAAGAAACAGGTAAGTTCGGTCGAACTTATGTAATATTTCAAAAACTTTGTCAAGTTCGGGCGAACTTGTAAAAGGATATCAATGAACTTGATTAAGTTCGAGCAAACTTGATCAAAAATATTGAGATTTCCTTCAAGTTCGGGCGAACTTATCAAAAATTCTTGAAAAATTTGTCAAGTTCGATCGAACTTGATTAAAATCAGTGAAATTTTAATCAAGTTCGGTCGAACTTGATGTTAAGTTCGGCTGAATCTTGTTTCCAAAACATGGTTTTTGCAACTTTTTGGTATCAATTCGATTGAATATGATGTTCAAACTCTCAGGGGTTTACCACAAGTGTGTTTTACATAACATATTCAAAAATCACCCATTTTCACCATGAAATCATCAAGTATGTGAAAATGTTAAGAAAAATGATAGAATGGAGTAGAATAAGAGAAATTATTGTCTTGATTCCAGCAAATTTAGGTATCCAGGCTCTGATACCACTTGTAGGAACGTCCACGAACAGCATGGGAACCTAAATTTGTATCTAATGTCCAATTAGGCGGAAACTAATGACATGTTAATCAAATAACAAGAAATACTAAAACTTTGTTTTCATTGATCTAAAGTCATATACATTCGAGAACCGGATCTGACAGAGCTTCGCCGTCTTTGTGCCAAAATCTCTGAAGTTACAAATGAAATAACCAAGGCACCTATTTATAGGAACACAAGTTCGGCCATAAAAGACACAAGTTCGCCCGAACTTGCATAAGCAAGTTTGGCCGAACATGCATTACATGTTAACATCATGGGCGAACTTGGCCAAACAAGTTTGCTGATGAAACTGTAAGTTTCCAAAGATGCTTAAGTTCGCCCGAAGATGCTTAAGTTTGCCCGAACTTGACCTTAGTCAAGTTCGGCCGAACATGACTTCTCAAAACTACTTCCAGCGAACTTGTCCTATTCTACTCTTAAATACGCCTAGTTTCTAACACATTAGGCTCTAACCACTCAGACTCGATACATAATGACATTAATGACGAAGGCAACAGACATATGCAACAACACTTGTGGGCCTTAGGGTTTTAGTTTTAACCTAATCCTTGGCTATATAAGCTTAAGCATGGGCTAAGACATTAGATACTTGTTCATAACAAAACCCTACTTGCCACACTCCACTCACTATAGCCACCACCCTTTCTCCTACCACCACCTCCAACCACCGGTTGCCGCTCTGGCCGCCGCTGCCGCTAAGCGGCTGAAGAAGGAGCTGAGTTTTCAGCTTGTTTCGACTTGTTCTAGCTCACCCCGTTGAACTTCGGTGTCTCGCGCGGTTATTACTAACCGAAGGTATATCTAAAAGTGTTCATATTAATCATTTGTTACTTGTGCTTCTGTTGCTATGTTAAATATATATACATGTTTCACTCGTTAAAAGTTTAATTTTAACTAATATATCATCATCATCATCATACTCAGTAAATCTCACCCATAGCAAAGCTAAGGTAGGGTCTGAGGAGGGTAAGATGTAGACAGCCTTACCTCTACCCCGTAGGAATAGAGAGGCTGCTTCCAGTGAGACCCCCGGATCGATAGTAGTTTTGCATCAAGCCTTGGACGTAAGGTACATAACACTCAGCAATTGAGACAAACACTGATTCGTGCATGTACCCCCTTGTCTTTCGGCTATCAACGCCACCATATGATGCATGATTAACCATCCCCCTCTTTTAACTAACATACATATATTTATAAATACATATTTGTCAAAAGTGTTTTGACTAATCTTTGTAACAAATAAATAAATATATATGCATATATGAACCCGGTTCAAATATTTTTTTATTCACCTTGGATTTCCTTCAGTGGTATCTGAGCCGATGCTCACCACATGCAAATCGAAACCAGTCTTTTTATTTTAATTTATTTTTATTTTGGGTAACATATAATTATTGGTCACTTTTGGGTTGACCAAAACGTGCCCAAACAAGCTTTTGATTATGTTGAATATGCAAATCGGGCCCGACCTTGTGGTTGTGTTTTTCATTTGGTTTTGGCCCACTTTGTGGCTCAAAGTTGTAATAGACTAGTTTATGGTTTTGGCCCATTTTGTGGTTCAAAGTTGTAATAGATAGGATTTTGTCTTTATTGTATTTACTTGTTAAATATCGTTGACCGAAGACCAGAAGCAAACTCTAAGCAAAACCAAATGCTAAAAGGAGTCTTAGAGTTAGTGGAAGTCGCTCAAGACAACAAGATGCATTCAAGTTCATCCTTGTGGTTGTTTCTTTTTATGACCCTAGACCCCTTTGATCTTGCTACTTGGCTCTAGCAAGATCAAAAACACATGCCCGTATGATTTGCATATTCATTTCTCTATTATGGTTATTTTTAATAAATGTTATTACACATCAACCTAAACACATTTTTAAAAGGGATTTTAAAAATGGAATCGAAAGGGCAACTTCTAGCAACTTGTAAATTTTATAACCACTAGAGTTTTAAAACATGTTTTCTCACATCCTTAAAAACTCATAAACTTAATAGTCTTCACTATTAACTTTAATTGGTTGTTTGAAGTCGCGACAAACTTAGTTTTTATAGGTTATCCAAAACTAATTGTCCCGAGAGGTGAAAGGGTCCTTTTGGTAATATCAAGAGTTTAATATCCAAATTAAAACTTGACTATAGCGACCCTATTTGGTAAAGAATTAAAATCAATGGTCTATGTCATCCTACTTCTAGTAACACTTGGGGCATAATGCGAACCGTCAGTGTTGGAGCCACAGCAGACACTTGATGTCTAGTTTATCCCTCCAAGGTGTAAGGGATTGGTCGACACATCCGACCCTTCCACATGTGACCGTATTAGGACGACTATTACTTTTCTTCTCGTGTTACGTGCTACAGTTGTCTCGAGAACAAAAGTGGCATAGATGAGGCCAAACGTATCAATGCAAGGACAATAGGTTATCCTCGCAGCCTTATAAACCCCGGGAGTTGTGCTTTTCTCACAATCGACAATCGTTGTCAGTCCGCTTGAACCTCTTGCTAATGTTGCGTGCTACAGCTGCCTTTAGAAAGAGCTTCCAACCGGATTCTCATTCCTTATCGTCTCACCTCACTAAATAAGGAAAATATATCGAAAATACTAATTAAATAATTTTGCTTAAACAGATGTCTTCTGAAAACAACTCCTCTTTTGCGCTCAAGTCCATACTTGAGAAAGACAAACTAAATGACACCAATTTTCTTGAGTGGCACTGCAACTTGAGAATCGTTCTCAAAATGGAAAAAAAGCTTTATGTTTTGGAAACCCCGATCCCGACCGCACCTGAAAATGGTACTGCTGCTGCGAAGAAGGATTTCGATAAACATAAAGAAGATGCCATGGAAGTTGTTTGCCTCATGCAAGCCACCATGTCCCCAGATATTCAGAAGAATATGGAAGACATGAGTACCTTCGACATGATTGAGCAACTCAAAGGCATGTTCCAGAAACAAGCCCGTTAGGAATGCTATGACACCATGAAACAGCTCATAAGCTGTAGAATGCAAGAGGGTTCCTTAGTTAGTGCTCATGTCCTCAAGATGAAAGGCTACATCGACCAATTAAACAAACTTTGTTATCCTCTCCAAGATGAGATGGTTGTTGACTTTATTCTCAACTCTCTTTCTAGTCACTATGATCAATTTGTTATGAACTTTACAAGAATGACTGGCTAAAGACAGTGACAGAGCTACATGGGATGCTCAAAACGGCAGAGATGAACATTTCCAACAAAACAAACCAAGTGTTAATGGTTCGATCTGGTGGTGTTAGGAAGCCCAAAACGAAGAAAAGTTACAACAGCAAAAACAAAGGAAAGGCTCCCATTGCTGCCAAACCTGCCACCAACAAGAGCAAACAAGCGGTGAAAGCCCCTCCTCCAGAAGAGCGGCACTGCTATGAGTGTAACAAGATGGGGCACTGGAAACGTAATTGCCCGAGTATCTTGCCAAGCTCAAAGCAAAGAAAGCTAATGGGAAAGGCACTTCTTCAGGTATTCTAATATATGTTATTGAGATTTTCACTGTTTCAAGCAACACATGGGTATTTGATACCGGGTGTGGTTATCACATCATTAATGTCTTGTAGGAGTCTGAGAAGTGGAAGAAACTGAAGCCGGGAGACATGGAGCTCATCGTTGGAGATGGGAAGAAGTCCCAGGCAACTAGCACATTTAATCTTGCATGTCCTTCTGGTCTTGTTGTTGTTTTGAACAATTGTCTTTTTGCACCTGGTTTAACTAGGAACATTGTTTCAGTTTCATTGCTTTTTGAACAAGGATTTAGATATGCTTTTGATGGTATTGCTATTTCTGCTTATCTAAATGGTATTTACTATTTTAAGGCTAAACCTCATAACGGTATTTACGAAATTGATGTTCAACCTAGCAATAACATATATCACCTTTCTAAACATCCGAAAACTGGTATAAATGATTCATTCCTATGGCATTATAGACTTGGCCACATAAGCAAGGCACGCATAAAATGGCTCCAATCTGAGGGGATTCTTGAATCCACCGGAACGGACTCATTTGATGATTGTGAGTCATGCTTAGCTGGCAAACTCACCAAGGATCCCTTCACCTATGTTGGTGAACGAGCTAGTGATATACTAGGACTCATACACTCAGATGTATGTGGTCCATTTAGAACTATGACTATGAATCACGAGAGATACTTCGTTACATTCATCGACGATTATAGTCGATATGCTTATATCTATCTTATGAAGCATAAGCATGAAACCTTTGAAAAATTCAAAGAGTTTCAAAGCGAAGTTGAAAACCAGCTTGATAGAAAGATTAAAATGCTTCGTTCAGATCGAGGCGATGAGTACCTCAGCTTGGAATTTCTCGATCATCTAAAGGAACGTGGAATAGTTTCACAACCCACTCCACCAGGCACACCCCAATTTAATGGCGTGTCTGAAAGGAGAAATCGAAACCCTACTGAATATGATTCGGTCGATGATGTGTAGAACAAATTTGCCTCACTCCTTTTGGGGTTTTGCTCTTATGATTGTTGCACGACTCGTAAATCTAGTGCCGACCAAAAAGGTAAACAAGACTCCATATGAGATATGGTATAGGCGTAAGCCGAACTTGAGTTACCTAAGAGTATGGGGGTGTGATGCTTACATCACAAGTGATTCTAATGACAAGCTCGAACCTCAGGGCGAGAAGGTAGTTCTCGTCGGATACTATAACCAAAGCGGTTATTACTTCTACCATCCTGATGCTAATACGATTACCATCTAATGGAAGGCTAAGAGATTCCTCGAAGATGAACTTCTTAGTCGAGGAATTGGAAGTAATATTGTGGACCTTGAAGAAGTTCAAGAACCACAAACAACCAGTGAGGAGGTCGGAACGTCGGAACCACAAGAAGTTGTTGGTAACGAATCAGACTTAAACACAAACCCTCGCAGGAGCATCAGGACTCGTAAAGAACCCGATAGATACCTATGGCATGTTAAGGGTTCTGAGGTCTTGACGGTAGCCGAGTCTGATGACGAAACTAGTTACAAATCTGCTATTTCTAATCCAGATTCTGCGAGATGGCTAGAAGCCATGGAAACTGAGATGCAGTCCATGCGTGATAATCAAGTATGGGACTTGGTTGAGCTACCCCCCGAATCTCGGGCAATAGGGAACAAATGGGTTTTCAAAAGAAAAGCCGACATGAATGGAAACATACATACCTATAAAGCACGACTAGTTGCAAAGGGCTTCACTCAAACTCAAGGTATTGACTATGATGAAACCTTCTCGCCTGTCGCTATGATCAAATCAATTAGGATATTCCTTGCCATAGCTGCGTACTATGATTACGAAGTTTGGCAAATGGACGTTAAAACCGCTTTTCTTAATGGACATCTTTCTGAAGATGTTTATATGGTTCAACCTGACGGTTTTATTGATCCAAAGTATCCTAATAGGGTATGAAAGCTGAACAAGGACTCAAGCAAGTGTCTCGGAGCTGGAATCCTCATTTTGACTAGAAAGTCAACGAATTTGGCTTTGTAAAAAACGAAGATGAGCCTTGTGTTTACAGAAAGGCTAGTGGGAGTGCTATATCATATCTCATCATGTGTGTGGATGACATATTGATCATTGGAAACAACATCCCCATGCTTAATGAAATTAAATAATGGTTGGGATCTTGTTTTGCAATGAAGGATCTTGGAGAAGCCGCTTACATTCTGGGAATCAAGATCTATAGGGATAGATCTAAGCGACTTCTTGGGCTAAGTCAAAGTACATACATAGACCAAGTGATAAGACGTTTTAAGATGGAGAACTCCAAGAAAGAAAGTGTTCCAATGAATAAAGGTACCATCTTGAACAAATCGCAAGCTACTTGTAAGGACCATGAAATTAAGCAGATGGAAGCAGTTCCATATGCTTCAGCAATTGGTTCTATCATGTATGCTATGGTATGTACTCGACCAGACGTCTCGTATGCTTTAAGCATGACCAGCCGCTACCAGCAGAACCCTGGGATTGCTCACTGGACTGCAGTTAAGAACATTCTTAAGTACTTGAGAAGGACAAAAGATATGATCTTTATATTTGGAGGAGTCAATGAGGAGCTCACTGTAAAATGTTACACTGATTCTAGTTTTCAAACTGACCGAGATACCTCTCGCTCACAAACAGGTTTCGTGTTCACTCTCAACGGAGGAGCTGTCTCATGGAAAAGCTCCAAGCAGAGTGTCGTGGCTGATTCCACCACGGAATCAGAGTACATTCCGCATCGGATGCCGCAAAAGAAGCTGCTTGGATGAAGAAGTACATAGCCGATCTCGATGTGGTTCCAAGCATCAGGAAACCCATCCAAATATTGTGTGATAACACAGGTGCTATTGCTCAAGCCAAGGAGCCTCGATCTCATCACAAAACCAAGCACATTTTGAGAAAGTTTCACTACAAACGGGAAATTATGGAACGCGGAGACATTATAATAAGCAAAATTGACACAGATCAAAACTTATTTGACCCGTTTACTAAGCCAATGACTCAAGAGAAACATGACCGTCACATGGACGCTATTGGGCTTAGATTAGCTATTGATATGTTTTGATTTCGTATTTGGGTGTACGAACATTAAGCAGTTGTACTCTTGCATTCATTTTGATTTACCAGTTAAATGCAATTTCTGAATCCTACAACTATGTTCGATTTTGATACGTTTAATCCATGAATCATATATTCTAAAGTTATCCGAAGTCAATCAGACTCGTGGGAACGATTCTGAATTAAGACTTTTCTGAATTTGGACTCAAGTAGTTGACTTCCAAATTCATAGGCCTCATTATGAATGACGCCGGATGAAACTCGCATCAAATCATCTTCATGGATTCGGTCATAAGATGTTTTGATAAGGCATACTCATCTAGTATCCTCTGACTTGAGACATATATAAGAACTTCCGTTTACCAAGAACCATTCTTTGATTAAAGCCAACCGCTGTTGTGTAACTACCAGTCATAAAGGCTTCTAGTTGGGAATGGATCTGAAGTTCAGTGGGAGTTGTATATGATCAACAGGGAATTCTGTATTCTTACATTAAAATGTAACAGCTAGGCATTAAGGCACCCTCGTTGATTTATACTGGATAAGTGTAAGGCCTTACCTAAACTGACTGTGTGTTTGATTGGACCACTATGAATCTGAATCGAGAACAAGAATAATTGAAACACAATATGAGAATGATTTGATCCATGTCTCATAGTTTCAATTGATGTCTTTTCAGAAAGGATGGATGACAATGATTGCCATAAGTCTACGTTGGGATCTTATCGGAAACCGTCCAAGTGGGATCTTATCGGAAACCGTCCAAGTGGGAGTTGTTGGAAATTTATGTCCGGTTCGATAAGTCAACGCTACTGACCGGGTCTTGACCCGTAAGAGTTACACCGAGGACAATGAGGTAGTTTATTCAATTAGATTAAATGACACATTTTGACGGAACGATTTGTAATAGTTTATTTTATAAAGTTATAAAATAAATATTATATTAATCCTAATCTAGTTGGGTTTTTTATAATTGGACTATTGCTAATAGGCTAAAAGAAAGACAAGAGGAAAGGATGTGGGCTTGTGGGCCTTAGGGTATTAGTTTTAACCTAATCCTTGGCTATATAAGCTTAAGCATGTGTTAAGACATTAGATACTTGTTCATAACAAAACCCTAGTTGCCACACTCCACTCACTATAGCCTCCACCCTTTCTCCTGTCGCCACCTCCAGCCGTCGGCCGACGCTGCCCACCCCCCCCCCCCCGGCTGCCGCTAAGCGGCTGAAGAAGGAGATGAGTTTTTCAGCTTGTTCCGACTCGTTCTAGCTCACCTCGTTGCACCTCGGTGTCTCATGCGGTTATTACTAACCGAAGGTATATCTAAAACCCCATATGGTTGTGTTTATATTTCGTATTTGCATATTGGTGACCTTGTTCCATTGCGGGCATTCCTTGTTGTAAAAGTGTTCATATTAATCATTTGTTACTTGTGTTTCGTTGCTATGTAATATATATATATATATATATATATGTGTGTGTGTGTGTGTGTGTGTGTGTGTCTATGTGTGTGTGTGTGTGTGTTCACTAGTTAAAAGTTTAATTTTAACTAATATATATATATATATATATTATATATATATATATATATATATATATATATATATATATATAATGTTTTGACTAATCTTTATAACAAATAAATATATATGCATATATGAACCAAGTTCAAATATTTTTTTTTATTTACATTGGATTTCCTTCACTTTTAAAATTCAATAGCCAACTAAATTCACATTTGAACCAAAGTTAAATGATGATATATAAATTTATTAATTCACTAATCATAATCTAAATCTTAAGAATTATATTTAGCTTTTTTAAAATTTATTAAACCACTACCAACAATTTATTTCAGGTTATATTAGCATAAGAACACAGATTGGAGGCCCAAGATTGGCTGTGGCCCAGTCTGCGTGAAAAGAAGAAACAAAAAGGGGACATCACATAAGGCCGGTTAAGTGTCAAAATGTTCTAGTTTGCAGCCGGTTAGGAATGTCTAAATCGCTTGTTGCTCGAACCTGTTCGGGTAAGAATTTACTCAAAATCGGCTTGTTTCAACTTCAATCCGAAATAACTTGCTGAGCCGAGCTTGAACCAAAATGAGCTCGCTTATTGGCTTTTCGAGTAATTTAAGGTTTCTTTATTTATATTTGTCAACCTAAGTTAATGTTTAGTTTTAGGCGAACTATTAAGCCCAATACCCAATCTAAGTGTAACGATCCAGTTTACATAAACATTTGTTTCACATTTTAGATTTTCACGGATTACAGTAGTTGAATTCTCTATGTCGCAAGCTTATCATCGCCGCTCACCACTAAGTTAGCAAACCACCAGATCTAGAAACAATACCCGTTGAGGCAAACATCTTTCTCTGTGACCAGAACACCCAAACAATCGGAATCTTCTTTCCGTCATCTAAGCAACAAAGCACCCTTTCTCCCATTCTTCTTTAACGCGCATCAATCAGTTTCCACAACCGAACATCTCTCTTCACCTTCTTTTTCAACTTACCACAATCATTTGTCGCAATCACCTACCACCCACGACTATTGACCACCACTGATCCTATTTATTGAGCTAGCTCAGTTTGTGAACAAGCTGAGTTTGGGCTTGAATTTTCAACCCGGGTCTATATTTTGAGATGAGTCGGGCTGCCTCGTTAACAATTCGATCTGAGCTCGATCTAACCTTGCCTCGACTCATATCAACTCATGAGCACTCCTAGTCACAAGTTAGATTAATTGAGGGGTTTATTTGGGCTCCGGATAGGGTTTAAACAAGTCGAACAAAACTCGAGCTTGGCTTGTATGGAGTTCTATGTCTAAGGCTCGAAATTGACTTGTCTATAGTTTTTCAAGTTTGAGTTTGTCTTTGACTCAACCCGTCTATCATTTATTAAAAATTTCATTATTTAGATGCTTTTATAATAATTTTACATATAATAATATGTATTGTGTAACTATATAATTATTATATAAAAAATAATAATAGGCTTGTTTGGTATGTGAAACTTAGACTCGAACTCATCTATAAAATGAGCTCTAGTTTTACTTGAGCTGGATTAAGCCTGGCACAATTTGAGTTTAGTGGACCAATTTTGATGTACCTGACAAGCAACTCGGCTCTTTTACACCCCTACGTAGGTAAGGTGTAATGCAAGAATTACACTCAAATTGTTCCCCTTTAATGTATATTTTGTAAACTGATTATTAATTTAAAATACCGATTAATTAAAAGTTTTATTTCTACGCATTATTACGTTCTTACTAGATATCTAAAACGTCAATGTTCACATACGGCAATAATTCAAGTCTATAATGGTTGGTGTAATTTATTACTTTTTAAGTGTTTTAAAATAACTTGTTACGTCTCATTGGTTTAATTATTATTCTTGTTTTTTATAATGGTCAATAAATACTCTAAATGGGTTTTTTTTAACGGCTAACTGCTTTCCACGTGTAAACTCACCCTTTCGGAGCTATGTCCAAAGGCCGACTACTCGACCACCGCTAGAAAGCATAGCACACCCCTGATGCGCAGAAACCCCGTAGAATAGGTAAAACTGCCCCCCCCCCCCCCCCCCCGGACTCGAACCTAGGTAAAACCCCAGGCCAAGCCTTCGCCGAGATGGGAACAACCACTATGTCATAGTACTGGTGAAATTTACCACATTGCGATACACTTACATCCGAACTGGGGAAAACCCTTACCTAGGGCCGAAACCCGTGAACACTCACCCGAAAGCACGACATTGCGGTGAGGTAAGACCCCCTCAGTTCAAGGATCAAACAAGCGATCTCCGCCTAATCTCCCATCATCACCAGGTCCACATAAACTAATAAGGAGGGCAGGAATTGAACCTGGGTTACTTAAAACACTAGATCTCTCTCTTCCCACTCCACCACCAACTCATTGGCCACAACGGTTTAATTATTAAGATGGATTGTGAATTTAAAGTTGAGTGTCATCACTTTATGTTTACCTATAATAAGGTTTTTCTTTTCTTTTCTATTTTCAACGGTAAATTTGGATCACTGACGGACTATTGGAGTATCATCGTGTCACCAGCGAAACCACCCGATCATATCCAACTCCACTAGGAAATAGTGTCTATACATCATTTTAGAAGGAAACCCAATAAATCTGAGAAAAAACTACTTGTGAGAATTGAACCCAAGACCTAATGGGCCCTAAGCATTTTCCCACCCCCGGATGCCACTAAGTTTTTATCACAAGGCTATAATAAGGTTTTATCTCCTCTTCGCAATAATAAGGTTTTTCTATATGGAACTTTTAATCACAAGGTTTATAAATGACTACTACCTTATAGACTAAAACCATTACAATGTATGAGAGTTGTCCCACGTTAAATTGAAGCGTCAACTTCATGTGATCCAGTATTTCGTCCACTTAAAAGATATGGTCATCGAGATATAGCCAACTCCCTAAATCCTCACCATTGAGGCGATGGAATTCAACCTTCCCGAAACAGGTCGGACAAAAGGCACCTTTGCCGTGATAGTCGTGAATGTCGTCTGAGATTTGTCGTTCACTTTGGCCAGCTCCATAGGTGGTAAGAGTGCCGGTCGTTTTTGAGAGCCACTAACCTTTTCACAACCTCTTCATCCATGGTGGTCTGTGAAGAGGAGATGGATTTCTTGGTGTTGGCGCCTCGATGATTGAAGAGCGATCAACACTTGCTCATGCTCCTTCAAGCTCTTGTCGACTTCTTGGTTTCTTGTCATGGTTACAGGAGCCAGGGATGGCCATGCTCTCTGATACCAATGTTATGGTATATTTAGGATGCAAAGAAGTAACAAGCAACCCTTCGATGGAAATTATCATGACATAATATCACCAATGAAATGTGTTCAGTGAAAACCTAGTGAAGTTGTTAAATATAAACACTAAATGAAAACCTGCGATTAGCTATTGTTTGACTTTCAAAAGTAAAGCATAAAACTGTTGGTCGACACACCAACTTATAACATATAAAGTTCCTATACGATTTGTAAATGGTTTTTGAAGAATAAAGCTTTGTTTTGTGTTAAAGAGTGTCGACGGGTCAACACGTCAAAAATTCATTAACAAACAAAATCAGGAAGAGGATTCAACAAGGCATGTCCATTAGTTAGAAATAGAATGATCAATCATGGTTAGTTTTGGGACTCGCAAAGTGATGAAATCGCGTTGGGATACCAGAATTCGGTAGTGAGGACATCACTAAACAAATCCTAATCCTAGATAAGAAACTTGTAACATGAAATCCAGGTCAAATATACAAGTCAAGGGTAAAGAAATTATGTTTTGTAACACTCGTTGCACCCAATCAATTACTGGGTTTGATCAATCATGCAAGGATATGCTCAGTCACATGGATAAAGGCAACAGCAACCTTCTATCTTTTTTCCTAGTATTAGTCTGCCTAGAAATCCGCAACCGTATAGGAACTAAAACAACCGCACATATTATAGCAAGCGAAAGCCAGAAATGTCTCGCATAGAGGGCCATATATGACGATATTACCAGCACGATGAACAGTGTGGCCCAAAAGATTGCCACCGCAACATCCACCCTGCATTGTTTAATCACCAGACTACTTTTAGACACAGGACATCGATCAAAATCAAAAGATGACAAATCCTAAATAATCAAACCATACAAACCTGACCCTATTTGGGCCTAAACAAATCGTGTAGCAAATAAAAACTTGGGTCTTTTTAATTTAAAAAGTATATAACTAAAAAAATGATATGTATGTCATCCTTACTAAGAATATTATCATCTACAATTATACATAGATTTTAAAAACAATGTCTTAGTTTCATACTTTGTGAACACGTTTAATATTGAATGTCCTGCACTGTACCATTGAAGAGTTCAAAACTTAGACTAACCTATGGTCAAAATGAATAACATTTTGCTTAGAACATTTCTAACTCTGTTTGAGGCATTGGTAATTAGCCAAAGGAGTGTTTGGATGTACATCTAAGCAGACCTTGTAATTTGAATTCCCAAAAATTGTGTTTGGAAAAAAACCGTTCACAACTATGCGGTTTTGAGTAACTGGTGTCAAAATAATCAGATTTTGAGACCAAAAAAGTTGCAAGAAAGATGGCTTTGATGATAAAAGTAACATTCTTTAACCATATCTTACTTTAACCAACTAATTATATAATTATCTAATGCTATTTCTTCATGTCCCAGCTATTAGTTTGTAAACACGCATCCAAACAGGCAAACACCCCCTAAAACTGATTAAAACCTACCATGAACAATGGGTCCATGCATGTTTTTGATTGGTAATCATGAGAACCAGTTACCGGGAAGCTCACAAGACCCGCCAATACCTTGCTAACCAATGGGATTAGGTTAGGTAAAACGGAGTTTGCGTTGGATGTGACCTTCAAGGGTTAAAGACAGAAAACCAGTAGAAGCTGGATTCAAACCTTAGGCCTTTTTCTGATTCAAGCGCTTACCACATTACCTACTTGAAGGTTTACCCCAGGCATTTTACCTCAAACTCAGATAATATACGCATTTTAACCAATCATTCTGATATGTATGTCATCCTCACTAAGAATGTTATCATCTACAATTCTGTAAAGATTTTGAGAACAATGTCTAAATTTCATACTCTGAGAACAGATTTCCAATTGTATGTCCTGCATTCTCGGGCCAAACTGATAACATTTTGCTTAGAACATTTTAAATCTGTTTTGAGACATTGGTAATTAGCTAAGGGGGTGTTAGGACATAAGATGTACATCTAAACAGGTAACTGTGATTTGAAGTCCCAACAATTGTGTTTGACAAAAAACTGTTTATGATTATGCGTTTTTGAGTATTTGAGGTCAAAATAATCAATTTTGAGAGCCAAAAGTTGCAAGAATAATGATTTTGGAGATAAATTTTAACATTATCTAACTACATCAAGCTTTATTCAACTAAGTATTTAACTATCTAGTGCTAATTCTTCATGTCCCGATTATCAATACGTAACTATTTACTCGTTCAAATTATGATATATCATCCTCACTCAGAAATCAGAATATTATCATTTACATACATTTTGAACACGTTTTAAATTGTATTTCCAGCACTGAACCTTTAGTGAGTTCAGGACTACCACGAACCCATTGCCAAAACGGTTAGCATTTTGCTAAAAACATTTCTAACTCTGTTTAAGGCATAGTTGTCAATAGTGGCTACAGCGACCGCTATAGTGCGCTATGTAGCGAAACGATCAAGTGTCGCTATTTGGTCATAGCGACCAATAGCATGAATAGCGACAGTTAGTTTTTTTATGTAAATAGCAATTAGATATAGCTATAAAATAGCTGGATTTATAGGTTTTGTTAAATATACATATAAAATAGCATATATACAAGGGTATTTTGATGTAATATACATGTAAAAATTTTCACAATTTTTTTCTAGTGTATCGCTATTTATAAAATAGCGGTCGCTATTCGCTACGTAGCATATAGGTCCCTTGTCGCTATTTGTCGCTATTCGCTATTAACAACTATGGTTTAAGAACTTTAAGGCATTGGTAACTAGCTAACAGGTTGTGTGGATGTACAGATCCAAACAGGTCAATGTGACTGAATTTCCAACAACTGTGTTTGGCAAAAACCATTTACCATTACGCGTTTATGAGTATTAGGGATCAAAATAGTCAGATACTGAGAGCCAAAAGTTGCAAGAAACATGACTTTGCATATAAATGTGACATTATCTAACTATATCTAGGCATCAAGCCATAATCAACTAAATATTTAATTATTTAATGCTACTTCTTCACACCCTAATTATCAATTTCAAACACACATCCAAACACCCCCTATAAATGATCAGCACCTACCACCACAACCCATAGCCAAACTGAAATGTTCAATCAAGTTTCACAGTTCCATCTTGGTTTCAAAACGCGCGCATCAGGGGCACACAACGAGCAATACAAACGATGCGGTGATGAGATCGCACCGCAGCTGATACACAAGTCATGCAGTCTGATGCAACGCCTTATGCAGTTGACAAATATTTGAACAAATCCGACCATCAATTGAGCAACGAGTTTTGGTACACAAACAAATCTTACTATCCATTAAACAATTCCGACTGTAGATCATACCTTTTCCGGTTAAAATTAATATCGATAACTAAACTTTTAGTACTGTTCCTAATAACACTTTTTTAATAACGACCGCCTCGCAGTACACACCCTAAAACGTACACGCGCTGTTTAAACAAAAGTGTTATTAACTAATGGTACGGTACTCTGAATCGCCTAAACCCTAAAACAATCCTAACACATAAATCATGAACAATTACAAATCGAAACACAATCCAAAATCCTAACATACAGATCATAAAGAAATTGTTCGTACTAGATCAACAGAAAGAAGGCATACCAATTGGAGATATTTGGCTTGGGGGAGAAGATAACGAGAGGAGACCACTTGTGCTGAGATCGGATCTGGCTATCTCTGAGTTGCTCCACGAGTTTCGAACGAGTTATCATAATAAACCGATTCGTTATAGTACAATTCTCTGTCTCCGACGGTGTAAAACCCTAAATTTGAGTTTGAAACCCTACGATTGGAATGTTTAAATAGTGGTTGTAGAAGAATCTGACCGGTGAATCGTGTGTTGTGTGAATAATAATCGGAGATCGCCGGAGAGGGTTGAGGGATTAGGATAGTGGCCGGATTGGTTGGTGGTTGCCGGCGGATGACCGAGAAGATCGGAAAGCTACCCCTCAGTTTGATCTGCGTGTGTTAATTTGCTATTCTTCTTGTTTTTCTAAGTGTAAACTATTTTTATTGTTTATAGTTATTATTATTATAGATGCAAAATCATCTTGATATTTTGCAAACTGGCACTCTTTGTGTTGTTTGTTGTTTTTTTATATAATTTAATTAATAGATTTGAAATTTTTTAATTACTGGCCAAACAAATTACAATTACATTAAATTAGGATATATTCAAAGTAAAAAACATAAGGTTAACATCTAAAACAGTTTATATTTTAATGTGTATTAGAGATGTGCCCATATTACAGGATATATTTTTAATTTTTATGTGTATTAGAGATGTACTCGTATGATGCGATAGAGAAGAGGATACAAGTAATTACTTAACATGTTAATTTTTTTAATTAATAAAATATTATAATGATATAAATTATATATATATATATATATATATATCTCTATATATATAGCTCGTTTTATGATGTAATTTAAAAAAAATAACCTATTAAAAAATGGGGAGTGTGTACTCAAATGTATTTGATCCTTTCCTAAATGGACGTCATGTGGCAGAGACGGGATACGGGCCCAACACCTGCTAGATGCTATTGGTGGCGAGGGCTCGGTGACTTCCTAGGTTTGCTTACGAGCATTACTGAAGTTGTTAACTTATGGCTTGGGGGATCCTGCCCTAAGGTGCTTGCTGAGTTTGTTGCCTCGGCCCCCTCACCCCCTTATTGAAGCCTAATAAAGGAATTCGACCTATTGCTGTGGGGGGTATTTGGCGAAGGTTGGTTTCAAAGGTGGCGATGAAGAAGGTCGG
Organism: Scalesia atractyloides; assembly: GCA_947069175.1. NCBI lineage: Eukaryota > Viridiplantae > Streptophyta > Magnoliopsida > Asterales > Asteraceae > Scalesia > Scalesia atractyloides. The sequence continues at coordinate 53,987,539 of CAMTDV010000019.1, forward strand.
GAAAGAAATGACCCAGTACTTGGGTGACTATCAATTTGGGGTGGGGGTGCCAAATGGGGCAGAGGCGGTGCTTCACAGTGCAAACAGGTTTCTCAACTCATTTCATGCAGATGGTTCCTTAGCCTTGCTTACTGTAGATTTCTCCAATGCTTTCAACACGGTCGACCGCACAGCTTTTCTGCACGATATTCATCAGCGTTGCCCGTCAATCTATCGGTGGGTCCAATTTCTTTACGCCCAGCCTGCTAGGTTGTATGTTGGTAACGAGTGTATTGGGGCTACTACCGGAGTTCAACAAGGAGATCCCTTGGGGCCCCTTCTCTTTGCCCTTGCCTTACATCCCCTTATTCTCCGGGTTCAAGACCGCTGTAAACTCCCGTTTCATGCTTGGTACTTGGATGATGGGACGATTATCGGCAACGCCTCTGAGGTTGCTAAGGCCTTAGACATCATCAACGAGGAGGGGCCATCTCTAGGGCTTTATCTCAACATTAAGAAAACAGAGGTTTTTTGGCCGACATGCGACGGGCGGAAAGTTCAAGATGGGCTTTTCCCGAGAGGGATCGGTAGACCAGAGAAGGGGATTAAGCTCCTTGGTGGAGCTGTTAGTCGGGATCCTAGCTTTATTGAGGAGTTGGCAGGGCGGCGAGCCTCGGGGGCGGTTGACCTCATGAAACTCTTACCCTGCCTGAGAGATCCCCAATGTGAACTCCTTCTGCTAAGGTCGTGCATGGGGGTCGCTAAGTTACTTTTTGGGTTGCGGACTTGTCAACCGCATTTTATGGAGAAAGCGGTATCTCGGTTTGATGATGGCCTTAGAGAGGCTATAGAAGACATAGTAGTGGGTGGCGGCCCCTTCTTTGGTAACCTCCAGTGGCGTCTGGCATCTTTGCCAATGCGTCTAGGTGGTTTAGGCCTCTTCTCAGCTCGAGATGTTGGGGCTTATGCCTTTGTGGCGTCTAGAGCTCAGTCTCGGGAACTACAGGATCATATCCTTCGAAACTGTGAGGTCGTCGGGCTTGACCCGGACTATCAGCAGGCGCTTGAACGCTTAAATGTCTCTCTCCCAGACTTGGATATTGGCGGTTTTTCTATTAAGGACACCGCCCCCTCGAAGCCACAAAAAACTTTGGCGAATGCTCTGTTTAGCAAAATCGCTCAAAGCCTGGGAGAAGCTTTTAATTTGTCATCCCGCCAGAAGGCGGTGTTTGAGTGCCTGAAAGGTCCTCATGCTCAGGAATTTTTGACCGTTATACCAATTGAGGGGTTGGGACAATGTATGTCTGCAGTAGAATATAGAGCCATTCTCAAATACCGGTTGATGATCCCTATGTACCCGGAAGATGAAACTTGCCCGATATGTCGTAAAGCTTGTATGGATAAATACGGGGAGCATGCAGTTCACTGTAAAGACCTCCCTGGGTTCAAATATCGGCACGACTGGGTGCGTGATGCTTTGTGGGACATCTTTAGAAGAGCTGGGATTTCGGCTAAGAAAGAGACCCCTGTGAATTTCCTCACGGACCCTATGGAAGGGAGATCTACTCTGCGACCAGCGGATCTGCTCGTCTTTGGCTGGGCTAGGGGGAAACATGCCTGTGTAGACCTCACGGGGGTTTCCCCTTTGGTTGGTTTAAGGGAAAACGGATTTGTAGCTGGACAAGCGGCAAGAAAGGCAGAATCAAAGAAAGTGGATAAGCACGCTAAAGCTTGCGCAAAGAACCAGCATGTCTTTATCCCTTTTGCCTTTGATACTTTTAGCTCCCTAGCGCCAGAAGCTATCCACTTCTTGACGAGGGTTCAACGGGTCGTCTACAGCAATTGTTCAACCCCAAGGGGGCAAGGGTTTGTATTTGGAAGGTTAGGGTTTGCAATTCAGAAAGGATTGGCGGCGCAGCTTGTTGCCCGGCTACCTTCTGTTTTGATGTAACTTGACAAGTTTTCTGAATCTAAAATAATATTATCTAAAAAAAAAAGAAAAAAAAATTTCCAAAAAAAAAAATTAAAAAATTATGTTGTTTAAAACAGTTTTGGTAGTTAGTTTAAAAGTCAACAACATATTTTAAAATATTGTACTTTGTATTTTAAAAATTGTATTACTTAAAGTCTTAAAGTTATGTAAGATTACTTTCTTGTCCTCCTTGTATGTATTATAATACAGATAGATAGATAGATAGACTAACAATATTAATTTTAGAGTTAAAAACACTTTTTGGAAGTGTCTTATGACTTATTGACTTTTTGGAAAAGTAAATAAGTCAGAATGAAGTGACTTATTGACTTATTCCTCTCACATAATAAGCTAACCCAAACACCTTTTAACCTTTTCAAAAAGTCAATAAGTAAATAAGTCACTAAAATAAACTTAGCCAAACAGCACATTTGTGTACTTTACGTATGGGCTGAATTATGAAACATGTCCTTTAAAAAGGTTAACTACAGATTATGTCTATATTATTGGTTTTTCTAACATTTTATGTCCTTTAATCTAAACGCAGTTAGTTTAATCAATTATCTTTAATCACGAAAAAAGCAAATTTGTCCATTTATACCTTTTGACTTAAAAAAACCTTCAACACCCCTTTGATTTAATTCCCACCCTTCAATTTATGAGAAATTAAAACCCTAATTTTTATGCCCTCCCAACCCTTTCCTCTCTCTCCCGTTCACTTCCACCCCCATCTCCACTTTCATCTCCACCAACCACCATCCCTACCTCTGCCCGTCGTAACCACCACCAACCTTCATCTACGTCGCACCCCTGTTCCCTGAAACCCTAGCCCACCCTCCGTCGTCGCCAACACCTTCTATTTCTCCCCCTTCCTCCACTTCATCGATTACCCACATTCCGCCATCACCACTCCTCTGCACAACACCTAACCGCTATTTTTTTTGTCACATCGCTCTGACCACAAACCTTTTGCAACCACCACTTCGCCACATCTCCACCATCGAACACCTTACCTAACCCCCCCCCCCCCACAACATGCAACCTCCGCCACAAACCCTAACTCCCACCCCAATCCGCCCTCTACTCCCACCTGATTCAACCACCACCTACCACCACCACCTTAGTCGACATCCATGTAAACCACCTCTGTTACGTTTCCACCGAACACCACTATTGAACATCACTCGTTCACTCATTCACGTTTTCACCCTCTCCATCTGAAATCATCCTCATTGACCCACCATTGGGCATTCCTAAGCGGAACCACCTTCGGCGACCACCTACGACTACCACCACTAGGCACCACTAGTTTTACTCCTACTCACACACACTCACTTCGATCTCCGATTTAGGTAATGATCTTCAATTTAGATACAATCTTGATCTTATCTAGTGATACTTTGTAAATAGACACTCTCTGGCGACAGTGTAGTCGGTGGATCTAGATTCAGGCACAACGACAACAGTGGTCTATGGTGGTAATAGGCGGTAGTGGTGTGGTGTAGCTAAACTAACCGAGTAAATTAACAAAATAAAATGCTGAAATTAGGTCAAAGGGGTATTGAAGGTCTTTTAAGTCAATGGTGTGAATGGACAACTTTACCTTGCCTAGATTAAAAATAACTGAGTTTAAATTAAAGGACATAAGTGTTAGAAAAATCAGGAAATACTGTGTAATGAAACTTTTTCAAGCACATTTTTTCATAAATCAACCCATATATAATGAACACAAAGTGAATTTACTCTTATTCTTGTTTTACTTCATGTTAAAAATAAAGTTTTGTTGAAACCCATTATATTATAAAAGTTTTTTTTAATGACTAAATTTTACTCCCCTTTACTACTTCTAAAATTCCCTTTTTTTGCCTTTAGTGAGGCTCGAATCCCAGCCTATGCTTATTCTAGGAAACTCCACTTGAGGTTGAGTTTGAGGTTGAGCAGGTTAGGGTTTGGCATGATGGCTTGGGGTTGTTGGTTTTGGGGTTGAGGGATGTTTCGGCAATGGTAAGCAAAATGCCCTAACCTTTGACATTGGACGCACTTGCGGCATGGAGCATTGGTAGGGTGATGGTAGGTATAGTTAGCACACTGGGGGTGAGATCCAGTGTAGCCTCGTTTTGGTTGCTCGGGGTTGGCAGGGGTAATGGTTACTACTGTTTTGATGGGTAGAGGGTTTAGCAGAGTAACAACCGCGCAATTTTGACTAGAAGCCTTCCGGTTCTTGTTCTTGGTGTTGTTATTTCTTGGGGTTTGGGTGAGGGTTCAACAGTGGCGGTGGTATCGGTGGTGGCTTGGTGTGCGTTCTTTGTAGAGACCTTGTCGTGCCCCCATGAAGAACACAGTTGTTGTTCATCTCTATGGCGATACTATAGGGGTCCTCAATGGTTTTAGGGCTAGCTGAAGCTACATGGTTGATCAGGATGGGTGTGAGGCAACGAATGAACTTGGCTATTGCCTTGGGAACAGTATCGACTTGTCCAGGACAAAGGATACTAAGTTGTTTGAAGTGCGTGACTAGTCCTTCTACGTCGCTCCCCTTTTGGGTGAGATTCCAAAATTCGTTTTCTGACTTTTGGGTCTCGTGTGGGGGGCAGAAATGGTCCTTCATGAGCTGCTTAAGCTCATCCCAAGGTGAACGTGGGCTACTTCATTACCACGTTTGTTCCTCTCAGTGGTCCACCATTCGAGGGCTCTCTGACGAAAGACCCCGTCGCGTTTAGGGTTCGAAGTTCGTCGGGGCAACCACTTTGCAGGAATGTAAGTTTGATCGCGTCGAACTAGTTCATCATAGCAGTGGCTCCATCCATGCCAGTAAACTCGAGGGGTTTACAGGCCATAAACTGCTTAAAGAGGAACGTCGTCTTAGGTTTTTCCACCTTAGAATCGACGGAGACGTTAGGGGATCCGGTGGAGGTGGGGTTTGGATCTTGCTTATGATATCGGGTATAACTCGGGCCATTTGCTCAGCGATTAAACCCACGAGGTCTTCTTTTGAGATGGAGTCCTTGTTGTTGGAACCCTTCTTGGAACCCTTTGACTTCTTTGAGGAGCCTGGAGAAGACATCTAGGGGTTGAAATAGAAAGGAAAAGGATGAGACTTGATCATAATGTAAAAATGAGTTTTGCATGTATAAGCATGTGTCGGTTCACGTATGATTCACATAGTCTGCATGTATTCATCAAGCATTGGCATGCATAATATCACGTATAAATGCGTATAAAGAGTATAAATTTAGTTTGTTCACGAGGATTATTATTGTTTTTTACTACGAGTGACGTGTGAATCGTGTAACGGTTTTGAAATGAACGAGATAACAAGTATAAAATCACATAAAAATTGAGATAACTTAAAAGATAGGGTTAGTAGAACATTTGAATGTTTCGGGTAGAGAAACGTCGACTATTTTAAAGTGGTATGTAAGATCTTTCGAGTTAGGGAACATGCCTTGGCCTAATAGGTAAAATACTCTCGTCGAGAAGCGATTAACGGTATTTCACCCTTCTAGTTACTACATGTCCCTAGTCGATCGAAAATTTGAGACTTTGGCGAGTTTGAAAATGTAGGAACGGGACTTAATCGACAAGGTGCGGGTTTCACCCCTAACTTGACGATTTCGTACCCTAAGTGTGGTTGATACTCGTCGGGTGAAAATTAATTTCGACACTTTGAAGAGGGTCCACTAGAGTTTGAATGGGAAGTTTTCCATCAAGATGTGGATGTCATGCCACACCCCAACCGATGGCGGAAACATCGGGGTTAGTGGCACTAGGCGACCAGATTGTCTCACGAGATTCCGTAACAATTATCCAACAACATTACTTAACGTTAAACATCTCATACTATTAAACATAACATTTCAAACAACCATTACAGAAATTCTGATTTTCTCATAAAAACAACATGGTTCGATATCCCCTAGATTTTTATTACAACCATTCTAAAAAAGATGAACAAAATACTAAATAAAACTACTCCAAAGCAATCCAAGCTAAATCCTCAACCTGTTACATACATTAAAATACAAGTCGATACAATTAAGTAAAGGTGAGCATACGAGTTTGAATAATACTAGCATGGTAAAGAAAGCGTTTGCGAAACAATCTAATTACATATCATGATACACAAAAACACTTAACATAACATAGGCTCATTTCTCATGCTAACTACCGTGAAAAGGCTTGCGTGACCATCCTAACTCGACCCCGTCAGGTGTTAGCCAAACTATAGTACCATACTAGCTAAGGAGGCAAGTTAACGAAAATAAGTCCTAGTAACATGTTTCTAGTATCACGTATCGAGCATATACAATCAGATTATTCGCGTCCGATAAACAGTTTTGATTTGTGATGTGATTTTGATATAGGAACGTATGAACACCCAAAAAGTGCATTAAAGCGAAAATGGGTCAAGCATACTCACTGTGGGTGCGTTTTGGTAAGACTTAAGATTTTGAGGAGAGTTGCGGAGTGCGCCGGATCAGCCTGTAAACGAACAGAAGTGCATCAGTCTTCCGAAAAGCCGAAACGGTGAAGTTTGAGTTGAGCAGTAGGCAAGTTCGGGCGAACTTGTATGTAAACATACAAGTTCGAGCGAACTTGCATGGTTTTGGTGTGTTGAGAGTCAAGTTCGGGCGATCTTGCCAGTTTCTCAAGGAAACTTGACACGTTCGAGCGAACTTGTGGTTAAGCTTGACAGGTGATACAAGTTCGGCCGAACTTGTGAAGTTTCCTGAGAAACTTGACAAGTTCGAGCGAACTTGGGGGTTCCTGAAGAGAATTTTGTTCCACTCAAGTTCGGCCGAACTTGACCCCTAGAGGGCAAGTTCGAGCGAACTTGACTGCTGTGTTGGCAAAAATAAGTGAAATCTCGAGCGAACTTAATATTGTCGGGTCCTAAATCTTGCGTTTTCACGTCGTTTGCTGAGAAAATCGAGTGTTCATCCCTCCAACCCTGTGCTACTGAGCAAACTTAGGTCGGAGAGGTCTTTTAGAGCAGTTTTAGCCTTTTTACAAAAGCGTGGGCTAATCCTGGCGAACTCGGGGTTCGTTCGGGTTAGTCCGGCTTGTGTAAACCAACAAAACGTCCTTGTGCTTCCAGATCTGGGATCTTGAATGATAAATGCTTTGTTTTATATCAGAAAATGAACGAAACATCATCAAAAGTCCATATTTTGTGTAAAAATCAATGTTCAAAAGGGTTTGCTCAGATCTAAGCATAGATCTGAGTGAAAAACAGGAGTTTTATGGAAAAAGATGAAGTTTTCATAAACAGAGAAGATTTGATGAAAACGAAGGCTATGCCTTGTGCCAAAATCGTTGTAAACCTTTGTAAAACGTTGATAAACGTTGTTGCAGCTGAAATCGGGTTGATTCTTACTTAGGACACAAAAGTTTCGGGTTTGAGAGCTCTGGGAGAAGTTGCAGCAAGTTCAAATAAGAGAATGGGGCTGAGTATTTATAGGAGAAGGCAAAAATGTGAGCTGGTGGAGTCAAGTTCGGCCGAACTTGCATGTTTTCATGCAAGTTCACGCGAACTTGTGAAGATCTGAGGGAAAGGAGCCAAGTTCGACCGAACTTGACCTCTCTGAGGTTAAGTTCAAGCGAACTTGAGGTTATTGAGGAGTTTGATTGGGCCAGTCAAGTTCGGCCGAACTTGGTAACACCAAGTTCGAGCGAACTTGACCCAAAAGTTGGGTTTTCTTCGTTTATTTTGCGTTAAGAGTTCGTTTGGCGATTCGGTTCGTATTAGTTAGTTATATTAAGCGTTTTTGTAAGCGTTAAGCGTTATACTTGGTATAATAGTGCGATTTAACGATTCGAGAGTGCGAGCAAGTTCGGCCGAACTTGGTAACACCAAGTTCGAGCGAACTTGACCCAAAAGTTGGGTTTTCTTCGTTTATTTCGCGTTAAGAGTTTGTTTGGCAATTCGGTTCGTATTAGTTAGTTATATTAAGCGTTTAGTAAGCGTTTACTTGGTATAATAGTGTGATTTAACGATTCGAGAGTGCGAGAGCGATGCGATAGCGAGCGTAATCATAGTCACAAACACACATAACACATAAATAACATAAAAACCACGTAATTAAATGCGATTTACGATGCGATGAGGTAAGCGATGCGTTTTTAATAATCGTTTAGATGCGATACGACATACATAAGCTTAATCTAATTAACATAAACTCTTCTTATAACTCGAATCTCGGAATAAATGAAAATACAAGGAAAAAGATAACAACGAGAAAATCAGAGTTGTTACAGTCTCCCCTACTTTAGGGAATTTCATCCCGAAATTAAGCAGTGGCCGTAACAAAGAGATGTGGATATTTCATTTTCATATATTTGAGTTCCCAAATGAACTCGGCGCCGCGTTTGCCTTCCCATCGGACTTTCACGATAGGTATGCGAGAGCGTCGCAGTTTCTTTGTTTCCCGTCCATGATTTCAACGGGTTTTTCCACTAAATGGAGCGTCTCGTTGATTTGCAGATCTTCGAGAGGGACATGCAGATTTTCTTCGGCTAAGCACTTTTTGAGATTAGACACGTGGAAATTCGGATGTACATTGTTAAGTTCCGCCGGTAGTTCGAGACGATAGGCTACTTTACCGATTCTTTCCAGAATCTTAAAGGGTCCTACATATCGAGGCGCTAACTTTCCTTTCTTTCTGAAGCAGACCACTCCCTTCCAAGGTGTAACCTTTAGGAGTACGTGATCTCCCACTTCGAATTGCAGGGGCTTGCTTCGTTTGTCGGCGTAACTCTTTTGACGACTCCGAGCTTTCAAGAGATTGTCTCTGATCTGGAGGATCTTGTCCGTCGTTTCTTGGATTAGCTCGGGACCGGTGATTTGTGCTTTTCCGACCTCGTGCCATGCAATAGGCGATCGACATTTTCTTCCATACATGCCTCAAAAGGAGCCATTTGAATGCTGGTATGATAACTATTATTGTACGAGAATTCGATTAAAGGTAAATGCGTATCCCAGTTACCACCAAAATCTATGATGCACGCACGAAACGAGTCTTCGAGGGTGCGGATCGTGCGCTCAGTCTGACCGTTGGTTTGAGGGTGAAAAGCGGTACTGAGATTGAGAGTAATACTGAGAGCGGATTGAAAAGTCTCCAAGAGACGTGAAGTAAAGCGACCATCTCGGTCAGAGATGATGTCACGAGGCGTCCCGTGTCGACATATAACTTCGTCGTATAGATTCGGGCTAACCGTTTGACCTTAAAGTCTTCTCGTATAGCAATAAAGTGTGCAGATTTAGTAAGACGATCAACGAAACCCAAATGCTATCGTGACCGGATGAAGTGCGGGGAAGTTTCGTAATGAAGTCCATAGCTATACTTTCCCATTTCCACATCAGGATTTCGGGATGTTCGAGTAAGCCAGAGGACCTTTGATGTTCGGCTTTAACTTTCGAGCAAGTTAAGCATTTTGAGACATACACGGCGATATCCTTCTTCATGCCCGACCACCAATACTTAGGACGAAGGTCCTGGTAAATTTTGTCAGCACCGGGATGAATGGAATATCGAGATTTATGAGCTTCGATCATTAGCAATTCACGAAGATTATCACGGGTAGGAATTCAAATTCGATCGAGATAGTAATAAATACCATTAGGTTTAACAACGAGCTGAGTTTCGGCACCACAATTCATTTCTTCTTCCAAAGTATTCTCATTAAAACAAGAAAATTGAGCGGAGCGAATCATGATTTCGAGATCATTCAAAGCTTGAGAGTCACGAACATTATACACATAGCTTCGTCGACTTAGAGCATCGGTGACGACGTTTGCTTTGTCGGGATGGTAGCGTATCTCGCAATCGTAATCGTTGAGAAGTTCAACCCATCGACGTTGTCGCATGTTTAGTTCTTTTTGGTTAAAGATATGTTGTAAGCTCTTATAGTCGGTGAAGACCGTACACTTAGTACCGTAAAGGTAGTGTCGCCATATCTTTAAGGCAAAAACAACTGCACCGAGTTCGAGATGTGGGTTGTGTAGTTCTTCTCGTGGATCTTGAGTTGGCGAGACGCATACGCGATAACCTTGTCTCATTGCAAGCCAAGACCAAGGTTAGAGGCATCGCAGTAAACAACGAAATCGTCGTTTCCGTCGGGTAAAGCGAGGACAGGAGCATTGCATAGCATATGCTTGAGAGTTTGAAAAGCTTCCTCTTTCTTGGAATCCCAAACAAAAGGTTTGTCTTTATAAGTTAAAGCGGTAAGTGGAACGGCGATTTTTGAGAAGTCGGCGATGAATCGACGGTAATAACCCGCCAATCCAAGAAATGAACGGATTTCAGAAGCATTCTTTGGTGTAATCCAACTCTTGATGGCTTCAATCTTTGCAGGGTCAACGTGAATTCCTTGACTATTAACGATGTGGCTGAGAAATTGGACTTCTTCGAGCCAGAATTCACATTTAGAGAACTTAGCATAAAGGCGATTTCCTTGAAGAAGTTCGAGGACTAAACGAAGATGACGTGCGTGCTCGTCTCTCGACTTCGAATAGATAAGGATATCATCGATGAAAACAGTGACGAAACGATCTAAGAAAGCTTTACACATAGTTCATCAAATCCATGAAAACCGCGGGTGCATTGGTAAGACCGAAAGGCATGACCACGAATTCGAAATGGCCATAGCGAGTACGAAAGGCGGTTTTCGGAATGTCTTCTTCCAAAACGCGTAACTGATGATAACCGGAATGAAGGTCGATCTAAGAAAAACAAGTAGCACCTTGAAGCTGATCAAATAAGTCGTCGATACGAGGAAAAGGGTAGTGGTTCTTTATTGTGAGTTAGTTAAGTTCACGATAATCGATGCACATATGGAACGATCCATCCTTCTTTTTCACGAAAAGAACGGGTGCGCCCCAAGGCGAAGTGCTCGGGCGTATGAAACTTTTATCAAGAAGCTCTTGAAGTTGGCTTGATAGCTCGTGCATTTCGGATGGTGCGAGACGATAAGGAGCTTTAGCAACTGGAATAGCACCTGGAATCAAATCGATACGGAATTCAACATCTCGAGTAGGAGGTAAACCGGGTAAATCGTCGGGAAAGACCTTAGGAAATTCACAAACAACGGGAACGTCTTTATAAGTCTTCTTTTCTTCCTCCGGGTTCACAATATGGGTGAGGAAAGCAACACATCGCTTTTGCAAGCATTTGTGTGCTCGAGTACATGACAAGAGCATCAAATTCTTTGAGGGAGTTTCACCGTATACATGAAGTTGATCACCTTTTGGGAGAGGGAATCGGATCATTTTATCGAAGTAAACAACTTCAGCATGATTCTCACGAAGAAAATCCATGCTTACTATGATATCGAAGCTACCTAACTCCATAGGTATGAGATTGATCGAAAAGATGTGGCTGTTGAGATCGAGATTACAACCACGTAAGACGGAATCAACGGTAACGGATTTTCCGATGGCAACTTCCACATTGAAAGTCTTTGGGAGTTTAGCGCGCTTACATTTCAAAACCTTTTCGAATTCTAACGATACAAAACAATTATCGGCACCAGTATCGAATAAACATGAAGCATAAATACCATTAACAAGAAACGTACCATTGACAACATTGTTGTCATTCTGGGGCTGGCGGTGGTTGAGATTGAAAGCTCTGCCATGCGCAGCTTGTTGTTGCTGCTGCGGCTGAGGCTGCTGCTGAGGCTGCGGTGCTGGCTGCTCTTGCTTGACAGGACGATTCGGACTGGCATCAGCGAAATGATTCGGATCACCACACACTAGCACACACGTGCTTTTGGTGCTTGCTGTTGATTGGCTTGAGGAGGAGCGGATAAAGCTGGAGCTGCTGGAGCCTGAGGAGCTGGCTGGCGAGGACATGATCGGCAACTCACAGTAAAATGGCCGTAGATATTGCAGTTCGTGCAAAAACGGCAGTTGCCACCAACGGCATGATGATAAGTGCACTTAGGGCACAGAGGGTGAGGTCCGGTATACGCACGCTTAGCTGGGGGTGCGTTCGGAGTGACTAACTGAAGCGGCTGAGGGTTTGCTGGAGCGGCGAGGGCATAGTTCTTGCTCGGGTTTCCTCTCTTGCGTCCCTGACGCTTTCCCTTCGGATCATTGGATGGTTCGGTAGCAGCGGTTGGTTTGATGATGGCTTGATTGGCGACTTTAGCAAAGTTCTTGAAATAACCATCCTGAACTCGCTGATCGTTGGTCTCAGCGGCGAGCATGTAGGTTTCCTCGATGGTTGTAGTACGAGCAACTTTCATGAAACTTGCAACACACTCGGGTAAACCACGGATGTATTTGTTGATAGCTTTCTCAGTCGTATCAACCTGGCTGGGACAGATGATGCTCAAAATCTTAAACCGAGCAGTAAAACCAGCATTGTCGGGACCATCTTGTTTGATGCCCCAAAACTCATTCTCGAGCTTTTGTATTTCATGCGGAGGACATAACTCCTTCATCATTACTTCCTTGAGTTCCTCCCAAGATAGATTGTAGGTTTCATCATTTCCACGCTTGTTTCTTTCAGCTGTCCACCAGTCAAGAGCACGGGACTGGAAGACTCCGGTAGCGTTCACGGTGCGGAGGTCATCGAGGATCCACTTTGCCTAAAAGTGACCTCAATAGCATCGAACCAGTGAAACATAGAAGTCGGTCCGTCATTGCCCGGGAAAAAGAGAGGTGCACAAGCCTTGAAGTTCTTGAAGCTAAATCGCGGCTTGGGATTCTCAGTTTTCGAGTCGACTGATGAGTTACTACTCACGGCATGAATTTCTGAGACGATTTGCGGAATGACTTTAGCTATCTCCTTGGCTACCATTGTAGCGATACGCTTGTTGGCGTTGCTGCGCTGGAGATTCCTTCGGGTGTGCGATCCCATTGAAGGCATCTACACGAAGGATTTGATTAGATGTGATTCGATTATAATAGAGTTATGTTTAAGTATTTACTATTATTATTATTCATACAAGACACAAAATCACATAAACACGTAGGCACGTAAACACGTAAGCACATAAGCACGTAAGCACATAAGCATACACTTTGCACATATTCACCTTCTTATAAGTAAAGCGTAGCGCGTTCGAGATGCGATATAACAGCGAGATATAAGAGATATATATAAGCGAGACAAGCGAGATAATACCGATTATGAGGCACACATGTCCTCATAGGCGTAAGCGAGTTAAGCGTCTTAGTTTGGTTGATGTATTAATTAGCGTTTTAGATTACGAGAGCTGTGCAAGTAGTGCATGCGTTCTATGAAGCGTAAAGCGATAAAGCGAGATATCGATAATGGGAGAAATAAATAAAACGAGAAATTGAATAAAGCGAAAATTCTCAAAATTTTAAACACATAAATAATAATAAACTCGATGATGCGTAAATCGACAATATAAGCTTAAATCATTTGGGAGTATCCGGGGTTTTGAGACGTTGACTATTCAAAGTGATCCGACTACTCTTTGCATTTGGACCCATGCTTTGGCCTAATAGATAAACGTTGTCACCGCAAGCGGCTAACGTCGTTTACCCTTCCAGTTAATACGTGTTCCAAACCATCGGCATAACCGAGACTTTGGTGGGATTGAAAATCGAAGCATGGAATTAGTTATTAAGATGCGGGTTTCACCCCTAACTTAACAACATCATTCCTAGTTGTGGCCACGCTCACCGATCACATCGGGCGTTCCACTAGATAGAAAGAGAGATGTTCGTCGAGGTTTGGATGTCACTCCTAACTCAACGAAGATATCTCGTGATGAGTAATACGCGGAATGAGCGATCTTATTGAGAGTTCTTGGTTATCACACCTGATCTCAACTTGATCCTCGTTTGTGGGATACGAGCGTTTCATAATCTTGTATATTGTATTAACCTTAGGAAAGGCATATTCAAGCATTTTTGGCAAGTAGATTAGCATTTAATTCAAAGATTGGTCAATCGGGTACTTAAACATGCTACTAGGTCAAACATGGCAATTCTACCTATTATCCTAAGGAATTCGCTCTGATACCAATCTGTCACACCCCAACCGATGGTGGAAACATCGGGGTTAGTGGCACTAGGCGACCAGATTGTGTCACGAGAAATTCCGTAACAATTATCCAACAACATTACTTAACGTTTAACATCCCATACTATTAAACATAACATTTCAAACGACCATTACAGAAATTCCGATTTTCTCATAAAAACAACATGGTTCGATATCCCCTAGATTTTTATTACAACCATTCTAAACAAGATGAACAAAATACTAAATAAAACTACTCCAAAGCAATCCAAGCTAAATCCTCAACCTGTTACATACGTTAAAATACAAGTCAATACAAGTAAGTAAAGGTGAGCATACGAGTTTGAATAATACTAGCATAGTCGAGAAAGCGTTTGCGAAACAATCTAATTACATATCATGATACACAAAAACACTTAACATAATATAGGCTCATTTCTCATGCTAACTACCGTGAAAAGGCTTGCGCGACCATCCTAACTAGACCCGGTCGGGAGTTAGCCAAACTATAGTACCATACTAGCTAAGGAGGCAACGAAAATAAGTCCTAGTCACATGTTTCTAGTATCACGTATCGAGCATATACAATCAGATTATTCGCGTGCGATAAACAATTTTGATTTGTGATGTGATTTTGATATATGAACATATGTAATCCCTAAAAAGTGCACTAAAGTGAAAATGGGTCAAGTGAAAATGGGTTTTAGCCGTTTTACAAAAGCGTGGACTAATCGGGCGAACTCGGGTTCGTTCGGGTTAGTCCGGCTTGTGTAAATCAACATAAACGTCCTTGTGCTTCCGTATCTGGGATCTTGAATGATAAATGATTCGTTTCATATCAGAAAATGAACGAAACATCATCAAAAGTCCATATTTTGTGTAAAAATCAATGTTCAAAAGGTTTTGCTCAGATCTAAGCATAGATCTGAGTGAAAAACAGAAGTTTTATGGAAAAAGATGAAGATTTTTGTAAACAGAGAAGATTTGATGAAAACGAAGGTTATGCCTTGTGCCAAAATCGTTGTAAACCTTTGTAAAACGCTGATAAACGTTGTTGCAGCTGAAATCGGGGTGATTCTTACTTAGTACACAAAAGTTTCAGGTTTGAGAGCTCTGGGCGAAGTTGCAGCAAGTTCAAATGAGAGAATGGGGCTGAGTATTTATAGGAGAAGGCAAAAAGGTGAGCTGGTGGAGTCAAGTTCGGCCAAACTTGTGAGGATCTGAGGGAAAGGAGCCAAGTTCGACCGAACTTGACCTCTCTGAGGTTAAGTTCGAGCGAACTTGAGGTTATTGAGGAGTTTGATTGGGCCAGTCAAGTTCGGCCGAACTTGGTAACACCAAGTTCGAGCGAACTTGACCCAAAAGTTGGGTTTTCTTCGTTTATTTCGCGTTAAGAGTTCGTTTGGCGATTCGGTTCGTATTAGTTAGTTATATTAAGCGTTTTAGTAAAGCGTTAAGCGTTATACTTGGTATAAGATTTAACGATTCAAGAGTGCGAGAGCGATGCGATAGCGAGCATAATCATAATCACAAACACACATAACACATAAATAACATAAAAACCACATAATTAACTGCGATTTGCGATGCGATGAGGTAAGCGATGCGATTTTAATAATCGTTTAGATGCGATACGACATACATAAGCTTAATCTAATTAACATAAACTCTTCTTATAATTCGAATCTCAGAATAAATGAAAATACAAGGATAAAGATAACAACGAGAAAATCGGAGTTGTTACATGTCACTCCTAACTTGATGGTGTAATTTCGTGAAAATTCGAATACGCGGATTGAGGGATTTCACCAAAAATTGTGGGCCATTGGGCCTATCTTGGTGCAAATCGCCTCCTTTGCATTATGAGTGTCTTCAAGTGTATTGTGTAAAATGTCTTAGGAAAGACATTATGTAAGTTTTAAGACCAAAAGAAAGGAAGAAGCAATGTAGGAAGAATAACGTTTTAAGCATGAAATCAGAATGGTCAAAAATGGGACGCTTAAACTATAGACTAGGTCGAACATGACAATTCCTACTTCCCTATAGTTATGGCTCTGATACCAATTTGTCACACCCCAACGGATGGCGGAAACATCGAGGCGGGACGAAATAGATTGCTCATTGCTCACAACACTAATGGTGACAATAATTAATTAAATCCGAATTTCATTTCATAAATAAATCTTCATTACAATACAAGGAATTTCAAATAACAATAAGCAAAAGACAAAATTTGATACAACATAAATAAACCTAAGGCGTCTATATGTGTATCTAGCATCAACGCTACTTCAATTCATAGCATCATCTTCCTCAACCTGTAACATGTTTAAAATAAAGTTCAATGCAAAAGCAAAGGCGAGTACGCAAGTTTAGGTATAAGCATACGTATAAGAATAAGGTTTAAAACGAATCCACATAGCAACTAAGTTTATACAAGAGCATTATACATGGCATGCAATATTTCTAGTCAGCCCTCTTGCTTACGCACAATAAAGATAATTTAACATGGCCTCTCGTTCACGGGTGGTGTCTTACTCCTATAGCGCTATACATGTCAAATGGAGGCTCGTATGAAGCTATTGACTATTGTATTACATAAGAATGGTCCGAATATAAACATTAAGTAATGTATCAAAGTGTTCATGTATATTGAATTGTTTCGTGCATTGCATAAAGTATAAGTTTAGTGATTTTTGTATAAGGTAAACATGTTACACCCAAAGTGATATAAAAGAAAATGGGTCGAGTGTACTCACGGTTTTGCAAGCTTTTCCAACTTGATGATTCCGTGAAGAGTTGTTTGGTTGTGGAAGGATCACCGAGTTAGCCTACAAGAGGAAAGCGTAGGTGTGAGTATTGGATGATGATGGAAGGTTCGGAATTTGGAATAAAGCATAACAAAATAATGTATTGGAAAATATTCACTAAGGTCTAGCACTCTATTTGAAACTATGAGAACCCATTAGGGTTTATGTGAATTCATAGGTTATAACACCTATTAGAGTCGTAACGAGGAACTAAACACTTTGGTAATTAAACTTAGTAACTTGACATATGATTATTTAGTCATCATCAAGGTTTTGGTTTCAAGTATATTATATAGTCCATATATACATTTTATCATAAGTCTAACTATAAATGATATCATGGAAGTCATGTAGGAGGTAGGTGGTATAACCATCCATTTAGGAACCTCATGTAAGTTCACCACTACACAAGTTGTCATAGACAACAAGGAGGGTCAAGAACAAGAATAATAATGGAAATAGAATTACATGTTATCACTATACCAACTAGCCAAGTAATCTACAACCCGGGTGAGCCAACGTCAACACAAGTCGAAGGCTAAACGGGGTTGTGTTACTTTCAACTAGTAAGCTATATTGGGTAGTGATGAGAAATCATCAAGTGATGTGTGGACTTGTATGTAGGATAAGCCAAGCTAACCATGTAGTCACACCATCTTCAAGTTCAAGACTTGGCATCACTTGTGAGCTTAAAGCTCATATAAAACAGAAAGTTTAGAGTGTTAGAACAGCTCATATTTCATGTAAACAAGCTTGGTTAGGCTCGCTAACCATAAACTCGATTAGGAGCATAAGAACTCAACGTTGTTTGAGGTAATCATAAGTTTTAAAGAAGTTTTGTTCAAAACAGAAAGTTTGGAGCCTTTTTGGTGAATTTCCAGGTCTGGATTCTCAAGGAGAATCTGTGGAATCAAACCTAAGGTTTATCTAAGTAATTAGAAAGAACAATTAAGCAAAAAGACCAAGAAATGAAGAAGTTATGCTCACTTTGGCAAGATGTGATGAATCTGCCAAGTTCTTGAGTTTGCAACTCATTTTGGAGTGTTTGAGAGGATTCAAAATAGTAAAGTGGAAAAAAGCTTGGAGAATACTTGGTATTGAGGTGTTTAATGGAGGTTTGGAGGTGATTGATGGAGTTTAAAGTGTGTGGAACCGTGCTTTGTCGCGACTGATTCAAACTTCTGCCCGCCAGAGGTCCATACGGACCTATGGGAAATCCCTTGCAGTCCGTAAGGCCTAGGCATAAATTATGAATTTTTATTTTTGGGTTTTGTTGATTTGTAACTTATCCAAAGGTTACATATAAAGTGTTTTATGATTATTTTAGGACTTTTAAATACAAGAAGCATGTCCCAAAGGTTACACAAGTATAAACGGATATGGTTACGTATAAGAATCGTGTATAAGTTTCGTATGAAGTATGAATGTTACGTATTTGCAAGTTTGTCAACGTTTTCAAGTATCAAGTATCATGTGAATGAATGTATGAATATGTATAACATGATTTGAATAAAATTACGAGTTTCATTATGATTCAAGTCTCAGATTACACGATTACAGTGAAAGGACGAATACAAGATTCCAAAAATAGAAGAGTAAACTACTATTTTGGTCCCTGAGGTTTGCACAGTTTTGCCACTTTAGTCCAAATATCAAATCTTATGCATTTGGGTCCCTGTGGTTTTAGTTTTATTGCTATTTTGGTCCAAAAGTGATATTTGTCTTCTAAAATCCTGCGATTTTGTCCTTTTCCTCAGAGGCAAAATAGTCATTTTAAGTAGAGTTTGAGGTTTATTCATATATATAATATATATTAATGCTTAAAATGCCAATTTTACCCAGAAGAAATAGGACAAAATAGTAGGCTTTTAGAAGTCAAATATCACTTGTGGACCATAATAGCAATAAAACTAAAACCACAGGGACCCAGATGCAAAAGGTTTGAGATTTAGACTAAAGTGGCAAAACTGCCCAACCTTAGGGACTAAAATGGCACCTTACTCAAGATATTATATGAAAAGTACGAAAAAGCAGGGAGTTACAACTTTACCCTTGCCTAGATTAAAAATAACTAAGTTTAAATTAAAGGAAATAAGTGTTAGAAAAATCAATGAAACTTTTTCAAGCACATTTTTCATAAATCAACCCATATATAATGAACACAAAGTGAATTTACTATCATTCTTGTTTTACTTCATGTTAAAAATAAAATTTTGTTGAAACCCATTATATTATAAAAGTTTTTTTTTTTAAATGACTACATTTTACTCCCCTTTACTACTTCTAAAATTCCCTTCTTTTTTTGTTGCCTTTAGTGAGGCTCTAATCCCACCCACCACAAGGATTGGGGCTATTATATCATAATAGTTATAACTGTACCTAAAATTAATTATGCTATAACTGTAGCTAAAATTAATCATGAAATTGACGAAAATTAAAGTAGCATTCATTTTAAATATGCTTACAAAAATAATGAAAAATGTATATGGTTTTAAGGTAGAGGCCCATTGAATTGGTTTAATATGGTTAAAATTGTAATCAATTGAGGTTACCCACATAATTCGTAATACAACGGAAAAAAAAGAATGAAGTGAAAGGTTAAAATGAGAATAAATTCTTTGGAGAATAAAAAAGAAAAAAATATTAACCAATAGGAATTTTTATTTGACTTCATGTTATATTTGTATTTAATATTATTATAAGTATATTGGTATCTTACATATATCATTAATTTGTAGTCTTCCTTTTTAATAACTAACTATATTAAATTTATAACTTATCTTTAAAATATAGTTTCTCAAAATATAAAAATTCATTTATAGTGTAGGATAAATTACGAGGTATGCAGGATAAATTACGAATTGTGTAGGATAAATTTCAATATGCGTAAGATAAATTTCGAAATGGTAGGATAACTTTTGACGTGTGTAGGCAAAAAAATTTAGTGTAGAAGATGATAGTTTTTATGACTAGTCAAACATAATAATAAATTAGATGAGAGAAAAATTATTTAATATTTTACAATTGTACCATTTGTTCTTTTTCTTCTCAATTAAATTTTCTTCTCAATTAAAGTATTTAATATCATTCAACACACAATAAAACAAATGGGTTATTGGATTTTACCACCCCCAACTATCGGCTATTGGCCGCTGCCACCCTCAACTAACACTTTGAGGCCCGACACCCTCAACTTAACACTTAGTGTGTTCCAGCACAGGTCGTTAACTGAGCACTAACTCAGTTAGGTTTTTTTGCTTATGTGACCCTCTTATTTCAACATGGCAGCATGGCATGATGAGGTGTCTTATTTGCCTACGTGGCCCTCTTGTTCCAGCTTCACATCTCCCTTCATAAATCAATAGCCTCATCCCTTTATCTTTTTCAATTCATCCAGATCCATCTTCCACCTTTCTCAAAATCGAAACTCTAACTCTCTAAATCCTCCAACACAGAACTAATGGAAAGCGACGACGAGTAGGAGTCCTTTTCATTCAATAACACTGAGCCTTCGCCTTCGCCTTCACCAAAGCACCGAAGACTCAAGATGTTATTGTTCAATAAACAACAGTTGAATCGTTTAAAAAACTCATTGAGTTGCCACGAGTCGATTTCGCCAGATTAGAAGCCCTAGAATCGTCAGCTATCCGAGCATTTGATGACGATAATGATGACGATGGTTCAATTCAGCCGCCGGCGAACTGGAACCCAGGTGCGAGCAACGTCGGCGGTGAATCGGAACCTAGGTGCGAGCAATGTCGGCGGCGAACCGGAACCTAGGTGCTAGCAATATCGGTAGCGGCGGTGGTGGCATTCGATCTGTAACAGGAATTGAAGTTGTGGAAGTTTGTTGTTAAGCCATTTGATTTTGTATAATGATAAAGGGTTATTTGATCTGGGGATGAAGTTATGGGTGTTGTTATGTGGTGTTTGGGAAGATGATGATGAACCGTTGAAGATGAAGAATCGATGAAGACGATGATGATTTGATTTTGAATGTTGATAAGGGGTTGAAGATGAAGAACCGATGAAGATGATGATTATTATTGATGTGGGTTGTTTGATTTGGGATGATTTATTGCCTTCTGTACATATACATACACTTATTATTATTTGTTATATATAATTGGCCACATCATCATGACACCTCATCAATAATAAGACACGTCATTAAAAATTGGTCATGTCAGCAAAAAAAAAACTAACCAAGTTAATGTAAAGTTAACAACGTGGTGTCATAACACACTAAGTGTTAAGTTGGGGGTGTCAGATGTCAAAGTGTTAGTTGGGGGTGACAACGGCCAATAACCAATAGTTGGGGTGATAAAATCTAATAACCCTAAACAAATTGATGAACTCCAAATATAAACTCAAAGTGGAAAATGAGACCATTGGGGTGAAAACCCTTGAGGAAAACATAGGAAATTATAAGATTATATCGTGCAGGGTCGGCCTAGATGGTGGGTGAGTCGCACCCTTCGCCGACGCCTGATTTTTTTTTGGCCTAGTTTTTTAAAATATTTATATATTTAAAAAATGTGAAACCAAAAAATTTATTGGACTCTTGCTATAAGAATTTAATCTTACAACTAATTTGGCTCAAATAATTTTATTTTTATCCATAGCTAAAATATTATAACATATTGGCCTCATTAGTCTTATTTTGATCCATATAATATCCAAACATCCTAATGTAATCAATAATAAAAAATTTTAAAAAATACTAAAAAAGCAACGCTAGTGCTACTTTGTTTAATTCCAGCTACTAAACCACCACTACCACCACTACATTGTCCCTTCACGCCACCACCAAAGCCACATCGGCGACCACCGAATTAGACGTCGACGACCACCACAACCCAATCAAGGTATTTTTTTGTTCCACTTTATGGATTCACTTAATTTAGCCTTACATTGGTAGCTTTAATGAATGTTGAGCCCTAAACTGGATGTGTTGTTAGTTGTTGAGCCCTATAATGGGTGTTTTATTGAATGTTGAGCCCTAAATTGGGTGTGTTGTTGTTAGATGTTGAGCCTTAAATTGGGTGTTTTATTGATTGTTAGACTTAGAAATTAGAATTGAGTAATTGTTAGACTTAAAATTAAGTAATTGTTGAATGTTACATAATTATAAAGAATTGAGTAATGGTTTGACTTTAGAATTTGATTTTTAGAAGTTATGTCTCCTAAACAACCATCCATAATGTCCCAAGAAAGACTTAGCGGATTGGCGATGATAGCCATCGAGAATGAAATCTTACCGAATATAAACTATGAGAGATGATCAAACAGTTTGCTATCAAGAATGCTAGGAGAGCTTCACGAATCATCAGTTAGCTATTACGATATATAGTTCGATTATAATGCTGCATTTATGTTGTATTTATTGCTATATTGTTAATTGTCGTTTAAAAAAGAGTTTAGATAATTCGTTAGGCCAAGCACCTTTTTTTTTGCTCGGCCGAGTCACTTAAATTCTTAGGGACGACGGCTCTGACATTGTATTCACTCGTATTTTTTTATCTTACATGTACGTACTATATATATAGTATGAAAATTATAGATGAAAAACCCATGTGAGTTCAAAACCTCAAGAAATTCAATGGATGGACCACATATTGCCACATGTTACACCTTTTTCAAAGTTCTGACCAGTGGTGGACCCAGGAAACTTTTCCTGGGGGTGCGGAAAATTTTAAAGATTTTAGGCCCCCAAGCTATATAAAAAAAAACTGGTTCATAGCAGGTGGGGTCATGTAAAACAAGTAAACATAAAAAGCCAAAGTTTCATAGCGGGTCAAATCCGATCAGGTCAGGTTCGGTCAATTTCAATTTTCAAACAATCAAACCCTAGTTCCTAACTTCCTATCACATTAACAAACAAAGTTTCAAGTAAAACAAGTAAACAACATAAAAAACCATCATAAGTAACGTAACAACAAAAAAACCATCAAAGTTCAAACCCTCACTACTTCTATTTCTCCTAATCATTAGATAAAACAACAAAAAACTTATCTAAAACATGCATTGGTCTTTAACTAGAAGAATCCGGCGAAAAAAAGTGGTTCAACCCCTTTCTTCTTGAGAAATCACGGCATAACTTCCCTACTCATGGTTCCTAATTTCCTATCAAATATAAAACAACAACACCGTTAAAAACAACACTAAACACTTAAAGTCTTAAACAATGATCACAAAACTTCATAATTTTCAATTTTAATGTCAAGCCCTAGTTATTGATTCCTTGTAACTAAACGATTAAACAAACTAAAACAACAAAATCACCCTACTAAAGTTTCAAATAATATCAAAACAACGAAAAATTTCAAACCTTTTACAACTCTATTTCTCATAAAAATCCAAATAAAACAAGAATAACAACTTAAATAAGCGAATCATACCCGATTGCGTGATGTTCCTGTTGTTTGTGTGGGAAGGGTGGCCGAATTTCACTTTTCTCTGGCGAAAAACAAGAAATTGATCGCCTGTGGACTGTGGTTTGCAATTGGGTCTGGAGATCGTAGAGAGCAGGAGCCGAGAGAGAAGGGGAAAGGGCGGTGGGTTGGGTAATTTTACTTTTGTTCAAATTAGAATGGATTGGGTTTGGGTAATTGGGTTATGTATTCTCTATTGGGCTAAAGAGTAAAGGTTAAGTGATTGTTAATTGGGTTAGTTATAGGAATGACAATGGGTCGGGTTCAGGCCGGATGGTAATCCCAAGCCTGTACCCGGTTGTAAATATTTGGCCCACACCCGGCCCGTTACCTGTTGGGTATTTGTCGGGTAATTACCCATCGGGTATACCCGTTAGTTTGTTAAAAATACAATTAAGACTCCCATGTGTGTTTTTTACTCTAATGTTTATATATTTGACTGTTTTAATAACTACAATAAAGGAAAATATGATCAACAACATACATACAATCATATTCAAATGCATATTTAAAAAATATACATAATTAACTAATTAAGGTACTGCTACTTTGGAACAAATAGCAACATTAATCGAACACACGACATGAAAAATAGTCAGTTTATATTTTTTTGCATTTAATCGAACACACAACATGAAAAATAGTAGCATTAATGTCAGTTTATATTTCTTGCATTTAATCGAACACCAGATATGCAAAATAGCAACATTATTCAGGACCCAGGTAATCTCCCTAACAACTTGAAATGTATTTAGTAAATCCCAAAATTAACACACATCTTTAATCTGCATCGAAACAATATAACAAAACATAAAATCTTGTATATGTATATTAAAGTCTTGAAGACAAACAAAATCTGTGAATAATGAATAAGTGTATGTACAAAGTTTATATAAATGGAAAATTAAATTTACATTAATATGCTTTTCGGGTGTAATTCGGGTAACGGCCAGATATTGGGCGGGTATCATTAAATCCCATACCCGTACCTGGTTTTTTTATATTTTAATCCATACCCGGTCCATACCCATCGGGCTTTGGGTATACCCGGCCCATATGTTTCGGGTATACCCGTCGGGCTCGGGCTTTTTTTGCCATCCCTACTTAGTTTAGAGTGGTTAATAATTACATAAATTAGAAATTTAGGTTGTATTTTAATAAAAATAAGAGTTTACTTATTTTTTACTTTTATAAACTCATAAGATTTTTTCTTAAGGAGGCGGTCGAAAATTTCCAAGGGGTGGGGACGAAAATTTCCAATGGGTGCGGTCGAGATTTTTGCCGGAAATTAACACTGAGTTATTTTTTTCAAGGGGTGCATCCGCCCAACTTGGCCAAGGAATGAGTCTGGCCGTGGTTCTGACACTTGATAATTTTTGTTAGGAGAGAGAAAGAGTATATGTTACATATCTTTCATCCATTACATATATGTAACATTACATTTTCACTTTTTTTTGTTTTTAATAGCAGGTTTTACGAGATGTAACATTTTCGAATTTAGTTTTACGAGTTTTCAATATGTAATGCATGTAAAAGTATGTTACATGTTTTATAGAAAAAAATTAGTGTAACAGACAAACCTGTTACAGTTTTTTGTATCAGACAGAAAAGTGAAAAAGCAAAAAAACATAGATTTACTTTTGTCAGTCTGTTACACGTGTCAAAATGTTACTTTTTGTAACATCCAATCTCAACCATAGAATTTTTTTGATGGAGGATGGAGATTGAGTTTCTTGAACTGAAAGAGTTTTCTCCGTATCCTTGTCCCCTGTATAGTACATAGGGAAGGTACAATATTAAACAAATACAACTTGATACTATTTGACAACTTGCATCTTATCTTATATTATCTTATCTTTGTCACTCAACTTGTCTCGCCCATATCTTGTCTAATATTAATTTAGTATATCTGTTCTAACAAAAACAAAATGAAAATGATGATTAATCCTCTTAATCTAGGATCTTATAATCATTCCATCCTGAAATTTATGATACAATATACGACTAAATGTAACATATATTTGGTTCCTTAAGATACAACAAAAATTTCTCAAAAGTGTATACACAACGTTACAAACATTGTTGATACAATTGCAGATGTTCATGCTTATTTCCTCTTATCTACTCGACCCTCCAACCGCGTAAACCTTACCTTAATGTCTTGTAGCACATGAGCCGGCGAATTCAGAAAACCAACCAACAGCTTTCCTAGAACCTTACATTCTTACAAGACGCGCGTAGCCAGCTATCTTGTTGCTCGAGAATAACGGGTGCACTTCTGTTAGCTACTAGCTTCTTTAGAAGTCTTCTCACTCAACGTTACCTTCTCCACGAAACTCTTCATATCGTTATTATAGGCCTTGGTGTCATGAATGGAAGTTGGTGTGTCAGGGCTCTGGTTCTCACTTAATGTGGACTCCATTCGTTGTGGTTTAAGGGCGTCGTTCAAGGTATCTAATGATCCATCGCTTTCCAAAACCCGCACAATCTGAATCATAGTATTATTAATATATGTGATACTTATGACAAATACAGTTTGATGTTTTTTTACCACGAGGCCCCATTAGGGAAAACGCATTGGGCGCACCAATAGTCTGCTAACTAATGGGACCGGTAAACGACAACTGACCAAATTGACCCATTTTGTGTAGACAAAAACATTAAACTTACCTGGCTCATTTTGGGACGCCGTTTAGTCGCATGGCGGATGCTAGCTGCTGTGCAAGAAACCATAAGGGCCACCTCATGTGGTTCATAGTTCCCTTCCAAGCGTGGGTCAACAAGCCCGGTGTAGTTTCTATCTTCCAACGCCTTGGCGAGAAGTGGCCCTGCCTGTTTTCATACCAAAATGATTACACCCGCAAAAGATATTAAAAGATTTGAATGAAAACGGAAAAAGATCATACCCAATCGACTAAGCCATCTTCCATGCGGTTACTGGTAGGATCAATCGGTTTCCTTCCGCTCAACAGTTCAAGCAACATGACCCCAAATGAGAATACATCAGATTTTTCTGTAAGCTTTCCACTTGAAGCATATTCTGGAGCTAAGTACCTATAATGATACACACAAAAACAAACTTGAGTGCATCATTAAAAGTTTATAAGTAAAATAATAAAATTAAATTAATTAATTTAGGGTCTCGAGTTGGCAGGTTATATTGTTCAACCTGAACACGACCCGCATATATATATTTGTGTCAAAAATATCAACCCTAACCCAAAAACACTTAAAAATATGTGACCGGAAGACAACCTGTATAGCCCATTTATTTAAACGTGCCAAACGGGTTGACGGGTAGTAATCAAGTTGTAAACGTCGGGTTGGTGGGTTGTAAAAACGGGTCCACCTGAACAGGACCTGATTAATTCAACAGGTCAACCTGAACACCACCCGCATGTATATTCGTGTCAAAAATATCAACCCTAACCCGAAAAACTCTAAAAATCATGTGACCGGAAGACGACCTGTATAGCCCATATATCTAAACGTATCAAACAGTTGACGGGCAGTAATCAAGTTGTAAATGTCGGGTTAGTGGGTTGTAAAAAACGGGTCCACCTAAACAGGACCTGATTAATTCGACAAGTCAACCCGAACACAATACGTTTAGTAAATGAGTTAACTATTCGACAAAAGTCCCGTTTATCATATAAAGTTCATTAGTATGGGCTAAAAGAACATACCCAAAAGTCCCCACAACGCGTGTTGAGATATGAGTGTCTTCCACAGCCAGTTTAGCCAATCCAAAATCAGCCACCTGAATTTATAAATTTTTTAGAGTAAATTGCCATTTTCGTCCCCGAGGTTTGGGCATATTAGCCATTTTCGTCCAAAATGACACTATGGAACCATTTTGCCCCCCACGTTTGTAACTTTTTGCCATTTTCGTCCAAAGGCCTAACCCAGTTACTTTATAACGTTAGATAGGTTATTTTTGAAAGAGTAAATTGCCATTTTCGTCCCTGAGGTTTGGGCACATTTGCCATTTTCATCCAAAATGACACTTGTAACTCCGGCACCGTCTCCGGCACAACCTGCAACTCCGGCACCGTCTCCGGCACGCTACTCCGGCACCGCTCGCACTACTCGGCACACTGCAACTCCGGCACAAACTTGCAAGTCCGGCACCGTCTCCGGCACAACCTGTAACTCCGGCACAAACCTTCAAGTCCGGCACCGTCTCCAGCACAACCTGCAACTCCGGCAGTTGTAGGTTTGTGCCGGAGTTGCAGGTTGTGCCGGAGACGGTGCCGGAGTTGCAGGTTTGTGCCGGAGTTGCAGGTTGTAGGTGGTCCCGGAGTAGCAGGTTGTTGCGGGCGGAGTTGTAGGTGGTCCCGGAGTAACATGTTGTGTCGGAGACGGTGCCGGAGTTGTAGGTTGTGCCGGAGACGGTGCCGGAGTTTCAGGTTGTGCCGGAGACGGTGCCGGAGTTACAAGTGTCATTTTGGATGAAAATGACAAATGTGCCCAAACCTCAGGGACGAAAATGGCAATTTACTCTTTCAAAAATAACCCATCTAACGTTATAAAGTAACTAAGTTAGGCATTTGGACGAAAATGGCAAAAAGTTACAAACGTGGGGGGCAAAATTATACCAAAGTGTCATTTTGGACGAAAATGGCAAATGTGCCCAAACCTCAGGGACGAAAATGGCAATTTACTCAAATTTTTATATAATAAAATTTTGCAAAATGAATGTGTAAAGAACTTACCTTTGCTTCAAAATTATAGTCTAGGAGAATGATGGAAGATTTAATATCGCGATGGATGATCGGTGGATCGCCTGCAAGTTTCCAAGAGATGTTTTGTGTCATAAACTGTTCTGTTGTTTGCTATGCTAAGACCAGACTCGACCCATACATTGTTTGAGCTCAGTTTATAATAACCCAACCAGCGGTCCGGTCCATAATAATATGTTATATAATCAAACATCTCCAAATTGTATGAAATGTAAGGTGGAAATATGAGCGGGTCAAGAGTTGGGTAACTGGTCAAAACTACACTTTCTTACGTGTCACCGAAAACATTAAAATTTATAAACCAGTGCGTCTAATATGATTAGAAAAATTATATTATTTTCAAATAATATAGTGTTTTGAATAAAATGACTTGGGAGTTTTACACAATGAAAGAATACTTTGGGCCACGTTCCATGCGTGCAGCTGATTTGACCTATTTCCTTTTCAGCCATTTTTGTTAGAGTAAAATGTCATTTTTGTCCCTAAGGTTTGGCCTGTTTTGCGACTTTCGTTCAAAGGTTTGTTTTTCCGCATCTGGATCTAAAAGATTTCAAATCATGCCTGATGTATGTCGAGTCACAAACCCGTTAATGTATAACGGGTGGGTCACCAACCTGGGTCAACTTGCTCCACAATCATGCAATCATCCACGATCAGTTTATCATGCAAGCTCCCATGTTCCATTTATTTTATGTATTTTCTATTTATTTAATTTAAGAATTAAGTGCATGTGCACGTAGTGGGTAGGTAGTTAATTTCTTTAGGTAACCGTATTTTTGTTTTATATTAATTAGGATTAATGAATGAAGAAAGGGGAGTTTTATGAGTTAAAAGAAAGAGTTATGTTAATTTTCTCAATGGATTTTGAGAGTAAATAATTCTTCCATGCTAGTTCAAGCGTGGCAACTTGAATGGTGTTCTTAGAGACTAGATTAGAATCAAGTGGTGTATCTGTATCTTGATTATCGTTTAGTTTTTCCCTAATCGATTTCTTGTGTGGTGTTTTTGTATCACAAGAGACCGTTAGATCTATCCGTTTTTATTTAGAGTTTTAATTTTATATCCATCATCGAACCGATTGCTATCAATGCCATTTTCATCCGGCTCCTTAACTCCATCCATTTTTCTCCATTAAATTAGAGGTAATTTCGTATATTTTGTTAACTTAAAGGGCAATTCGGTCTTTTTCACTTTATGTACAAGCGTTTAGCATAATGTACAAGTATTCAAAATACCCTCACTAATTAAAAAAGGTGAAAATATCCCTGACTTAACGGAGAAAAATAGATGGAGTTAATGAGTCGGATGAAAATGGCAAGATTTGAAACCTTTTGGATCCAAATGCGGAAAAACAACCTTTGGACGAAAGTCGCAAAACTGACCAAACCTCAGGGACGAAAATGGCATCTTACTCTTTTTGTTATTTTCCTTGCTCGAAATAAACCATAACCTGATTCGACCCATTCACTGGTAAATGGATCGAAACGGACACCTCTTTGACACAAGTAACAAGGGACAGATGCATACAATCTTCGTGTAGGTATGCAAGTCCTTTGGCTGACCCCAGTGCGATCCGCATCCTAGTTTCCCATTTCATAACGGGACGATGCTTCCCTGCATAGCAAAGTTAGTTACAAATTATGATATTCACACGGGTCAAAGTTAACTTCCATTCGGGTCAATAATATAAGAAAACTGACCATGAAGATGGAAGTCTAAGGTCTTATTAGGAACATATTCATAGACAAGTATTCTCTGTGCATCAGCTATACAGTATCCAACAAGCGATACCAAATGACGATGATGCACTCTACTAATGATCTCAACTTCCGCTTGAAACTCTCTGTCCCTTGATTACTGCCTGATTTAAGTCTCTTCACAGCCACCTCATGCCCGTTAGCCAAAATCCCTTTATGGACGTACCCAAACCCACCTTGTCCAATAAGGTTCGCCTGTGAGAACCCATCAGTGGCGGTTGACAGCTCGTTGTATGAGAAGTGGTTCATGTTGAATGCTAGAGGCATTTTTGGGGTTCTGGATGAGGCTGCCCATTTGCCACTCACACCCACTGGAACACCTATCATTTCAGGCCTTTTAAATTGAATTACATGCTCACGAGGTGAGTCCGGCCATTGATTTTGGTAGTAGTCTCCACCTGCAGTTGCACCAATGAAATGTGAAACAAATATAGCGCGGCAATTTACGGCTCGACCCGTTAACATGACATGACTCGACAAAAAGTTAAGCGGGTTAAGTTTTGGTGTGAAAGTGTTCGGGTCATAAACAGCTCAACACGTCAATGAAATAGTTAAAAACGTGTCTTATGGCTTCAATCCGCTTAACGCGTTTATGACACGTGTAATATAATGTAATTTTATAATCTGTTAAATAATTAAATGTATCAAATCCCTTAACCCAGGTTTAAAACTAATAATTATATTTTAAGTTTTTTATTCATTTTTACCTTAATTAGTCACAAGTTGCTGGATTTTGTCCATTATTTATTTAATCATGTTAAACATGTCATGTCGTATTACTGTGTTATTGGACCTGATGCATTTATTCGTGTTAAACGTGTCGTGTCATGTAACTGTTTATTAAACATGTCCGTACTAGTGTTTATGTAAATGTACGTTTAGTTAAACATGTCGTGTCTGGCCCGTTTAGCAGAACACGATACGTTTTGCCAGCTCTAACAACATATGGTAATAAGTAGGGAAGAAATAGTTTTTGAATTTGAAACCTGGAGGCGGTTTTGTGTAGTAAGCAGCCGCCTTCTGCTTCTTCTTCTTCCTCCTACAGCATGTAATACAAATCATAACAAAAGTCATAAACACGAAACCCGCCACAACTAGTCCAACAATGAGTTCCTCATTACTTGTATTAGAGGGTTCTGTATGTGGGGATTCACGGTGTGCTCTGCGGGTAGGAGGTGGTGGAGATCGATGGCTGGATGGAGGAACCGCCTCACCATGAGAGGTAGAGTTAGTTGGCGGGCTATAGGATCGTGGCGGAGGTGATCTCTTTAATGGTGGTGGCGGTGAGGAGGGAGGAGGATAATGTGGTGGTGGTGGTGGCGGTAAGTAGGGAGGTGGTGGTGGTGGCGTTGAGGGAGGAGGAGCGCGTTGTGGCGGTGGTGGTGGTGAGGAGGAAGGAGGAGGGGATTTTGGTGGCGTGATTGAGCGGAATCTGGAGAGGGAGCGGTTTCAGGGGCCGGAGCCATGTGACGTCCGATGAAACTTTCAGGATCTCAAAACTAGATCAAAAGGTGCACCATCTATCAGAAAAATGAAACTCTCACACATCATTTTGAGTCCTTTGTTCTGTCAAAGAAATGATGATCAAGATTAAAAGCTACGGTGCATGAAACGCAAATAGAATCTGTGTTACGATTCAAAAATTTTGCATGATCAATTGTTTAGGAGACAGATATGGTTGAAGAAGATGGAAACAAGAGGTTAAGTGTAGCATTGTAAGTGATTATCCTAATTTAATAATGACACCAGGTGTTACAGTCCTAAAAAGATGGAGACTTGTTCAATTCTATTTACAAGCCGAGTTAGTTGTAACATCACCTGCATTTTTCCTTACATTTTGGGTCCTTTCAAAGCTCTCGTATCCCTCATCTAAAAGGATATTAATTTAGAATTTTTAATCACTTCCATCAAAACAAGAATTACTAAAGCAAAAATAAATTTCATGAACAATTAATGTGCACAGAAGCTATCATCTTCTAAGAAACACATCCATATTTGTATCTCAATATGGCACAGACCCAAAATTCCGTTCTTTCACACTGCAACTTGAATAAAAAGAAGAAACCAAGATCATTTAAGTTGGGTCGTAACTAGCACACTCACACTCACAATTTAACCAATATTGCATGTTTACGTTACACTATAATTTCACTCATCTGTGTTAAGCACTTAGGTTTGCATTTCGGAGATAAAGAAAAATACACAAACAGACGTTCTTTAGCTATGATCGTTATGAAATCACATAATCATAAACTGATATTTATCGTTATAAAATCACTTGATCACAAAATGATATTTCACTCGGTTGAACAATTTCTATCTAAATAATTACTATACAGATCAGAATCTGCAGTTACTGGTAAATCCCACAATTAAATAAGCCAGTAAAAAAATAAGATGATATGTTTCCAATTAATAACTATCAATACATTCCAAGTCAGAAGACAATTTTTGTGCATGTCAGACTACTTAAAAGGGGCAAAGCATGAAACCATCAACTAATTGATCCTAAAACTCCTACAGTATCACAATAATGATAATAATTACCAAGCAATAAGATCCAGGTAACCTGTCTGCTGTCACCAGAATCACACATATTCATATCTTCATGAGAACTCACATAAGGTAGGATCTGAGGAGGGTAAGATGTAGACAGCCTTACCTCTACCCCAGAGGATTAGAGAGGTTGCTTCCAGTGAGACCCCGGCTCCATAGTAGTTTTTGCATCAAGCCTTGGACATAAGGCACATAACACTCAACAATCAGGTCAAAGGCCGATTAGTGCATGTACCCTTTTGTCTTTCGGCTATCAACGCTACCACTGATGCATGATTAACCATCTGCTGCTTTTAACGTTATTTTCACGCAGTTAGTAAAATAACGTCAAAATTAGTGCATTTTCACTTTTGCCCCTTAGAGCCCACACATATATAGATTATATGTGCATTCCACAAGCGGGGCATGGGAACCACATAAGCATTGAAAATAAATACTTCATTGTCACTGTGAGGTGGTTCCTCTTTGTCCTCCATAGCTAAAGCCTAAAACCTATAAAAAAATTCAACACAAACTTAGTTAATTAAACAGCACATATTAACTCAAAACAAAAGTTAAATCCAATCAAAACAGAAAATCCTCATAAACAAAAACCTAACTGAAAAAATGGGACATCACTTCACCAAATTATAAAACCCTAACACACGATAATTATCATATTCCTCAAACATGAACATGTGCGAGAATCAAGCTGCTTCAAAATTCAGAAGATCGTATCTCTAACGAAGGCTAACTCAACATTAAACTTATAATGACTATAATAAATCACATGAACTTATATCCAAAAAGTTGTAATCCATAAAGTAAAATTGTTCTAAACTTGTTCAAATATCAAAACCTAACTGAAAAAAAGTTCACATCACTCCACGCCAGATTTTAGAACCCTAACACGCCATAATTATCACATTCCTGAAACATGAAGATGTACGAGAATCAAACCACTTCAAAATTCAGAAAAACAAATCTCTAATGAATGCGTATTCAACATCAAGCAAATTTAAATTTGACCAAAATTGACTGGACGGAAAGTACATGAAAATTGCTCGAATATCTCGTAATCCATGAAGTAAATACACATAAATAAAGGATAGTTTGCGTTATTTTTTGATATTTCAAAAGAACAATTTGACGATGCGTGAATCTGAGTTGAAGATTCAGTAAAGGCGTAACTCACCGGATAAACCTTGAATCTCATTGATAACCGCCGGAAAACAATAGAGGTACCGGTAACTGAATTCCGATTACTGGCGGACTCCGGTGAGCGGGTTTGTAGCTACCATCGCGCGCTTTTTTCCAGGAAAGAAACAGTTGCCAAAATGGGTCAATTCATTATACGGATCCGGTAAAAAATTTCAACAGTTTTTTTTTTCCGGAAATTTCATTAAAGACTACTAAGACGCTAGAGCCTCAATGACCTCTTTTTATTCTTTATCAAAGATACTTAACGATTTAATATTTTTCACGGCTTTCGATGTGCTAGCAGGTTTACTGGAAAAATAACATTATTTCTCGTTTTTCAAATACTTCAACACGCTGTAAAAAATGACGGTTATGCATATAGCAATACGCGAATCTCGGTGTTCTATGTTAAAGATAAAATGACCCGAATGGAAAGTTGTGGCAATAATTATTGTTTGAGTGAAAAAATTGAGTTTCAAAAAATGACAACATCCACACATGGAGGGCGGAAATGGAGAAAATTCATGTGTGAAGCACGGATTAAAAGA
The DNA here is from genome assembly GCA_947069175.1 of Scalesia atractyloides. Taxonomy (NCBI): domain Eukaryota; kingdom Viridiplantae; phylum Streptophyta; class Magnoliopsida; order Asterales; family Asteraceae; genus Scalesia; species Scalesia atractyloides. Next base: position 54,021,518 of record CAMTDV010000019.1, read on the forward strand.
GGCGTGGATGTCGTTTTATGCAAGATGTGTGGTAATCAACTGGAGATAGCGGAGTACCTATGTAACAACCCGATCTTTCGAATTGTTATCCGGATTCCGTTATTTACCGTTATTTCAGTTTCGAACTCGTATTGTACTCAGAGATTCATCATAATGTTTAAAACTATTTGAAACGCATATTATATCGCTTATTTATCGCATTTGAATCGTTTAATACTCGCAACTCTCAACGTGAACTCACATCGCGGATAATTATGTTACTTTATGTTATTTATGTGTTATGTGTGCTTCATGATTTATGGTTATACTCGCTATCGCAACGCTCTTGTAACAGCCTGATCTTTCGGATTGTTATCCGGATTCCGTTATTTACCGTTATTTCAGTTTCAAACTCGTATTGTACTCTGAGATTCATTATAATGTATAAAAATACTTTTAAACGCATATTACGTCGCTTATTTATCGCAATTTAATCGCTTAATACACGCAACCCTCAATGCAAACTCAAATCGCGGTTAATTATGTTACATTATGTTATTTATGTGTTATGTGTGACTTTATGATTTATGGTTATACTCGCTATCGCAATGCTCTCGCTTACTCGAATCGCTAAATCGCATTAATATTAATAACGCAACGCTTCACGCCTCGCTAAAACGCTTAACGTAACTATCTAATACGAACCGAATCACCGAACGAGCACCTAACGAGCAAAACTTGCCACCAGGCCAAGTTCGGCCAAGTTGGGCACCCCAACTTCACCCGAACTTGTTTAGGCCTACCAAATCCCCAACTAAACAGCAAGTTCGCTCGAACTTGCACCATTCAAGCAGAACTGGCCAAGTTCCCACTCAAGTCGTTGAAATGGTGTCAAGTTCGGCCGAACTTGGTGTCTGCCCACTTGATTTCTCCTCACCTATAAATACCCACACCCTCATTCTCTCATTCCTTGCTGCTAAGTTCGCTCGGAGCTCCCGATACCGAAAACCTTTGATTTCCAAGTAAGAATCAACACGTTTTTATGCAAACAACAACGTTTTTACTACGATTTTTCACAAGGATTACATTCGTTTTCATCAAAACTCTTCTGTTTATGAAAATCTTCATCCTTTTCTACAAAATTTCTTCTTTTCACTTAGATCTACACTAAACGAGTGTATTTGGGCTTAGCTTTGGATTCCCAATCTAGAAATCTTGATGATTTCGACTCACCAAGTGTTAGATCTGAGAAAAACCTTTTAAAACATTGATATTACAGAAGATACGGACTAAGTGACGTATGTTTCGTTCACTTTGAAGTGGAACGAAGCGTTGTCAAGCAAGAAACTCAGATCCGAAAGCACAAGGACGATGTCGTCACTTTGCACAAACTGGACAAACCCGTACGAACCGACAAGTTCACCCGGATTAGCCCGTGTTTCTGTAAAATGGCTAAAACTCACTCCAAAAGACCTATCCAGCCTATGTTTTGCTCAGTAGCTCAAGGTTGGAGGGATGGACACTCGATTTCCTCAGCAAACGACGTGAAAACGCAAGATTTTTGGACCAAAACAGACAAGCTCGCTCTAAAAAGGTCAAGTTCGCTCGAAGTTGTCACCAGATGCTGATCAACTTCGCCCGAACTTGTGCAATTTCCAATGGAAACTGTCAAGTTCGCCCGAACTTGCACTCATTTCTAAGAAAGGGTACCAAGTTCGCCCGAACTTGTACATTCCAGAAGATTTCAGGCAAGTTCGCCCGAATTTGTACCCATTTCTAAGAAAGGGTACCAAGTTCGCCCGAACTTGTACATTCCAGAAGATTTCAAGCAAGTTCGCCCGAACTTGTACCAAATCCAAGAGATTTGGTACAACTTCACCCGAACTTGTCTACTGCTCCTTCACGCTTCGACCGTTTCAGCACTTCAGAAGACTGATGCACTTCTGTTCGCGTTTACAGGCTGACCCGGCGCTCCCTTCAATCCACAGCAGTTCGTATTTCTTCGTTGAGCACGGACTGTGAGTATACTTGAACCCTTTTTCGCTTAAAATGCACTTTTGGGTGTTACATCGTTCACTATATCATAAAACACGCTATACACAACGCTAAATTCTTTTAACGCTAATCGCTCTCGCATGTTATACGTGAATCGCTGAATGTTTGTTTGCTATGTGTGAATAATGAGGACTTGTAGACCACCCTTAGTAACGATAGTACTATAGTTTGGACTCAGCACCCAATTGGTTCGAGGGTTGTTAAGGCTCGCATATTCACTTTACGTGCGTGTTCGCGGTTGTGAACACATATCGCGCATACTCCACCTCGAAGTCGTGTTGGAAAGCTTGTATCATTATTGTTAGCTTACTTAGATTCGCTTATCTACGTGTTACATGCTGGTTATGCGTAAAAGATTTATCTCTATTATTATGTTATTAAACCTGTATGCTCACCTTTACTTATGTATTGACTTTTATTTTAACGCATGTGACAGGTTGATGATTCTACGCTGCAAATGGATTAGGGCTTATCCTTAGAAACGCACAATAGAAATTTAGGTTGTCGAATATGTTTGTTTAAGAGATTTAATATTGTAATGACTAGTTGAGGATTTTATGTTTGATTGTATGGGAAATCGGACCTTTTAAATATTATCACTTAATTAGTTGTTATGGATTCTCTTGAGCAATCTGGTTCGCCTAGTGTCGCGCCCTGATGATTCCGCCATCGGTTGGGGTGTGACAGCTCTCGCTTACTCGAATCGCTAAATCGCATAAATATTAATAACGCAACGCTTAACGCCTCGCTAAAACGCTTAATGTAACTATCTATTACGAACCAAATCACCGAACGAGCACCTAACGAACAAATAACGAACGAAACTTCGCCACCAGGCCAAGTTCGGCCGAAGTTGGCACCCAACTTCGACCGGAGTTGGCCAGCCAAGCAGAATAAGCAAGTTCGCTCGAACTTGCACAAGTTCAAGCAAAACTGGCCAAGTTCGCCCGAACTTGATGTCTGCCCACTTGTTTTCTCCTCACCTATAAATACCCAGCTCCTCATCCATTCAACCCTTGCTGCTAACTTCGCTCCAGAGCTCCCAAAACCGAAAATCGTTGATTTCCAAGTAAGAATCAACCCGTTTTTATGCAAACAACAACGTTTTACTATGATTTTTCACAAGGATTACCTTCGTTTTCATCAAAACTCTTCTGTTTATGAAAATCTTCATCTTTTTCTACAAAACTTCTTCTTTTTCACTTAGATCTACACTAAACGAGTGTATTTGGGCATAGCTTTGGCTTCCCAAGCTAGAAATCTTGATGATTTCGACTCACCAAGTGTTAGATCTGAAAAAAACCTTTTAGAACATTGATTTTTACACAAAATACAGACTAAGTGACGTATGTTTTGTTCACTTTGAAGTGGAACGAGGCGTTGTCAAGCAACAAACTCAGATCCGGAAGCACAAGGACGATATCGTCACTTTGCACAAACTGGACTAACCCGTACGAACCGACAAGTTCGCCCGGATTAGCCTGAGTTTCTGTAAAATGGCTAAAACTCGCTCCGAAAGACCTCTCCAGCCTATGTTTTGCTCAATAGCTCAAGGTTGGAGGGATGGACACTCGATTTCCTCAGCAAACGATGCGAAAACGCACGATTTGGTGACCAAAACAGTCAAGTTCGCTCCAAAAAGAGCAAGTTCGCTCGAAGTTGTCACCAGATTGGTGACCAACTTCGCCCGAACTTGTTCAATTTTCAAGAAAATCAACCAAGTTCGACCGAACTTGTACAGTTTCCAAGGAAACCAGACAAGTTCACCTGAACTTGTATCAACTCCAAGAACACAGTCAAGTTCGCCCGAACTTGTACCTATTTCTGAGGAAAAGGTACCAAGTTCGCCCGAACTTGTATAATCCAGAGAATCTCAGCACAAGTTCGATCGAATTTGTCCACTGCTCCTTCACACTTCGACCGTTTCAGCACTTTGGAAGACTGATGCACTTCTGTTCGGTTAAAGGCTGAACCGGCGCTCCCTTCAATCCATAGCAGTTCGTGTTTCTTCGCTGAGCACCGACTGAGAGTATACTTGAACCCTTTTTCGTTTAAAACACACTTTTGGGTGTTACATACGTTCTCTATATCAAAACATGCTACACACAACGCTAAACTCTTTTAACGCTAACCGCACTCGCATGTTATACGTGAATCGTTGAATGTTTGTTTGGTATGTGTAAATGATAAGGACTTACAGACCACCCTTGCAACGATAATACTATAGTTTGGACTCAGCACCCGATTGGTTTGGGGGTTGTTAAGGCTCGCATATTCACTTTACGTGCATGTTCGCTGTTGTGAACACGTATCGCGCATACTCCACCTCGCTGTTGGTTAGCTTGTATCATTATTGTTAGCTTACTTAGATTCACTTTATCTACGTGTTACATGCTGGTTATGCGTAAACGCTTATCGCTATTATTATGCTATCAAACCTGTGTACTCACATTTACTTTATTGTATTGACTTGTATTTTAACGTATGTAACAGGTTGAGGATGTTATCGCTGTAAATCGGACTTAGGGTTTTTGCTTTAGAAACTTGTAATAAATTAGTTATCGAATTTTGAATTTTTGAGAATATTTTAATTTGTAATGATTATGGAGTGATTATATTTGATTGTATAGGAAATCAATGCTTAAATATTCTCATTTAATATAGTCGTTATGGATTCTCTCGAACAATCTGAACCACTTAGTGCCAGCCCCGATAATTCCGCCATCGGTTGGGGTGTGACAGATTGGTATTAGAGTCATAACTATAGGGAATTAGGTAGAATTGCCATGTTCCACCTAGTCTATAGTTTAAGTACCCAATTAGACCACTCTTCGACTTAAATGCTTAAATATTGCCTTAAATTCTTACATGCCTTTCCTAAGGTAACATAATGTACACACTTGAAAACGCTCGTATAACGCAAACGAGTGATTGTGTCAGGATTAGGTGTGAAAACCAAGAACTCCCGATAAGATCACTCACTCTGCGTACTATTTACTGCACGAGATCCTTTCGTTAAGTCAGGAGTGATATCCGCACCTTAACGAAAATCTCCACCTCTATTTCAGTGGAACTCCACGAGTTCGGTGAAAACCACAAACATGGAACGAAGTTGTTAAGTTAGGGGTGAAACCGCATCTTAGTAACTAATTCCACTCCTCGATTTTCAATCTCACCAAAGTCTCGACTATTTCGATGACTCGGGGCACCACGTAACTGGAAGGATAAATGCTGCTAACCTTTGTACGGCGAGAGCATTTGTCTATTAGGCCAAATCGTGTGCCCGAACTCAGGGAATTTTCGAATCACTTTGGGTAGTCGCTGTCTCAAAACCCAGGACACTCCAAATTGATTTAAGCCTGCAATCGTCGATCTTACGCATCATCGAGTTTTATTATTTATTATTTACTATGTGTTTAAATTTGAGAATTTTACGCTTTATCGATTTCTCGTTTTATCGCTTTTCGCTTTACGAAATACGCACAACTCTCGTAATCTAAAACGCTAATAATCACCAACCAAATAAAATGCTCAACCTTCTTACGCGGATGTCCTCATACGGGTGTTACTCGCTTATCTCGCTTATTACGCTTATGCTACTCGCATCTCATAAGCGCTACGCATGATTTTGATTGAAGGTGAATACGTGCAAAATATCTTCTTACGTGCTTATGTGCCTACGTGATTATGTGCTTAATGTGCTTATCTGGATACGTGCTTACGTGTTTTGTGCTTTATGTGGATAATAATAATAATAAGCATATGTTGTAAAACGCAAGTTTTTAAACAAAACCCACTATAATCTAATCTCATCCAATCTTTGTCTTTAGATGGCTTCCATGGGATCTCACACTCACCGCACCGCTCAAAGGAACAACGCTGATAAGCGCATCGCTTCCCTCGTGGCCAAGGAAATGGCCAAGGTGATTCCTCAGATTGTTAGTGAGATCCAAGCTGTCAGTAGTAATTCATCCGTTGATTCAAAGAACGATGCTCCGAAATCTCGGTTTAGCTTCAAGCAATTCAAAGCATGTGGTCCCCTGAGTTTCACGGGTGAAGATGGACCAAGCAAAATGTTCCATTGGTTCGATTCGATCGAAGTCCCCTTCTGCCAAAGCGGATGTCCCGAAAATCTCTGCACCGTTAATGCTACCGGTGTATTTCAGTCAAGGGCACTTGACTGGTGGACCGCTGAGTGCAACAGGCGCGGAAACGACGAAGCTTACGAGCTTTCATGGGAAGAACTCAAGGCACTAATGATCAAGGAGTTATGTCCCCCTCACGAAGTTCAAAAGCTGGAAATGAGTTTTGGGGTATCTAGCAGGTTGGGGTGATAACGCATGTCTCACCGCCCGTTTCAAGCAATGCAGTATCATATGTCCGATTCAGGTGGATACTACCGAAAAGGCTATCAAGAAGTATCTCCGTGCCTTACCAGATTGCGTAGCCGACTTTGTCCAAGCAGCACGACCCACTACCATCAAAGAGACTTACCAGATAGCCGCCGAGATCAACGACAAGCGAGTCCAAGCTGGGTATTTCAAGACCCCAGCCAAGAGTGCTCATCAAGCTACTGTTAAGCCAAGCACCAATACTGCTCCATCTCAAGCCTCCAAGTCAAGCAACCCGAACCGCAAGGAAAAGGGTAACACTAAAAGCTGCGCAATGGTCCCAGCGCCAAACTCTCAGTCTCGCCAAGTTGCTACTCCCAACGCACCAGCTGCTAAGCGTGCGTATACTGGACCTCACCCTCTGTGCTCTAAGTGCACATACCATCATGCGGTTGGAGGAAACTGCCGCTTTTGTACCAACTACAACATCTATGGGTACTTCAGGCGCACTGTCGCACTGGTCTACAACAGCAAGCTCCTCCCGCTCTCGCAGCACCGCCAGCTCCTCTCAACGTTGCTCCTCTCAATAGGCACCGCAAGCACAGCTGTTCAGGCACGTGCTTGCTACACTGGTGGCGACCCGAATCACTTCAGCAATGTCTGCCCGCACCATCAATCAGAACCACAGCAGCAGCTGTAACAACCCGCATTTTTCGCAGCTCGCTACTCTCGTTACGCCTAACACCAGAGATTCGGATCATAATGTAAACTATATCGCTTACTACGTTACATTCGCATACTTTCGCACTACATCGCTTATTTTCGCACATACATCCCACTTCACAACAGTCATATCGCACTCGCTAAATACGCACTTTGCGTGAAGTTTCCAAGGCTATCTGCTCGCTTAAACTGCAACGCGACTCTCCCAAGACTTGGGAACAAAGCCGCATACTACCTCGCTTATCCATTCGAATCTTAACTAAATTTAATCGATTAATACACTTAACGCTTTGCTAAAACGCTTAATACAATTAACTAATACGAATGAAAGAATTACAAAAGGATTTTTAATAATTTTTAGGAATTTTTCTAGCAGAGGTTCCTTTTGTAAAAAGTGCGTGTTTTAACCATTAGAATCCAAAAAAAATATTTTTCGTACGAAAATTCCAATTTTCGTACAAAAATTGTATTTTTCGTGCGAAAAAGTATGTTTTTTGGCTCCGAATGGCAGTTTTCATCCGAAAAGACATATTTGGTGCGAAAATCGCATATTTGGTGCGAAAATATGGATTTCCACACGAAAATTTCACCAAACCACCTCCATTCCTCTCCGCCTATAAATACAACCCTTCACCATTCACTCAACTTGCTGCTATTCCGCACCAAAACGCTCTCCAGCCCGATTCTCTCTGTTCCAAGTAAGAAAACTACGTTTTTTCACACGAATCACAACGGTTTTTGCAATGATTTTGCACAAGATTATCTCCGATTTCATCTAAACTTCTCTGTTTTACGAAAACCTTCATCTTTTTCATAAAACTTTCTGATTTTCTTAACGAATAGCACTTAACCAGCGTGTTTGAGTTAGCCTTGGCTTCTCAGACCCGAAACCTTGTTGTTTCAAACTTACCAAGTGTTTATCCTAACAAAACTGTTTTATCAAATGGGTTTTCACATGAAAACGGATCAGCCGACTAATGTTTCGTTCACTAAGTAGTGGAACAGGCGCTGTCAAAACCGTCATGAAATAGACTCGAAAATACATCTGTTTCAGATGAACGTCTTAGTCCTGAACGCACCAAGACGCAAGAACAGTCACTTGTGTGATCTGGACTGGCTCGCGTGAACCATACTTGGTTCACACGGTCCAGTCCGAGTTCATACAAGAGACTCACTCGCTCAAAAGATCCCTCCGATGCTAGGTTGATCAGTAACCTAAGGTTGGAGGGATGAACACTCGATTTCCTGAAGTCAGACGCGAAAACACTCGATTTTAGACACATAATAGGCATTTCCGCACGAAAATTTCCGCACGAAAATTCCATTTTCGTGCCAAATAGTCTGTTCCCGCACGACTCGCCGTTTCAACTGTTTCAACACTCTGGAAGACTGATGCCCTTCCGTCTCTACGCGCAGGCTAAACCGACACTCTTTTCTCTCCTCTCATCAACTCTCGGTGTTCGCTGTTACGCACCCACTGTGAGTATACTTGACCCCCTTTTCGCTTTAAACGCACTTTTGGGTGTAACATACGTTCATATCAAAATACACAACTCAAAACTAAACTGATTATCACACGCGAATACCCGTTACACAAGTCTACACATGATGCTTGATACATGTAAACTAGGACACATTTTCGTTAACTCACCTTAGCTAGTATGGTACTATAGTTTGGCTAACACCCGACGGGGTCTAGCTAGGAAGACGCGCGAGCATCTAGAGAGTATAGCATGATAAATTTGTCTTGTGAGTTTATATGTTGGTCATGTTCATGTATGTGGTATTTCGCAACGTTTTCTATCTACTATGCAATTATATCAAAACCTGTATACTCGCCAATACAGTTTTTGTATTGACAATTATTTTAACGTATGTTGCAGGTTAATGTTTCTACTCACTGCAAACGGACTTAGGATTTTGCTTAGAAACTTGTAATAAATTGTAATCGACTTTGAAAATTGTTTGAGATTAATGGAATTCGTGATGATTATTAATGATTGTATGTTGATTGTATGGGTATGCTTAAATATTGTCATTTAAAAATATCCTTGTGGATTCTCTGAATAATCTGAACCGCTTAGTGCCGCGCCCCGATGATTCCGCCATCGGTTGGGGTGTGACAGCAGCAGCAGCTTCAGCAACAGCCACCACAGCGCCGCCGCAGCAACAACCACAGGCTGTGTGTGGAAGGGCTTTCAACATCAATCACCGCCAGGCTCAGAACGACAACAATGTTGTCAATGGTACTTCCTCATTAATGGTATTTATGCTTCTTGTTTATTTGATACTGAAAGCCGATAACTATTTTGTATCATTAGAATTCGAAAAACTTTTAAATGTAAATGCGCTAACCTCTCAAGTACCTTCGACGTCGAAATCACCACTGGAAGAACCGTTACCGTTAACTCTGTTCTGCGTGATTGTATTCTCGAACTCAACAATCACAGCTTCTCGATCATCTCATACCTATGCAATTAGGTAGTTTTATGTCATAGTAGGCATGGATTTTCTTCGCGAGAATCGTGCTGAAGTCGTTTGTTTCGATAAAATGATTCGTTTTCCCCCTTCCTAATGGAGATCAACTACATGTTTACGGTAAAACACCCTCAAAGAAGTTGATGCTTTTGTCATGTACTCAAGCGAACAAGTGTCTGCGTAAACAGTGCATCGCTTTCCTAGCCCATATCGTGAACCCGGAAAAGGAAAAGAAAACCTTGAAAGACGTACCCGTTGTTTGTGATTCTCCTAAAGTTTTTCCCGACGATTTACCTGGTCTACCCCCTACTCGTGATGTCGAGTTCCGTATCGATCTAATCCTCGGTGCTACGCCTGTGCTAAAGCTCCCTATCGCCTTGCACCCTCCGAAATGCGCGAGCTATGAGCCAACTTCAAGAGCTTCTTGACAAAGGCTTCATACGCCCGAGCACTTCACCATGGGGCACACCCGTTCTTTTTGTGAAAAAGAAAGATGGGACGTTCCGAATGTGCGTCGATTATCGTGAACTTAACAAACTCACGATAAAGAACCACTACCCTCTTCCTCGAATCGATGATTTATTTGACCAACTTCAAGGTGCTACTTGTTTTTCGAAGATCGATTTACGTTCCGGATATCACCAGCTACGTGTTCATGAGCAAGACGTTCCGAAAACCGCCTTTCGTACCCGCTATGGCCATTTTGAATTCGTGGTCATGCCTTTCGGTCTCACAAATGCACCCGTGGTCTTCATGATTTGATGAACCGTGTGTGCAAAGCCTTTTTAGATCGTTTCGTCATTGTTTTCATTGATGATATTCTTATCTACTCAAAGTCGAGAGCCGAACATGCGCGACATCTTCGTTTAGTTCTCGAACTTCTCCAAGGAAACCGTCTCTACGCCAAATTCTCCAAGTGTGAATTTTGGCTTAATGAAGTTCAATTTCTCGGTCACATCATCAACGACCAAGGAATCCATGTCAATCCCGCCAAGATTGAAGCTGTAAAGAGTTGGAATACTCCGAAGATGTAACAACTCGTAATTTCGTTGTTATCTCTTTTAGTCTATCTTCGCTGTATCTATCTTTGTAAATCTTAGATTTGATTAATGGAATGGTTATGTTAATAAATGTATTTTGTCACAACTATATTACATCTAAACGCTTATTAAACGCTAGTTCAACACAATCACAAGTAACTATGTTACTTTAAGAGCCGAATGTGTTATTATTCAATAAACACTTGTGCCTCCGACATCGACTTATCACATCGCATCGCAATCGCAGTTAATTATGTTACTTTATGTTATTTATGTTATGTGATTTATAGTTATACTCGCTATCGCAATGCTCTCACTCGCACAAATCGCTTTCGCATTATCTCATCATTTAAAACGCTTAATATAACTGTAACATCCGTAAAAAAACGGATTTACCAAACCCGCTTCGTTTATTAACCGAACAACCAGTTAAAAATTTCGTTGCGTATTTAATGCTCAAATTAATTTAAACTACATAATTAACAAGTATATAGAATATAAAATTTATATTTGAAAATGTATTAAAATAGTGAAATAAAAATAAAACAAGGCTGCCGGGATTCAACCCGGGTCAGCCGGGTCAACCGAGTCAGCCAAGCCTTAACTCTCATTCACCAAACCACTCCGCCACTTGTGTTCTTTAGTAATGTATCAAAACAATTAATTCAAATATCAAAATCTCGATTTCAAATCGACGTGCCCAATTTGCAGTCGTCGGAAATCCCGACGATTTCGCCTTTCTCTGTCGGTTTCTTGTGTCTTAACGCGTATAACAACTATTGCATCGGTTATAACCGATGTCCAGTCCGCGACATCAGTCATAACCGCCGGAAAAATTATTGACCGACGAATCAAGACGGTAATCGGACTAAATTCATCGATTTTCTTCCCTATAAATACACCCACAAGCTTCTGATAACCTTTTCGCTCACAATCACACAAATTCTCCTTACTCGCCGGAAAATCTCTGCAAGTCGCCGGAAAACCGAGATTTCATCTACACGGTAAATACCTCGACTCTTTCCGTTTCAATCCGTTGTTAGACTGATACTAACTTCAATCCAACCATCAGAATCAATCCCAGACGACGTAGCCGGAATATTCAGCTCTCGCCGGAAAACCTCTGAAATTTCTGATCTTACGCTGGGAATCGGTATAATCATCCAAACTTCTGTAAATCCTTGTTTATGTACCTCAATATCATATCTAATCGAACAGAACTGTTAATTGATTCTAACAGCCGAAGTTCACAAACAGAGCGACGAGTCTTCGCCGGAGTTCTGTGAAAGACGCTGATCGGTACATCCTTCCCCCAAACTCTCTCCATTCATTACCTTTCAATTACTTATAAAGCTTGTTAATCGGATTAGACATAAATCAGTTGAATTATCATAATCAGTAATCTTAAGCGAAGAAGACGAAGTTCAGATATATTATAAGATTAATTAAAATTAGTATATTGAACGGGTTAGACACACAGTCCAGCGGTGGACTGTGTGCAAACAATATGCACACGAAGCGAGTTCGATTCCTATCACACACACATTTGCTGTAATAAAATGCCTTTTTTTTAAACCGAACCGGGTTAACTCAGTAAGATGTTAAGTATAATAAAAATCAGAATATTTACCAAGTTAGACACACAGTCCAGCGGTGGACTGTGTGCCAAACTAAACCACAGGTCCCGGGTTCGAGACCTGTGGAGAGCACCGAGTCGTTACATTAAATCTTTATTTTAAAATAAGTGATTTTCGGATTAACTTAATTAGTATATAGATATAATTAAAAACAGAAATATTTCGGGTTAGACACGTAGCTCAGTTGGTAGAGCTGCGTGCACGCGTACGGGAGGTCTCGGGTTCGAGTCCTGCCCGGCGCATACATACACACAATAAAACCGGTCAACAAGTCAACGGTCAACAGTCAACGCTTATGGTCAACGGTCAAAAGTCAACATTTTTTTTATTATTTTTATTTATTTATTTAAATTAAAAATCAATTAAAAATACTTAAAAATAACATTTTTAAAGTTAGAAAATAGCCTTAAACTCACAGAAATATATCCAATAATCCTACTAAAATTGATTAATAAAATCCGCTTATTTACCGAACCATTATGTTATTATCTAGGTTAGTTTCACTCGTGGTTAAATCCAACTTCGAGCGCATTCAACATCATCAACCGAACGCACCCAAGGTGAGTGAATCTTACAACTCCCCTTTTTAATTACACGTTTTGGGGTGTATCATGTGTCACTAAAACTAATTCGTTTATTCAAACTCGTGCCATACCATATTATGATTTAAACTTAGAATGTAAATATTGTTTGTAGTTATGTATTACGTATTGTCAAGTTGTATGCAAATTATTTGTTAGGCCCATCAGTTCCTCGTGGGAGACGAGTTGAACAACGCGTGCCTTAAAACTCATTCATTAGGCCCATCAGTTCGTAGAACAACGCGTGCCTCAAAACTCATTCATTAGGCCCATCAGTTCCTCGTGGGGGACGAGTTGAGCAACGCGTGTCTCAAAACAACCTCTTATTGTATGTGTGTGCATTATTTAATATTAAGTGATTTGTGAATAAGTTTACATCTATATTTTCTCATATGTGGTTACGCACTTTATTTATAATCAATTCAATAAACTTGTTTAAATGTTTTTCATAGGATTCACTCGCCAATTTTTGTTGATCCAAAAACCATTTTACACATGATACAGGTGAACAGGATGAAGCAAGGAAAACATAGGAAATGCCTTAGAAGAAAATAATGAAGTCTAGAAAGATGTGTAGAACATGTTGTAATTATGATTGTATGATTTCCCTTTAAATTTTAATAATAAATATGAAACGATAAAATAAATGTCATGAGCTTTGATGAAAACCCAATCATGCCCCGATCACCTTTTCCGCTGCGGGTCGGGGTGTGACAGATTGGTATCAGAGCTTTTGACTATAGGGATATAGGATAGGTTATTAGACCCTTAGAGCCTATACTATAGTTGATTAGATTTTACTTGTTTATGTGGTTATATGCAAACTCATGATGTTTATTTGTTTCATATTTATTACATACACAAATGCATGCAAACATTTCCAATATTACATTTTGTGATACATAGTGAATTATACTTACAGTCAAACATACATACTTACATACACATTCATCATACATATTTCAATGTTCACATATTCAAATCATCTTCATACTTTCGTTATTCAAAGATTTTGTCGCATTTTTCATTTTTCAAATCTCATCAAAGTGAGTTCTGCGACGGGCATGTAGTAACTGTAAGGGTACAAGTACCGGTAGTCGGAACGTCCTGTCTAGGTTGGCATTCGTATAAATCCAATATAAACGGACCAGTTTGCCTACCTGGGGACTAACGATGAGAGTACGAAGGACCTATTAGGCCAAAGCATGCCACACCAAACGTCGTTCGAACTAACCCCACTTTGAGGTGTCACCGTGTCCACACCTAGACACATTCCGAATATCATACGTTACATATTTCTCGATTTTCTCCGGGTTTTAGTGTACGTAACCAGGCTAACACATGCGAACCATATGAAAAACCCGGTAATCATGGGGGCCCACATGATTACGAAGGTGAAGTATGGCGGCATGCAAGGCCCAATTACGAGCAAAGCCCAAGACATCCTATGGATGTAGTAGATTTATTATTTTATATTTATTTTATAAATGTTCATTCCTAAATACGACACCTGATCCCTAAAACATCCAACTCATACTCTTGTTATGTATTCCTTGTAGATGTCTTCTAGCCTCGCTCGTAGAAAGATGAGATCAGGAAAAGCCCGCGAGGGCATGGCTGCCCAAATCGCTCAACAAATGGCTGCCATAATACCCAACATTATAATTCAAGTCCAACAAGCCCTTACCGCTAATCCTGTCAACCAAGAAGATCAAAATGTTATCAACCCTCCCCAAATACCACTAAATGCACCTACAAGCATTTCAAATCCTGCGACCCTCCAAAATACGAAGGGACTGAAGGTGTCACCGCTCTCCTCCATTGGTTTGAAGAAATGGAGAACACTTTTCTAAATTGCGATTGCCCCGATGATCGCAAAGTGCGATATGCTACCGGTCGTTTGCTTGGAATAGTGCTTACTTGGTGGAATACAGAGAAGGCAAAACGAGGTGTTGAAGATGCTATGACTTTGACTTGGGAAGAGTTGAAGGAAATCATGACAAGACGGTTTTGCCCAAGGAGCGAAATCAAGAAATTAGAGGATGAGTTTTATTCGTTGAAACAAAAGGAAGGCGACCACACCACATACAACAAGAGATTCCTCGAGTTAAATCAAATGGTTCCCAACTTGTTCACTCCCCTCTACCGATTGATCGAGCACTACATTCGAGGTCTTCCTTCAAAGATTCAAGACTCTGTAATAAGTACCACACCTGCAACCTTGGAAGCAGCAATGGAGTTAGCTACAGAGCTCACCGAGAACCGCATCCGGAACAAAGACTTCAAGGAGGAGAAAAAGAATGATAAAGCATCGACTGAAACCTCAAACTCCACCCAAACCGAATCCCCTTCTCAACCCATTTTTAAGAGAAAACGGGATGGGAAACTTTCGTTGTCTCCCAACGCAACCAGCCAGCCTCACAAGCCGTACCCCTCCAAGCTATCCCAATCACTCAAGTAGCACCCAACTCAACTTACCCAAATAAGAAACCTTACATTGGACCTCACCTTCAATGTAACACCTGTTTTTATCACCATCCGTCTACCTTACCTTGTCGACTATGTGCGAATTGTGGACGCTATGGTCATTTGAGCAAGGTTTGCCGCACCCCTCAAAACCAAATCTCACCCCCTACTCAAAACATGATCCAAACATATCAACAACCCCAATACCCCATGTTACCTTATGTTCGAGCTTGTTTTAATTGTGGCGACCCTACCCATTATAGAAACACGTGCCCTCGATTGGTTAACATCATAAACGCCCAAGCTCAAGCAAACCCAGTTAACCAATCAAATCAAGAAAACCCAACCATTAGGCCACCAGCAAGAGGAAGAGTTTTCAACATCAACGCCAATCCTGTTGAAGATAATGACGGCCCCATAATTACAACAAGTAAGAATCAATCCGTTTTTATGCAAACAACAACGTTTTACTACGATTTTTCACAAGGATTACCTTCGTTTTCATCAAAACTCTTCTGTTTATGAAAATCTTCATCTTTTTCTACAAAACTTCTTCTTTTTCACTTAGATCTACACTAAACGAGTGTATTTGGGCATAGCTTTGGCTTCCCAAGCTAGAAATCTTGATGATTTCGACTCACCAAGTGTTAGATCTGAGAAAAACCTTTTAGAACATTGATTTTTACACAAAATACGGACTAAATGACGTATGTTTCGTTCACTTTGAAGTGGAACGAGGCGTTGTCAAGCAACAAACTCAGATCCGGAAGCACAAGGACGATATCGTCACTTTGCACAAACTGGACTAACCCGTACGAACCATCAAGTTCGCCCAGATTAGCCCGAGTTCCTGTAAAGTGGCTAAAACTCGCTCCAAAAGACCTCTCCAGCCTAGGTTTTGCTCAGTAGCTTAAGGTTGGAGGGATGGACACTCGATTTCCTCAGCAAACGACGCGAAAACGCATGAATTGGCGACCATTTCAGTCAAATTTGCTCCAAAGTGAGCAAGTTCGCTCGAAGTTGTCACCAGATTGGTGACTAACTTCGGCCGAACTTGCCAAATTTCTCAAGAAGTCAACCAAGTTCGCTCGAACTTGTATGGTTTCTAAGGAAACAAGACAAGTTCTCCAGAACTTGTATCAACCTCAACAAAAATAAGGCAAGTTCACCCGAACTTGTACTTCTAGTAAGCAAACAGTCAAGTTCGCCCGAACTTGTACCAATCCAAGAGATTTGGTACAACTTCGCCCGAACTTGTACTCTGCTCCTTCACGTTTCGATCGTTTCAGTATTTTGAAATACTGATGCACTTCTGTTCGCTTACAGGCTGAACCAGCGCTCCCTTCAATCCACATCAGATCCCGACTCTCTCTCTCTAATCGCACCAACTGTGAGTATACTTGAACCCTAACGCACTTTTGGGTGTCACATATGTTCGTATATCAAAACATGTCACACAACTAAAACGCTTATTCGCAACCCGCTAATACATGACTATACGTGAAATCTGCCCAATTATATGTGTTACTTGATTGCTAGTACGCCACCCTTAACATGATAGCTTGCTAGAGGTTGACCCGCCACCCGAAGGCCTAGGGTTGTTAAGGCTCGCATTTTTATTTCACATTTATTTTCTCTTTAGGACGTGGACACTTGTTCGCATGCCTCTCACTCGCGGTTTGTTGGTTTACTTGAATCTAAGTAGTTACATAGTTCACATCTCTTACGTATGTCATGCGGTGTATGCTAAACACTTTTATATCTGTTATGTACGCAAACCTGTATGCTCACCTTTACTTAATTGTATTGACGTTTTATTTTAACATATGTGGCAGGTTGATGACATCACTGAAATGGATTAGGAATGTCATTTAGAAACTCATGTATTAAATCTAGGGAAGATCGAATTTGATGTGTTTTAAGAGATATTATGTTTTGTAAGGATTAATGTGAAATATTGGTTGATTGAATGGGAAGATGGCTATGTAAAATATTGTCATGTTAGTTGTTATGGAATTTCTCTTGAAACAATCTGATTCGCCTCGTGCTGCACCCCGATGTTTCCGCCATCAGTTGGGGTGTGACAGAAGAATCCGTCCGAAATCCGTTCCTTTCTCAGATAGGCGGGTTACTACCGCCGATTCATCGCCGACTTTTCAAAAATCGCCATAGCTCTTACCTCTTTGATTCATAAGGGTAAACCTTTTGTTTGGGGTTCCGAACAGAAGGAAGCCTTTCAGACTCTCAAGAGTATGCTTTACAACGCTCCCGTTCTCGCACTACCCGACGGAGACGACGACTTCGTTGTTTATTGAGATGCCTCTAACCTAGGTCTTGGTTGTGTTCTCATGCAACGAGACAAGGTTATTGCGTATGCCTCTCGACAACTCAAAATCCATGAGAAGAATTACACAACCCACGATCTCGAACTCGGTGCAGTCAGTTTTACGTTAAAGATATGGCGACACTACCTTAATGGTACAAAGTATACTGTCTTCACCGACCACAAGAGCTTACTACATATCTTTAAAGAAAGAAGTGATCCGTTTCAGAAAGAAATGGAAACTAGCGCCACGATACGTGGATCTCTTTAAGATTCTGGAAAGAATTGGTAAAGTGGCCTATCGACTCGAATTACCGGAAGAACTCAACAACGTACATCCGACCTTCCATGTCTCAAACCTCAAAAAGTGTTTAGCTGAAGGAAATCTTCATGTGCCACTGGAAGATTTGCAAATAAACGAAACGCTACACTTCGTGGAAAAGCCAGTAGAAATCATGGATCGAGAGATCAAGAAACTTCGACGCTCACGCATTCCTATTGTGAAAGTCCGATGGGAAGGCAAACGCGGCACCGAGTTCACTTGGGAACTCGAAACTGATATGAAAGCTAAATATCCACATCTGTTTGTTACG
This sequence comes from Scalesia atractyloides, assembly GCA_947069175.1. Lineage (NCBI taxonomy): Eukaryota > Viridiplantae > Streptophyta > Magnoliopsida > Asterales > Asteraceae > Scalesia > Scalesia atractyloides. Next base: position 54,039,724 of record CAMTDV010000019.1, read on the forward strand.
GCTACTACCTGAATTTCGGGACGAAATTCCCTAAAGTAGGGGAGACTGTAACAACCCGATCTTTCGGATTATTATCCGGATTCCATTATTTACCGTTGTTGCATTTTCGAACTTGTATTATACTCAGAGATTCATTATAATGTTTAAAACTATTTGAAACGCATATTATATCGCTTATTTATTGCATTTGAATCGCTTAATACTCGCAACTCTCAACGCAAACTCACATCGCGGAAATTATGTTACTTTATGTTATTTATGTGTTATGTGTGCTTCATGATTTATGGTTATACTCGCTATCGCAACGCTCTCGCTTACTCAAATCGCTAAACCGCATAAATATTAGTAACGCAACGCTTAACGCCTCGCTAAAACGCTTAATGTAACTATTTAATACGAACCAAATCACCGAACGAGCACCTAACGAACAAATAACGAACGAAACTTAGCCACCAGGCCAAGTTCGGCCGAAGTTGGCCAGGCCAAGCAGAATAAGCAAGTTCGCTAGAACTTGCACAAGTTCAAGCAAAACTGGCCAAGTTCGCACGAACTTGTGCTAAGTTCGGCCGAACTTGATGCCTGCCCACTTGTTTTCTCCTCATCTATAAATACCCAGCTCCTCATCCATTCAACCCTTGCTGTTAACTTCGCTCCAGAGCTCCCAAAACCGAAAACCGTTGATTTCCAAGTAAGAATCAACCTGTTTTTATGCAAACAACAACGTTTTACTATGATTTTTCACAAGGATTACCTTCATTTTCATCAAAACTCTTCTGTTTATGAAAATCTTCATCTTTTTCTACAAAACTTCTTCTTTTTCACTTAGATCTACATTGAACAAGTGTATTTGGGCTTAGCTTTGGCTTCCCAAGCTAGAAATCTTGATGATTTCGACTCACCAAGTGTTAGATCTGAGAAAAACCTTTTAGAAATTGATTTTTACACAAAATACGGACTAAATGACGTATGTTTCGTTCACTTTGAAGTGGAACGAGGCGTTGTCAAGCAAGAAACTCAGATCCGGAAGCACAAGGACGATATCGTCACTTTGCACAAACTGGACTAACCCGTACGAACCGACAAGTTCGCCCGGATTAGCCCGAGTTTCTGTAAAATGGCTAAAACTCGCTCCGAAAGACCTCTCAGCCTATGTTTTGCTTAGTAGCTCAAGGTTGGAGGGATAGACACTCGATTTCCTCAGCAAACGATGCGAAAACGCACGATTTGGTGACCAAAACAGTCAAAGTTCGCTCCAAAAAGAGCAAGTTCGCTCGAAGTTGTCACCAGATTGGTGACCAACTTCGCCCGAACTTGTTCAATTTTCAAGAAAATCAACCAAGTTCGACCGAACTTGTACAGTTTCCAAGGAAACCAGACAAGTTAGCCTAACTTGTATCAACTCCAAGAACACAGTCAAGTTCGCCCGAACTTGTACCTATTTCTGAGGAAAAAGTACCAAGTTCGCCCGAACTTGTATAAACCAGAGAATCTCAGCACAAGTTCGACTGAACTTGTCCACTGCTCCTTCACACTTCGACCGTTTCAGCACTTTGGAAGACTTCTATTCGCGTTTACAGGCTGAACTGGCGCTCCCTTCAATCCACAGCAGTTGTGTTTCTTCGTTGAGCACCGACTATGAGTATACTTGAACCCTTTTTCGTTTAAAACACACTTTTGGGTGTTACATACGTTCTCTATATCAAAACATGCTACACACAACGCTAAACTCTTTTAACGCTAACCGCACTCGCATATTATACTGAATCGTTGACTTTTGTTTGGTATGTGTAAATGATAAGGACTTACAGACCACCCTTAGCAACATATACTATAGTTTGGACTCAGCACCCAATTGGTTCGGGGGTTGTTAAGGCTCGCATATTCACTTTACGTGCATGTTCGCTGTTGTGAACACGTATCGCGCATACTCACCTCGCTGTTGGTTAGCTTGTATCATTATTGTTAGCTTACTTAGATTCACTTTATCTACGTGTTACAGTGCTGGTTATGCGTAAACGCTTATCGCTATTATTATGCTATCAAACCTTTGTACTCACCTTTACTTTATTGTATTGACTTGTATTTTAACGTATGTAACAGGTTGAGGATGTTATCGCTGCAAATCGGACTTAGGGTTTTTGCTTTAGAAACTTGTAATAAATTAGTTGTCGACTTTTGAATGTTTGAGAATATTTGAATTTGTAATGATTATGGAGTGATTATATGTTGATTGTATGGGCAATCAATGCTTAATATTGTCATTTAAAATAGTCGTTATGGATTCTCTCGAACAATCTGAACCGCTTAGTGCCGCGCCCCGATGATTCCGCATTGGTTGGGGTGTGACAACCTATTCTCCAATGTGACATAACAAATGCCATTTGGCCAATCGTATCACAATGACACAGAATTTCCCTTTATCTATGCTTTCACGTTTAAGGATCTCTTTCAATTACGCATGTATGGTGTAGAAAATAGAATCAAAAGAAAGGCGCTACATGCGGTCATACCAACACTAAGATTTGTTTCAACAATAGACAAGTGATGATCAACAAGCTCATCTAAGACATTGATCGCTGATTTGCTCACGGGTCAAAAATAGATTTTCTCTGGTAAATATAGAGCGGTTACACTGGTGATGTTTTTTATTTTGTATCTTAATCAAAATATGTATATTTTACCTTCCCCCCCTAGTTGTGGTCTATGTTTAATATAACGTCTTGCCTTTCAAAAAAATTATATCTCAAGTAAAATAATACTATGAAGACAGGTCACACTTCTTCATAATATTTTATAGAAATTATTTATTTATTACAAAATATCATTATTTATTGGGAAATTGCATGTAATAATCTCACCTAGACCTTATTGGCCATTAATAGTCTCACCTCAGAATATTCCCCCCACCAGTCCCACCTTTCACCTATTTCTCCTACAATGGTCCCCCGTTAAAAAAAACTTAACGGAGTTAAGCTTTTTTTCAAATTACAAACAGATTTTTAGGGCTTTTGATCCGATGATACGAGTCCATTGATGTAAAACTTACTTCGAAATGGTGCTCCAAGTGACTTGATTTTGGTTAATCGGAAATTTAAACACCCGAATTGAAACGTCGTTTTCATCGTTTTGAAGCACCGTTTCGAGGCAAGTTTTACATCAATGGACTCGTATTGTCGTTCTAATAAAAGCCCTAAAAAATCTGTTTGTAATTTGGAAAAAAAGCTTAATTCCGTTAAGTTTTTTTTTAACGGGGGACCATTGTAGGAAAAATGTGTGAAATGTGATACTGGTGGAGGAATATTCTGAGGTGGGATTATTAATGGTCAATAAGGTATAAATGAGATTATTACAAACCAATTTCCCTTATTTATTTCAAAAATTATCAATCTTTCAATATTTTTAGAAAAGTTTCTATGAATTTATAAAATTTTTAACAAATAAATAAAAATAAAAACCTTACATATTATATAACATATTAATTTTTTTAAACCACTTATTTGTATGATTTTCGTTAATGTTCTCCTAAATATGATAAATTATATCTTTAAAACCATCCCATTAAAAATATAGTAATTTATATAACTTTTTCACAGTATACCTTTAAAAAAATATGAATCATCTGCCCACAAAAAACATAATTTTAACAGTTTGAACATAAAGTTATCCAGGATTCCTTTTGCATCATTTCTTTAAAAAAGTCAAATCCTATTTGTATTTGTATTTGTATTTGTAATATCTTACAAAAGTCAAAACTGGTCAAAGAAACACAAACCTTATGATGAACTCCACAAATACATGGATTTATGTTCCATTAACAATCTCTCTTAGAATCTTTATAAACCAAAACAAGATGTTGACCACTGACCACAGTCAACAAACATGGCAAAGAAGCATATCACCCTCCATGATTTAAGGATTATTGCAGCAAAATAAACTTTTCATGAGCCTCAACTGAACCAACGGAAATGAGTTAAAACTAACAACTTAAGTCGCGGCTTTTTGTGCTTTATCGGGTAGGATATTATCAGGTAAGGTAAGCTCCGCGGGTGTTTCACGAACCACGCCAATCATTGAATCATACTCTTCGTCTTTTCGTGCAAACTTCTTGCGAAGAGTTTTCTCCAACTCGATTTCTTCAAATCCCTTGCTGTTTTCAGCGGCATGAACCATGGCTAAGTTCGTGTAGTTGGTTGCTGATTGAGAAATGAAGGCTATTTCTTCTTCTGTGAGCTTCCTCATGAACTTGGCTGGATTGCCTCCCCACACCTATGCACAAAATAAACATTATTGCAACCAATTAATCAAGGTAAGCAGTCGGTTTGGTTTACACCACTGGTTCCAAGTTCCAACCTGTGAACCTGTGTAGTTAATATCACGATATATATCGATATATATCAACGATTTTCCCGATATCAGTACATTTCTTCTTAGTTCTACCATTCGTCTTTCTTCTTATTGAGGCTATCAGTGTTTTAAGTCTTAATTGTTAATTGTTAGTGTTTAAGTCTTAATCGGTTCCTACTTGCTATCAGTGTTTTGTAAGTTGCAAAAGGTTAGTTTGTTAATGATAGGAAAGTATACCAAACTGTTAGTGTTAAATTGCTATATATATAAATTCAGCATGATATTAAAATTATCGATACCCCACAGCGATAACCAATATCTCAAATATCGGTCCTTGACTGATATCCGATTTTTTAACGCATTAACTGCTTAGCTGTGAACCAAAGGTTACACCCAGGCTTTCAACCCGCAAAATGTGAAATGAACCGTAACACATAGGGAGAGAGAGAGAGAGTGTGTGTGTGTGCATTCCTGACATGATACGAACTTAACATGAAATTCACGGGTTTGGATTTAGCCTACACAGATATGGATCAATTTTGGGTCGAATGCGTGAACACATTTAACTAAACCATATGAGAGAAATTACCATCAACTTTCGCATTCTATGTTATAACTTAAACTGACGGAAGATTTTATGCCAAAATCTAACATATAAAATAAAAATAAAAACATTTTATAGTTTAAATGCAATTATTTTATATACAAGTGTATCTTCAGTTGTAAATTTATGATATTAGAGTATTAATATGCAAAAAAAACTAAAATAAAATGTCGGGTTAGACGGGTTATGTTTATGACTTTTTGTCAACCCCAGAAAAACTTGTGTCATGTTCCAGCCCATGTTATTTTTGGGTTCGTGTCGTGTCCGGGTCAAAATTATAGTTTTTACCCGCGAACACAACCCTACTTAAAACCAACATACTCAGGAGACTATGAATATGCACATGCATGTTCGCTAAGACTAGAGTCCATAATTTCCCGTTAATCCAGCTAATGTTCTATCTCTAATGGAGTAATGGGCCAAACAGGTAGAGAAAAATAAAGCAAAAACTTAAAACAACAGCTTGAACGGGTCAAAACAGGTCAAAGGTCACCCAATGCATAATAAAACCTCTTAAAATCATTTAATTTAAAAAAAGTAGATAATGACTAATACTAATAATAATTTTGTAATCATACTAGAGATATTTGTCTATTATAAAGTTTAGACAAAAAGTGTTTCGGGTCAACCCGACCCACTTGTCACGTTCAATTTGACATATCTAGAAGATAGTGAGAAACTGCAAACCTCTCCAAAAGGTACACGTGTGTTTTGCCTGACAAGGGCTCCGGCAGCAACCATGGCATGCTTCTCAACATAAGCTCCATCAAGCAATGTGGCACCCATGCCAACAAAAGCCTCATCCTCAACAGTACACCCATGTAGCACAGCACCATGACCTGCATATGTACGGATTTTCACCACCAAATTGTGGCATAAATGTAAATAAACAACTAAATGGATATCACTCACCTATGGTAACGTTGCTACCTATTGTTGTTGGCAAAACATTCCCGCTTATATTGGATTTGGCTACATGGACAAGAGCATTGTCTTGGATGTTTGTTCCTGTTCCAACTCTGATGCTGTTCACATCACCTAAAGATAGACCGCATGTTAAAAAAATGGGAAAATGCAAATTATAATGTTGCTTGGTGCAAGCCATGAGCCCTATAATGGCTAAAGTCACGCATGGTGAAATTTTGGTTACGGGTGTTTAGTATTCAATTCAGAATCGAAAAATTTAAAATTTGACTCGATTCAGATTCGACTATCAAGCTTCGAATTTGGTCTCAAATATCCGGATTCGATTCGAATTCGAGTCAAGTAATCAAATACGAATTTATGAATATCATTCGATTCGAATTCAGATTATACATATATAATTTTTTATAATTATATATAACACACACATGGAAAAACCTTCCAAATTTGGGCTAAACTCTAAAATCCCTTATAATTAGTTTCTAGTAGTTTAAAAATCATAGCAAAATAATTTATTATTTGGGAATTCGATTTGAATTCGAGTTTCAAATACGAATCGAACTGAATTTCAGATTGGGCATGAATTTCAGATACGAATTCAAATCAAATAAATCAAATCTTAATCGGATACAAATTCAGGTACGAAAAATAAAAATCCGAAAAATTTGTTATTCGATTCGTTGAACACGCCTACTTTTGTCACTTACAGCCTTTCTTTTAAATATTAAAAAATTTAAATTACTATTGTTATTCGCAAGTGTTTGTAATCTTAAGTAACGCAATAACTACTATAAGAAAATGACAAAAAATGCTTGCTGCTCTAAAAACAACCCATTTCAAACCGAACCCATTTTGAGTTTTTGACAAGCTAAAGCTACCCAACCCGTTCGACCATACCCCACCACTTTGTCACTTTTATTGACTACCGAGTATCTACTATGTTCAAAGGGAAACCAAAGATAACCGCCACGAGAATTCCAAAAAATTAAATAAGAAGTATTTAGGTCATAGTTTTGCTTACCTCTAAGAACACATCCGTACCAAATAGAGGAGCTACGCCCCACTTGAACATCTCCAATGACAGAAGCACCGGGAGCCAAAAATGCATCTTTGTCAACCACCGGGTTTTTCTCAAATAAACTCATCAACGTTCGGTGCCTAGATACTAAAGACAGATTGGAAAGATAGTTTAATTTAAAACTTGACAAATGGTAAAGATATATCAGAACATAACAAATGGTAAAAGTCACAATAAAAACCAGCCCATATTAGAACAGTTACGAACAAACTCTAGATGGAAGATGAATAGAACCTTAGGACTAGCCTTCTAGTACGTGAACATTATTTTATTTGTTCATAAAATCGTATGTTATCATCAAAATTCATAAGCACGTTGACTAGCTCACTGGTAGAAAGTGAGAAACTACCCTAGGTAGTCAATGACGCAAGGAACTAAAAGACAACACACTCCTGAGACAAAAAAAAAGGAAAGAAAAGACTGAAACGCAATAGTAAAAAAAAGTATAAAACAGGCATAGAAATTTAGTACTACTCCTCAAGTTTAACAAAAACCTAATATAAGTATCAACTAAGATCACCTAACTAATATCAAATAATTAAAAAAATTTTCTAAAATCATCCGAGTAGAAATCTGAGATAACTAGTTGTATACTGCATTAATTTGACCCAAGTAAACACTGATCATGTAAATAAAGCTGAAACAACAAAAGAAAACTGAAAGTTCTAAAAAAAGCCCAAACAAAAGTAATAAGAAAACCCAAAACCGTGTTTGCTACACTACTACAGGCTCTTTTTGAAGGCACTCGCCTTGCATTTTGCCTCACATGAATGCGTAGGCGCGCACATTGCTAACTTTTTAATAACTATGAAGCTAACTTAAGTGGTCATTATTACCAGAAACAGTGTTCATTACATGATCACACCATCTTATTCTTAGAACCAATGGTATGGGATTTTGCTAAGATGTATATATACAATGTACATCTATGGAAGTCAACAATACAACCCATTCTATAAGTCACAGTCTCATCATCACCCTATCAACTGTATGTTCTTTAAAAAACACCAACAGCACAAACCCTACAGACCCGTATAGTCATACGCAAAGAGCAGCCCTTCTGTATGCTAAAACATTACTCGATCCAATTCACAACTTACCCGGTGACGACAAGTACAGAGAGCTACACATCCAAATTCACCTACTAATCATTAAACGAGCCACAGATGAACAACACAAAATCCCAAAAAGACAACTGTATCTTCAACAAAACTCCCAACAAACAAGATTATCTGAAGAATCAACCCCAAGTGAGTAAAACCCACATGGCATCAGTTCAATTCAAGCCCTAAATTCTGTCAGGCATTACCACAAACACATAGTGTGCAAGAATAAAATAAATGATCATAGGGCAAATGGGTCTCGGAATTAAAGGGATTTACCTTGTTCTTGGAAGAGGTGGCTGCCTTGGAGGCTGCAGCCGACACGGTCAACTGCTTGGCCAGCGACACGGATCCAGGATCCAACGAGGTAGATTGCTCTTCCTAAACTCCCCATTTTTGTATCAATGAAACAACCCTAATTTCTGAGCTGCTGATAACAGGTGTGAGGTCATAGCACATATATAAATTTAATGTTTTATTTATGTCTTTTTAAGATTTCAAATTAACTAACACTAATGTATACTATCAAATTTAAGATTTCAAATTAACTAATATAGTAAAAAAGGATACTCTCTTGTCGTTTGTCAAAATTTCACTATTAGTTTTTCAATTTTATAAAATTACATTTATGCTTCATGTGGTTTGCTCGTTATTACTCGGATAGTCCCTGAAGTGAATAAAGATTAGTTTTCTCAGTTAAATATATACAAAATTACTAAACTATCATTACTTATTAAAAAATAATAATAGAAAAAATTAATTAATAAATTGTTGATTGTTTGTGAGACCTACCTTCAGATAGTCCCTGAAATGGATATGGATTATTTTTCTCAGTTAAATATATTCAAAATTACTAAACTATCATTTCCATAATATAAATTTCCATAATATAAATTAGCAACATATTGTTCCATTTGGTATTGTACTTCAAGCATGGGGTGTTTTTCAAAAAAAATTGTGACTTTTCACTTTTAACACTAAGGTTTTCATCTTTTGTTTTTAACCTTTTAATTTGTTTACTTTTAACTCAAAACTTTTCAATCTTTTGTAATTTAACCTAAAAGTTTTTTATTTACAACTTTGGTCCCCCATACTTTTTATTTTTCGAAAGCTTTTCGTTTTACGTTTCGTTCTAAATTTTACGAGTAAATACGTCGCAATGTGCGTGTGAGGTTCAACATTTTTTGTCTATTTTTTCACATTTGTTATATCGCAACGTGTCTATTTTCCCCCTTTGGCAAGTTCGCCACACGGGCGGATCTTACATCGACTTAGTTATTCTTTTATACGTTATTTTGTGAGTTAACACGGCGCAACGTGCATGTGTGGTTCAACGTTTTTACGTCTATTTTTTTCCATTTAACAAGTTCGTCGCAACACGTGGGTCCTAAATCAACATAGTTATTTTTTATATGTTATATGTTTCAGTTTTATTTCTTCGCATTAACACGCTGCAACTTCAGTATTGATGGTCGCTACTAGCGGTGTGGCGTTGATGTTATTTGACATAGTTTATGCCCCCGCCGCAACACGGGGTGCTTAATTCTAGTTACTTATTAAAAAATAATAATCTAGAAAAAATTAATTAATAATTGTTGATTGTTTGTGGGACCCACCTACTAGTTAAACCCTAACCTGTTTCTTCACTCCATCAACATCTGCAACAATTATTCATCCACCACCACCTGCACGCATCTCACCACCTGCACCATTTCTTCAATCCAACACGAACCTGCAAATCAAGGGAAGAAAACATTGCCACTGAACTGAAATATTGAATGTAGGGTGTTAGTGGAGGTAATCCTCAAATCGAAACTACTACCACCGTCTCCTCTCGAGGTCGGCGCTACTGGGTCCAACTCCACCTCAATCATCTTCTACCCCTGTCCTCAAAGGTCACTGGAGACCGATCTAAGAGGTGGTCAGATTCACTTCACTTTCTCTCTACGAAAACTATGTGTTTGTGTTAAAGAATGTGTGATACGGGGCTAGCTTATAATGGGGTATTTAATATCCTTTAAATTAGGTATAGATTTTGGTGGGTTTTGTGGGATTGGGTATTGGTGGGTTTTTATGGGATTTTGAGGGGGAATGAAGAATATTTGGTTGATTTTGGAGTTGTGATGATTGATGAAACAGAGGTGGTGGTTGATTTTGGGGTGGTGATGAAACATGGATGGCGGAGAAAGGGTGATGGTGGAGAGTGGTGGTTTTAGTGGTAGTTTAAGGAGGTGGTGGCCGGTGGTGGTTTAAGGAGGTGATGGTTTTAGGACGTTAGGTGTGGTGGCTTAAGATAAAGAAGAATGGAAGGTGGGTCCCATTTTTTCTATTTTTTAATGTTTTAATTATAAGTAAGGGTATTTTAGCAATTTCACATAGACTTAACTGAGAAAACTAACCCCCATCCACTCTAGGGACTATCCGAGTAACAAACGAGCAAACCATAGGGAACATGAGTGTAATTTTTTAAAGTTGAGGACTAAAGGTGAAATTTTGACAAACACAGGGACCATCCAGACATTTTACTCTAACTAATACTAATGATACTATCAAAATATGCAATCGGGTCTATTTTCAAGTTATATGTGTTATCCGGGTAATTCGAATTTGAACCGAGCCCCATAAATTTTAAAAAATTAATGCAAATTTAGATAATTGGGTTAGCTGGTTAGAAGTCCGCCGGTTTGAATTTGATTCAAAAACCGAATTGGGACTTTGGTTTGGAAAAGGACTCAACTTGACTTGAATATCGAAACCCGAATTCGAATTCAGTTCGAAACAAATTTAGGGTTTTCAAGTTTGATTCAAATAATCAATTTAACTCACTTGTGACAAACCTCAGGGCTTGTAATTCCCTAATTCAATTTCAATCCAATCTCTTTTCAGTTACATCTTTATCAGTCAAGAAATATTACGACGTGTAGGGGTAACTCCTCAACTAGGTTAAAGGTGGCACATGATATGTTTGAATTGGAAAGCATGGCATAGGTCTAGAACAAAAGCATTGAAATAAAATGAACAAATGAAACAACGTTCCTTTAATAAAAAGGAATGCACTCCTAACAAGTTGTGAATTTGTTACATACAACTAAATAACAAGACCTGACACGGATAAGGATGCCACTCGCCACATTAACATGGTTTTCTGGAAGTTTTACACTATATATATCTCCAACTGAGCTCACGAAATAGGTTAGCTTCACATGTTCCCACTCCTACTTATATTATCAACTACTAAAGGACTTGTAGCCTAGAAGTATCAAGATGTAATGGAAATGTGTTCCTCCCCATGAGATTGTGGTATTTAGTCTCATGGTGCACAAATTTGTAGACTTAATAGTAGGATTAAAACGTGTATGAGATATGTGTTTAAAAACGAAAAATACATATATATTATGTTTTGTGTGTATTATCAACTTAATTTCATGTACCAAACTGATTCTCACGTTGGGGACGATCATAAGGAATCTTATTTGTGGGAAACTAGAGATGAATAGGTTTTCTTAAATTTTTCTTCGATTAACCACAAATTTTGAATGATTTAAGCTTGTTTGAAGGCCAAAAATGATCATAGACAATGAATGTAAAGGACTAACGGTGAGAAAGACACAACTGATTTATAGAGGTACAAGTGGGATGTTAATGATGTGTACAAAATGCAACATATAAATTACATTAAACAAGGCGTAAAACCAACCCTTCTTAGTACTAATGTTGGAAAAAACACGTTTCTTTGTTCCTTTTTAATTTACATGACTAAATGAGTTAAAAAGAACGAAAGAAGCAAATTAGCGGCTAAAACCAACATAAAATACAAGAAGGAATAACGTGACATGCCCCTTGGCAGTATCCCAAGAACAAAAACAAGAGAAACAGAAGCTGACCATTGGGCCGTGGTCAGCTCACCATGGGCCGTGGTCAGCTAATAAGTCATGTAGAAAAGACAAAACGCAGATTTCAGGCCACCACGGGGCCGTGTCCAGCTCACCACGGGCCATGGTCAACTCTAAGATCCGCAGAATCTTGATAGTACAACAAGTACACTGACCACGGGGTCGTGCTCGGTCACCACGAGGCGTGTTCGTACAAGACCTGACATCTGCAGTTAATGAAGGAAGAGAAATTGGTCACCACAGGGTTGTGCCTAGCGGGCACAGGGCCATGGTTAGGGCTCTGTTCTGGTTATAAATAGAGGTGCTTGGTTCCTTTCAAAAGACATCCCTTGGCAAACCACTTCTCTCTCACTTTACCACCATTCCACCACCACTACAACACAAACACCCACCACTATCATCTATCTATCATCTTTAGAGTGTGTAGTAGTCTCGGGATCCAAGATTGATCGTAAGAGTTCTTTTCAAACAAAGGCCATGCTTGGCTAATCTCTTACGACACTTGGTGAAGACAAGTCTTTAATGTATTACTTTTGATTTTTAATCTTTCGGCACTTTTTATTTGGGTAAGTATTAATGACTTTAATAACTAGTTTTTTTATGTTGAAAGTGAATTTTCCTAACCATTTCTTCATGATGTCATTCATTTGCTTATTCGTGTCTTTACGGTCTATATAAAGCGCGTTAACTACTTGGAAGGGGGTTAGAAGGGTGGTTTGGTAAAGTTCTCGTCTTGTTCAGTGTATAGATCCTGAGAGGACTTGGTTCAAGCTTACTAGGACCTCCTTCAATGCCCCACGGGTATTGGATGGCGGGGGTGCGAATAGCTTGAACTCCTCATATGTAAACTACTATTAAAACTTTAAACCAGCTTCTTGGGATTGTTTCCTTGCTGACTCAAACCACTTAGCCGAGGGTAACATCACCTTAAAAAGGGGGCCTACTACTTTTTCGTATTAATAACTTATTTAATTATATTCCAATATTCCGACCCTTTGGGATTGTATCCATGCTGAGTCAAACCACTGGGTTGAGGGTAACGACACCTTCAAAAGAGGGGCCTACTACTTTAACTAAGACAGTCTCTTGAAAAGTGCGAAAATCATCAAATGATATATTAAAGAGGAGTTGGATCCAAGTGATTTATCTTGTCTATTTGTATTTTACTTTATTTATCTTTTCGTTTTTAGATTTAATTTTATGTTTAAAACTTTTATCCAAAGATTTGTAACGATTAGACATTGATGATAAACCGGTACTAAAAGCTCTTGTGTCCTTGGACTACCTCGGTATCTTAACAACACTATAGTACGCTCACGATGGGTGCACTTGACCAAGTGTGTGTTTAGTGTTAGTACAATATCTTGTTTAATAAATTTAAAACTTGACTAACGCGTAAAACGAACTTAAAATATTAATAAAATCATATCACGCTTCACGCACACCATTAACTAATCCATTATCCACTCTACGTCCTCTCACTATATCTCCAATCAAGAGTTTCTCCACTAAAAACCTTCTCTTAGACGGAAGAGATCACCAGGATAAACTTATTCACTAATCCAAAGTAGTGATCACCTTCTTTAATCCACTATCATTATACTGACACATACATACAAGAAAGCATGTAAAATTCCAAGGAATAAAAATGACATTTTACAAAGTTTTAAAAAAGTTAAGGGACTATAAGTGTCAATACTGAAAGTGATCACTTATATTAAAAAAACGGGATAAATTACACGTTTTGTCCTTTATCTTAACACTTTTTTCAGGTGGTGTCCTTTTAAACGAATTTTGACAGGTTTTGCCCTTTATAGGGAATTTTGTTGCACGTTTTGTCCTTTGACCCTAACCCTGTTAGTTTTTTTGGTTAAATATGGTCATGTGCCTTGCACATGAGGGCATTTTTGTCATTTCACCGTCCCAAGGACTATTGTGTAAATAACTTATATTGAGGGACTATTTTGTAAAAAAATATATAAATAATAAAATTAAATCCATTATATATCTCTCTATCTAAAAGTCTCTCCCTTCTCTCTTTCTTCTATCTCTTTTCTCTCTCTATGATCTGCAGAAAGAAAAACAAATCCACACACTCTCTCTAAAGCTCTCCCCCTTTCTCTGTATATACAGAAAGAAATCAAATCTCCGTCGATGTAGTTGTATCAACGATGAAGATAATGTTGGGCAGTTGGGTGGCCAGCGATCTGCTGTGAGCTCGAATCTCCGGTGGACAATCGAAACCGCATACATATCCAAACAAGGTAATCTCTTCTCGATTGAAAACCCTTACTCGAGTATCTTCATGATCGAAAACCCTTATTGGGTTTCCGTTGAAAGCTTCTTCGTCTCTTGGTGTAATGCCTCGTACTTTCTTAAATTTTTGTTAGAAAATAAAATTTCGTACTCTACTTTTGAGGCGTTAATTATAATAAAATTCGTATTTATAAAACCTATCTGATGTTCGCGCAACCAATCGTTCAAACGACGCATTTTACGCGTTTTAACAGAATGACGAACGCACGAGACCAATATCGACAACCGACACGAACTTTTCATAATTTAATCCTAAACTAACATTTTACACCGTATCACGAAGGTTCGGGTGCAGAAACGGGCTCCAGAAAGGTGTTGGGCCGCGCAAAGGGACTGAACACACACTAACGGGCTTAAGGCCCAAACCCACTCAAAACCCTCTCCTATAAATACATCTCATCCATTTCAAAACCCTAGCCCCCCTCAAAGAACCCCATGCCTGCTCTCTCACTTTTCCGGTCACCGGCGCCGCCTCTCCGGCTGGCCGCCGGCGACGTGAATTCCTGCCGCCCATCTCTTCGGCCACACCCTCTCATCCCCCTCACCGCCTCACTCTCACCGTTCAACCACCTCCACCCACTTACTCCCCGACGCGACACCCAAACACCCCCCCTTCTTCTTCGGTTCTTCCTTGTTCTCCGGCGAACCACCACACCCACTCCCGTCCTCCTTTCAACTACGCAACAGCAGCGGCGGCGGCAGACAATAGCAGGCAGCGGCAGATAGCAACGGCGGCGGTTGCAACAGCAGGCAGGGCGGCGGTATTTTCGCGGTTCTTGTTCCAGGTTCGAGTCTCGATCAGAGCATCGATTCGAGTCACCGGTTTTCCGGCGAACCCGACGGAGACACCATCAGTTTCAGGTCCAGGTTCGAGTTTCTTGTTTTTTATTTGTTTCCGATTTGGTCAGCTTTTCGTGTCTCAATTCGCGTACCGGTTGTTTTGTTATTTAAGTGGCTCGGTTCCCACAATGCGGGTTAACTCGGTTCAAGATTCGGAGCTAGGTTCAGTTTGGTGCGACTCGGTCAGCTGTCGGGTCAAACCTGGTCAACTGTCGGGTCAACGGCTTAAACACGAGATTCGATATATTATTGACGCATATATTAATTCTAGTGTTTCATAATCGAATATTGTTTAATCACGAAACCGAACTCCTTATAACTTATAACAAAATATAAATATATGTATATATAAGCATATATTGTATTGTTTTTGGTGCGTTTTGAAAACATTTAATCGACAATTTGCATTATCGGAGCCTTCCAAAAGCAGAGGAAACTCTGCTCGTTTATCGACAAAATATTATTTATTTATTATAGTTTTCGACAAAATACATATAAATATCTATTATACCATTCGACATATATATATATATATATATATATATATATATATATATCTTACTATTTCGTTAGAAAATAAATATATATAACTAATGTGCTTTTCGTAAATATACATATATACATAAATATATACTTTATAGTAAAAAACTAAAGATAACGTATCGAATTCAAATAAATTTTTATATAACATTAAATATAAAGGTATATATATTTATTTATTATTTTTTTGACAACATTTCTATGACACTTTTGATGAAATTAAATTTAGAATAGTTACATAAACTGCGTTAAATATATATGTACATCCTAACTTCAATTCAAATCCTCCGTTGTATTTCCGTTTACTCATACACCTTCGTCTGCCATATAAGGTGATCTCGGTGTCCCATTCTCCAACTCATCAACTCGTCGCGGTATTTCCAAAGAAGACTTAACAATTTTGTGAGTATACTCGACCCATTTTCATTTTATCACTTTTAAGTGTAACATGTTTACCTTATACAAAAATCACCAAACTTAAACTTTATGAAATGCACGAAACAATCCAATATACATGAATGCGTTGATACTTTACTTGATGCTTATATCCTGGACCATTCTTATGTAATACCATAGTCATTAGCTTATCTTAAGCCTCCATTTGACATGTATAGCGCTATAGGAGTAATGCACCACCCACTTGTGAATCTAGAGGTCATGTTAAATTATCGTTATTATGCGTAAGCAAGAGGATTGACTAGAAATATTACATGCCATGTATAATGCTCTTGTATAAACTTAGTTGCCATGTGGATTCGTTTTAAAACCTTATTCGTATACGTATGCTTATGCTTAAACTTGTGTACTCGCCTTTGCTTTTGCATTGAACTTTATTTTAAACATGTTACAGGTTGAGAAGGATGATGCTATGAAATCGAAGTAGCATTAATGCTAGATACACACATAGACGTTTTAGGTTTATTAATGTTGTATTAGTTTTGTCTTTGTTATTGTTGTTATTTGAAATTTCCATGTATTATAATGACAATTTACTTATGAAATGAAATTCGGTTTAATTAATTATTGTCACCAATAGTGTTGTGAGAAATGAGGAATCTTTTTCGTCCCGCCTCGATGTTTTCGCCATCGGTTGGGGTGTGACAGATTGGTATCAGAGCCATAACTATTGGGAATTAGGAAAATTGCCATGCTTTTGACCTGGTCTATAGTTTAGCACCATATTCGATCATACGTGATTCACATGCTAAAATTCTTGAAACGTCTCTTATGTGCTAAATACATGAAATGTTTTACGCGTTTGTACTTTTTATATTATTTCAAACATGCACTTCCCTAACGCATTTTACTCGATTATATGAAACTCGGAAACACTCGTATTACACAAACGAGACAACTTCACAAAAATAGGCGTGAAACCCACAATTTGGTGAACGACTCTCATTCCGCTCATTCTTTATTTTGCATGAAATTACGCTATCAAGTTAGGAGTGAAATCCACATCTTGATGGTAAATTTTCAACTCAAGCTCTAGTGGACCTTCGTCAAGTGTCAGAATTAATTTCGACCCGACGAGTACCAACCACACTTAGGGTATGATGTTGTCAAGTTAGGGGTGAAACCCGCACCTTGTCAACTAGTTCCGTTCCTTGATTTTCAATCTCGCCAAAGTCTCGATTTTTCGATCGATTAGAGACGTGTAGTAACTGGAAGGGTAAAATGCCGTCAATCGCTTCTCGACATTTTACCTATAGGCCAAAGCATGTTTCTCTAATTTGAAAGGATCTTCGATTCACTTTGGAATAGTCGACGTTTCTCTACCTGAAACAATCTAGTGTTTTATGAACCTCTCTTTTATACTCTTTCAATTTATATGTGAACTTTTATATATGCTTGCTACCTTTTCTTTTCAAACTTCAAATTATATTCAGGTTTACACAAGTTATACCAAACTTTTTCATACACATATACGTATTTACATGCACGATTTCAAACCGTCACCAACTAGACTTATATTTTCGAATGTATCAACCCGATCTTTCGGATTGTTATTCGAATTCCGTTATTTCTGTTTCAAACCCGTTGTACTCTGAGATTTATTATAATGGTTTAAAACTATTTTGAAACGCTTATTATATCGCTTATTTATCGCATTTAAATCACTTAATACTCACAACTCCCAACGCAAACTCAAATCACAGTGGATTATGTTACATTATGTTGCTTATGTGTTATGTGTGCTTTATGATTTATGGTTGTACTCGCTATCGCAACGCTCTCGCCCACACAAGTAGCTCAATCGCGTTATTTTATTAACGCAACGCTAAATACCTCGCCAAAACGCTTAACATAACTATCGAATACGAATAAAACATCGAACAAAAAGCCAACGGACGAAATTTGGAACTTTTCCTAGCCAAAAGGGCAAGTTCGCACGAAGTAGGCTACTACTTCGCACGAACTTGACCAAAGCTAGGAATTGGCCAAGTTAGTGCGAAGTGGTGCCCACTTCGTGCAAACTTGCCTAGCCAGCTTTCAAAACCCTCTCACCTATAAATACTCAGCACCCCCACACGCACTCCTCTTGCTGCCACTTCGCACCAGAACTCTCCAACCTGTATTTCTCTGATTTTCGAGTAATAAACAACTATTTTCAAGCAAACCAAGACGATTTACATAACGATTTTCATGAGTTTATCTCCGATTTCATCTAAAGCTTCTCTTTTACGAAAATCTTCATCTTTTTCCATAAAACTTCTTATTTCCACTTAGATCTACACTTAAACGAGTATATTGGACTTAGCTTTAGCTTCCCAAGCTAGAAATCTTGATGATTTCGGCTCACCAAGTGTTTGATCTGAGAAAACTGTTTAAAGCATTGATTTTCACACCAAAAACGGACTAACCGACGTGTGTTTCGTTCACTAAGTAGTGCAACGAGGTATTGTTAGAAATATACTTGAAACAGATTCGAAACCACGTCTGTTTCAAGTAAAAACTCATATACGGAAGCACGAAGACGTAAGACAGCCAATTCGTACGAACTAGACTGCTTCGTGCGAACTACCAGTTCGCACGAATCCGCCTAAGTTCCTGTGAACTGACTAAACTCGCTCAAAAGACCTCTCCGGTATGAGGTTTGATCAGTAACTTGAGGCTGGAGGGATGACCACTCGATTTCCCGAAGATACGACGTGAAAACACACGATTTTGACACCAAAACAGCCCAACTTAGCACCAAAAGGGCAAGTTCGCACGAAGTGCACTTCTGGTGAGAACTTGGTGCCACTTTGCAAGAAGTACCACTTCGTGCGAACTAGCCCCAGGTTCGCACGAAGTTGTCTGTTAACCCTTCGCAATCCGTTTCGACCGTTTTAGCACTTCGGAAGACTTATGCACTTTGTTCTCGCTTATAGGTTGTCCCGGCGCTCCTTTCAATCCATAGCAGATTGTGTTTACTTGCTAAGCACGAACTGTGAGTATACTTGAACCCTTTTTTGCTTAAAACGCACTTTTGGGTCTTACATACGTTCTCTATATCAAAACACGCTACACACAACACTAAACTCTTTTAAACGCTAACCGCTCTCGCTTGTTATACGTTAATCACTGAATGTTTGTTTGCTATGTGGGAATAATGAGGACTTGCAGACCACCCTTAGAAACGATAGTACTATAGTTTGGACTCAGCACCCGATTGGTTCGGGGGTTGTTAAGGATCGCATATTAACTTTACGTGCGCGTTCGCTGTTGTGAACACGTATGACGAATACTCCACCTCACAGTCGTGTTGGTTAGCTTGTATCATTGTTGTTAGCATACTTAGATTCGCCTCTCTGCGTGTCACATGCTGGTTATGCGTAAATGCTTATTCGTTATTATTATGCTATTAAACCTGTGTACTCACCTTTACTTATGTATTGACTTTTATTTTAACGTATGTGACAGGTTGATAATTCTATGCTACAAATGGATTAGGGCTTTATCTTTAGAAACCCACGAATAAAATCTAGGTTGTCGGACTTGTTTTGTTTGAGAGATTATGTAATTTGTGACGACTTTTTCGGGATATTTGTTTAATTGTATGGGAAATTAAACCTTTTAAATAGTGTCATTAAATAGTTGTTATGGATTCTCTTGAGCAATCTGGTTCGCCTAGTGCCGCGCCCCGACGATTCCGCCATCGGTTTGGGTGTGGCAGATTGGTATCAGAGCCATAACTATAGGGAATTAGGTAGAATTGCCATGTTCGACCTAGTCTATAGTTTAAGTATCAAATTTGACCGCTCTTCGACTTAAATACTTAAACTACTTGTCTTAAATGCTTACATGCCTTTCCTAAGGCTAACACAAGGTACACACTTGAAAACGCACAATCACAAACGAGTGATTGTGTCGAGATTAGGTGTGAAAACCAAGAACTCTCGATAAGAGCACACACTCCGCGTACTACTTACTGCACGAGATTCTTTCGTTAAGTTAAAAGTGATATCCATATCTTGATGAAAATCTCCATTTCTATCTGGTGGAACTCCCGATTTGATCGGTGAGCACAACCATAATTACAGGACGAATTTGTTAACTTAGGGGTGAAACCCGCATCTTAATAACTAATCCCACTCCTCAATTTAAATCTCACCAAAGTCTCGATTATTTCGATGATTTGTTACACGTAGTAACTGGAAGGGTAATGTCGGTTAGCCGCTTGCGGTGAGAGCATCTACCTATTAGGCCAAAATGTGTGTCCAAATTCAAAGGATAGTCGAATCACCTTGGCTAGTCGCCATCTCAAAACCCAGGGCGCTCGATTTTATTTTAAGCCTAGAATCGACGATTTTACGCATACGAGTTTAAGTTGTGTTTATATGTTTTACAATTATGAAATTTTGAGTTTTATGTTTTGACAATTTCTCGATTTATCGCATTTACGCTCTACCGATATATGCACTACTCGCACAACTCTCGTAATCTAAAACGCTAATTAATTGCAAACCAAACTAAAACGCTCAACCCTCTTACGCGAAGGTCCTCATACGCAAAATTTCTTGCTTATTACGCTTACACTACGCCTATCTTATACGCACTATGCATAATTTGATGTAAGGTGAATACGTGCAAGATATGTACTTACGTGCTTATGTGCTTATGTGACTGTGTTTACGTGCTTATATGCTTATGTGGATACGTGCTTACATGATTATATGCCTTATGTGGATAATAATAATAAATATTACGATGTAAAACGTAAAACTTTTGAACAAAACCCATTATAATCGAATCTTGCCTAAATTCCCTATTGTGTCATTCTACAAAATCTCACTATCGCAAATGGCATCCATGGGATCTCACACTCGCCGCACCGTCCAAAGGAACAACGCTGACAAACGCATTGCTTCCCTCGTGGCCAAGGAAATGGCTAAGGTGATCCGCAAATTGTCAGCGAAATTCAAGCCGTGGGCAGCAACTCGTCCGTGGACTCTAAGGGTGATGCCCCAAAATCTCGATTTAGTTTCAAGCAGTTTAAAGCCTGTGGTCCTGCAACATTCACAGGCAAAGACGGACCATCAAGATGTTTCACTGGTTCGACTCGATCGAAGTCACTTTCAGGCAAAGCGGATGTCCTGAAAACCTCCGCACCGTTAACGCCACTGGAGTCTTTTAGTCAAGGGCACTTTACTAGTGGACTGCCGAGCGCAACAGGTGGGGTAATGACGAAGCTTACTCTCTCGTGTGGGAAGAACTTAAGGAGCTCATGATCAAAGACTTCTGCCCACTGCACGAAATCCAGAAGTTGGAAAATGAATTTTGGGGTATTAAACAAATCGGTGGTGACAATGCTGGTCTCACCGCTCGCTTCAAGCAACTCAGCCTCATCTGCGCAGGTCAGGTGGATACTACCGAGAAAGCTATCAAGAAGTATCTCCACGCTCTCCCCGACTGTGTCGCTGACTTTGTTCACGCAGCAAGACCAACTACCATCGAAGAGACTTACCAACTCGCAGCCGAGATCAACGACAAGCGAGTCTTGGCTGGAGCTTTCAAGGTCCCAATAAAGAATCTTAGCCAAGCTACTGTTGACCCAAGTGCCGATACTGCACCATCTCAAGCCTCCAAGTCGAACCACCAGAATCGCAAGCGTAAGAGCAACAACAAGAACTGCGCAGTGGTTCCAGCACCGAACTCCCAGTCTCGCCAAGCTGCTACTCCCCATGCACCAGCTACTAAGCGTCCGTACACTGGACCTCACCTTCTGTGCTCTAAGTGCACTTATTACCATGCGGTTGGAGGAAACTGCCGCTTTTGTGTCAAATGCAACATCTATGGGCATTGCACGGCGCACTACCGCATTGGTCCAACGTCAGCAAGCTCCTCCCCCTCTCGCAACACCGCCAGCTCCTCTCAATGCTATGCCAGTCAATCAAGCTCCACAAGCACCAACAGTACAAGCATGTGCGTGCTACACATGTGGTGATCCAAACCACTTCAGCAATGTCTGCCCTAATCGTGTTGTGAAGCAAGAACCGCAGCGGCAGGAACAGCCTCAGCAACAGCCACCACAGCCACAGCAGCGGAAACAACCACGGGCTGTGCGTGGGAGAGTTTTCAACATCAACCACCACCAGGCTCAGAACGACAACAATGTTGTCAATGGTACGTTTCTCATTAATGGTATTTATGCTTCTTGCTTATTTGATACTGGAGCCGATAACTGTTTTGTATCATTAGAATTCGAAAACCTTTTAAAATGTAAACGCGCAAACCTCCCAAAGACCTTCGACGTCGAAATTAGCACTGGAAGAACCGTTACCGTTAAATTCGTCCTACGTGATTGTACTCTCGAACTCAACAATCACAATTTCCTGATTGACCTCATACCTATGCAATTAGGTAGTTTTGATGTCATACTAGGTATGGATTTTCTTCGCAAGAATCGTGCTGAAGTCATCTGTTTTGATAAAATGATTCGCTTTCCCTTCCTAACGGAGATAAACTACGTGTTTACGGTGAAACTCCCTCATAGAAGTTGATGCTTTTGTCATGCACCCGAGCGAACAAGTATTTGCGCAAGCAGTACATCGCCTTCTTAGCCCATATCATGAACCCTGAGAAGGAAAATAAAACCTTGAAAGACGTACCTGTCGTTTGTGAATTCCCTAAAGTTTTTCCCAGCGAATTACCTAGTTTACCCCCTACTCGTGATGTCGAGTTTTGTATTGATTTAATCCATGGTGCTACACCTGTCGCTAAAGCTCCCTATCGCCTTGCACCATCCGAAATGTAACGCATCGTATTTTTATTATTTTTCTAGATGATAATAATAATAATAATAATAATAACAATAATAATAAACAAAATAAATTCGACATTTTATGAAGCTTGTACTTGAAATCGGATCTCGTCGGTACGTTCGGGCCACTCAAAAACGTTAGATCGGGTTAACAGGCCTTGGCCCAACACACCACCTAAACCTAACTAAACCCTAACCTAATTTCAAATAAATAATACCACCCCTCACACACTACACCCTCATCTCCCTGCCCCTTCTCCTCTGCAACCGCACACACACTCACACGCTCATCTTCCTGCCCCCCTTTTCACCTCTACAGCCACACCCACTCACTCCTCCCTCTCCCCACTCTCGCGTGGACAAACGAACAGCGACCACCATCATCGGTGGCGGCGCTCGGTGACGGCGGTAGGACCACCACCGCAGCGGCAGTGTGGTAGGTGGCGTTCCGTGGCGGTTGCGGCCAAGAGACGATGGTTACGGGCGGTTGGGGTGCAGCGGCGACGACAAAGATGACAGTTCTGCCATTCTTTTCCAGTGAATTCATATCCTTTTTCGGCTCACGCTTCAGTCTCGGTTTGGGTCTCCATTCAGATTCGGGTTCGGATCGAACCCGGGTCAGCTTTGGTGTTCACTCCAGCAGCAGCGGCGGCGGCAGGAATTCCGGTTTCAGTCACTCTCGGTTCGATTCTCTCAATCTCAGTTCAGGTTTCGGTTTCTTGGTTCAGGTTTTGTTTGTTTATATTTCGATTCAAGTTCAGTGATTGTTGTTTCAGATTCGGTTCGGTCTCGGCTCGGATTTTAGTTCATGTTTGGCTCGGGTTTCGGTCAAGAACAGTCAACCGACTTAGTTGGGCGTCCCGGTCAACTCAGTCAACTGCCGGTCAACTCGGGTCAGCTCCGGGTCGAATCTCGGTTCAGTCAAGATCACGGCTCATGTTCAGCGGGTTTGGGTCTCGGTGCAGAGGTTCGGGTCAGCAGTGAGTCAGTGAAAGTCTTAGTTCGATTTCGGGTCTCGTTTGGTGTTCGGTCAAACCTGGTCAACTTGGTCAACGAAAGTCAAACCTGGTCAAACAGTCAACGCCAGTCAAACCAGTCAGATTCGATGTTCGGTTCGGTGTTCGGGGCCAAGTTCAGTCAATGCTTTAGTCAACTCAATCAAAACACGTCACGATATACTTTTAACGCCGCAAGTTTTTTTATGTTATTATTTATATTGTTTTGTATTTAATTAGTGTTATAATCACGTAACCGAACCTTATAAAAATTGTAGACATAATTATATAAATTGTTTCGTTATTATTGCGTTTTGAAAACATTTAATCGACAACTAGATTGTCGGGATCGTCCAAAAAACAAGGGGAAACTCTGCCCAATTTTTGACAAAGTATTATATTTATTTAATTATGTTGTTCGACAAAATATATTATACACGATACTTTATTCGACAAAATATATTATACATGACACTTTATCGACAAAATGTATATACTTATTTAATCATATCTTTCGACATGAAATATATATATATAATTAGCACGCTTATCGAAGAAACGTATCTACTTAAATATACCGAGCGACAAGATATATATTTTTACTTATTAGACTTTTTCGACAACATATATGTGAGTATACATTACACGTTTTGACAAAACATATAAATATATCTAATACTACACTTCCGGCAATATATATATATTTTCACTTTATGCTTTTCGACAAAACACATTTATTCATTACACCGTTCAACAACATATTTATTTAATATTCCTTTCGTCAAAGTATATATCTATTTAACGACAAGATATACTCATATTATTCCTTCCGGCAAAATAAATATATATTATATACTTTTCGAAAATTAAACTTCTCTAACGGCAATATATATATATATATATTACGTGTTTCCGACAAACAATATATATTCATCTATTATTCTTTTCGTTTAAAAAAAATACATATATGTCTATTATCCCGTTTCGTCAAAATATGCTTTTATCTACTTTCTTTTCGCCAAAAATATATATATTTATTGTATTATTTTGATAACACTTTTACGGCACTTTTGACGAATTTAACTTTAGAGTCGTTACACAAATCCCGTGCTAAACGTACACGTATCTTCAACTCCGATTCGATTATTCATCCATGTTCGTTGTCATTTAAGGTGGCATTGGTGTCCCTTTCTCCCACTCATCAACTCGTCGTGGTATTTCCAAAGAAGACTTAGCAATACTGTGAGTACACTCGACCCACATTTGTTTTATATCACTTTTTTGGTGTAACATGTTTCCATATACAAAAATCACAAACACTTAAACTTTATGAAACGCACAAACAATCCTATACACATGACTACTTGAATCGTATACTTGTTGCTTGTCTGGGGATAAACGTTGTGCTGTGCTTTAGTCATTAACTATTTTTAGCCTTGTTTGACATGCTTAGCGCTATAGGAATTCACGCATCCACCTCCATCGCTTAACACGTGAGGTCATGTTAAAACATCGTGATTGCGTTACGGGTTTGATTATTAGCATTGCATGCCTTGATATTGCTCTTGTATAGATTTAGTTGCCATGAGGATTGTTTAAAACTTTATTCGTATACGTATGCTATGCTTAAACTTGTGTACTCGCCTTTGCTTTTGCATTGACTTTATTTTAAAACATGTTACAGGTTGAAGGAGATGACGCTATGAAAACAATATAGCAAGGACTAGATACACACAAATTAGACGTTAGGTTTAATGTCGACGTATCAATTTTGTTATGACTTGCAAATGTTAGATTGTTCTTTGTTTTGTTTCATTGATGTATTTGACAATTCTTATGAAATGAAATATGGTTTAATTAATTATTGTCACTTAATAATGTTGTGAGCAATGAGCAATCTCGTTTTCGTCTCATCCCGATGTTTCCGCCATCGGTTGGGGTGTTACAGATTGGTATCAGAGCCATAACTATAGGGAATTAGGTAGATTGCTACGCTTTTGACCTAGTCTATAGTTAAGTACCATACTTGACCATACGTGATTCACATGCTAATTTCTTAAAACGTCTCTTATATGTTAAATTTATGAAACGCTTTACGTGTTCATACTCGTTACATTATTTCAATCATACGCCTTCCCTAATGCATTTTACTCGATTATACTAAACTCGAAAACACACGTATTACACAAGTGAGACGACTTCACCAAAATAGGCGTGATATCCACAATTTGGTGAACGATTCTCATTACGCTTATTCTTTTTTTTTTTCACGAAGTTACACCATCAAGTTAGGAGTGACATCCACACCTTGATGGAAAACTTCCCATTCAAACTATGGTGGACTCTCGTCAAAGTGTCAAAATTAATTTTGACCCGAGAAGTGCCAACCGCACTTAGGGTACGGAATCGTCAAGTTAGGGGTGAAACCCGCACCTTGTCGATTAAGTCCCATTCCTCGATTTTCAATCTCGCCAAAGTTTCGATTTTCCAATCGATTAAGAGACGTGTAATAATTAGAAGGGTAAAATGCCGTTAATCGCTTCTCGACGAGAGCATTTTACCTATAGGCCAAAGCACGTTTCTCTAATTCGAAAGGATCTTCGATTCACTTTGGAATAGTCAACGTTTCTCTACCCGAAACAGTCTAATGTTTTCTGAGACTCTCTTTTATACCATTTCAATTTATACATGACTTTTTATATACTTGTTACCATTTCTTTCAAGTTTCTAATTTATTTTAAGGTTTTTACGCAATTCATATTAAACCTTTTCATCCACTTATACATTATTTGCATACATGATTTCAAAACGTCACCAACTAGACTCATATTTCTCGGAAAGTCCGAAATGGAGACCGTCGTCGAGATAGGAGTGAATTCCTTACCTAGACGATCAAACTTCGTTTCCTTCCTTCCTTAAAACGACCTCACCAACGGATTAGGGGTGATTCCCATACCTCGGTGATCGTTACCGACCCTTCTTCTTGGAGACTTTATTACACAAACCACATGTTTAAATTGTATACCTAAACCTTTTACCATGTTGTCAAAATTCTTACTTAGACAAATTTCAAAACGTCCTATTTTATCAAACGTATTTCCCATCCGGTAATCGATTTCATATAAATCCCGCACGCATATACTTGGTCACCACATGAAACGTTTTGTTTTACGATTTTCAAAACTCGATAGAATGCTACCTACCAACTTAATCGGACTAACGAATACCTTGCCCACAAGTCTTATGTTTAACTTAATCACTAAAACACGCTCACGCAATACCTTTATGTTAAGAATTTTCGTTTGTAAAAAAAAAAAAAAAATCAAACCAATATCTTATAGGCATTATGGGATCGTTGTACTAAAGGTGTGTTTGGGATTGTTTTGCAACCTAATATTTTTTTTTTAGCTTGAAAGCACAAATATTAAATAAATAAATAAATAAAAATCTATTTTAAGTGTTTGGTAAAAAAAAAAAAAAAAAACTGATTTGCTTTACGTGTTTTAGAGATCAAAGCTCATCTATTTATAACTTTATATATACATGTATATATATTTTCAAACACACAAATAGTTGATTACCTGATTATTGGGATATCAAATAACATAATCAAATCCAAACACTATCTTCCCACAGTGTGTTTTGTTACAACTAATTATCTGATTTTGATTATTCAGAACGCATAATCTATTTTCAAAACTCAACCCCAAACACCCTCTAAATCTCTCATCGCGATTAAGAAAACATTTCGCTAAACGTTTTTTTTTTCAACGGTCATTAAATCAATTAACACGGATTTCCTCTCAAGGGTCAATGTTTCACAAGCACCACTAAATTTCAAATCTCTTATATCCTTTGAAAACAATGCAAACCTACTATTTTAAGACCTTATCATACACCTCCCGAAATGTCACATGAGTTTCAAAACACGTGGGCAAGAAAACTTTATGAAGACCAACCATTTTCGACCTACTTAAATTCTTTTAAAACAAATGGTAGCACTCCCGTCCTTTACAAAATACGTAACGCATAATCAATAAGTACCTTATATTCCTTTATATTCACACACTAGATCCTATATTAAACTTAAGCCTATTTTAGAAGCGATAACCTCAAAGTTTTGCTCAAACAACAATACATGCGTATCCTCGTACATGGTTTAGTCAACTGCTGCATGACATTTTAAACGTATCATTCGTTTTACATACCCTGATTTCTCGACTATTTTATGTAAATAAATTCGTAGCATTCAATTCATATCATACGCACCATTATCGTCTGTTACACTTGTTGACGTTCATAATTATACACATATTCATGTTCATGAAAATAACGTGTCATTTTTCATGCGTATTATAACACCTAATGGCATACTCCCAACATCGTCCGTAGACAAGAGAGATTCCTGGCTCGTAAGTAATGCTCCACCTCTAAAATCACCAACGCGTTTTGGGCTTAATGCTAGTGGATGAGAGGAGAACTCCACAGTTAAGCGTGCTCAAGTGGGAGTAGTACTAGGATGGGTGACCTCCTGGGAAGTCTCCACCAGGGCAACCAAAAACAAAGTCGTGAGTTCCTGGTTGGGCCACCCATCAAGGGCAAAGCGGACAATATTGGTGATAACGAGGGGCAGGGGTGTTACAGGGGTATTACACTTATACTTATCATCACATTCATGCATATACGTCTTTATATCCATGCTTATACTTATTTCCATACTTATGCTTATACTCATACACATACCTATACTTGTACTCGTATTCATATTCGTGCCTATGCGCGAGCGAAACCCGAGGGATTCGCTTACGTGGGCCACAAGCTATTTGCACGCAAACATGCCTACGCACTACATTCTTACACGCACGCAAACTTATTTTCAGAATTTATATACACCTTTATTCATGCGCTGCTAGTACAAGCTATGCGGATCATGTGATGATCGGTATAATCGCGGGTGCACACGGGATTATAGCGATAAGCGCATGAGAACCATAGAGTGTACTACGCGTATGGTAACACACGGAACGTAACATTGCATCGAGTAACGAAACGGTCACAACGTGGTCAAAACATGGTGGATACGCCGCTGGTGCTTCCTATACATAAGTGTTTTCACCATGCTGCCAAACTTTCGTAATACGTGCCATGAGAAATTCGGTGATTTACAGACCATAATATGACCTAACACGCCAGCTTTAAACAACTCACAACTGCATTGCTAAGTGCGCGCTACCCGATTATCCACGACGAGTCTTAATCCCTAACGTAACATTTTTGTTTGTTCGTATACATATGCCATCCTTACACGAGTATTCGTTGATCGAATCAATCGTCCGCTCTTATGCCTCCGTTACTCCCGTTAACCTTGTCTTTTTATACAACCTTGTTTACAATCAATCGTGTAAGCATTCAAACCCTAAATGCCATCTTACTCTAAAGTTATCTCCCATTCTCGTGGATAGCAACACGCTTGATTGGCCGCTACCTCGATAACTAGCTGATTTTAAATACCTAACCTTCTCGTTTTCCATCATCAAGCAACTTTCTACAAAATCGAGATTTATTAACGCTCTTCAAAGTCGAGTGAACTTTCTAGCAACCCACGGTTCGACCACACTCACCATTAAACTGCATACCACTCCTTACGATAGCTTTTTCTGCTTAGATGGCATATCATTGAATTATTCAAGCTCGTTTAAACCACACTCCTATACGCATACTTACGCACTTTACTTACGCTTGATGGCTTTAATCTTTCTAGTCAAGCGACTTCTTCTTGCAAACCTAACTCTTCGTTGCTCTAAACTCCATGCTTACCCTCACGTATCCAGAACTTCAAGTCTTGACCGTTAACCCTCAATTCCTTAACCAATTCCTTTCAAGTCTTCCTCTTGAATAAATTTCGGGACGAAATTTCCTAAAGGAGGGGAGACTGTAACGCATCGTATTTTTATTATTTTTCTAGATGATAATAATAATAATAATAATAATAATAACAATAATAATAAACAAAATAAATTCGACGTTTTATGAAGCTTGTACTTGAAATCGGATCTCGTCGGTACGTTCGGGCCACTCAAAAACGTTTAGATCGGGTTAACAGGCCTTGGCCCAACACACCACCTAAACCTAACTAAACCCTAAACCTAATTTCAAATAAATAATCACCACCCTCACACACACTACACCCTCATCTCCCTGCCCCTTCTCCTCTGCAACCGCACACACACTCACACGCTCATCTTCCTGCCCCCCCTTTTCACCTCTACAGCCACACCCACTCACTCCTCCCTCTCCCCACTCTCGCGCGGACAAACGAACAGCGACCACCATCATCGGTGGCGGCGCTCGGTGACGGCGGTAGGACCACCACCGCAGCGGCAGTGTGGTAGGTGGCGTTCCGTGGCGGTTGCGGCCAAGAGACGATGGTTACGGGCGGGTGGCAGCGGCGACGACAAAGATGACAGTTCTGCCATTCTTTTCCGGTGAATTCAAATCCTTTTTCGGCTCACGCTTCAGTCTCGGTTTGGGTCTCCATTCAGATTCGGGTTCGGATCGAACCCGGGTCAGCTTTGGTGTTCACTCCAGCTGCAGCGGCGGCGGCAGGAATTCCGGTTTCAGTCACTCTCGGTTCGATTCTCTCAATCTCAGTTCAGGTTTCGGTTTCTTGGTTCAGGTTTTGTTTGTTTATATTTCGATTCAAGTTCAGTGATTGTTGTTTCAGATTCGGTTCGGTCTCGGCTTGGATTTTAGTTCATGTTTGGCTCGGGTTTCGGTCAAGAACAGTCAACCGACTTAGTTGGGCGTCCCGGTCAACTCAGTCAACTGCCGGTCAACTCGGGTCAGCTCCAGGTCGAATCTCGGTTCAGTCAAGATCACGTCTCATGTTCAGCGGGTTCGGGTCTCGGTGCAGAGGTTCGGGTCAGCAGTGAGTCAGTGAAAGTCTTAGTTTGATTTCGGGTCTCATTTGGTGTTCGGTCAAACCTGGTCAACTTGGTCAACGAAAGTCAAACCTGGTCAAACAGTCAACGCCAGTCAAACCAGTCAGATTCGATGTTCGGTTCGGTGTTCGGGGCCAAGTTCAGTCAATGCTTTAGTCAACTCAATCAAAACACGTCACGATATACTTTTAACGCCGCAAGTTTTTTTATGTTATTATTTATATTGTTTTGTATTTAATTAGTGTTATAATCACGTAACCGAACCTTATAAAAATTGTAGACATAATTATATAAATTGTTTCGTTATTATTGCGTTTTGAAAACATTTAATCGACAACTAGATTGTCGGGATCGTCCAAAAAACAAGGGGAAACTCTGCCCAATTTTTGACAAAGTATTATATTTATTTAATTATGTTGTTCGACAAAATATATTATACACGATACTTTATTCGACAAAATATATTATACATGACACTTTATCGACAAAATGTATATACTTATTTAATCATATCTTTCGACATGAAATATATATATATAATTAGCACGCTTATCGAAGAAACGTATCTACTTAAATATACCGAGCGACAAGATATATATTTTTACTTATTAGACTTTTTCGACAACATATATGTGAGTATACATTACACGTTTTGACAAAACATATAAATATATCTAATACTACACTTCCGGCAATATATATATATTTTCACTTTATGCTTTTCGACAAAACACATTTATTCATTACACCGTTCAACAACATATTTATTTAATATTCCTTTCGTCAAAGTATATATCTATTTAACGACAAGATATACTCATATTATTCCTTCCGGCAAAATAAATATATATTATATACTTTTCGAAAATTAAACTTCTCTAACGGCAATATATATATATATATATTACGTGTTTCCGACAAACAATATATATTCATCTATTATTCTTTTCGTTAAAAAAAATACATATATGTCTATTATCCCGTTTCGTCAAAATATGCTTTTATCTACTTTCTTTTCGCCAAAAATATATATATTTATTGTATTATTTTGATAACACTTTTACGGCACTTTTGACGAATTTAACTTTAGAGTCGTTACACAAATCCCGTGCTAAACGTACACGTATCTTCAACTCCGATTCGATTATTCATCCATGTTCGTTGTCATTTAAGGTGGCATTGGTGTCCCTTTCTCCCACTCATCAACTCGTCGTGGTATTTCCAAAGAAGACTTAGCAATACTGTGAGTACACTCGACCCACATTTGTTTTATATCACTTTTTTGGTGTAACATGTTTCCATATACAAAAATCACAAACACTTAAACTTTATGAAACGCACAAACAATCCTATACACATGACTACTTGAATCGTATACTTGTTGCTTGTCTGGGGATAAACGTTGTGCTGTGCTTTAGTCATTAACTATTTTTAGCCTTGTTTGACATGCTTAGCGCTATAGGAATTCACGCATCCACCTCCATCGCTTAACACGTGAGGTCATGTTAAAACATCGTGATTGCGTTACGGGTTTGATTATTAGCATTGCATGCCTTGATATTGCTCTTGTATAGATTTAGTTGCCATGAGGATTGTTTAAAACTTTATTCGTATACGTATGCTATGCTTAAACTTGTGTACTCGCCTTTGCTTTTGCATTGACTTTATTTTAAAACATGTTACAGGTTGAAGGAGATGACGCTATGAAAACAATATAGCAAGGACTAGATACACACAAATTAGACGTTAGGTTTAATGTCGACGTATCAATTTTGTTATGACTTGCAAATGTTAGATTGTTCTTTGTTTTGTTTCATTGATGTATTTGACAATTCTTATGAAATGAAATATGGTTTAATTAATTATTGTCACTTAATAATGTTGTGAGCAATGAGCAATCTCGTTTTCGTCTCATCCCGATGTTTCCGCCATCGGTTGGGGTGTTACAGATTGGTATCAGAGCCATAACTATAGGGAATTAGGTAGATTGCTACGCTTTTGACCTAGTCTATAGTTAAGTACCATACTTGACCATACGTGATTCACATGCTAATTTCTTAAAACGTCTCTTATATGTTAAATTTATGAAACGCTTTACGTGTTCATACTCGTTACATTATTTCAATCATACGCCTTCCCTAATGCATTTTACTCGATTATACTAAACTCGAAAACACACGTATTACACAAGTGAGACGACTTCACCAAAATAGGCGTGATATCCACAATTTGGTGAACGATTCTCATTACGCTTATTCTTTATTTTTTTTCACGAAGTTACACCATCAAGTTAGGAGTGACATCCACACCTTGATGGAAACTTCCCATTCAAACTATGGTGGACTCTCGTCAAAGTGTCAAAATTAATTTTGACCCGAGAAGTGCCAACCGCACTTAGGGTACGGAATCGTCAAGTTAGGGGTGAAACCCGCACCTTGTCGATTAAGTCCCATTCCTCGATTTTCAATCTCGCCAAAGTTTCGATTTTCCAATCGATTAAGAGACGTGTAATAATTAGAAGGGTAAAATGCCGTTAATCGCTTCTCGACGAGAGCATTTTACCTATAGGCCAAAGCACGTTTCTCTAATTCGAAAGGATCTTCGATTCACTTTGGAATAGTCAACGTTTCTCTACCCGAAACAGTCTAATGTTTTCTGAGACTCTCTTTTATACCATTTCAATTTATACATGACTTTTTATATACTTGTTACCATTTCTTTCAAGTTTCTAATTTATTTTAAGGTTTTTACGCAATTCATATTAAACCTTTTCATCCACTTATACATTATTTGCATACATGATTTCAAAACGTCACCAACTAGACTCATATTTCTCGGAAAGTCCGAAATGGAGACCGTCGTCGAGATAGGAGTGAATTCCTTACCTAGACGATCAAACTTCGTTTCCTTCCTTCCTTAAAACGACCTCACCAACGGATTAGGGGTGATTCCCATACCTCGGTGATCGTTACCGACCCTTCTTCTTGGAGACTTTATTACACAAACCACATGTTTAAATTGTATACCTAAACCTTTTACCATGTTGTCAAAATTCTTACTTAGACAAATTTCAAAACGTCCTATTTTATCAAACGTATTTCCCATCCGGTAATCGATTTCATATAAATCCCGCACGCATATACTTGGTCACCACATGAAACGTTTTGTTTTACGATTTTCAAAACTCGATAGAATGCTACCTACCAACTTAATCGGACTAACGAATACCTTGCCCACAAGTCTTATGTTTAACTTAATCACTAAAACACGCTCACGCAATACCTTTATGTTAAGAATTTTCGTTTGTAAAAAAAAAAAAAAAATCAAACCAATATCTTATAGGCATTATGGGATCGTTGTACTAAAGGTGTGTTTGGGATTGTTTTGCAACCTAATATTTTTTTTTTAGCTTGAAAGCACAAATATTAAATAAATAAATAAATAAAAATCTATTTTAAGTGTTTGGTAAAAAAAAAAAAAAAAAACTGATTTGCTTTACGTGTTTTAGAGATCAAAGCTCATCTATTTATAACTTTATATATACATGTATATATATTTTCAAACACACAAATAGTTGATTACCTGATTATTGGGATATCAAATAACATAATCAAATCCAAACACTATCTTCCCACAGTGTGTTTTGTTACAACTAATTATCTGATTTTGATTATTCAGAACGCATAATCTATTTTCAAAACTCAACCCCAAACACCCTCTAAATCTCTCATCGCGATTAAGAAAACATTTCGCTAAACGTTTTTTTTTTCAACGGTCATTAAATCAATTAACACGGATTTCCTCTCAAGGGTCAATGTTTCACAAGCACCACTAAATTTCAAATCTCTTATATCCTTTGAAAACAATGCAAACCTACTATTTTAAGACCTTATCATACACCTCCCGAAATGTCACATGAGTTTCAAAACACGTGGGCAAGAAAACTTTATGAAGACCAACCATTTTCGACCTACTTAAATTCTTTTAAAACAAATGGTAGCACTCCCGTCCTTTACAAAATACGTAACGCATAATCAATAAGTACCTTATATTCCTTTATATTCACACACTAGATCCTATATTAAACTTAAGCCTATTTTAGAAGCGATAACCTCAAAGTTTTGCTCAAACAACAATACATGCGTATCCTCGTACATGGTTTAGTCAACTGCTGCATGACATTTTAAACGTATCATTCGTTTTACATACCCTGATTTCTCGACTATTTTATGTAAATAAATTCGTAGCATTCAATTCATATCATACGCACCATTATCGTCTGTTACACTTGTTGACGTTCATAATTATACACATATTCATGTTCATGAAATAACGTGTCATTTTTCATGCGTATTATAACACCTAATGGCATACCTCCCAACATCGTCCGTAGACAAGAGAGATTCCTGGCTCGTAAGTAATGCTCCACCTCTAAAATCACCAACGCGTTTTGGGCTTAATGCTAGTGGATGAGAGGAGAACTCCACAGTTAAGCGTGCTCAAGTGGGAGTAGTACTAGGATGGGTGACCTCCTGGGAAGTCTCCACCAGGGCAACCAAAAACAAAGTCGTGAGTTCCTGGTTGGGCCACCCATCAAGGGCAAAGCGGACAATATTGGTGATAACGAGGGGCAGGGGTGTTACAGGGGTATTACACTTATACTTATCATCACATTCATGCATATACGTCTTATATCCATGCTTATACTTATTTCCATACTTATGCTTATACTCATACACATACCTATACTTGTACTCGTATTCATATTCGTGCCTATGCGCGAGCGAAACCCGAGGGATTCGCTTACGTGGGCCACAAGCTATTTGCACGCAAACATGCCTACGCACTACATTCTTACACGCACGCAAACTTATTTTCAGAATTTATATACACCTTTATTCATGCGCTGCTAGTACAAGCTATGCGGATCATGTGATGATCGGTATAATCGCGGGTGCACACGGGATTATAGCGATAAGCGCATGAGAACCATAGAGTGTACTACCGCGTATGGTAACACACGGAACGTAACATTGCATCGAGTAACGAAACGGTCACAACGTGGTCAAAACATGGTGGATACGCCGCTGGTGCTTCCTATACATAAGTGTTTTCACCATGCTGCCAAACTTTCGTAATACGTGCCATGAGAAATTCGGTGATTTACAGACCATAATATGACCTAACACGCCAGCTTTAAACAACTCACAACTGCATTGCTAAGTGCGCGCTACCCGATTATCCACGACGAGTCTTAATCCCTAACGTAACATTTTTGTTTGTTCGTATACATATGCCATCCTTACACGAGTATTCGTTGATCGAATCAATCGTCCGCTCTTATGCCTCCGTTACTCCCGTTAACCTTGTCTTTTTATACAACCTTGTTTACAATCAATCGTGTAAGCATTCAAACCCTAAATGCCATCTTACTCTAAAGTTATCTCCCATTCTCGTGGATAGCAACACGCTTGATTGGCCGCTACCTCGATAACTAGCTGATTTTAAATACCTAACCTTCTCGTTTTCCATCATCAAGCAACTTTCTACAAAATCGAGATTTATTAACGCTCTTCAAAGTCGAGTGAACTTTCTAGCAACCCACGGTTCGACCACACTCACCATTAAACTGCATACCACTCCTTACGATAGCTTTTTCTGCTTAGATGGCATATCATTGAATTATTCAAGCTCGTTTAAACCACACTCCTATACGCATACTTACGCACTTTACTTACGCTTGATGGCTTTAATCTTTCTAGTCAAGCGACTTCTTCTTGCAAACCTAACTCTTCGTTGCTCTAAACTCCATGCTTACCCTCACGTATCCAGAACTTCAAGTCTTGACCGTTAACCCTCAATTCCTTAACCAATTCCTTTCAAGTCTTCCTCTTGAATAAATTTCGGGACGAAAATTTCCTAAAGGAGGGGAGACTGTAACGCATCGTATTTTTATTATTTTTCTAGATGATAATAATAATAATAATAATAATAATAACAATAATAATAAACAAAATAAATTCGACGTTTTATGAAGCTTGTACTTGAAATCGGATCTCGTCGGTACGTTCGGGCCACTCAAAAACGTTTAGATCGGGTTAACAGGCCTTGGCCCAACACACCACCTAAACCTAACTAAACCCTAAACCTAATTTCAAATAAATAATCACCACCCTCACACACACTACACCCTCATCTCCCTGCCCCTTCTCCTCTGCAACCGCACACACACTCACACGCTCATCTTCCTGCCCCCCCTTTTCACCTCTACAGCCACACCCACTCACTCCTCCCTCTCCCCACTCTCGCGCGGACAAACGAACAGCGACCACCATCATCGGTGGCGGCGCTCGGTGACGGCGGTAGGACCACCACCGCAGCGGCAGTGTGGTAGGTGGCGTTCCGTGGCGGTTGCGGCCAAGAGACGATGGTTACGGGCGGGTGGCAGCGGCGACGACAAAGATGACAGTTCTGCCATTCTTTTCCGGTGAATTCAAATCCTTTTTCGGCTCACGCTTCAGTCTCGGTTTGGGTCTCCATTCAGATTCGGGTTCGGATCGAACCCGGGTCAGCTTTGGTGTTCACTCCAGCTGCAGCGGCGGCGGCAGGAATTCCGGTTTCAGTCACTCTCGGTTCGATTCTCTCAATCTCAGTTCAGGTTTCGGTTTCTTGGTTCAGGTTTTGTTTGTTTATATTTCGATTCAAGTTCAGTGATTGTTGTTTCAGATTCGGTTCGGTCTCGGCTTGGATTTTAGTTCATGTTTGGCTCGGGTTTCGGTCAAGAACAGTCAACCGACTTAGTTGGGCGTCCCGGTCAACTCAGTCAACTGCCGGTCAACTCGGGTCAGCTCCAGGTCGAATCTCGGTTCAGTCAAGATCACGTCTCATGTTCAGCGGGTTCGGGTCTCGGTGCAGAGGTTCGGGTCAGCAGTGAGTCAGTGAAAGTCTTAGTTTGATTTCGGGTCTCATTTGGTGTTCGGTCAAACCTGGTCAACTTGGTCAACGAAAGTCAAACCTGGTCAAACAGTCAACGCCAGTCAAACCAGTCAGATTCGATGTTCGGTTCGGTGTTCGGGGCCAAGTTCAGTCAATGCTTTAGTCAACTCAATCAAAACACGTCACGGTATACTTTTAACGCCGCAAGTTTTTTTATGTTATTATTTATATTGTTTTGTATTTAATTAGTGTTATAATCACGTAACCGAACCTTATAAAAATTGTAGACATAATTATATAAATTGTTTCGTTATTATTGCGTTTTGAAAACATTTAATCGACAACTAGATTGTCGGGATCGTCCAAAAACAAGGGGAAACTCTGCCCAATTTTTGACAAAGTATTATATTTATTTAATTATGTTGTTCGACAAAATATATTATACACGATACTTTATTCGACAAAATATATTATACATGACACTTTATCGACAAAATGTATATACTTATTTAATCATATCTTTCGACATGAAATATATATATATAATTAGCACGCTTATCGAAGAAACGTATCTACTTAAATATACCGAGCGACAAGATATATATATTTACTTATTAGACTTTTTCGACAACATATATGTGAGTATACATTACACGTTTTGACAAAACATATAAATATATCTAATACTACACTTCCGGCAATATATATATATTTTCACTTTATGCTTTTCGACAAAACACATTTATTCATTACACCGTTCAACAACATATTTATTTAATATTCCTTTCGTCAAAGTATATATCTATTTAACGACAAGATATACTCATATTATTCCTTCCGGCAAAATAAATATATATTATATACTTTTCGAAAATTAAACTTCTCTAACGGCAATATATATATATATTACGTGTTTCCGACAAACAATATATATTCATCTATTATTCTTTTCGTTAAAAAAATACATATATGTCTATTATCCCGTTTCGTCAAAATATGCTTTTATCTACTTTCTTTTCGCCAAAAATATATATATTTATTGTATTATTTTGATAACACTTTTACGGCACTTTTGACGAATTTAACTTTAGAGTCGTTACACAAATCCCGTGCTAAACGTACACGTATCTTCAACTCCGATTCGATTATTCATCCATGTTCGTAGTCATTTAAGGTGGCATTGGTGTCCCTTTCTCCCACTCATCAACTCGTCGTGGTATTTCCAAAGAAGACTTAGCAATACTGTGAGTACACTCGACCCACATTTGTTTTATATCACTTTTTGGGTGTAACATGTTTCCATATACAAAAATCACAAACACTTAAACTTTATGAAACGCACAAACAATCCTATACACATGACTACTTGAATCGTATACTTGTTGCTTGTCTGGGGATAAACGTTGTGCTGTGCTTTAGTCATTAACTATTTTTAGCCTTGTTTGACATGCTTAGCGCTATATGAATTCACGCATCCACCTCCATCGCTTAACACGTGAGGTCATGTTAAAACATCGTGATTGCGTTACGGGTTTGATTATTAGCATTGCATGCCTTGATATTGCTCTTGTATATATTTAGTTGCCATGAGGATTGTTAAAACTTTATTCGTATACGTATGCTATGCTTAAACTTGTGTACTCGCCTTTGCTTTTGCATTGACTTTATTTTAAAACATGTTACAGGTTGAAGGAGATGACGCTATGAAAACAATATAGCAAGGACTAGATACACACAAATTAGACGTTAGGTTTAATGTCGACGTATCAATTTTGTTATGACTTGCAAATGTTAGATTGTTCTTTGTTTTGTTTCATTGATGTATTTGACAATTCTTATGAAATGAAAAATGGTTTAATTAATTATTGTCATTTAATATGTTGTGAGCAATGAGCAATCTCGTTTTCGTCTCATCCCGATGTTTCCGCCATCGGTTGGGGTGTTACACGAAATGTGCGAGCTGTCTAGCCAACTTCAAGAGTTACTTGATAAAGGCTTTATACGCCCGAGCACTTCACCGTGGGGCGCACCCATTCTTTTTGTGAAAAAGAAAGATGGGACGTCCGAATGTGCATCAATTATCATGAACTTAACAAACTCATGATAAAGAACCGCTACCCTCTTCCTCGAATCGACGATTTGTTTGATCAACTTCAAGGTGCTACTTGTTTTTCTAAGATTGATTTACGTTCCAGTTATCATCAGTTACGCGAGTTAGAGGAAGACATTTCGAAAACCGCTTTTCGTACTCGCTATGGCCATTTTGAATTTGTGGTCATGCCTTTTGGTCTCACCAACGCACCCGTGGTTTTCATGGATTTGTTGAACCGTGTGTGCAAAGCCTTCTTGGATCGTTTCACCATTGTGTTTATTGATGAAATTCTTATTTACTCGAAGTCGAGAGCCGAACAGGCGCGACATCTTCGTTTAGTTCTCGAACTTCTCCAAGGAAACCGTCTCTACGCCAAATTCTCCAAGTGTGAATATTGGCTTAGTAAAGTTCAATTTCTCGGTCACGTCGTCAATGACCAAGGAATCCATGTCGATCCCGCCAAAATTGAAGCTATAAAGAGTTAGAATACCCCGAAGAATCCGTTCGAATTCTGTTCTTTCCTTGTATTAGCAGGTTACTACCGCCGATTCATCGCCGACTTTTCAAAAATCGTTGTGCCCCTCACCTCCTTGACTCATAAGGATAAACCTTTTGTTTGGGGTTTCGAACAGGAGGAAGCCTTTCAAACTCTCAAGCGTATGCTTTGCGACGCTCCTGTTCTCGCACTTCCCGACGGTGACGATGAATTCATTTTTTATTATGATGCCTCTAACCTAGGTCTCGGTTGTGTTCTCATGCAACGAGACAAGGTTATCACGTATGCGTCTCGACAACTCAAAATCCACGAGAAGAAGTACACTACCCACGATCTCGAGCTTGATTTGGTTGTTTTTGCGTTAAAGATATGGCGACACTACCTTTATGGTACGAAGTGTACGGTCTTCACCAACCATAAGAGCTTACAACACATCTTTAACCAAAAAGAACTAAACATGCGCCAACGCAGATGGGTTGAACTTCTCAACGACTATGATTGTGAAATATGCTACCATCCCGGCAAAGCAAACGTCGTAGCCGATGCTCTCAGTCGACGAAGCTATGTGTATAGCATTTGTGACGTTCAAGCCCCGCATAAACTCGAAACCCTGATCCGCGAAACCCAGCACACATGTTTCATTGAGAATACCTTGTATGAGGAAATGAAATGTGGTTCCGAAACCCAGCTGGAGAATAAGTCTAACGAGATTTACTATTTCCTGAATCGCAACTGGATCCCTAGCCGCAATAACCTTCGAGAGTTACTATTGACCGAAGCCCATAAGTCTCGATATTCCATTCACCCCGGTGCCGACAAAATGTACCAGGACCTCCGTTCTAGATATTGGTGGCCAGGCATAAAAAAGGATATCGCTCTGTATGTTTTGAAATGCTTAACTTGTGCGAAAGTTAAAGCCGAACATCAACGACCCTCTGGCTTGCTCGAGCAACCCGATATCCCGATGTGGAAATAGGAGAGTATAGCTATGGATTTTGTTACAAAACTCCCTCGCACCTCTTCTGGTCACGATAGCATTCGGGTTATCGTCGATCGCCTTACGAAATCTGCTCATTTTATTGCCATACGAGAAGACTGTAAGGTAGAACGATAGCACGAATCTATACCGACGAAGTTAGTTGTCGACACGGGACGGCTCGTGACATCATATCTGATCGTGACGGTCGCTTTACTTCACGTCTCTGGGAGACTTTTCAATCTGCACTCGGTACGACTCTTAACCTCAATACCGCGTTCCATCCTCAGACGGACGGTCAGACTGAGCGCACGATTCGCACCCTCGAAGACATGCTTCGATCGTGTGTCATAGATTTTGGTGGTAATTGGGATACGCATTTACCTTTAATAGAATTTTCGTACAATAACAGTTATCATACTAGTATTTAAATGGCACCATTTGAGGCATTATACGTTAGAAAATGTCGATCGCCTATTGTATGGCACGAGATCGGAGACGTTCAGCTCACCGGTCCCGAGTTAATACAAGAAACAACAGACAAATCCTCCAAATCAGAGACAATCTCCTGAAAGCTCGGAGTCGTCAAAAGAGTTATGCCGATAAATGCCGCAAGCCCCTGTAATTCGAAGTTGGAGATCACGTTCTCTTAAAGGTTTCACCTTGTAAAGGAGTGATCCAATTTGGAAAGAAAGGGAAACTAGCGCCACGATACGTGGGCCCCTTTAAGATTCTGGAAAGAATTGGTAAAGTGGCCGACCGACTCGAATTACCGAAATAACTCAACAATGTACATCCGACTTTCCATGTCTCATACCTCAAAAAGTGTTTAGCCGAAGGATATTTTCATGTGCCACTTGAAGACTTGCAAATAAATGAGACGCTACATTTTGTAGAAAAGCCAGTGGAAGTCATGGATTGAGAGATCAAGAAACTTCGACGCTTTCGCATTCCTATTGTGAAGATCTGATGGGAAGGAAAACTCGGTGCCGAGTTCACTTGGGAACTCGAAAGTGATATGAAAGTTAAATATCCTCACCTCTTCATTACGGCCGCCACCTGAATTTCGGGACGAAATTTCCTAAAGGAGGGGAGACTGTAACAACCCGATCTTTCGGATTGTTATCCGAATTCCGTTATTTCCGTTTATTTCTGTTTCAAACCGTTTGTACTCTGAGATTTATTATAATGGTTTAAAACTATTTTGAAACGCATATTATATCACTTATTTATCGCATTTAAATCACTTAATACTTGCAACTCCCAACGCAAACTCAAATCGTAGTGGATTATGTTACATTATGTTGCTTATGTGTTATGTGTGCTTTATAATTTATAGTTGTATACGTTCTCGGCTACACAAGTCGCTCAATCGCATTATTTTATTAACGCAACGCTAAATACCTCGCCAAAACGCTTAACATAACTATCTAATACGAATAAAAACCGAACAATAAGCCAACGGACGAAATTTGGAACTTTTCTAGCCAAAAGGGCAAGTTCGCACGAAGTAGGCTACTACTTCGCACGAACTTGACCAAAGCTAGGAATTGGCCAAGTTAGTGCGAAGTGGTGCCCACTTCGTGCAAACTTGCCTGGCCAGCTTTCAAAACCCTCTCACCTATAAATACTCAGCACCCCCACACGCACTCCTCTTGCTGCCACTTCGCACCAGAACTCTCCAACCTGTATTTCTCTGATTTTCGAGTAAGAAACAACTATTTTCAAGCAAACCATGACGATTTACACAACAATTTTCATGAGTTTATCTCCGATTTCATCTAAAACATCTCTTTTACGAAAATCTTCATCTTTTTCCATAAAACTTCTTATTTCCACTTAGATCTACACTTAAACGAGTATATTGGGTTTAGCTTTGGCTTCCCAAGCTAGAAATCTTGATGATTTCGGCTCACCAAGTGTTAAATATGAGAAAACTATTTAAAGCATTGATTTTTCACACCAAAAACAGACTAACTGACGTGTGTGTCGTTCACTAAGTAGTGGAATGAGGCATTGTCAGAAATATACTTGAAATGGATTCGAAACACGTTTGTTTCAAGCAAAAACTCATATCCGGAAGCACGAAGACGCAAGACAGCCAGTTCGTACGAACTGGACTGCTTCGTGCGAACTACCAGTTCGCACGAATCAGCCTAAGTTCCTGTGAACTGGCTAAACTCGCTCAAAAGACCTCTCCGGCGCTAGGTTTAATCAGTAACTTGCGGCTGGAG
Source organism: Scalesia atractyloides (assembly GCA_947069175.1). Classification (NCBI taxonomy): domain Eukaryota; kingdom Viridiplantae; phylum Streptophyta; class Magnoliopsida; order Asterales; family Asteraceae; genus Scalesia; species Scalesia atractyloides. Next base: position 54,083,282 of record CAMTDV010000019.1, read on the forward strand.
GGATGACCACTCGATTTCCCGAAGATACGATGCGAAAACACACGATTTTGATACCAAAACAGCCCAGCTTCGCACCAAAAAGGGCAACTTCACACGAACTTGTCACCAAGTTCGCACGAAGTGCACTTCTGGTGAGAACTTGGTGCCACTTCGCACGAAGTACCACTTCTTGCGAACTGGCCCCTGGTTCGCACGAAGTTGTTTGTTAACCCTTCGCATTCCGTTTCGATCGTTTCAGTACTTCGGAAGACTGATGCACTTCTGTTCTCGCTTACAGGCTGTCCTGACGCTCCCTTCAATCTATAGCATATTGTGTTTACTTGCTAAGCACGAACTGTGAGTATACTTGAACCCTTTTTCGCTTAAAACGCACTTTTGGGTTTTACATACGTTCTCTATATCAAAACACGCTACACACAACGCTAAACTCTTTTAAATGTTAAACGCTCTCGCATGTTATACGTGAATCGCTGAATGTTTGTTTGCTAGGTGGGAATAATGAGGACTTGTAGACCACCCTTAGCAACGATTGTACTATAGTTTGGACTCAGCACCCGATTGGTTCGGGGGTTGTTAAGGCTGCATATTAACTTTACGTGCGTGTTCGTTGTTGTGAGTACGTGTCGCGCATACTCCACCTCGCAGTCGTGTTGGTTAGCTTGTATCATTGTTGTTAGCATACTTAGATTCGCCTCTCTATGTGTCACATGCTGGTTATGCGTAAACGCTTATTCGCTAATTTTATGCTATTAAACCTGTGTACTCACCTCTACTTATGTATTGACTTTTAATTTAACGTATGTGACAGGTTTATGAATCTACGCTGCAAATGGATTAGGGCTTTATCTTTAGAGACCCACGAATAAAATCTAGGTTGTCGAACTTGTTTTTTGTTTGAGATATTATGTAATTTGTGATGACTGTTTTGGGATATTTGTTTAATTGTATGGGAAATAAACCTTTTAAATATTGTCATTAAATAGTTGTTATGGATTCTCTTGAGCAATCTGGTTCGCCTAGTGCCGCGCCTCGATGATTCCGCCATCGGTTGGGGTGTGACATCGAAATCCCAAAATGGGGACCCATCGTTGAGATAGGAGTGATTTCCTTACCTTGACGATTAACTCCGCTCCTTCCTTCTTTAAAATGACCTCACCAACGGGTTAGGGGTGATTCCCATACCTCGGTGATCGTTACCAACCCTCATTCTAGGAGACTTTATTATACAAACCACACGTTCAATTTGCATGCCTAAATCTTTTATCATATATTCAAAATCCCTATTAGGCGAATTTCAAAATTTATTATTTTATCAAACGTATTTCTTATCTGTAATCTATTTCATTTAAATCATAATGCATAAAATACTTAGCCACCACATAAGACATTTTGTTTCCCGATTTCGAAATTTGACGGAATGCTACCTACCAACTTAATCGGTCTAATGAATACCTTGCCCATAAATCTTATTTTATCTTGATCACTAAAACACGCTCACGTGACATCATATTACTAAGGACTTTCATTTATGAACCAAAAATCAAACCAATGTCTTATAGATATTATGGAATCATTTCTACTAAAACTCTTTTCTCAATTAATAAAACCTTTTGCTAAAACACTTTTCAACAATCACAAATCTAATTTTCATGAGAACCTTCAAATTTTAATTTCTTATTTTAACGTAATATCCTTTAAAAACGATGCAAACTCACTATTTTAAAGGCTCTTCTTCATCGACGTTCAATAGGTCACCTCAATTTCAAAACACGTGGGCAAGAAAACTTTATAAGGACCAACCATTTTCGACCTACTTAAACTCTTCTAAAACGATGGTAGCACTCCCGTTCTTTGCAAAATACGTCACGCATAACCAATAAGTCTTATATTCTTCTTACATTCACGAACTAGATTCTACATTCTAAGTCAAACTCAAACCTATTTTTGATTCGATAAACTCGACGTTTTGCTCAAACAACTATACATGCATATCCTTGTACATGATTTAGTCAAAATCTCGCAACAATTTCGCTTAAATCATTCGTTTTACATACTCAAGCTTCTCGATCATTTTTATTAAATTCGTTGTATTCAATTCGTGTCATACACGCAATCGTCGTCATTTATGCCTTTGATATTCATGCTTATACACATATTCATATTTATGCTCATACGTGTTATTATTTATACCTATACATATATTCACATTCGTACATATACACCTCATATTCATACTTATACTTATACTCATGCATACATTCATACTTATACCTATACTCATACTCATACATTCGTACCTATACATAAGCGTGACCCGCAGGGTTCGCTCGCGTTGGTATCACACTTATTTAAAACATGAACATACCTATGTACTACATGCTTACACGCACGCAAACTTATTTTCGGGATTTATGTAACAACCCGATCTTTCGGATTGTTATCCGAATCCCGTTATTTCCGTTCATTTCTGTTTCGAACCCGTCTGTACTCTGAGATTCATTGTAATGGTTGAACTATTTTGAAACGCATCTTATATCGCTTAATTATCGCATTTAAATCGCTTAGTACTCGCAACTCTCAAACGCAAACTCAAAATCGTAGTGGATTATGTTACTTTATGCTACTTATGTGTTATGTGTGCTTATGTTTTATGCTTGTACTCGCTATCGCAACGCTCTCACTCACACAAATCGCTCAATCACATTATTGTTCTAACGCAACGCTTAACACCTCGCCAAAACAACGATCTAATACGAACAAAACACTAAAAAAATAGCCAACGAACGAATTTGGAAACAATTCCTAGCAAAATGGGCAAGTTCGCACGAAGTAGACCCCTACTTCGCACGAACTTGACCAAACCAAGGGATTGGCCAAGTTCGTGCGAAGTAGTGGCCTCCTTTGTGCGAACTTGCACCCTTGCCATCCGCTTCTGCCTCACCTATAAATACCCAGCACCTCCACACACGCTGCCACTTTGCACTAGAACTCTCCAACCCGCATTTCTCTGATTTCCAAGTAAGAAACAACTCGTTTTATGCAAACCACAACGTTTTCCACTATGATTTTGCACAAGGTTACCTTCGATTTTATTAAAACTTCTTCTTTTTTACGAAAATCTTCATCTTTTTCAATAAAACTTCTTATTTCAAACTTAGATCTACACTTAAATGAGTATATTGGGCTTAGCCTTGGCTTCCCAAGCTAGGAATCTTGATGGTTTCAACTCACCAAGTGTTAGATCTAAGAAAACTGTTAAAAACATTGATTTTTACACCAAAACGGACAAACCGACGTGTATTTCATTCACTAGACAGTGGAACGAAGCATGGTCAGATAACATACTTGAAATGGATTCGAAAACACGTCTATTCCAAGTGGAAACTCAGTTCTGGAAGCACAAGACGCAAAACAGTCAACTTTGCGAACTGGACTGCTTTGCACGAATTAGTCCTAGTTCGTACGAATCAGTCCAAGTTCTTAAAAGTGACTAAACTGCTCAAAAAGTCCTCCCCAGCTTTTGGTTTGATCAGTAGCTCAAGGTTGGAAGGATGGACACTCGATTTACCCGACAAACGACACGAAAACACAATTTTGGCACCAAGACAGCCTAACTTCGCACCAAAAAAGAGCAACTTCGCACGAACTAGGCACCTAGTTCGCACGAAGTGCACCTCTGGTGAACACCAGGTACAACTTCGCACGAAGTGCACCCTGGTGAGAACTTGGTGCTACTCGCACGAAGTTCCACTTCGTGCGAACTACACAAGTTCGCACGAAGTAGCCTGTTACCCTCCTGCACTTCGCTTCAACTGTTTCAGCACTTCGGAAGACTGATGCACTTCTGTTCTCGCTTACAGGCTGTTCCGACGCTCCCTTCAATCCATAGCAGATTGTGTTTACTTGCTAAGCATGATGTGAGTATACTTGAACCCTTTTTCGTTTAAACGTACTTTTGGGTGTTTACATACGTTCTCTATATCAAAACATGGTATACACAACGATAAACTCTTTAAACGCTAACCGTTCTTGCATGTTATACGTGAATCGCTGAATGTTTGTTTGCTATGTGTAAATGATGAGGATTTGCAGACCACCCATTGCAACGATAGTACTATAGTTTGGACTCAGCACCTGATTTTTTAGGGGTTGTAAGGCTCACAAATTTACTTACGTGCGTGTTCACTGTTGTGAATACATATCACGCATACTCCACCTCGCAGTCGTGTTGGTTAGCTTGTATCATTTTGTTAGCTTACTTAGATTCGCCTTCTACGAGTCACATGTTGGTTATGCGTAAACACTTTATTGCTATTATTATGCGATTAAACCTGTGTATTCACCTTTACTTATTTATTGACTTTTATTTTAACGTATATGATAGGTTGATGGATTCGCATTACGTTGCAAATGGACTTAGGATTATCTTTAGAAACTTGTAATAAAAACCTAGTTGTCGAATGGTATTGTTTGAGAATGATGTGATCCGTATGACTTTTGATGTGAATGTTTAGTTCAATTGTATGGGAAATTGGATGTTATTAAATATTGTCATATTAATAGCCGTTGTGGAAATTCTTGAGCAATCTGTTTGCTTAGTGTCCGCCCCGATGATTCCGCATCGGTTGGGGTGTGATAGATTGGTATCAGGCCTAAAAAGGGAATTAGGAGAATTGTCATGTTCGACCTAGTCTATAGTCTAAGTACCAGATTAGATCGCTCTTCGACTTAAATACTTAAACTACTTGTCTTAAATGCTTACATGCCTTCCCTAAGGCTAACACAATGTAGAAGCTTGAAAATGCTCGTATAACACAAACGAGTGATTGTGTCGGGATTAGGTGTGAAAACCAAGAACTCTCGATAATATCACTCACTCCGCGTACTATTTACTGCACGAGATTCTTTCGTTGAGTTAGGAGTGATATCCATATCTTGAAAAAAATCTCCACCTCTATTTCAGTGGAACTCCCGACATGTTCGGTGAAAGCCACAAACATGGAACGAAGTTGTTAAGTTAGGGGTGAAACCCGCATCTTAATAACTAATTCCACTCCTCGACCCACATTATTTCGATGACTCGGGATACGTAGTAACCGGAATGGTAATGCCGTTAGCCGCGAGGTGGTGAGAGCATTCACCTACTAGGCCAAAGCGTGTGCCCAAACTCAAAGGAATGGTCGAATTACTTTGGGTAGTCGCTGTCTCAAAACCTAGGATGCTCCATTTGTTTTAAGCCTGCAATCGCCGACTTTACGCATCATCGAGTTTATTATTAATTTTGTGTTTAAATTTGTGAATTTAACGCTTCATCGGTTACTGCTTTTACTGCTTCTTGCTTTACGAAAATACACACAACTCGCACAGCTCTCTTAATCTAAAAGGCTAATTAATCGCAAACCAAACTAAAACGCTCAACCCCTTACGCGAATGTCCTTATACGCGGTATTACTCGCTTATTATGCTTATACAACGCTTATCTCATACGCTTTGCATGGTTTCATTGAAGGTGAATACGTGCAAAATATGTGCTTACGTGATGAGTATGTGTTTATGTGCTTACATGATTATATGCCTTATGTGAATAATAATATAATAAATATTACGATGTAAAACGCAAAACTTTTAAACAAAAAACCATGACTATGAATCTCGTCTAATTTACCTATGTGCCATTCTACAGAATCTCACATCGCAAATGGTATCCATGGGATCTCACACTCGCCGCACCGTCCAAAGGAACAACGCTGACAAACGCATCGCTTCCCTCGTGGCCAAGGAAATGGCCAAAGTGATCCCTCAAATCGTCAGCGAGATCCAAGCCGTTAGCAGCAATTCGTCTGTGGACTCTAAGGGCGATGCCCCGAAATCTCGGTTCAGTTTCAAGCAGTTTAAAGCCCGGGTTCCTGCAGCATTCACAGGCGAAACGGACCAATCAAGATGTTTCACTGGTTGATCGACTTACTTTCAGGCAAAACGGATGTCCTGAAAATCTCCGCACTATTAACGCCACTGGAGTCTTTCAGTCAAGGGCACTTGACTGGTGGACTGCCAAGCGCAACAGGCGTGGTAATGATGAAGCTTATGCTCTCGCATGGGAAGAACTTAAGGAGCTCATGATTCAAGGAGTTATGCCCATCGCACGAAATTCAAAAGCTGGAAAATGAGTTCTGGAATATCAAGCAAATCGGTGGTGACAACGCAGGTCTCACCGCCCGTTCAAGCAGCTCAGCATCATCTGTCCAGGCCAAGTGGACACTCGGAGAAAGCTATCAAGAAGTATCTTCGCGCTCTCCCCGACTTGTCGCCGACTTTGTTCACGCAGCAAGACCAACTACCATCGAAGAGACTTACCAACTCGCAACCGAGATCACGACAAGCGAGTCTTGGCTGAAGCTTTCAAGGTCCCGAAAAAGAATCTTAGCCAAAGTACTGTTGAGCCAAGCGCCAACGCCACACCATCTCAAGCCTCCAAGTCAAATCACAAGAACCGCAAGCGAAAGGGCAACAACAAGAACTGCGCAGTGGTCCCAACACCGAACTCCCAGTCTTGCCAAGCTGCTACTCCCAACGCACCAGCTGCTAAACGTGCGTACACTGGACCTCACCCTCTGTGCTCTACGAACACATATCATCATGCGGTTGGAGGAAACTGTCGTTTTTGTGTCAACTGCAACATCTATGTCATCTCACGGAGCACTGCCGCACGGTCCACGTCAGCAAGCTTCCCCCGCTCTCGCAGCACCGCTAGCTCCTCTCAATGTGATGCCAGTCAATCAAGCTCCGCAAACACCAGAATTCAGGCAAGGACTTGCTACACATGTGGTGATACAAACCACTTTAGCAATGTCTGCCCGAACCGTGTTGTGAAAAAAGAACCACAGCAGCAGCTATCCTGAACAACAACAACCACAACCTCAGCAGCAACAACCACAGACTGTGCGTGGAAGAGCTTTCACCCTCAATCACTGCCAGGCTGAGATGACAACGATGTCAATGGTACATCCTTGTAAATAGTATTTATGCTTCTTGCTTATTTGATACTAGAGCTGATAACTGTTTTGTATCGTTAGAATTCGAAAAACTTTTAAAATGTAAACGCGCTAACCTCCCAAGGACCTTCGACGCCGAAATCGCCACCGGAAGAACCATTACCATTAACTCCGTTCTACGTGATTGTACTCTCGAAGTCAACAGTCACAATTTCTCAATCGATCTTATACCTATGCAATTAGGTAGTTTCGATGCCATAGTAGGCATGGATTTCCTTCGTAAAAACCGTGCTGAAGTTGTATGTCATGATAAAATGATTTGTTTTCCGATTCCAAACGGTGATCAGCTACATGTTTACGGCGAAACACCACTCAAAGAAGTTAATGGTTTTGTCATGTACCTGAACGAACAAGTATCTGCGCAAGCAGTTGATGTATTGTAAAATGCATCAGTTATTCGTGTATAGTTTGTATAGTTTTTGTTAGTTTTAGTTTCGTTTTCCGTAGATAGTTAGTCTTTAGATCCAATTGCGTTTTGCAGGTCGTATGAGTTTAAAGTAGTTGAAAAGCGTGAAAATTGAGTAGAAATACGAATTGGTTAAGTCCTGGAACGAATTGGAGAGCTCGGTAGCGAAACGAACTAAAATTCTGGAAAAATGAGCTTTTGGCAGGCTGCGAGTGGCTAGGCTAGTGCCTCTCGCCACCCGCGAGAGGCATATAAGGTGATGACGTCATGAAGACGGTCGCGGGCCGCGACCTGATGGCCAGGACCCTCTCACGGCCAGCGAGAGGGTGTTATCTGTAGAAAAGTTCGAAATCTAGCTGATATTTGGGGTATAAAAGCAATTTTATCATTATGAAACCCTCATTACGAATTGGGAGAGAATTTGGGCGAACTTGGAGCATTCTTGGAGTGATTCGTAGCAGCTGAAGTGTTCGAGTGAAGATAAATCAAGTGTAGCAACTTCGGGTCGTCATTCTATCGTCCGGGTGTTCTCGTTTGTGCTATCTGATCTTTACTATGTTTGGATACTTGAACTTACTTTGTTTGCGATGTTATCCATGCCTTTGATTGGCTAATTTTTGTAGACTACCTGGATTGGATGAATGATTGTGTTAATTTTTGATTTTTAAGTGATTTTGGATGCTATGGATTGTTTATGAGTTTGTAAGTGACTTGGTCTTTTGTTTAGATATGTAGCATGCTTGATAGTATTTGTTGATTATTTATTACTTCGCTTGATTCTTGGTGATGGTCTTTATCACATAATAGAGTCTTGTTAGATTTAAGGTTTTGGTGAGTGTCTATATCACATAATAAATCTTTAATCTTTAAGGTTGAATTACGTAATAAACCTTAGAAGTAATTTTTGATAAACTTATAAAATCAAGTGTTCTGCTAATCGTTTATAGCCGTGAGGTGCGAGATTATTACTAGGTCTAAGTCATTAAACCGTAAGGCAGGATATTCCCTAGGGAGTAACCCATTGGCTATTGTCTAGTAAGTCTAACTGAAAGTCCAGGTCTACCTTTGATTCAGATCCTGTGAGGGAGTGTTTTTTGCAAGGTACTTCCATAAACCCATTAGAGGTCCTGTGAGAGAGTCTAATAACCGAAGTCTTAACAATCTTTAGGGTGTTACTGTGTACTCTTGAGAAAGGTCAGGGGTCCTTTAGATATTCCAAAAGGCGAGAAATTTATGTTCCCGGTTCCATAGTTGACAACTTCTAATTAACAATAATTACTTGAAGCAATCAGGATTCCAGTCTAGGTAGTGTTTTCTCACCATCAGAGGTCAAGTCCAAAGTAATTCGTTTAGTTAACTTAGTTAATCTTAGTTAGTTTTTAAATTATTTTCTTAGGAATTTGTTAGAAACCCCCCAATCAATAACAACATTTTAGTCCGTGTCTGTCAGAGTCTAAATAAAGTAGTTAATTCAATCAGTAGGGTCTCGTGGGTTCGATATCCGGACTTACTTTAGCTATACTAGAGTCGATCGGTACACTTGCCGGTCAGTAGTTTAGTCGAGTTAGAGAGTCTAGAGTATTACTTTGAGTCTAGATTTAGGTTAATTTTAGTTGTTTTTATTAAACTACTTTTAGCACATCAAGTTTTTGGCGCCGTTGCCGGGGACTCTTGGCATTGCGATTAATTACTTTGTTTTGACTTTCGTATATCATACGTGCTATTTGTCGTGTTTGAGTCGTAGGAGTCTAACATAATATTGTTTTCTTTTGTTTGTGTCGAGTCGTTTGTAGAGTCTTCTTACTTGTTTGTTTTTGGTTTTTTCAGTGGATGCCCCATACGCGTTCACAAGGTCCTCCACCGAAGCCACCTACGGACAAGTCATCCTTTTCATCCTCTTCGTTCAAGGTTAGTACTCCATTACCATCATCTTCCATCCATTCCGACTCTACACCCCAATCTAAACTACCGAACTTTGACTTTACTCCTAAGTCGTCCCCACAAAACTCACCACCACCCTCCCGTCCCCAAGCCCACCAGCTGTTGCCCAAATGGCCAACCGAACCGTTTACCAACAGGCAAACACCAGCTTCACCGGTGCTCGCTCACCCATCCGCCTACCGGAAATCACCAACGAAAAGTCTTGGCAAATCCCATCCTATATCATGACCGCCATTACCAATTCTTGTCAATTCCACGATCGTGACGATGAGGCCGCACCGGCTCACATCAACCGCATCACTCGTCTCTGTGGCACTTTCTCTATTGAAGGTGTCAGCGCTGATGCGCGTTACTTACAAGTCTTCCCATTCTCACTTGCTGGCCGCGCAGCCGTCTGGTTCGATTTGCAGCCATCATGTTCTTTCACTACTTGGGTCAGGCTACGAGATGCCTTCTTAGCTAAGTATTACTCACCCGCCAAGGCATCCCGTATACGCGATCAGATTCATTCGTTCCGAATGGACCCGGATGAGCCGTACCACCTGGCCTGGGAAAGCTTCCAAACCCTGCTTGCTCGTTGTTCACAGCATGGCTTGTCAGATTGGGCGCTTGCAGAAAAGTTCTACAACGGTCTCACCCCAGAGATCCGGGCCTGATTCGACACTTTAGATGGAGGGAAACTCATGGGAAAGAAATCGACAGCTGAGTGTAATGATCTGTTTGAGAGTTTTGCCCATTCCGAAATGGACTATAGCACCACCAGCAGGAATTCCATCCCTGTTACTAGCACCTCTTCGTCTGCTCGAGGGTGAACCAAGTTGGCTTGGACTCAACGGTGGCTGCTGCGCTAGGTCGGATGGAGAAAACTTTCACTAAGGAGCTCTATGAGATTAAGAAAAAGGTCGATAGGTGTGAGCTTTGTCGAGGGGGTCATGATACCGTAGATTGCCCCCATTACATTAGAGCATGTAGAGTTCATAGCCGGTCAGAATAGGGGTTAGTTTAACAATAATTCAAATTATAACCCTAACTGGCGGAACAACAATAATAATAACTTCCGCTCTTCCGGTAATCCTCCTGGTTTTTCATCCGGTCAGTATCAAAATAGGGGGCATGGTTTATTCACTAGCTCAGGTTCGGGGCAACAGAGTCAATTTAATCATTCGGGGCTGAGTCAAGAGAGTCAGGGTAGTGAAAAGAGTTCAGATATTAGTAGGATCGAAGAGATGTTTGCTCAGATCATGGTTAAGGACCAAGCCACTCAGAAAGCCTTAAATGATCTTAATAGTTTTGTGAAAAGTCAAGAAAACTTAAATAAAAATCAAGAACTTCACAATAAAAACCAAAAGGTTGCTCTCTTAGATCTTCAAAGGCAATTAGGCGGTATTTCCAAACAGTTGCAAGAATACCCTTCCGACCAATTCTCAGGTAACACTTACCAGAACCCAGCCAATCATTCAGCCAAGGCCATCACTACTAGGAGTGGTAGGAATCTAGGAGAGGTAGTTAGGGAGAGTGTCGAAGTAGAGAGTGAGGAGGAGGTAGACGAGGAGATAGAGATGGAAGCTCCCGGTAAGGTGCACAATAGGCTAGTCCCAGCAAGTACCGCACAAACCGAGGACCCTCAGGTAGAAAAGAGAGTAGAAAAACAACCAGTAGGAGTCAAGCCATCCCCTTTGGTTGACCATTCACGCGTTCCGTATCCCGCTCGCCTCAAGCATCAGAAATATGCTAGGGAATACGGGCACTTCTTAGAGATGTTTAAGCAACTAAAGATAAATCTTCCGTTCATCAAGGCCTTGCAATCCATGCCTAAGTATGCGAAATTCCTCAAAGATCTTCTCAAGCGAAAGATAGGCTAGGTGAGTTGTAGAACATTCCATTGACCGACGGTTGTTTGGCGGTGGTCTTGAACAAGCTATCGGAGAAACTAACCGATTCGGGTACCTTCACCATTCCATGTTTTTTCGGGGGCGCCGTTGCTCCCACTCATGCTCTAGCCGATTTAGGAGATAGCATCAACTTGATGCCATCCTCACTTTATGAGCGTTTAGGTCTAGGAGAGCTTACACCCACACGTATGTCGTTATCATTGTTCGATCGTTCGGTCAAGTATCCTAGGGGTATCATCGAGAATCTCTTAGTCAAGGTCGATAAGTTCGTCTTTCCGGTTAATTTTGTTGTCCTCGACATGGAGGCCGTTGAAAAGGTTCCAATCATTCTAGGTCGTCCCTTCCTTCGAACCGCCAAGGCAATAATTGATGTCTATGACGGTAAGATCTCACTTCGTGCGGGTGACGAGATTGTCACATTCGAGATAGATAGAGCCATGCAACATCCTAGTGGTAGTGACGATCATAGCAGTCCGTGTCATTCCGTCTACTTTTTAGATTCCTTCAGGTCATGTGTTGATTAGTGTGTTAGTTACATTAGTAGGAGTGATCTAGTGGGTGGAGATGAGATTGAGTTTGAAAGTGAGGATGACGAAGTTGGAACGATCCAGAGTGGATTCCGGAAACTTTAGAGTTATGTGAGGTTAGGGAAGAGGTAGAGAGAAAACCCTTGGAGTTGGCACCTTTAGAACTTAAGGTTCTTCCATCCCATCTAGAGTATGCCTTCTTAGGAGAGGAGTCTAGTTTGCCCGTCATCATCTCGTCTAAGTTGACGGAGGAGGAGAAGGCTAGGTTAGTTAAGGTGCTACGGGAGCACAAAGATGCCATAGCTTGGAGATTGTCCGATATCAAGGGGATTAGCACCACATTTTGCACACACCAGATTCTCATGGAAGACGAATTCAAACCGGTAGTGCAACCTCAAAGGCGTCTAAATCCTAACATGAAAGAGGTGGTTAGGAAGGAGGTGATTAAGTTGATGGAGGCTGGGCTAATTTATCCTATATCTGATTCCTCGTGGGTTTGTTTTACTCAAGTCGTCCCTAAGAAAGGTGGGATGACTGTGGTCATGAATGAGAAAAACGAGCTTATTCCCTCCCGTACGGTCACCGGTTGGCATGTGTGTATTGACTACCGCAAGCTCAATGACGCCACTCGGAAGGACCACTTTCCTCTACCGTTCATCGATCAAATGCTCGAGCGTCTCGCGGGTCGGCAATTCTATTGTTTTCTAGATGGTTTTTCCGGTTACTTCCAAATCCCAATCGCCCCGGAGGACCAAGAGAAACCCACTTTTACATGTCCTTATGGCACATATGCGTACAGATGCATGCCCTTCGGATTATGTAATGCGCCGGCTATGTTTCGGCGGTGCATTGTCGCAATCTTTCAAGACATGGTTGAGAGTACTTGGAGGTCTTTATGGATGATTTCTCAGTCTACGGTGATTCTTTTGACCATTTCTTAGGTAATTTAGAGCGGATGATGAAGAGGTGCATAGAGACGAAGTTGATGTTGAATTGGGAGAAGTGTCACTTTATGGTGACGGAAGGGATTGTGTTTGGACACAAAATCTCGAGAGTAGGGATAGAGGTCGATAGGGCCAAGATAGATACTATTAGTTATTTACCCCCACCCACCAATGTTAAATCGATTAGGAGTTTTCTTGGTTATGCGGGTTTCTACAGGCGTTTCATTAAGGATTTCTCTAAGATCACACGCCCCATGACCCGTCTTTTGGAGAAAGATGTTCCTTTCGTCTTCGACGAAGAGTGTCTTAAAGCTTTTACCTTTTTAAAGGAGAAGCTTGTTAGTGCCCCCATTCTTATCTCGCCCGACTGGAGTTTACCGTTCGAGCTCATGTGCGATGCGAGTGACTATGCCGTAGGTGCGGTTTTAGGACAAAGAAGGGATAAGCACTTTCATCCAATTTACTACGCGAGCAAAACGTTAAATGATGCTCAAGAGAACTACACCACCACGGAGTAAGAGCTCTTAGCCGTAGTATTCGCTTTTGATAAATTCTGATCTTATCTCGTACTATCCAAAACCGTTGTTTTCACCGACCATTCCGCCTTACGTTTTCTCTTCCAAAAGAAAGACGCTAAACCCCGACTTATCCGGCGGATTCTATTGCTTTCTGAGTTTGACATTGAGATTAGGGACAAAAAGGGGGCCGAGTATTTAGCCGCCGATCACTTGTCGCGGTTAGAGGATCTGAATAGAGAGGACATTAGTGAGGAGGCGATAGGAGATAGATTCCCTCACGAGACTATAGATTTTGTAAAGGCGGAGAGAGAGGGGTTGCCTTGGTTTAGTGACTTAGCGAATTATTTGGCAAATGGGTATGTCGTGGGGGATATGAATTATTTGTTTAGGGACGCAAGAAGTACATATGGGATAATCCATTCCTTTTTAGGATAGGAGGTGATCGAGTCCTTAGGAGATGTGTCGCGAGAGAGGAGGGTAGAGAGATTCTTAAGCATGTTCATGAAGGATTAACCGGTGGTCATCATGGTGCACACGCTACCGCACAAAAGGTTTTTGATTGCGGGTTCTATTGGCCCACGGTAGTAGATGACGTAGTAGAGTTTGTTAGGAATTGCGATGCTTGCCAATGTACCGACAATATTTCATCCAGGAGTGAAATGCCCCAACATCCAATCCAAGTTCTAGAGATATTTGACGTTTGGGGCATTGACTTCATGGGACCTTTCCCCCCTCTAGTGGGAATCGGTACATCCTCGTGGCAATCGATTACGTCTCGAAGTGGATTGAAGCTCAAGCTTTGCCGACAAACGATGCCCGAGTGGTGGTGAAATTTCTCAAGAAGTTGTTTACTAGGTTCGGTATACCTAGAGCTCTCATTAGCGACCGCGGTTCACATTTTTGTAATGCCGTGATGGAAAAGGCATTGGAGCGATATGGAGTTACCCTCCGTTTTGCAACCGCATATCATCCACAAACGAGTGGGCAAGTTGAGAATGCGAATAGGGGAGTGAAGAGAATTTTAGAAAAGACGGTAGAGAAGTCTAGAAAGGATTGGTCCGACAAGCTTGATGACGCTTTGTGGGCATTTCGTACCGCCTACAAGACACCTTTAGGGATCACTCCGTTTATGATCGTGTATGGCAAAGCATGCCATCTTCCCGTCGAGTTGGAGCATAGGGCACTTTGGGCCCTTAAGACCGTGAACTTAGATTTGACCGAAGCGACTAGGCGTAGATATTTTCAAATCCATGGTTGGAAGAGCTTCGAGACGCGGCTTATGAACGATCATGGAGTATTAAGGAAAAGTCGAAAGCCTTGCATGATCGAAGGTTGAAGAAGTTGAAGGAATTCTTGGTTGGCGACAAGGTACTCCTTTATAATTCGAGGTTGAAATTGTTTCCCGAGAAGTTGAAGTCGAAATGGATGGGACCATATATAGTTAGAGAAGTTTTTCCACACGGAGCGATCGAGTTGCTAAATGAAGTCGATGGTTGTATTTGGAAGGTAAATGGTCATAGATTGAAGCACTATTTAGGTGGCCCGATAGATAACACCGAGAAGGAGGTAACTACTCTCGAAGACATGCCTAGCACCACCACTTAGTGTCTTGAGCATAGGCTCAAATGTAGAGTTTGTACCGGTTGTATTCTCGTCTATTTTTGTTTATTTTTTGTAACTAACGGTTTTCTTTGGTAGTTTGTCGGTCTTTGTTTGTGTTTCTGAGTCATTTTGCAGGAATTCTATACCAAGGATATGCAGGGAATGAGTAGAAAAACGAGTTCCAGGTAAGTTCCAGAGTTAGAAAAATGTTGGGTTGTGTTTTGGGGGGTTTGGTTAATTGTTGAAAATTTTTCTAAGGCATGAACTGGTGAAATTTCCAAAACTTTCTGTGAATTTGCCTTCTGACGGGGCGCGAGTACCACCATCTAATCCATTCGCGGCCCGCGAGGGCCTAAAAACGCTAACGTCATTAATGCGGTCGCGGGGCGCGACTCCCTGAGCTTATCCACTCGCGGCCCACGACTAGCCCTACCTGCAGCCGGACCCCATTTTTAACCCTAATTTCACTTGTTTGCCTCACTTCTTCTTCTCCACTCCGCCGAACACCACCAAAAACCACCTTAGACCTCCGAATTTCACCCATTTTCACTCAAATCAACCACCCCCATTCACCCATAACCGCTATTCCACTTGTTTCCACCATCAATCTGCAACTATTCACCATCCATTTGGGATTTTCATGAGGGTTTCAAGCTTCAACCGTATTCATCTTACTTTTTCTTCTCTAATCCGATTCCAAGGTATGTTTCTTGTAATTTTTGTACTATGAGTCCATTATTTCAGTTTTTGTTTAGAATAAAGTTAGATTTAGAGTTGGGTTTTAGTTTAATCTTGTGTTTGCTCGTGATTAGTGTTAGGAGGCAGTTGTGTGTGGTTTGGGTTGATTGGTTTGTGTTTTGCAACTGCCATAGGTTGTGGCGTAGTAACATTGAGTGTGGGGATTCGGGTTGGTCATTCTTGAACTAAACTTGCGTTTATAATGTAACTTTTGACCCGTCATAAAGCTTTTAACTTTAGCACTCAATGTTAGTTTTGTTTTGGCACTTGGGTTTTAATTGAGGACAATTAAAGTGCCGGAAGGGGGTAGTGTACATTGAGTCGTGTATATTGAGTCTAGTAGTCTTAGTGTTAGTTGGTCATGGGTTTACTTATATGAACGTACAGGTACATAACACTTCGCCCGTACGCAATCTTCATTTGGGCGAGGTTGTTTATGACTTATGCATTTGTAAAAGGTAACCCGGTGTTTCATTATTTGTTTAGTGTCGGTATCAACCGCGAAAGAAATGCTATACGGTTGATATATAAAAAAATAAAAAATAAAAAATCCCAAAAATAGTTTGTAACTTCTAATGATCTGCTTTGCTTTGTTTTGTCAAATTTGATTTGTTTTGCAGATGTCAGGTGAAGGTTCGTTGAGTAAGAGGGGCATGAAAATAGGCCCAACAGCTCGCCCTCAAGGTGTTCCGGCTGAGCCAGCTCAGCAAGAAGAATATGTCTACTGTAGGGAAGTAGACTACAGGGGCCCAGGAGTCCCACATGGCCAGAGCACAAGGCTTGTGGACAGCCCGTTGTTGCAATTCGAGTTGAACTCAGGAGAGTATGATAGGTTGGGGTCTTTGATTTCAGTTGAGTTGTTGAAGTTAAGAAGGATTGATTGGGACTTGTTGGATCGTTTGGGGGCGAGGGCCCGAGTGGAGCATTTGTTAGGTCCGAGGTTTCAGAGGGTTTTAGATTGTGATGCTCGACAGTATAAGGAGATTACCCTTGAGTTTCATTCTACATTCGATTACAAACAAGGGAATTTCTTTGAGAAAGATGCGGTGTTCTTTGCTCTAGGTCGGAAATCTTATGAGATGACCATTCCACAATTCGCTGTGGCTTAGCAGTTTTACACGGAAGAAGAAGTGCAAATAGTTGACTTCATTACGAGTCTTCAGGGGGTTTTTAAGAAAGATCATGATTACAGTGTTAAGTCGACTGAGTTGGCCAAGTTTTGGGGAACTATTTCGAGGGTCGCTTATTCGAACAACATGGTTGCAAGTGACATTACTGACCCGGTTCTCCGTTTCATCCACAAGATATTGGCCGCTACACTGGTTGGGAGAGGTCAAGGTGACAATAAGGTTAATCAAGTTAGTTTGTTTTGCCTGATGTGTATGGTGGAGCAGAGGCCCGCAAACTTGGCTACTATCTTTGCATGGTCGATGAGGAGACCGTGGAGGGGTGGTTCGGGTGCGAGGATATACTGTGGTCCGTATGTTACTTTGTTGGCAGAAAGTTTAGGTGTTTTTGATAGATACCCGGCCAGCACGATGAGAGAGGGGCCGACACCAGGGTTTATGAGGATTAAGGATCTACAGGCTGCGGGTATTTTGACATATTCTGACCCGCCCGAGTGGGATTATGTGAGTCAGGGACCACAGGTTCCGCCACCTCCAGGGTCAGCTGCAGCTGCAACACTGCCGTGAGCCATTCCGCCACGTTATCAGCAGAGGACCCGTCAGTAGATACCAGCGCCTTAGTATCCCCTTAGGCCACCACGTCGGATCCACTCACTTTGGATTCTTTGTATGACCGGATGGAGACCAGTTTTGGCGATTTGCGGGGTTATGTGGATAATCAGTTTGGGAGTGTTAGACAGGTGATGATGGAGAGTCGTCGGATGCACGAGCAGGGTCAAAAGAGGTTAGAGGATGGTATGAGGTACATGATGGAGGGTATGCATCTTGCGGTTCCCCCGTTCTTTAGGCAGCCACAGGTAGGACCGAGTGATTTGGTAGGGGTTGAGCCGTATCATGTGCATCAGCATGGATCGGAGGAGTCAGACGATGACGAGTGATTGGAGGCAACAGCAGTGGTGTTTTATCTAGTATCTTTTATTTTTCTTTTATGCTGTTTTTAATCTAACTTGGTCTGTACCCCTAATTTTGAATCCTTTGGTACTTGGTCGGGATGGTTTGGGGTAGGTTGTTTGGTTTGTGATGATTTGGATGTTGAAAACAATATTTCTCTTATTATGCTATGTTAGTAGGTGTGTTTGTTGATAGGTATGGTGTTTATTTTTGCCGCTTCCATTCGCGTGTCCGAGAGTTAGGAATTGTTTTGTGAGCGTTCGGATTGGAGGGCGTATGTGGAATTGACTGGCACATTGACAGTCTCGCATATTTACATCTAAGTCGTTTCACTTGTATACTTCGTATATATTTATTTAGTATTTTATTTTCTAGGTAATTTGAGTCGTGTCTCGTCTTTGCATTAGGGACAATGCAATCTTTAAGTGTGGGGATGGGATACATGTGTAAATAGGAGTCGTATTCATAGAGTTTTTATGTGAATTTTTTTGAGAAAATGTCTTTTGAAATAAGAAGTTTGCAAAAAAAAAACGGAAAATGATAGAAAAGATGGGTTTCTACTCGGGGTCAAATAATGATAATATGAGTTAAAAATAGTCGAGCTTGTGTCTAGTTTGGGATATGTGAATAGGCTCGGGTTTGGTTCTAGGTTCCTTTGATCTTAATATACCTAATTGTCCGTTTGCTAGTGGGTACTCATCTAGGAAAATGGAAAATTGAAACTGCTAATAATAGTATAAGGAATGCCGTTGTAAGTCAAAATTGTTAGAATTTTTAATCATGAAAAAAATATAATTGAAAATTTGAGCTAGAAATTAAGAAAAGTAACGCAGGCCTACGTAATCTTCGTTGGGGATGGTGACTCTGACTTAGAATGCCTCTTGGATGTGTGAAATCGAGTTGCATAGGAAAGAAAAATTTACCGAAGCCTATTGTAATCCGAGTTGGGGATAGCGACTCTACAGCCGGAATACCTCTGGGTTAGGTAAAGCATTGTCTAAGCTCAATGAAAAAAGAATAAGTAATAAAGAAACAAAAAAAATTTGGTTTTAAATTCTTTTGATTTTGATATAAGACGGTTAGGAATTGGTCAGTGATCGTTCCTTTTATTCTATAAGCTTGAGGCGGAATTAGATAGACTGTGGCTTTTAGTGTGAGACCCTAGGTAAACTGGCTGCACTTGAACTAAATTTGCATGATAAGGGGCTTGGAATCGGGTTTTGGGTTTAAGAGGACAAACATAGTTGCAATTGCAGCTAATACAAGTTTTGATCTTAATAAGTATGAGTCGTTTTTGTCCCGAGTAGTTTCTTGTCTCTGATTCCGTTTGCATAGATTCTTTTTCAAGGACGAAAAAAGAGTAAGTGTGGGGATATTTGATGTATTGTAAAATGCATCAGTTATTCGTGTATAGTTTGTATAGTTTTTGTTAGTTTTAGTTTCGTTTTCCGTAGCATAGTTAGTCTTTAGATCCAATTGCGTTTTGCAGGTCGTATGAGTTTAAAGTAGTTGAAAAGCGTGAAAATTGAGTAGAAATACGAATTGGTTAAGTCCTGGAACGAATTGGAGAGCTCGGTAGCTGAAACGAACTAAAATTCTGGAAAAATGAGCTTTTGGCAGGCTGCGAGTGGCTAGGCTAGTGCCTCTCGCCACCCGCGAGAGGCATATAAGGTGATGACATCATGAAGACGGTCGCGGGCCGCGACTTGATGGCCAGGACCCTCTCACGGCCAGCGAGAGGGTGTTATCTATAGAAAAGTTCGAAATCTAGCTGATATTTGGGGTATAAAAGCAATTTTATCATTATGAAACCCTAATTACGAATTGGGAGAGAATTTGGGCGAACTTGGAGCATTCTTGGAGTGATTCGTAGCAGCTGAAGTGTTCGAGTGAAGATAAATCAAGTGTAGCAACTTCGGGTCGTCATTCTATCGTCCGGGTGTTCTCGTTTGTGCTATCTGATCTTTATTATGTTTGGATACTTGAACTTACTTTGTTTGCGATGTTATCCATGCCTTTGATTGGCTAATTTTTGTAGACTACCTGGATTGGATGAATGATTGTGTTAAAGTTTTGATTTTTAAGTGATTTTGGATGCTATGGATTGTTTATGAGTTTGTAAGTGACTTGGTCTTTTGTTTAGATATGTACGCATGCTTGATAGTATTTGTTGATTATTTATCACTTCGCTTGATTCTTGGTGATGGTCTTTATCACATAATAGAGTCTTGTTAGATTTAAGGTTTTGGTGAGTGTCTATATCACATAATAAATCTTTAATCTTTAAGGTTGAATTACGTAATAAACCTTAGAAGTAAATTTTGATAAACTTATAAAATCAAGTGTTCTGCTAATCATTAATAGTTGTGAGGTGCAAGATTATTACTAGGTCTAAGTCATTAAACCGTAAGGTAGGATATTCCCTAGGGAGTAACCCATTGGCTATTGTCTAGTAAGTCTTACTGAAAGTCCAGGTCTACCTTTGATTCAGATCCTGTGAGGGAGTGTTTTTTGCAAGGTACTTCCATAAACCCATTAGAGGTCCTGTGAGGGAGTCTAATAACCGGAAGTCTTAACAACCTTTAGGGTGTTACTGTGTACTATTGAGAAGGGTCAGGGGTCCTTTAGATATTCCGAAAGGCGAGAAATTTATGTTCCCGGTTCCGTAGTTGACAACTTCTAATTAACAATCATTACTTGAAGCAATCAGGATTCCAGTCTAGGTAGTGTTTTCTCACCATCAGAGGTTAAGTCCAAAGTCATTCGTTTAGTTAACTTAGTTAATCTTAGTTAGTTTTTTAATTATTTTCTTAGGAATTTGTTAGAAACCCCCCATCAAATAACAACATTTTAGTCCGTGTCTGTCAGAGTCTAAATAAAGTAGTTAATAAAATCAGTAGAGTCTCGTGGGTTCGATATCCGGACTTACTTTAGCTATACTAGAGTCGATCGGTACACTTGCCGGTCAGTAGTTTAGTCGAGTTAGAGAGTCTAGAGTATTACTTTGAGTCTAGATTTAGGTTAATTTAGTTGTTTTTATTAAACTACTTTTAGCACATCAGCAGTGCATCGCTTTTCTAGCCCATATCGTGAACCCGGAGAAGGAAAAGAATACCTTGAAAGACGTACCTGTTGTTCGCGATTTTCCTAGCGTTTTCCCCGACGATTTACCAGGTTTACCCCCTACTCGTGATGTCGAGTTTCGTATCGATTTAATCCCCGGTGCTACACCTATCACTAAAGCTCCCTATCGCCTTGCACCATCCGAAATGCGCGAGCTATCTAGCCAACTTCAAGAACTTCTTGATAAAGGCTTTATACGCCCGAGCACATCACCTCGGGGCGCACCCATCCTTTTTGTGAAAAATAAGGATGGATCGTTCCGAATGTGCATCGACTATAGGGAACTTAACAAGCTTACGATTAAGAACCGCTACCCTCTTCCTCGAATTGATGATTTATTTGACAAACTCCAAGGTGCTACTCGCTTTTTGAAATATTGATTTACGTTCCGGATACCACTATCTACGTGTACATGAGCAAGATATTCCGAAAACCGCCTTTCGTACTCACTATGGCCATTATGAATTCGTGGTCATGCCTTTTGGGCTCATAAACGCGCCTGCGGTCTTCATGGACTTGATGAACCGTGTGTGCAAAGCCTTCTTGGATCGTTTCGTCATTGTTCTTATCGATGATATTCTTATCTACTCGAAGTCACGCGTGACATCTACGTTTAGTTCTCGAACTTCTCCAAGGAAACAGCCTTCACGCCAAATTCTCCAAATGTGAATTTTGGCTTAATGAAGTACAATTTCTCGGTCACGTCGTCAACGAACAAGGAATCCACATCGATCCCGCCAAAATTGAAGCTGTAAAGAGTTGGGATACTCTGAAGAATCCATCTGAAATCCGTTCTTTCCTCAGATCGGCAGGTTACTACCGCTGATTCATCGCCGACTTTTCAAAAATCGCCGTACCCCTCACCTCTTTGACTCATAAAGATAAACCTTTTGTTTGTAACATCCGCCAAAAAACCGGATTTACCAAACCCGCTCCGTTTATTAACCGAACAATCAGTTAAAAATTTCGTTGCGTATTTAATGCCCAAATTATTTTTAAACGATACATAATTAATAAGAATATTGGAATATATAATTTATAATTGATAAAAAGTATAAATAAAGGGATTAAAAATAAAATGGGGCTGCCGGGACTCGAACCCGGGTCAGCCGGTTGTAACTCCAAAGACCTAACACTCGCACGCATAACCACTCCGCCATTTGTTTGTTTTCTGTCATCTATGGGAAACAAATAAACCTTATAGACAAACGTAAATCAACCGGTTACGCCAACTGTAACTGAAATCGGTTATCAAACACTCAAAGACGATCTGGATACTCGCGATTCAATGAGTATAACTGATATACCGATAATTCCAATAAATTTTGCTTTGAATGAAACTTGAATTCGGAAGTGAATCGGTTTAATAACCGAAAACTTTCAATTCTTGGATTACTTCAATCTTTGTCCTCTCTCGCGACTCAAAATACTCTGCAAGACCTCCAATTACATTTCCGCACACTTTACAATCCACCGGAGAAGTTTATTTTACTCACCGGAAAATTCTGCAAGTTCGCCGGAAAACCGTATTCTTCATCAAAACGGTAAGTCTTGCAATACCGTCGTAGTCTAACAATTGTTAAGCTATTTCTAACTCAAACCGTTCAATTGAAATCAAATTCAGACGCTTCTATCGGATAATTCCAGTTCGCCGGAAAATTTCTGGAAATCTTTATTTTCATCTGTGAATCGGTAAGGACATTCAAACACTCTGTTAACGTTTGTTTATCACTTCAATTCCACGATTAACTAATCAAAACGGTTAGTTGTCTTGTTCAGTTGAAGTTCATAAAAACAGAGACCGACACCTTGCCGGAATTCTGAAATAAATCGTTCACCGGTATGTTTACTTCTAATTATCGTCTCTGCCATTTCATATTAGTTTGTACAATGTTTATCAATCGAACTAAACAAGATATAATGGTGTAATCTACTGCCTGTAAAAACTAACGAAGAAGATGAATTGTGATAACATTATAAGAATAATTAAAATTGGTATTTTGAACGGGTTAGACACACAGTCCAGCGGTGGACTGTGTGCGAACAAAAACACGCATACGTCCCGAGTTCGATTCTTGACACACGCACCTTCGCAGTAATAAAATGCCTTTTTGCTTAAAACTGAACCGGGTTAACTCCGTTAGTTGTTAAGTATAATAAAATTTGTATATTAACCAAGTTAGACACATAGTCCAGCGGTGGACTGTGTGTAACGTTAAAGCACAGGTCCCAGGTTCGAGACCTGTTAGTGGCACCGGTTCGATGAATTCAAATGTTTTTGAAAATAAAAGGATTTTGGATAAATCGAGTTAATATATAAGTATAATTAAAAACAGAATTATTTCGGGTTAGACACGTAGCTCAGTTGGTAGAGCTGCGTGCACGCGAACGGGAGGTCTCGGGTTCGAGCCTCACCCGGCGCATACACTTACACAATAAAACCGGTCAACAAGTCAACAGTCAACGGTCAAGTCAACGGTCAAAAAGTCAACATTTTTTTATTATTTTTATTTATTTATTTTATTCAAAAATCAATTAAAAATACTTAAAAATAACATTTTTAAGGTTAGAAAATAGCCTAAAACTCACAAAAATATATCCAAAAATTCTATTAAAGTTGTTAATAAAATCCATTTATTTACCTTACTTTTCATTATTAATTAGGTTAGTTATTCCTCGTCGAGCAATCCTCTAAACTCATGCGCATTCATCATCATTCACCGAACGCACCCACTGTGAGTGAATCTCTACAAATTCCCCGTTTAAATCACGTTTTTGGGTGTATCATGTGTCTTACTATTTATTGTATTTAAATCATTGTGCATACATCATATCATGAATAAATGTGTATCCAGCCTGTGTAAACGGTTTGTGTGATTATTGTATAGATTTAATTTATTATTTTCAGTACATGCAATTTCATAGGCCGCCGCTCCCCATTACATTATGAGCGTTGAGCATGTTCCCCATTACATTATGAGCGTGAACCTGGCGTGCCAACATACGATCGGCTCCGTTTGATTGAGCCTTGATCGCACAGACATTTTTCATTTTCAGTACATGCAATACGATCGGCTCCGTTTGATTGAGCCTTGATCGCACAGTTTCATTTATGTTATACATTTATGCAAGTTGATATGTTATTGTATGCTGTTGGTTTGTTAATGTATGTTATTGTTTGTTGTTGTTTGATATCGTATGCTAATTGTTGTTATTGTATGTTTATTTATGTTTGTTCATATATGAATTTTGCACAATTTTTCCATATTAAATACAACCAGAAATAAATTAATAAATGTTTTCTAACAAGGTTCACTCGCCAACTTTTTGTTGATCCAAAAAACCATTTTTACATATGATACAGGTGAACAGGATGAAGCAAGGAAAACATAGGAAATTGCCTTAGAAGAAAAATAATGAAGTTTAGAAGGATGAATAGAACATGTTGTATTTGTTTGATATGATTGTATGATCTCTTTTAAATTGAAATAATAAATATGAAACCTTGTAATAAATGTCATGAGCTTTGATGATAACCCAATCATGCCCCGATCACCTTTTCCGCTGCGGGTCGGGGTGTGACATTGTTTGGGATTCTGAACAGGAGGAAGCCTTTCACACTCTCAAGTGTATGCTTTGCGACGCTCTCGTTCTCGCACTTCCCGACGGAGACGACGATTTCGTCGTTTATTGTGATGCCTCTAACCTAGGTCTCTGTTGTGTTCTCATGCAAGGAGACAAGGTTATCGCGTATGTGTCTCGACAACTCAAGATCCACGAGAAGAACTACACTATCCACGATCTCGAACTCGGTGCAGTCATTTTCGCGTTAAAAATATGGCGACACTACCTTTATGGTACAAAGTGTACGGTCTTCACCGACCATAAGAGCTTACAACACATCTTTAACCAGAAAGAACTAAACAAGCGCCAACGTAGATGGCTTGAACTTTTCAACGACTATGATTGTGAGATACGCTACCATCCTGGCAAAGCAAACGTCGTAGCCGATGCTCTCAGTCAACAAAGCTATGTGTATAGCATTCATGATGTTCAAGCCCGGAATAAACTCGAAACCCTGATTCGTGATACTCAGCACACATGTTTCATTGAGAATACCTTGTATGAGGAAATGAAATGTGGTGCCGAAACCCAGCTGGAGAACAAGTCTAACGAGATCTATTATTTTCTGAATCGCATTTGGATCCCTAGCCGCAATAACCTTAGAGAGTTACTGATGACCGAAGCCCATAAGTCTCGATATTCCAATCACCCTGGTGCCGACAAGATGTACCAGGACCTCCGTTCTAGGTATTGGTGGCCGGGCATGAAAAATGATATCGCTCTGTATGTTTCGAAATGCTTAACTTGTGCGAAAGTTAAAGCCGAACATCAATGACCCTCTGGCTTGCTCGAGCAACCCGATATCCCAATGTGGAAATGGGAGAGTATAGCTATGGATTTCATTACAAAACTCCCCTGCACCTCTTCTGGTCACGATAGAATTTGGGTTATCGTCGATCGCCTCATGAAATCTGCTCATTTCATTGCCATACGAGAAGACTATAAGGTAGAACGATTAGCATGAATCTATACCGACGAAGTCATTTGTCGACATGGGACGCCTCGTGACATCATCTCTGATCGCACGGTCGCTTTACATTACGCCTCTGGGAGACTTTCCAATCTGCACTCGGTACTAAACTTAATCTCAGTACCGCATTTCATCCTCAGACCGACGGTCAGACTGAGCGCACGATTCGTACCCTCGAAGACATGCTTCGATCATGTGTTATAGATTTTGGTGGTAATTGGGATATGCATTTACCTTTAATAGAATTTTTCGTACAATAACAGTTATCATACTAGCATTCAAATGGCACCTTTTGAGGCACTATACGGCAGAAAATGTTGATTGCCTATTGTATGGCACGAGATCGGAGACGCTCAGATCACTGTCCCGAGTTAATACAAGAAATGACAGACAAGGTTCTCCAAATTAGAAACAATCTTTTGAAAGCTCGTAGCCGTCAAAAGAGTTATGCCGATAAACGCTGCAAGCCCCTACAATTCGAAGTTGGAGACCACGTTCTCCTAAAGGTTTCACCTTAGAAAGGAGTGATCCGATTTGGAAAGAAAGGGAAACTAGCGCCACGATACGTGGGCCCCTTTAAGATTCTGGAAAGAATTGGCAAAGTGGCCTACCGACTCCAATTACCGAAAGAACTCAGCAACGTACACCTGACTTTCTATGTCTCAAACCTCAAGAAGTGTTTAGCTGAAGGAAATCTAAGGTGCCACTTGAAGATTTGCAAATAAACGAGACTCTACTCTTCGTGGAAAAACCAGTATAAATCATGGATCGAGAGATCAAGAAACTTCGACGCTCTCGCATTCCTATTGTGAAGATCCGATGGGAAGGCAAACGCGGCGTCGAGTTCACTTGGGAACTCGAAAGTGATATGAAAGCTAATATCCACATCTCTTTGTTACGCCAACTGCCTAAATTTCGGGACGAAATTTCCTAAAGTAGGGGAGATTGTTACAACTCGTTATTTCTGTTTATTTCTATTTCAAACCCGTCTGTACTCTGAGATTCATTGTAATGGTTGAACTATTTTGAAACGCATCTTATATCGCTTAATTATCGTATTTAAATCGCTTAATACTCGCAACTCTCAAACGCAAACTCAAAATCGTAGTGGATTATGTTACTTTATGCTACTTATGTGTTACATGTGCTTATGTTTTATGGTTGTACTCGCTATCGCAACGCTCTCACTCACACAAATCGCTCAATCACATTATTGTACTAACGCAACGCTTAACACCTCGCCAAAACTCTTAACATAACGATCTAATACGAACAAAACACTAAACAAATAGCCAACGAACGAATTTGGAAACAATTCCTAGCAAAATGGGCAAGTTCGCACGAAGTAGACCCCTACTTCACACGAACTTGACCAAACCAAGGGATTGGCCAAGTTCGTGCGAAGTAGTGGCCTACTTCATGCGAACTTGCACCCTTGCCACCCACTTCTACCTCACCTATAAATACCCAGCACCTCTACACACGCTGCCACTTTGCACCAGAACTCTCCAACCCACATTTCTCTGATTTCCAAGTAAGAAACAACTTGTTTTATGCAAACCACAACGTTTTCCACTACGATTTTGCACAAGGTTACCTTTGATTTCATTAAAACTTCTTCTTTTACGAAAATCTTCATCTTTTTCCATCAAACTTCTTATTTCAAACTTAGATCTACACTGGAATGAGTGTATTGCGCTTAGCCTTGGCTTCCCAAGCTAGGAATCTTGATGATTTCAACTCACCAAGTGTTAGATCTGAGAAAACTGTTTAAAACATTGATTTTTACACCAAAACGGACAAACTAACGTGTATTTCGTTCACTAGACAGTGGAACGAAGCATGGTCAGACAACTTACTTGAAATGGATTCGAAACACGTCTATTCCAAGTGGAAACTCAGTTCCCGAAGCACAAGGACGCAAAACAATCAACTTTGCGAACTGGACTGCTTCGCGCGAATTAGTCCTAGTTCGTCGAATCAGTCCAAGTTCATAAAAGTGACTAAACTGCTCAAAAAGACCGCCCCAGCTTTTGGTTTAATCAGTAGCTCAAGGTTGGAAGGATGGACACTCGATTTCCCGACAAACAACGCGAAAACACACGATTTTGGCACCAAGACAGCCCAACTTGGAACCAAAAAGGGCAACTTCGCACGAACTAGGCACCTAGTTCGCACGAAGTACACCTCTGGGGAACACCAGGTACAACTTCGCATGAAGTGCACCCTGGTGAGAACTTGGTGCTACTTCGCACGAAGTGGAACTTCGTGTGAACTATCAAAAGTTCGCACGAAGTAGCCTGTTACCCTCCTGCACTTCGCTTCGACCGTTTCAGCACTTCGAAAGACTGATGCACTTCTGTTCTCGCTTACAGGCTGTTCCGGCGCTCCCTTCAATCCATAGCAGATTGTGTTTACTTGCTAAGCACGAACTGTGAGTATACTTGAACCCTTTTTCGTTTAAACGCACTTTTGGGTGTTACATACATTCTCTATATCAAAACACGCTACACACAACCCTAAACTCTTTAAACGCTAACCATTCTCGCATGTTATTCGTGAATCGCTGAATGTTTGTTTGCTATGTGTAAATGATGGGGACTTGCAGACCACCCTTAGCAACGATAGTTCTATAGTTTGGACTCAACAACTGATTGATTTAGGGGTTGTAAGGCTCCACAAATTTACTTTACGTGCGTGTTCACTGTTGTGAATACATATCACGCATACTCCACCTCGCAGTTGTGTTGGTTAACTTGTATCATTATTGTTAGCTTACTTAGATTCGTAAACGCTTTATCGCCACTATTATTATGCTATTAAACCTGTGTATTTACCTTTACTTATTGTATTGACTTTTATTTTAACGTATGTGACATTTTGATGGATTAGCATTACGCTGCAAATGGACTTAGGATTATCTTTAGAAACTTGTAATAAAAACCTAGTTGTTGAATGGTATTGTTTGACAATGATGTGATCCAGATGACTTTTGATGTGGATAGTTCGATTGTATAAGAAATTGGATGTTATTAAATATTGCCATATTAATAGTCGTTGTGGAAATTCTTGAGCAATCTGTTCGCTTAGTGTCGGGCCATGATGATTCCGCCATCGGTTGGGGTGTGACAATTTATGTATACCTTGATTCATGCGCCGCCAATACAAGCTATGCAGATCGTGCGACGATCGGTATAATCACGGGTGCACACGGGATTATAGTGATAAGCGCATGAGAACCATGGAGTGTGCTAACGCGTATGGTAATACACAGAACGTAACATTTCATCGAATAACAAAACAATCGCAACGTGGTCAAAACATGATGGATATGTCGTTGGTACTTCCTATATATAAGTGTTTTCACCATGTTTTCAAACTTTCGTAAAACATGCCACGAGAAATTCGGTGTTTTATAGACCATAGTAAGACCTAATATGCAAACTTTAACAACTCACAAATACATTGCTAAGCGCACGATACCCGATTATCCACGACGAGACTTCATCCCTAACGCAATGTTTTCGTTTGATTGAGTACACATGCCATACTCATGCTCGTATTCGTTTATCAGGTCATTCGTTAACTCTTATGCCCCCATTATTCCCCGTTAACCTTGTCTTTTATACAACCTCGTGTACAATCAATCGTTTAAACATTCGAGCCCTAAACTGCCTATTTGATTTAAAACCATCTTCCATACTTGCTTAGATGCAAAACACCCTCAGTTGGTCGCTACCTTAGGAA
Source organism: Scalesia atractyloides (assembly GCA_947069175.1). Taxonomy (NCBI): domain Eukaryota; kingdom Viridiplantae; phylum Streptophyta; class Magnoliopsida; order Asterales; family Asteraceae; genus Scalesia; species Scalesia atractyloides. The sequence goes on from CAMTDV010000019.1 coordinate 54,112,444, forward strand.
CCGTTTTATTCAAAATACCTAACATTCTCGTTTTCCACCAATAAACAACTTTCTACAAAAACCGAGATTATCAACCCTCTTCAAAACCGATAGAACTTTCTTACAACTTACGGAACAACCACACCTTTCATCAAACCGCATACCGTTTCATTCGAAAGCTTTTCGTGCTTAGATGACATACCCTTGAGTTATTCAAACTCGTTTAAACCACTCGTCGTTACACACACATACACGTTTTACTTATACTTGATGCCTCAAAACACTATAGTTAATCAATCTCTTTTGCAAACCTAACTTCTCGTTGCTCTAAACTTCATAACCTTTCCACACGTATCAAAACTTCCAAGTCTCGATGTTAAACCATTATTCTTTAGCCAAGTCCTTTTTGAAAAGTCTTCCTTTTGAATAAATTTCGGGACGAAATTTCCTAAAGGAGGGGAGACTGTAACGCCTCGTGTAAGACCCTAACATGCTTAAACCGAAAAGACGCAGCGGAAATACGTACCGTAAATTTTTTTTAAATCATTCCATCATGATTCAAGTCTCTTCTATAGTAGGTCTTTATCGATATTTACATTTTTCTTTTCATTTAATACATAAACATATCATATTTAAAGTACCACAAGACCCCATGTTCCCGTACAATCCGTATTATTACTCGATCCTCAATCGTTTGCGTCTCTAGATGATTATGACCCATAAATCTGCACAACCTACATTCACCACATACATTCACATTATTAGTACTTGAAACATTATACGATCTAAGTATATAACTAAAAGATCATGTCGCGTGTTATCCTCCTGTAGATTCCATTTAGATATCCTTCTGAATTCGAGCATTTCTTTCAAAGTTTATCCTTTGATGAGTACACGATACTATACCTGCACTTCATTTCATTCTCAAACAATTCGGTTAACGTTATAAATCCTTATATATAAACACCATGAACTTCTTCGTACGAGTCTCATGCTTTGGAAACATATAAATTAATAACACATGTACAAACCATCTAATCCAACTCTTTCGTGTATATAAAAGACCTTTTACGAACTTACATACCTCCCTACCAAATCTATTACATAAGTGAAGGTCCGTGATCAGGCGGTTCTAGACGGAAGTTAGTACGTAAACTTAACGTAACCGATTCGGTAGAATGTTATTATAGAATGGAGTAGAAGTAGAATGCAACGGAAGTCTTCATTCATACCAAAAGAGTATACATCTTTTAAAGTCCAGCTGCCAGAGTTCCTGGAGAGAATCCGACAGCACTCCCCGTAGGGATGCCAAAAACTTAAATGACAAATGAACAACACACCTATATATAGGGTAACAAGTTCGGCCGGAGTATGCATGGACAAGTTCGGGCGAACTTGACCTTCACATGTCAAGTTCGGGTGAATTTGACCTTCACATGTCAAGTTCGGGTGAACTTGACCTTCATAGGTCAAGTTCGGGCGAACTTGTTCCCAATTTCACTATCTGCTCCGTATTTTGGTCGTGTCTTCGATTCTAACCTATACAATACTAAACACACGCTCAATCTAGCCTATTTGACAAGTGATGAACACCAAGTGCATCAACAATAAGTCCTACATGCTTACTTAACCATTAAGTGCATCATAAACACATCATCATGTATATATAATAAGAATCTTACTTATAAGACTTAGCCAACTCGTAACAACCACATATACATATTCTAGTTTACATATCACGTGTTCGTACACATTCCATAGGCTTCCATTCTTACCCGAACTCTATAAAAACTTTAAGATAGGCTTGGGGTACCTTTGGGGAAGCTAAATGGGCCTTGGAATCAAGAAAAAGTGCGAAAAATGCGAAAAAAGAGTTTCCGGCATCAAACCCACGTAGACAGCAATATATTGCGTCGACAAAAAAAGGGGTGTGTGTCGCCGACTCACCCCGTGCGTCGGCAACGCCCCCTAGTTTTGCCTTTTTTCTACTGTGTTGATTTCATCGTTCGTACGCACTAAAACTCGCATAACTTTTAAACCGTTTACCCGTTTAACCTCACGTTTCTTCCTACTTGATCGTAATTTGGTCCTCTATCATATGGACTCAAAATCTAACATCAGGACTAAGGACATTCTTGACTTATATATTTTCGGCTTAATATTCATTTAAGAATTATTCGACCCGTTTATGTTTTATCAAACAACTCATTTGTTTCAACTGAAAACTCACATGAACATTGTAACTATATAAGTTTTACAGAACCTTGTTGAACAAAAAAGAAGTATTCGGATACAAGGGATATGCTTTGGGACGGAAGGATTCGAACCTCCGAATAGCGGGACCAAAACCCGTTGCCTTACCGCTTGGCTACGCGACCAACACCTAAGTTCCATAACTTTTGGTCCGCTATCCCGATCATGATTTTCCTACCCCAGACCTTTTATAAACACATAAAGGATTTACTTGTTACTAATACAGCCCAGTCTCTGTTCTTCTTTAGACCCCTTTTTCACTCCGATAGTATCATAAATTGCGTCAATGCAGAGGAAAGACTAGAAGAATGGGACCCATTATGGGACAAACAATGCATTACACACGTATGATCATTACGCTTCAACCGGGTTATTCTATTCCACCTCTTAGAAAGAAAAGAACTTAAATCAAAATACTTAATATCATCCTTAGGAGTTTGTACTTAGGAATTTAAGCACCCGATACTCGGTATACATTAGACTCATTCATTCCATTCAATTATACGTAATATAACTTTATTAGCACAATTTTCATACTCTAATTGTTTATCCGTCTAATTCTACCTCACAATCGAGTCTTTCGGCTACTATCTCACGTGTCCGTTTCTCGGTTAACGTGCTTATACGCAATCATACCCATTACTCGGTTATAATACCGTAGTCATTACTTAGACAATCATTCCGGTATAGTAATAAAACATCATTTTGACCCGTTCATTCTACTAGCGAAAATCATTGTTTTCATACAAACAAACCCTATTCGACTTCAATTATAGTGCTTAAATGACTAGTATGTAACTTCACTTAAACAATTACGAAGTGATTTCGGAAATCACTTACCTTAAGCGTCCGTAATCGCATCCGTGTCTTGCCTCTTTTGACCCGTTAGCTTTCCATGCTTCCATCTATTTTGACATGACACCTATACTTTCATGTCATCATATTCACATTCTCGTTAGCTTACATGCTTGTACGCATTAACGATCATATCTAATTCATATCTCATATTAGACTTTCAATAACCATTTGTATCAAACACAAGGCATAGATTCGATAATACATCATTCCAAGTTCTCACAATTTAACATATCATCAAATATAATATATATATATATATATATATATATATAATGGATCCATCAAGCACCATTTATTCCTTCTAGTCTTACAATCATATTAGGATTTCAAATCATGCTTTTCTCTTATTCGGTTGAGTTTTCTGAAAAGTCAACGGTCAAATCTGCAAATTACTAACTTAGAACACATGTCTATAACGATGTAGTCGGTCATGTTAATGGTATCATACGCACTTCACACCCATGTAATAGGGTACACACAACCTTGTAATCTCCCAGTTACATACGTATATACACACTATCAATCTTACACATGCCAATTACTTCTATTATCTTACACTTGACAACCGCACATGGTGCGCACCTCGCCGTTCACGCATAGAGTACAAGATCCTAATGCATATTCCTACCCAAATCATACCATCAACTATACCTTCTCATGAATCCTTCTACAATGCATTTTACATGTTTAACTACCATCAATTGTGTCATTGTTACATTCTACTCATGTTCACCTATTGTTAACATACATGTTCACATAATATTATCATTTAAGCATTTCGTCAAACAATTGGCGGGTGTTTACAATTTAATGCAAAATGTACAAGTATTTAATGCACTTTTTCCCTACGTATCACTTTCATTCAACAACACAAGTAGATATCAAGAAACTTCCAGATCATGCCCAACCTAACTAACAAGAATCAACCAAACACAACATACTACATCAAATTTTTGAACAAGAATTGGACATGGGTGATACACCCATGTCGCTACTTTCATTAACCCAAATGGGTTTCACCTTTAAACATCAAATTACTTGGTATCGTACATGAAATAAGCTCGAGCCGATCATTCTAACACATATCCATGCTCAATTTCAACAATTTCAAGGATTGATCACAAACCCATTTCATACAAGATTACCAAATCACATATTACAACTTACCATGTGTTTATCTTGTCTAGATGATCAAGAATCCACGTTCATTAGATTTTAGTTGAATTCTCCCTTCAATTTGAAGATTTTTGAAGAATTAAGGTTCTTCCCTTCTTCTTCTTGTTCGGGACGACACACACACCTATGTGTGTGTGTGTTGTGTTTTAGTTTTATTTATTAAAACTCATGTTTCCCTTTTAATGGTTTTGGTCCCTCAAGTTTTGTTTCGATTATAAATGAGACTAAAACTCATTATCTTGTTACTTATATACATGTTACCACCAAGTTAACTTTGTTCCTACTTATTTTGTTTACCAGTTCATCTTTACCACTAACGGTACTCTACCCGTTCCTTATATTAATCGGGTTTAAATTACCAAACCCTTTTTTGGGTGTTACAAATCTACCCCCTTAAAGGAGGTTTCGTCCCTGAAACCTTGTTCATCTTCACTTAATCATTAAATATCTTTTCTTCCCGCCCATTGACTAGTCACGTTCCCGTTTCGGTGACAACTTCTTACTAAGAACCCGACCCAGAGCTCTTAACAATGTCGTATTCATTGTTTAATGCTAGTTTCTAGCAAAATAAACATAACTGTACATTTCATTCCTAACAAACAATACCTACCTTTGATTTTTGGTTATGATTAACCCATCAATCGGCACGTTTAGGGCACATCCCCTAAAATGCGTTTCCTTAGGTTTCGGATTCCTACATAAGGTTGGTCTACTGTGATCATCACCACAACTAGTTCATTCCTTTAATTTATTTCAAAATCCATATTATTTTAATGATTATATGATCTTACTTCGGAATTTGTACCCGATTCATAACTATTCATGCAATTGAGTTCTTTCTAACAAGTCTATATTTTTCATACCATACTTTCTCATAACATTCTCATTTACTTGGCCCGTTAGTAACAGGTCAATATACATACTTTTTTCAAATTCGTAAATATACACACATTCGTATGATTTGTTTATAACGGATCTAATACCTTCATCTCATCTCTTAAGATTACATTTCATACATATTATATAACAGTTAATTCTTGTTTTGTTATCGCAACAAAACTACTATTTCATATTTGCTTTTTCATACGTAACTAGAGATTTAAGCGTCATTCCATGTTTGCTATAGTTACACGTACCATGTACCCCTTAGGTTATATTCCGCATCATTTCATTCATGTCACTATAATTTGCTACCATTAGTTCGTACGTAAGTGGTTATTCAACCCATAACGTTCTACCTAACATCCACATATTACACAGTTTACTAACCTTGTTGTTTTGGCACAATACCACGACCCGCAAAACAGTTAAGCTATCTTCATCATGAGTCCACACCATCTTGGTGGAATCTCATTCATCCGTGTGTTGAGCTTCCGCTCGTGCACGTACTCTTCCAACTCTACTAGCTTATCATACCAAGAGTTCCACCATCCCTATTTATAAATAAAGTATTAGTACATTTCATTCACATTCCTTCAAGTATGGCGTTTATCAAGTCATATTGTTTACCTACTAGTCACTTCAAGATTCTTCTAAAACATTAGTTCGTTTGACCCATTCATAATGGGTCAATTTATGACCGTTCCTTAACATATCATTTTCATTTGCTAGTTGCATAATTTCTGCAGCTTGACTTTTCAGGGTCAAGCTGCAAGTTTCTTATTTATTAAATATTGAAGTACGCGTTTGTACTTTTCTTCGATTTAGACATACTTACAAAACATTGTTTTTAGCTTTTCTTGCAAAAATCTTCCTTCCTATAAGTACTTAAATCATTCTTCCGGGTCTTAGCCCATCATTGGCTCTGACTCCTAAGAATCGATTGCTAACACATCTAACACACAAATTATCAATACTTCTTTCTTTCAATTAAAATTTAAGTTTGCGTCCCAATTACACATATTCTCTTGTTATACTATCGTCATTTATTTTATACTTACTTATATGACCCGTTTTGACTCAATCATGGTCAAACTGTCAGCACATTCTTAGGTAGGTTTGTTTCGTCCTTTTATGTCTTAAATCCTTCTCGCAGATTCAAACATATCATTCATACTTTTCATTCATTCTACGTTTTGAATCCGTCTCGCGGGTTCAAACATATCATTCCTACTTTTCATTGATCCGTACTTACTTACGGATTCAACATTCTTCATTCTTATCATTCATGCTTTTCATTTTTACATAGCACTCTCAATTTTCTGAGAGTATTACTACCTATTTCACCCGCACGTCCACCTGCTACCCAATTATGCCGGACATACCTGGATAATTACCACGGTCTCACAAACGTCATATGTTTCTTGCATACGGGCCAGGTGCGCAATCCACATACTAGTTTCGTGCCTTCATGTAATCATCGCCTTATGTCCGAAGAATTAGGTTTCGGCATGTGTAACCTTTTCAAAACTTTATCACTGTATCATCATTGTCTTTAATTTAAAATTTTCCTTCCCTCAGGAGGTTTTACCATCACCGGTACCCACATACTACGTACCTGGGGGCCAATTTGTCTTATAACATGCTTTGGTTGTCAGTTCTAGACCGCATTCGCGGATCATCCTCTTCAAACAACTTTTGCTTACCTTACACATAACATACTGTTAGTTTCTTTATATGCATATTTAAGTACATACTTACATTCGCTTCTACCTTCGGATCCTGATCGAGTCTTGGATTGTACGAGTTCCTTGTCGAAGAGCACACGGGTTTGAGTTCAAGTATTTACCTCCTCATACTTGATTTCTCTCAAACCAGGGCTCTGATATCAACTTGTAAGACCCTAACATGCTTAAACCGAAAAGACGCAGCGGAAATACGTACCATAAAATTTCTTTTTTTTTTTAATTATTCCATCATGATTCAAAGTCTCTTCTATAGTAAGTCTTTATCGATATTTACATTTTTTCGTTTCATTTAATAAATAAACATATCATATTTTAAGTACCACAAGACCCCACATTCCCGTACAATCCGTATTATTACTCGATCCTCAATCGTTTGCGTCTCTAGATGATTATGACCCATAAATCTGCACAACCTACATTCACCATATACATTCACATTATTAGTACTTGAAACATTATACGATCTAAGTATATAACTAAAAGATCACGTCGCGTATAATCCTCCTGTATATTCCATTTAGATATCCTTATGAATTCGAGCAGTTCTTTCAAAGTCTATCCTTTGATGAGTATACGATAATATACCCGCACTTCATTTCATTCTCAAACAAACATTATAAATCCTTATATATAAACACCATGAACTTCTTCGTACGAGTCTCATGCTTTGGAAATGTATAAATTAATAACACATGTACAAACCATCTAATCTAACTCTTTCGTGTATATAAAAGACCTTTTACGAACTTACATACCTACCAAATCTATTACATAAGTCCTACATGCTTACTTAACCATTAAGTGCATCATAAACACATCATCATGTATATATAATAAGAATCTTACTTATAAGACTTAGCCAAATCGTATCAACCACATTTACATATTCTAGTTTACATATCACGTGTTCGTACACATTCCATAGGCTTCCGTTCTTACCCGAAATCTATAAAAACTTTAAGATAGGCATGGGGTACCTTTGGGCGGCTAAACGGGCCTTGGAATCAAGCAAAAGTGCGAAAATGCAAAAAACAAGTTTCCGGAATCAAACCCGCGTAGACAGCAATATATTGCATCGGCAGCAAAAGGGGTGTGCGTCGCCGACTCACCCCGTGCGTCGGCGATGCTCCCTAGTTTTGCCATTTTTCTGCTGTGTTGATCTCATCATTCGTACACACTAAATCTCGCATAACTTTAAAACCGTTTACCCGTTTAACCTCACGTTTCTTCCTACGTGATCGTAATTTGGTTCTCTGTAGGACCGATCCTCACTGCATAGAAACCTAGATTTGATCTCTATTGTCCATAATAGCGGAAATATTATGACAAGTTTACCAAATAACAAGAATTAAACGTCAATTTTATTGATATAACGTCGAGTCTCCAAATTGACAGAGCTTCGCCTCAGAAATGCCAAAGTTACAAATGAGGAACACTAGCTATCTATTTATAGACTTGCAAGTCCGCTGGTGAGTAGGGAAGTTCGGGCGAACTTGACAATGTCAAGTTTGGCCGAACTTGACTTTACATAGTCACCATGAGCGAACTTGACCTTAACAAACATAAATACTTCATTTTGCTAGCCTATTCAACTCTAATCTATACAGACTCAATATAAGACTAATACATAGACATTCTGCACCAACAGACTCCCCCTTGGATATCGTCTTCGTCTTGTATCAATCTTCAAAAAAACTTTGTCTTTCAAATAAACATTAACGAACACGACCGATGAAGTTCTTGTAAGGCTTCTTTCGTCATTCTTGCTTTGGATCCGGCGTCTGATCTGTAGGAGGCACTTTGTTCATATACTGAAATCTTCTAAGTCTTGCCTTTTTTCCTTTCTCGTGTATTGCTTCAAGACGCTTCTCCTCTTTCAGAAATTCAACCCATTCTAGTTCCCCCAGCTTGTCTGCCACATCTTTCCTGAATTCATTTCTCGCGCATAACAAACGTTCACAACCCTTTGATACTGCATAGCCTGTTCTTTTTCACGTTCCTCAAATACTATCTTGCTGTAGAACAAGCATTTAATATATTCTCTCAAACAGTTAACAAGCCACATCGGGTCTAGAATCCTGATTGTTCTCCATAATCCTCTCATGCCCTGAAATCCCAATATTTCAACCCTTTCCTTCGTAATATCCAAGTGTTCTTCAAATCGTAACACGATAATAGCTTCACATGTGGTTTGATCTATCTGCCACCACTTGAACACTGGATAGAAACTTTTCTCAATCGGCATCAACGGCATGTTTCTCATCGCTCTTGGTTGTTTCATTATCAACGTTATATCCTTTTCTCTTGTCTTCTGATTCGTTTTGATTCGGCGACCTGGAATAAATGGCTTCCAATACTTGAATCCCTTTGTCGCTTCAAACTTGATCATTTTCAAAAGTAACTGATCAATATACTTCATATGATATGTAACATTCACAGTCTGAACTAGTTCCTCAACATCCCAGTATGATAGAGTCTTGAAATCAGCTAGATATTTGAAGTATTGCACTCCAAATTCCCTTTTGATTGCATATACGTTCAATTCCTTAAACCAACCCCAACTGAGAATACCTCCCAACGACACATCTTTATCTCTGGTAAAGAATGCTAGAGGACGTCGAAATTTACGTTCGCGCGGCATCTCTTTAAACCAAGATTTCTTTGCTTGAGCTATTTCTTCCTTTGTCATTAGTTTAGGAACTTTGCCTTCTCGTATCGATTCTTCGATTTTCTCTTTCAACATATCTTCATCAAGTTGCTTGTACATCTCCTCAAAAGTAGGAAAACTATCTGTATTAGGACCGACATACTTTGGAGTTTGATCAGTTTCATCATCAGAAGACCAATCTTCAACGATAACCCTGTTGTACTCGTTAGCTTCAAACCTTCGTACATACTAATAATCATTTGGCTCAAACGTGTTAACATTCATCACTTGTTCTTCAAAGCAAAGTCAAGTGATTCAGCATCAACTTCGATTAACTTTGCCAAATCTTCTTTCGTATAGTTGTGAATGTACTCGCCTTCCTCTACATTGTGTTCCAGCATAAGTATCAGAGGTTTGTTGGCACAGCAGCAACAGGCTTTGCAAACCTATCAAACATCAATCATATCAACATCATCAGTTGACCCTGTTTGCCCTGACTCCCCTGAATCGATCATCCATCTTGTTCGATTCATCATCCATCAGAGAAGAAAAATCAACATCATCAGAGATTTTTCCTTCACTAATTCTCATACCAACTCCTCCCTGCTCATCATCATCATCATCATCATCAGCAACATTCCAATCTTCATAATCAGAATCATCTTTCTTGTCGTCATCAGTTTTATCCTCATTTTCTGATTTTTCATCGTCCTTTTCTTTAGAAATGATTACAAGATCAGAAGGCTTGATAGATTCGTCAACCTTAGGAATATCGGACTCAGAAGCTTTTTCAGATTCATCAACATGCTTTTCTGCAGCTTCAGATGATTTAGGAGCTTCACCTTCAAATCCTTTTCCTTTGCTACTTGCTGCGAGTTCTTTCTCAGATCTTTCTTTAGCTTCCTGTCTATCAAGACGATCATATTCGGTAATGAAATCAATCCCAAGTGTATTAGATAACACTTTCTGCATTCTCGTGAATCTTCGATCATTTAGGACTTGGATTGATTTTAGATCTGCAATCTCTGTTTGGAGCTTCTCATTCGCATCCTGCAAACTTTTAATTAGGGCTTTGATGTATTCTCATTCATTTTCTAACACTTTGACCTTGTCATCCAACATTTCTTTCTCTACTGAGCTTTGGTTCACTTTCTTTATTAGCTCTGCTTTCTCAGCTTCATTTTGTTGAACTTTTTCTTCTAAAACCTTCATGCGGTTTTCAAGAAGATCAACATTAGTATCAGGAAAAGAAATCATTCAAATCTTGAAGACTAATCGGCTTATTCTGCATATCACCGAACAAATTAGGCCCTGGAGTTTTTGGTGCTGACTTTGGAATATCAGCCTTTGGTGTAGACTTCTTTGGCGTAGAACTTTCAAGATGTGAAGTTGTTGGAGCAACCGAAGATGTAATAATCGACACTTCGAGTAATCCAGCCTCAGGAGGTTCTTGTGTGACTCCTGGACGTTCTGCCTCAGATGAAATGATCACAGGAGGTTCTTGTGTAACTCCTGGACGTTCAGCTTCAGATGAAATAACAACAGGAGGTTCTTGTGTAGGAGGTTCTTGTGTGGCTCCTTTCTCTTGTGCGCCAGAAGGTTCTTGTGTTACTTCTGCGCTTTTAAGCTTTCCAATGTATCTCTTGCTTGCCGGTTTCTGAGCCTTCTTTGACTTTTTGCCTTTTGCTTGTGGAGAACCTGTGGTTTTTGTTGTAGAAACCACCGCAGACTTTGTACGTTTAGCTTTTTTCTTCGGCCTTTTTTCATCAGATTCTTTTTCAAGGTTTGGATCAAAATCGCAGCAAACTCTTTTTCTTTTTCAACTTGTTTTTCTGCTTTTGGTCTTTTCTGGCTCTTTCACAGGTGTTTCATCAGAAACTTCATCATTCTCTGTGGCAGAAATAACATCGTCTTCCTGAGTCGCTTTTTCTGTTTCTTGACTTTCTATGACGACTGCTACGCTAGAACATGCTTCTGTTTGAACATTTTCTGGCTCATCTTCATCAACAAACATTGTTTCCACTTTCTTTGTAGCTCGCTTCTTCTTAGGCTTTTCTATTTCAGCTTTAAGGAACCACTCACTGTGAGCTTTTGGTGTGAAATCTTTAAACCACTCTTTCTCAGCGTTTAACTCTTTCTCGTCACCACTTTCGTCTTTTCTCTACTTGTTGTCAGCCGGCGCTATATAATTTTCATCTTTGATAGCCCCAATACTGGTTTAGCCACCGGTGCTGAAGCTTGCTTCTGGAACTTTATTAGCTTCTTAACAGTAGTATTATCAAGGTGACTAAGATATAAGACGTCATTTGGATCACATGCAATGTTAGAAAACTTTTCATCGATGAGCATCTGCATGAATCTTAGATATAAGCACAATCTCGAATCTTCCATATTTTTCGACATATGTGTAAACACAAGCTTTGAATAACTGAACGGCTTCTTCAGAATCAACGTCGTTGCCATACAGGCCATATAATCTTGAACTTCGTTAAGGCCTGCTTTGCGGTGACTGAACGTATGAATAATCGCATGCATTAAGAGCTTGTAGGGGTTAGGCACTTCCCTTTTCTTCAATGTCGGTTTGTTAACGCTCCCCTTAAATCCCATCCTATAAAAACAACCTCGCACCATCTTTCGTCGAGAAATATAGGATCATCTTTGTCATCGTTGAACTATAAGATCCTTCGTATATCATCTTCAGTAACTGCGATAGCTTTGTTCTCATTTCCAACTTGCACAGATGATGTAATGGTCTTTTTATCATCACTGAGGCTTGCGTTCATCCAGAAATGGTTAAGTGTGTGATCTATACGACACTGTGTGCTCCGTAATAGCTCTGTGTATAGGACATTCCTTCAGAAACTTCAGAATACTCTCGTACTCCTTCAGCGACTGAGATATTGCTTTGTTGAGCATGATACACGTATTATGGAACTTAGAAAAGTCCATAGAAATTACCTTCGCTGGTACTTGAGCCTGAAAAACGACGCAAAACAATTAGCACGCATTGCGAGAAAAAGTCAAAAAAATTTCAACACATTTTCATCAAGTTCGGGCGAACTTGATGTGTGTAAAACAATCTGATGTTAGTCAAGTTCGCCCGAACATGCACAATATAATGTTCAACAATTTAGTAAGTTCGGGCGAACTTATGATCATTCAACTTTCAATCTTTAACACCTAAGTTCGGGCGAACTTCAATCACAATCAAAAGTTCTAAGTTAAACCTAAAGTTTGGTCGAACATGTGATATCATCTGATTTATAGAGGCTTTATATGCAAGTTCGGTCGAACTTGATAACAAGTTCGGCCGAACTTGTCATCTCCTTCAAACCAAAACCTGCACAAACCTATCATGACCATTTTAATCAAATTCAATATGAATCCACGGTCGATTTTAAGTGTTTATTAAGATTTTAAGTTCAATTCGTCCATTAGAAACCTAGATCTATCATGTTTTAACTTTTCAGATCTAATTTCATTGTTTCATGTTCAATTCATGGTTCAAAATTCAAATACACACCTCTTCCATTACAATTAGTGTGCGAATCACTAAATGTAATATAAATTTCTGCAGCACAACAACCCTAAATTGCCAATTTCACACAATCATTCTAATAGTCTTAAGTTCGCTCAGAGAGTTGTTTCAGTGAATAATGAGTTCGGCAGAACTTGCTAGATATAAATACCCTAGCAAGTTCGGGCGAACTTGCAAGCCCAAGTTCTAAGGCCCACTTAAGTCCGGGCGAACTTATACTATCACAAACCAGCCATCATTTACAAGTTCGGTCGAACTTGTTTGATTGTTAAACTTTATTCAGTTTAGCAAGTTCGGCCGAACTTGCCAAACCCACTTTTCAAACTTTTTCAAATTTTGCAATTAAGTCCCTGAACTTTCCACTTTTTACCAGTTATGAAAATCCACTCAGTTGACCAAGTTCAAGTTAATGACCTTGGTTAACCGATTTGTCTGCTGAGTCCAAGTTAAGACCCCGGTTTGACTCGTTACGAACAAACTGTTGATATTTACAAAATCAAAGTTTCAAATTAATGAACTTTTTATCGTTTTTGGCTTTTCAAGATTTACAGATTAGCTCCCAGCCCGTTGTCAAAGAGATTCCCACCAGTTTGGCACCTTACCGGACTTCGAAGATCCATTCTCCAACATTGGTTTGCTGAAAACAATGTAGAAATAAAATCTTTTTGTATTTTTGTAAGTTTATGCTAAACCACACTGAAAATCTTTTGGGTTTTTTAATCTATAAAGCTGATAAAATATGTACAGAACAATGTAAACTATGGACAAACATATTTACAGACATATTTTTGTGAATTCGTGTATAAGGATCATATCAGTTAATTGAGACATATCACCAGTACCGTTGACCTTTAAATGACTTTAAGTTTTTAACTCGTTTACCTAGATTGTCGATATGTTTGTCCATTTAAACTTTGCCATGTTTCTCAACTGTTTCAAGATATGTTAAGGTATGATTTTTGAAACTTGACTTATCTGCGGTTCCCACTTCTTGAATATACTCTTGTATCAAGATTCCCTAGATTTCATCTTACAGGTGAATATAGCGTAATTGATATCTATATCAGGGTTATGCAAGACCTTGAGAGCTCAGGTTAGTACTACCGTACAGATAAAGAGATGAAGGCTCGTCTTTAAGGTGTGTTCCAATTAAGGAATCTTTTCAGCACTGCAAATAATTAGATCTTTCGATACTTTTCAAGTTTGCATGCAGTTTAGAGGTTTATTGCGAAAGTATTATAGAAGTTCTAGGCTATTGCTTCCGCAAAATCAGAAGAACTTGTATAATACCCCAGATATCAACTATCTATAAAGACCTCGTATCTCAGAATCAGGCAATCTCTCAAACAAAATTTCAGAGTACTAAGTCCATATATCCAAGATATGTTAAACCACAAGATTAAGCAGTTGTAAAATTTAGTTTATATCTCGAAAACAGTTTACTGAACGTGTTAAGCCTATCGACACATCCACAGTAAGACTTGTTTATCACTTTTAAACTTATATTTCTTTAGCATAATGTGATAGTCCACTGATGTACTATCATTTCCTTTTGTGACATCGAATTCTTTTTGTCTTTTTCAATGTTTTTTTTCTTTTTGCATTTTTCATATATTTTTGAATTTTAAAATTTTCAAATGTTTTTGTATTTTCTCTAACATTCTCCCCCTAAAATCAAAAACATATTTTTGTATTTTAGTTTTTAATAAAAATTCTAAACTAGAAAGATATAGACAAACCAATGTGGATCACGCGAACTCGTCGTCCGATCCGTATTCAACCTCAGCGTCCGCACCTGTTAGCAATTTTTCATACCATTAGTTCTCAACAAGTATTTAAACCGTGATAAAGAAAATTGTTTGGTATAAAAATCAGCCTTTTGTTCGTCGGTGGTGAATTTTTTCTATTCGCACCAATTTCTTTTCGTAACAATCACGAATGAAATGGTAAAGAATTTTAATGTGTTTAGTGCGTGAGTGACGAACCAGATTTTTGGTTATATCAATGGCTGCCTTATTATCAACATACAACGGAGTGTCGAGAAATTGCAGACCATAATCTCTTGTCTGCTGTTGTATCCACATAATTTGTGAACAACAGCTGGAAGCCGAGATATACTCAGCTTCACAGTAGAGAGAGCGGCCGTAGTTTGTTTCTTACACTGCCAGGTTACCATTCTTGTTCTGAAGAACTAGCATCCCGCTGTAGTCGATTTTGAATTCAACTCATCTACACAAAATCAGAATCAGCGTATCCTGCAAGATCAAAATTATCATTCTTCGGGTACCACAAGCCGGTGCTTGGGCATCCCTTCAAGTATCTGAAGATTCGCTTCACGATTGCATGTGTGAAATTCTCGGGCTTGACTGATATCTGGCGCATAGGGAGGTAGGATACATGATATCTGGCGCAATGCCGTCAGATACATCAGCGATCCTATCATTGATCTGTAGAGCGTCTCATCTACTTTGGTTCCAGTTTCGTCAATGCAAATCCGTGATTAAGAGCAAGAGGAGTAGATAACGGTCTTCGAGCTTTCCATATCAAACTTCTTCAAGACGTCGTGCACATACTTGGCTGATGAATTAAAATACCGTCTGGAAGTTAATCTACTTGCAATCTGAGGAAGAATTTCATTTTGCCCATCGAAGACATTTCGAACTTCTTCTTCATGATGCCCTCAAACTCCTTGCAAAGACTATCATTCGTTGATCCAAAGATGATGTCGTCCACATAGATTTGAACTATAATCAGATAACTACCAACTTTCTGGTGAAAAGGGTACTATCCACAGTTCCTCTGACAAAGCCGTTTCCCACGAGATGTTGCGATAACATCTCGTACCAAGCTCTCGGGGCTTGGTGTAAATCATAAAGTGCTTTATCAAGAAGATATGCTTTCTTTTTGTTGAGTGGATCGACAAACCCCGGTAGTTGTCCGACGTACACCTTCTCGCGTAATTTTTCGTACAGAAAAGCTAAATTGACATCCAACTGATAGACTTTAAATACTTTCCATGTGGGAAAGCAAGAAATATTCGAATAGATTCTAAGCGAGCTACTGGTGCGTAGACTTCTGTGTAGTCTATCCTTTCTTGCTGGTGAAATCCCTTGACAACAAGCCGAGCTTTGTTTCGAACTATAACCCCTCGATCGTGTCGCTTGCATTTAAAGACCCATTTAGTATCAATCACTTTCTGATTTTCAGGTAGGTCTACAAGCTTCCACGCTCCTAACTTCTCTAAAATGTAACAGTTCCTCTTGCATTGCTTGTACCCAGTTTTCATCGCCTAATGCTTCAGAAACACTCTTTGGCTCTATCTGGATATGAAACATGAATAGTAGCAATAATCTTGAATTGGAGCAACACGAGTATAGAAACAACTCAAAGCTTTGTTTATTTGACTCCGTGTTCTCACACCAGCTTGTAATTCACCTATTATAGAATTTGACGGATATGTTGATCTACCACTACTTCAACTTCAGGAGCACTACTCGAGCTTGCAGATTCATTCATTAAACTTGTAATCTGCTCTGCTTCTTCATCTAAAGAAGATTCTCCATCGGCATCGAATGTTGGAGCCTCGTCCGAGTCTGAACTCTGCGCTTCAGAAAGATTAGGATTCACTGTAGTATTGATGGTTCTGTAGTCGGTGTCACTTGATCTGTTTGAGTTTCTTGACCACCGCTATTACTTGAACTAGCATCAGAAGAAGATGATCCCAACGTGGGTTGATTAACCACAATTGGTCTGACGATTTGCTCTTGATTTGCTGACTGATGAAGATAATATAATGCTGCAATTTCTTCATTGAATGGTTCTTCAGACAAATCAAATGATTTCCACATTTCTTGATAGTTGAATAACCATGCATCACCTTTTCTCTGAACAGGATCTGTATAGTTAAAACAATCAACATGTTGCGCTTTAATGACTCTTCTCAATGAGGGAACGTAAACTCTTTGCATTGGACTTGCATATCCGACAAAGAAACCTTCGAGTGATTTAGCTCCAAATTTGCCATCTTGATCGATTATAGTACGTGGCGCTCCAAATGGTTCTAAGAACTTCAAATTCGGTTTTCATCGGTTGATCATTTCAAAACAGGTCTTCTTCATTGGTTTGACTGTTAAGACTCTGTTAAGTGTGTAACAAGCCGTTGCAACTGCTGCACTTCAGAAGCTGACTGGAAGCGTTGAGTCTGCAAGCATGGTTCTTGCAGTTTCGATTAAAGTTCTGTTCTTCCTTTCAACGACACCATTTTGTTGCGGAGTGTAGGGTGCACTAAACTCGTGCAAAATCCCTTTAGCGTTGCAGAATTCCCTCATTTTTGTGTTTTTGAACTCAGTACCATTGTCACTTTTAATGCGTCTCACTGGAAGATGGTACAGGTTCTCAAGTTTCTTGAAAAGAATCACTAAGTTTTCAAACGTCTCATCTTTTGATCCTTGGAAGAATACCCACGAGTATCGGGAATAATCGTCTGTGACTACCAAGCAGTAGAGATCTCCAGAGATGCTTCGGACATTCACTGGACTAAAGAGATCCATATGAAGTCTTTCGAGTGGTAACTTTATCGAATTGAGAATCTTTCTCGGATGAGATTTCTTAATGTACTTTCCCTTTTTACACTCGAGGCAATTATCTGACATATGAAAACTTTTCAGATTCACACATTCCAACAAATCATTATGCACCAAATGATTCATCTTTCTTAGATGAATGTGACCCATCTTTCTGTGCAATAAGATTGACTCCTTCTCAGTAGCTTTCGAGACAAAACATTGTGCCATTTTTTAAGAAGTAGTAGCATTTCCCATGTCAAGAACATACAAATCATTCTCTCCCGGTGCACGCATGAGTATCCACTCGTCTGGTATTTTGAAACCTGGTTTGATGATCATGCATTCTTTATCGTTGAAGTGGACGGTAAATTTCTTATCACAAATTTGAGAAATACTCAGAAGGTTTTCCTCAAGCTCGGCAATATAGTTCACTTGATCAAATGAATCAACTCCGTTTGAGAGCTTTCCCTCGGCGACAATTCTTCCACCTTGGTTTCCAGCAAATCCAACATAACCGCCATTGATAGCTTTTATGTCGAACAAGAGCGCTTTCATTCCTGTCATATGTCTGGAAGCTCCACTATCCAGAATCCACTTGGAAAGTACGGATCTCTGGAGCCCCTGCACATTTCAACAATTAGTTAAACAGCGCGACCCAAGCCTTCTTGGTCTTGGGTTGAATTGGATAACCATCATCGTAATCGAATTCACACTCATCAGCATAATCAAACTCATATTCATCATCTGGATTTTATGTTATGTTTATGTTTGAAAATTTTACGTTCTTTTTATCTTTCAAACATTTGACATTTTCAATTTTGATTTCAGATTTAGATTCTTTCATGTTATCACTAGTCTTAACAGGCTCAGACTTAGTGATTTCAGATTTTGATTCTTTCATGTTATCACTAGTCTTAACAGACTCAGACTTAGTGATTTCAGATATTGACAACTTCCTTTTTGCAATCCAGGCTTTTGATTTTATGTTAGCCTTTTTTATGTAAAACTTTGTTTCGTTTGCTTTTGAAGATTCACCTTTTTCGAAAGTTGAATTTGCAAACTTCTTTTCAGATTTAAGTTTCTCTTCAGGTTTTGATTCAAAAATTTGTTTCATTTCCTTTATGTCAACGTTTCTTTTCAAAATTCTTATTTGTCCAAGCTCTGGTTGCTTTAATTTTTCAACATCTGAACTTTCTTTCCTTCGAAGATAAGCCGGTTTTGATTTCGGACACTTCCGTGCAATATGACCAACTTCGTTGCACTTGAAGCAAATCCGATTATCATGTGAGTGTCCACTAGTGGATTTTACACCACTTGTGGCTTTCGCCTTATCTCGAAGTTCTTTCTGTTTCTTAAACTAGTCGTTTGATTGCTTCCCAATCAAACTCTCCTCATGAACTGTGTTTGTCCTATAAACGAATTTCATGTTTTTATCTTTGTATTCGTGAAATGGTGACATTTTCTTAACCGGTTCTTCTTCCTCATCTAGACCCAACCCAACTCTCCGGTTTTCTGGATGATCACCACCCTTTCTCCGGTAGTTATTGTAATTTCTTTGGGGTTTAGAATAGAATTTCTTTTCATTTTTCTCCAGGTCATCTGATGTGACTTCAACCAGTTTAAATAGTTTATCCAATTATCTTCTTTGACGTTCCGAATCGGAAAACTGTCATCAAAGTTTTAATCTATCATATTCCTTAACCTTGTACATGACAATGTTAGGATCATCACATAGATCATCTTCGATGATGTATCGTCATCTTTGGAATTTGTCGCAGAACTGTTCAAACTCGAGGTGGCGCTCTCGAAGCTGCCATCATCAGAATCATTCAGAACATTTTCAACCACCTTTTCACTACCGCATTATCATCATCTGATTTAGAATAGACTACATCAATGTTCTCCGGCAACTCATTTTTCTTTTCAGATAACCATTCAATGTTGAGTGCCTTATCCATCTCATCAACAGTTTTGCGACAATACTTCTTGCATAGGGGTGGAGGAACATTACTGTATTCTTTACCAGTTTTCTTTTTAGAATTATTAACATTTTCTTCCGAGGAGATCGTAGGAAGTATGTGATCCATGACATACGCCTTAGTTGTGTAACTTCTTAAAAGTTGTTGAACACGTTCTGTTTCAATTTTCACGTCCTGGAGTTGTTGCTTGGTTTCAGCAATGGTGTTGATATAAATGTTTATTGCTTTTTGTTTATCCATTACTGTACCTTTCAACATCCTTATAGTATCATGTTGTTCAATATTATTTCTATCGAGCCTGCCATAATCATCTTTCATTTTGTCTTCCTTCATTGTACGATAATCATAATTGAAATGTTCATTATGTACATTGAGTTCAGCGATGATTTGTGATTTTTCGGCGCATTCAGCACATGGCTCGATACATTTTGTGCAAGGTTTTACAACCTCCACAACTTGTATTTTGACAACTTCCTTTACCTCCGAACCTACCTTGGTTAGATTCGCCATCATAGCTTTATCTGAAAAGTCCTTGAGGTTTTCAGCAGTTACTTCTGAACAACATCAGTAATTTCTTTATTCGATTTCTCTTCGATCACTCTCTTGAGAACTTCCATCAAAGTTACCTGCAAAACTAGAAGATGAATCAGGAGTTAAAATACCATGTGTCTTCATGTGATGATACATTTCCTCTTCTTCCTTTTGTTGCAGATAATGTTCAAGTAGAGCATTCTCTATCGCTACTGCTTCTTCGGCAGAAGTATCTTCAACGATCTCAGCCATCAATGCAACTCCGGTCTTCTTACCGATATAAGAATTCCAATCGAAGCCATCATCTTCGTTCGAAGCAACCATTGCCTTCTCACTGTTGTTACTGCTGTTATGCTTTTCCTGGATCTCAACTTGTGTCTTCTTTGGGAAAGGCTTGTATTGAAGAGATTTCTTGTAATATTTGTTGCCTCCACCAAATGGTCTTTGATTTCCCGTTGCTTCAGGGTTTTTGCATTCTCTCTTGAAATGCCCTTTCTGCCAGCATCTACAACAAGTAACCTTCGATTTGTTTGTTGCTTGAATTTCCGATATCTCGGCCAGTGAGTGCAACAAACTTTGTGACCCTTCGAATGATAGAAGCTAGTGACCACTTGATATCCATCAGCTCAAGCTCTTCTTCATCACTGATCGTAGTCTTCGGCGGTCATTTCGGATGCCGATCTTTCCAGCTACAAGACTTTCATATGATTCTAGAACAGTGGCGAGAAGTGACATGTGTTGTTTTGAAACTTGCACAGAAACAACATTGTTTAGATTTACAGCAATGTTACACTTGTACACATTTGAATCAGAATTTGTTTGTTGATTCTGATTTGCTTGACTCTGATATGAAGCATTTGACCCTGTGCTTGAGTACGAAGAGCTCTGTGGACTTTGATCATATTGAGGATATGATTGGTTCTGATTCTGTGGAGAGGAATTGATGTTTGAATTGAATGCTGTCTGAATCTTTGGGCTTGAAGTGTTGTCTTGCATTCCGTTCTTGTAATACAGACCAACATCTTGAACTATGTTAGCATTCTTCGGCTTTGCAATCTTTAGAAGTTCCATCTCGTGACCTTCTAGTTTGCGATGAATGTAGACAGCTTAAAGAATTCCCAGTTATGACTTTCTTTTAGAACCATAAGATACGTAGTTCACTCTCGTCAAGTAAAGCATCTGCAAGCTTATCGATGTACTCTTGTTCCGTCTTCTCGAGACCGTGTCTTCTCATTTGGACTTTCAGATGACAGAAATGCTCAATCATCTACTTCATTGTTTCTCCCTTCAACATGTTAAAGATATTGAACTCCTTCAGGATGAGAGCTTTCTTACTCTTGATCATCTCTGGCTTCCTTGGTATTTCTTTTGCGGTGATAGCCAGAGATCTCTTGCAGTCGTATATTCCTGCAATAAAACCAGAATGTCCTCTTTAACAGATTGTTGAATGAGGCTTATCATCTTTTTCTCAGCAATGTACTCATCTTTTTGAATTGTAGTATACTTGTATTTCTCTAGAACTTGCTGATGTTCGTCCAACAGAACAGTATAACCTCTTTCAATCGACACCAGCCTTGGAAATGCATGGCCTGAACCCAATAAGTAAATTTCTCCTTCCATCCTTCATACTCGTCCATGCTCATTAATTCGGCGGTTTAACGGACGTGCCCATCTCGTTGTCAAGATTGACTTGTTGAATCACGTTGGCATTGGATGTACCCACTCTGGACATAAACGCTCTCTGAATATCATCCATCGCGAATATTGAGATACGTATTCTGAGAACACGTTAAAACTTTTAAAATGTTAGATTTACTACAAGTTCGGTCGAACTTGTAGTGAAATGAAGAAATTCAGGCTTTTATCCACTGAGTTCGGTCGAACTTATGGATTTTGTTTTGAAAATATTCTTGAACAACCTCGAGCGAACTTGCAATATGAAATTTATAAGAAACACACAAGTACGGGCGAACTTAGCCTAAGTTTCCTAATTTTTATCAAGTTCGGTCGAACTTGATAAAATATCAATGAATTCTTGTTAAGTTCGAGCGAACTTAACTGAAATGTCTTCAAAAATCACTCAAGTTTGAGCGAACTTGGTAAAAATTCACTCAGAAAGTGATTTTTTACCTCAAGTTCGTCGATCTTGGCTAACAAGTTCGATGATGAGGGTTTTGAAAAACATGGTTTTTGCACAATTTTGACAACAGTTCATTTGATTTTAGACTCCAAACTCTCAGGGGTTTATCTATAGAGTATTTAACATGTCATATTCAAAATTGGACAGAATTTGACCGTGAATTCTTCATTTTTGTGTAAAAGTTAAGAAAAATAGAAGAATGGAGTAGAAATAGAAGTGTTCTTGTCTTGATATCAATCAAATCAGGTTATTCTAGCTCTGATACCACTTGTAGGAACGATCCTCCTTGCATAGGAACCTAGATTTGATCTCTATTGTCCATAATACCAGAAATATTATGACAAGTTTACCAAATAACATGAATTGGTCAATAAAACGTCAATTTTATTGGTATAACGTCAAGTCTCCAAATTGACAGAGCTTCACCTCAGAAATGCCAAAGTTACAAATGAGGAACACTAGCTAGCTATTTATAGACTTGCAAGTCCGCTGGTGAGTAGGGAAGTTTGGCGAACTTGACAATGTCAAGTTCGGCGAACTTGAATTTACATAGTCACCATGAGCGAAACTTGACCTTAACAAACATAAATACTTCATTTTCCTAGCATATTCAACCTTAATCTATACAGACTCGATATAAGACTAAGACATAGACATTCTGCACCAACATCCTCTATCATATGGACTCAAAATCTAACTTCCGGACTAAGGACATTCTTGACTTATATATTTTCGGCTTAATATTCACTTCCGAATTATTCGACCCGTTTATGTTTTTATCAAACAACTCATTTGTTTGAACTCAAAACTCACATGAACACTGTAACTATAAAAGTTTTACATCCTTAGGAGTTTGTACTTAGGAATTTAAGCACCCGATACTTGGTATACATTAGACTCATTCATTCCATTCAATTATACGTAATCTAACTTTATTAGCAAATTTAATACTCTAATTGTTTATCCGTCTAATTCTACCTCACAGTCGAGTCTTTCGGCTACTAACTCATGTGTCTATTTCTCGGTTAGCGTGCTTATATGCAATCATACCATTACTCGGTTATAATACCGTAGTCATTACTTAGACAATCATTCCGGTATAGAAATAAAACATCATTTTGACCCGTTCGTTCTACTAACGAAAATCATTGTTTTCATACAACCAAACCCTAGTCAACTTTATTTATCTTGCTTAAATAACTAGTATGTAACTTTACTTAAACAATTATGAAGTGATTTTGGAAATTACTTACCTTAAGCGTCCGTAATCGCATCTGTGTCTTGCCTCTTTTGACCCGTTAGCTTTCCATGCTTCCATCTATCTTGACATGACACCTATACTTTCATGTCATCATGTTCACATTCTCGTTAGCTTACATGATTGTACGCATTAACGATCATATCCAATTCATATCTCATATTAGACTTTCAATAACTATTTGTATCAAACACAAGGCATAAATTCGATAATACATCATTCCAAGTTCTCACAATTTAACATATCATCAAATATAGTATATATGGATCCATCAAGAACCATTTATCCCTTCTAGTTACAATCATATTGGGATTTCAAATCATGCTTTTCTCTTATTCGTTGACTTTTCTGAAAAGTCAACGATCAAATCTGCAAATTACTAACTTAGAACACATGTTTATAACGATGTAGTCGGTTATGTTAATGGTATACGTATATACACACTATCAATCTTAAACATGCCAATTGCATACGTATATACACACTATCAATCTTAAACATGCCAATTGCTTCTATTATCTTACACTTGACAACCGCACATGGTGCACGCCTCGCCGTTCATGCATAGAGTACAAGCTCCTAATGCATATTCCTACCCAAATCATACCATCAACTATACCTTCTCATGAATTCCCTCTATAATGCATTTTACATGTTTAACTACCATCAATTGTATCATTGTTACATTCTACTCATGTTCACCACATAATATTACTCATTTAAGCATTTCGTCAAACACTTGGCGGGCGTATACAATTTAATGCAAAATGTAAAGTATTTCATGCACTTTTTTCCTACTTATCACTTTCATTTCATCAACACAAGTAGATATCAAGAAACTTCCATATCATGCCCAACCTAAACTAACAAGAATCAACCAAACACAACATACTACATCAAATTTTTGAACAAGAATTGGACATGGGTGATACACCCATGTCGCCACTTTCATTAACCCAAATGGGTTTCACCTTTAAACATCAAATTACTTGTTATCATACATGAAATAAGCTCTAGCTGATCATTCTAACACATATCCATGCCTCAATTTCAAGGATTGATCACAAACCCATTTATACAAGATTACCAAATCACAAATTACAACTTAAAATGTGTTCATCTTGTCAAGATGATAAGAATCCACGTTCATGCATTAGATTTGAGTTGAATTAATCCTTCAATTTGAAGATTTTGGAAGAATTAGGGTTCTTCCCTTCTTCTTTTTGTTCTGGACGACACACACACACTACGTGTGTGTGTTGTGTTTTAGTTTTATTTATTAAAACTCATGTTTCCCTTTTAATGATTTTGTACCTCAAGTTTTGTTTCGATTATAAATGAGACTAAAACTCATTATCTTGTTACTTATATAATGTTACCACTAGGTTAACTATGATCTAGTTATTTTGTTTACCGGTTCACCTTTACCACTAACGGTACTCTACCCGTTCCTTTATATTAACCGGGTTTAAATTACCAAACCCGTTTTTGGGGTGTTACACCTCGTACTTTCGTAAATTTTTGTTAGAAAATAAAATGTCGTACTTTACTTTCTAGGCGTTAATTATAATAAAATTCGTATATTTGAAACCTATCTGATGTTGCGCAACCAATCGTTCAAACGACGCATTTTACGTGTTTTAACAGAATGACGAACACACGAGACCAATATCGACAACCGACATGAACTTTTCACAATTTAATCCTAAACTAACATTTACGCCATATCACGAAGGTTCGGGTGCAAAAACGGCTCCATAAAGGTGTTAGGCCGCGCAAAGGGGCAGAACACACACTAACGGGCTTAAGGTCCAAACCCACTCAAAATCCTATCCTTTAAATACATCTCATCCCTTTCAAAACCCTAGCCCCCCTCAAAGAACCCCATCCCTCCCTCTCTCACTTTTCCGGTCACCGGCGCCGCCTCTCCGGCAGGCCGCCGGCGACGTGAATTCCGGCTGCCCATCTCTTGGCCACACCCTCTCATCCCCCTCACTCCTCACTCTCACCGTTCAACCACCTCCACCCACTTACTCCCCGACTCGACACCCAAACACCCCCTTCTTCTCCGGTTCTTCCTTGTTCTCCGGCGAACCACCACACCCACTCCCGTCCTCCGCTCAACTACGCAAAACAGTGGCGGCGGCTGTAACAACTTGCAATTTTGTTGTTAATTTGATTTCCGAATAATTCTCTATATCTATCGTTGTACTCTCGAGATTTGATTATGGAAAAGTTCATGCTAAAATAATTATATTTGGTCACAACTATATTGCATCAAAAAGCTTGTTAAGCGCTAATTAAACGCAATCACAAGTAACTATGTTACTTTAATAGCCGAGTATGTAGTTGTACAATAAGCACTTGTGCCTTCGCATCGCCTATCCCATCGCATCGCAAAACGCAGTTAATTATGTGGAATTATGTTTTATATGTGTTATGATTGTTTATGTTATGGTTTACTATCGCTAAAACGCTCGCACGCTCACGTAACTCCTTCTCTCAATTCAATGATAATATAACGCTTAACGCTTCGCTAAAAGCTTAATAAACTATCTAATACAAACCGAATCGCCAAACAAACGCTTAACGCGAAAATAACAACGAAACCTAGCCATCAGGCCAAGTTCGGCCGAACTTGGACAACCCAAGTTTTGCCCGAACTTGCTCAGGCTATCAGAACTAAACATATAAGCCAAGTTCGCCCGAACTGGCTTCCAAATCAATAAAATTCATCAAGTTCGCCAACTGGACATTCGCCCGAACTTGATCATTTCCAGCTCATTTCTCCTTCACCTATAAATACTCAGCTCCTCTCCTTATTTGAACTTGCTGCAAGTTCGCCAAAACCTCCCGAAACCGAAAACCTTTGATTTCCAAGTAAGAATCAACCCTTTTCATGCAAACTACAACGTTTTACAAGATTTTGCACAAGGTCTTACCTTCGATTTCATCAAAACTCTTCTGTTCACGAAAATCTTCATCTTTTTCTACAAAGCTTCTCTTTTTCACTTAGATCTACACTTAGATCTAAGTAAAACCTTTTAAACATCGATTGTTACACAAAATTAACGACTAATGATGTATTTTTCGTTCACTATGAAGTGGAACGAGGCATTGTCAGCAAGATCTCAGATCCGGAAGCACAAGGACAAAATCGTCACTTTACACAAGCTGGACTAACTCGTACGAACCATCAAGTTCGCCCGGATTAGTCCAGGTTTCTGTAAATTGCTAAAACTCGCTCCAAAAGACCTCTCCAGCCTAGGTTTTGCTCAGTAGCTTAAGGTTGGAGGAAGGACACTCGATTTCCTCAGCAAAAGACGCGAAAACGCACGAATTGGTGACCAAAACAGTCAAGTTCGCTCCAAAATGACCAAGTTCGCTCGAAGTTGTCACATACATGTGACCAACTTCGGCCGAACTTGTCAAATTTCCAAGAAAATCAACCAAGTTCCTCTAACTTGTATGGTTTCCAAGGAAACTAGACAAGTTCGCCCGAACTTGTATCAAACTTAACCAAATTAAGGCAAGTTCGCCCGAACTTGTCTGTTTCTCAGGAAACTAGACAAGTTCGCCCGAACTTGTACCTCCAGTAAGTCAAAACAGTCAAGTTCGCCCAAACTTGTACCAAATCCAAGAGATTTGGTACAACTTCGCCCGAACTTGTACTCTGCTCCTTCACGTTTCGACCGTTTAGCAATCCGGAAGACTGATGCACTTCTATTCGTTACAGGCTGATTGGCACACTCCTCAACCTACATCAGATCCCGTCTCTCTCTTAAATCGCACCAACTTTGAGTATACTTGAACCCTTTTACGCTTAAACGCACTTTTGGGTGTCACATATGTTCGTATATCAAATCACATCACACAAACTCAAACACTTATTCGCAATCCCGCTAATACATGACTATACGTGAAATCTGCTGAATTGTATGTGTTACTTGATTGCTTGTACGCCACCCTTAACATGATAGCTTGCTAGAGGTTGACCCGCCACCCGAAGGCCCGAGTTGTTAAGGCTCGCATTTTATTTCTCAATTATTTTCTCTTTAGGACGCGGAAACTTGTCCGCGTGCCTCGCATCGCGTTAGTTTACTTAATCTTATCTAATATCATTCGTGTATGCTAAACGCTTTTATATCTATTATGTACACAAACCTGTATGCTCACCTTTACTTAATTGTATTACCGTTTTATTTTAACATATGTGGCAGGTTGATGACTTCTTGCTGAATTGAACTTAGGATCTTACTTTTAGAAACGCATTGTAATAAAATCTAGGGGAGATCGAACTTGAAATTTTTATGAGATTACTTGTATTTTGTAACTTATTTGAGGATTATATGTTGATAGCAAGGGATATTGACGCTTAAATAGTGTTATGGAATTTCTCATGAGACAATCTGGTTCGCCTAGTGCCACGCCCTGATGTTTCCGCCATCGGTTGGGGTGTGACAGATTGGTATCAGAGCCATAACTATAAGGAAAATTAGGTAGAACTACCATGTATGACCTAGTCTATAGTTAGGATACCAAATCAGACCGTTACGCATCGATTAAACACCCGAAAACTCATACGAACTGACAACTTCGCTCGAAGTAGGCCAATTCGCTCGAAATTCATCAAGTTCGCCGAAATTGATCAAGTTCGCCCGAACTTGACCAAGTTCGCCCGAAGTTAGCCAGTCCCCTTAGACATTTAAACTAAGTTCGCTCGAAGATCTAGTTCGACCCGAAGTTGGACAACTTCGCCCGAACTTGATCACATACATTCGAAAACGGACTTCTAAACTACGCATGCTTTTCCTAAAGCTACCACAATACACATGAAGAACGCTTGTATCACACTAAACGAGTGATCAAGTCGAGTTTAGGTGTGAAAACCAAGAACTCTCGATGAGATCATTCACTCCGCGCATCCTCTATCGCACGAGATACCTTCGTTGAGTTAGGAGTGATATCCAAACCTCGACGTAAGTCTCCATTTCTATCTAGTGGAACTCCCGATTTAATCGGTGAGCACAACCACAACTAGGGATGAAGTTGTTAAGTTAGGGGTGAAACCCGTATCTTAATAACTAGTTCCACTCTTCGATTTTCAATCTCACCAAGGTCTCGATTATTTCGATGACTCGAACACGACGTAACTGGAAGGATAAATGCCGTTAACCATTGTACGGCGAGAGCATTTGTCTACTAGGCCAAACCGTGTGTCCGAACTCAGAGAATTTTTGAACCACTTTGGGTAATCGCTGTCTCAAAACCCAGGACGCTCCAAAATTGATTTAAGCCTAAAATCACCAATTTTACGCATCATCGAGTTTTATCATTATATATGTGATTGAATTTATGGATTTTACCTTTGATCGATTTCTCGCTATCGATTTCTCGATTTATTGCTTTTACGCTCTATCGATCTATGCACTACTCGCACAGCTCTCGCAATCTAAAACACTAATAAAACCGTAGATAATCCAACTAACGCATCCCGCCTACGATACGCTACACGCAACTGCGCTACGCTACCTCACTAACTCTCGAACGCGCTATACTTTACTTATAAGAAGGTGAATATGTGCAAACTATATGCTTACATGAATTATGTGACTACGTGCCTATGTGACTATGTGATTATGTGCCTACGTGTTTACTTGCCTACGTGTTTATGTGATTTTGTGCCTTACTTGAATAATAATAATAAGTAAACTTTTGAACATAAACCTACTAAACGAATCTCATCCAATCAAATCCTTCATGTAGATGTCTTTCATGGGATCTCACACTAGGAGGAACATCCAACGCAACAACACCGACAAGCGTATCGCCTCGCTCTTGACCAAACAGATGGCCAAAGTGATCCCCCAGATTGTCAGCGAGATCCATGCTGTCAGCAGCAACTTATCGGCTGATTCTAAAACCGACGCACCAAAGACCTCGTTCAGCTTCAAGCAATTCAAAGATTGCGGACCTCTTACTTTCTCTGGCACGGAAGGACCAAGTGCTATGTTCCATTGGTTCGATTCCATCGAGGTCACGTTCCGCCAAAGCGGATGTCCCGAAGCTCTGTGCACCATCAACGCTACCCGCGTGTTCCAATCGAGGGCGCTTGATTGGTGGACCGCGGAGCGCAACAAGCGCGGAAACGATGAAGCTTACAGGCTCACTTGGGAGGAACTCAAGGAGATCATGGTGAAAGAATTATGTCCTCCCCATGAAGTTCAGAAAATGGAAAACGAATTTTGGGATATCAAGCGGGATGGACCCGACAACGCAGGTCTCACAGCCCGTTCAAGCAGCTAAGTATCATTGTCCCAGTCAGGTGGACACCATGAGAAAGCGATTAAGAAGTACCTCGCGCTCTACCTGACTGTGTGGCGGATTTTGTCCAAGCAGCTCGCCCTACTACCATTGAGGAAACTTATCAGCTTGCCGCGAAAATTAATGACAAGCGTGTCCAGGCTGGATACTTCAAGAACAACAAAATCGTGAACCAAGCTATCACCGAGCCGAGTGCTACTACCGAGCCATCTCGAGAATGAAAGTCCCGTCGCCGAGGTCGCAAAACGGAAAACCCAGCAAGAACTGCGCAGCTGTCGCACAGTTGAACCCTCAGTCATTTTAGGCTGCTACACCAAACGCACCTCATGTAAAGCGTGCGTACACAGGTCCTCACCCACTATGTTCCAAGTGTACCTATCATCACCCAGTTGAGGCATTTGTCTTTCTGCACCAACTGTAACATCTACCGCCATTTTACTGTCAGCTGCCGTAGTGGTCCTCGTCAGCCAGCTCCTCAAGCACCAGCAGCACTGCTAGCTCCACCTCGTGCTCCTTAGACCAACCAGTAGCAGCCCCAGCAGCAAGCACCAGTCCCAAAAGCATGTGCTTGCTACACTTGCGGTGATCCAAACCACTTTAGCAATGTCTGCCCAAACAAAGCCGTGAAGCAAGAGCAGCAGCCTCAGCCACAGCCACCTAAACCGCAGCAGCAACAACCACAGGCTGCGTGTGGAAGAGCCTTCAATCTCCATCATCGCCAGCTCAGAACGAGAACAATGTTGTCAATGGTACGTTGCTTGTTAATGGTATTTATGCTTCTTGTTTATTTGATACTGGCGCCGATAACTGTTTTGTATCGTTAGAATTCGAAAAACTTTTAAAATGTAAACGTACTAAACTCCCAAAGACTTTCGATGTTGAAGTCACCACCGGAAGAGCCGTTACCGTTAACTGCGTCCTACGTGGTTGTACTCTCGATCTCAACAACCACATCTTGTCGATCCATCTCATACCTATGTAGGTAGCTTCGATATCATAGTAGGCATGGATTTTCTTGTGAAAATCATGCTGAAGTTGTTTGCTTCGATAAAATGATTCGCTTTCCTCTTCCTAACGGTGATTAACTCCTTGTTTACGGTGAAAATCCCTCAAAGAAGTTGATGCTTATGTCATGTATCCAAGCAAACAAGTGTCTGCGAAAGCAATGCGTTGCTTTCCTAGCCCACATCATGAACCCGGAGAAAGAAAAGAAAACCTGGAAAGATGTACCCGTTGTTTGTGAATTTCCTAAAGTTTTTCCGACGATTTACCTGGTTTACCCCTACTCGTGATGTTGAGTTCCGTATCGATTTAATTCTCGGTGCTACTCCCGTTGCTAAAGCACCCTATTGTCTTGCATCATCTGAAATGTGCCAGCAATCTAGCCAACTTCAAGAGCTTCTTGATAAAGTTTCATACGCCCGAGCACTTCACCATGGGGTGCACCCGTTCTTTTTTTGAAAAAGAAAGATGGGGCGTTCCGTATGTGCATCGATTATCATGAACTTAACAAACTCACGATAAAGAACCGTTACCCTCTTCCTCGAATCGACGATTTGTTTGATCAGCTTCAAGGTGCTACTTGTTTTTCTAAGATCGACTTACATTCCGGTTATCATCAGTTGCGTGTATTTGAAGAAGATATTCTGAAAACCGCCTTTCGTACTCGTTATGGCCATTTTGAATTCGTGGTCATGCCTTTTGTCTCACAAATGCACCCGCGGCCTTCATGGATTTGATGAACCGTGTGTGTAAAGCCTTATTGGATCGTTTCATCATTGTGTTTATCGATGACATCCTTATTTACTCGAAGTCGAGAGCCGAACACACGCGACATCTTCGTTTAGTTCTCGAACTCCTTCAAGGAAATCGTCTTTATGCCAAGTTCTCTAAGTGTGAATTCTGGCTCGAAGAAGTCCAATTCCTTGGTCATATCGTTAACAGTAAAGGAATTCACGTCGAACCTGCAAAGATAGAAGCTGTAAAGAGTTGGATTACGCCGAAGAATGCATCTGAAATCCGCCCTTTCTTGGATTGGCGGGTTACTACCGTCGATTCATCACCGACTTTTCTAAAATCGTCGTTCCGCTTACCGCTTTAACTCATAAGGACAAGCCTTTCGTTTGGAATTCCAAACAAGAGGAAGCCTTTCAAACTATCAAACGTATGCTATGCAACGCTCCCGTACTCGCTCTACCCAATGGAAATGACGATTTCGTTGTTTATTGCGATGCCTCTAATCTTGGCCTTGGTTGTGTTCTTATGCAACAAGACAAGGTTATCGCGTATGCATCTCGACAACTCAAGATCCACGAGAAGAACTACACTACCCACGATCTCGAACTCGGTGTAGTTGTTTTTGCATTAAAGATATGGCGACTCTACCTTTACGGTACCAAGTGTGCGGTCTTCACGGACCATAAGAGCTTATAACATATCTTTAATCAGAAAGAACTAAACATGCGCCAACGCAGATGGGTTGAACTTCTCAACGACTATGATTGTGAGATACGCTACCATCCTGGAAAAGAAAACGTCGTAGCCGATGCTCTTAGTCGACGAAGCTATGTGTATAGTGTCCGTGACTCTCAAGCTTTGAATAATCTCGAAATTCTGGTTCGCTCCGTCCCAGTTTACTTGTTTTAACGAGAATACCCTGCAAGAAGAATTGAAATATGGTGCCGAAACCAGCTCGTAGTTAAACCAAATGGCATTTATTATTATCTCGATCGCATTTGGATTCCTAGCCGTGATAATCTCCGAGAACTGCTAATGACCGAAGCTCATAAATCTCGATATTCCATTCATCCCGGAGCCGACAAGATGTACCAGGACCTTCGTCCTAAGTATTGGTGGTCGGGCATGAAAAAGGATATCACTTTATACGTCTCAAAGTGCTTAACTTGCTCCAAAGTTAAAGCGGAGCATCAAAGGCCCTCTGGTTTACTCGAACAACCCGAAATTCCGATGTGGAAATGGGAGAGCATAGCCATGGACTTCATTACGAAACTCCCTCGCGCCTCCTCTGGTCACGATAGCATTTGGTTATCGTTGATCATCTTACTAAATCCGCTCACTTTAATGCCATACGAGAAGACTACAAGGTTGAACGATTAGCACGAATCTATACCGGTGAAGTTATTTGTCGACACGGGACGCCTCGTGACATCATCTCTGACCGCGATGGTCGCATTACCTCACGTCTCTGGGAGACTTTTCAGTCCGCTCTCGGTACTACTCTTAATCTCAGTACTGCTTTTCATCCTCAAACCGACGGTCAGACTGAGCGCACGATCCACACCCTCGAAAACATGCTTCGTGTGTGCATCATAGATTTCGGTGGTAATTGGGATACACATTTACCTTTAATAGAATTCTCGTACAATAATAGTTATCATACTAGTATTCAAATGGTTCCTTTTAAGGCATTGTATGGAAGAAAATATCGATCGCCTATTGCATGGCACGAGATCGGAGAAGTACAAATCACCGGTCCTGAGCTAATTCAAGAAACGACAGACAAGATCCTCCAAATTAGAGGCAATCTCTTGAAAGCTTGGAGTCTTTAAAAGAGTTACGCCGATACACGCCGCAAGCCCCTACAGTTCGAAATTGGAGATCATGTTCTCTTAAAGGTTGCACCTTGGAAAGGTGTGATCCGATTTGGAAAGAAAGGGAAACGAGCGCCACGATACGTGGGTCCCTTTAAGATTCTGGAAAGAATTGGCAAGGTGGCCTACCGACTCGACTTACCAGAGGAACTCAGTAACGTACATCCGACTTTCCACTTCTCGAACCTCAAGAAATGCCTAGCCGAAGAAAATCTTCATGTACCTCTCGAGGATTTGCAAATCAACGAGACTCTTCACTTCGTGGAAAAGCCAGTAGAAATCATGGACCGAGAGACCAAGAAACTTCGACGCTCTCGCATTCCTATTATGAAAGTCCGATGGGAAGGCAAACGCTGTGCCGAGTTCAATTGGGAATTGGAAAGTGATATGAAAGCTAAATATCCGCATCTCTTTGTTACGGCCACTATTTAAAATTCGGGACGAAATTTCCGAAAGTATGGGAGACTGTAACAACTCGCAATTTCATTGTTAATTTGATTTCCGAATAATTCGCCTGTATCTATCGTTGTACTCCGAGATTTGATTATGGAAAAGTTTGTGCTAAAATAATTATATTTGGTCACAACTATATTACATCTAAACGCTTGTTAAACGCTAATTCAACGCAATCACAAGTAACTGTGTTACTTTAATAGCCGAGTGTGTAGTTATACAATAACCACTTGTGCCATGGCATCGCCTATCCCATCGCATCGCAAAACACAGTTAATTATGTGGAATTATGTTTTATATGTGTTATGATCATTTATGTTATGGTTTACCATCGCTAAAACGCTCGCACGCCCACATAACTCGCTCTCTCTCAATTCAATGATAATATAACGCTTAACGCTTCGCTAAAACGCTTCGCTAAAACGCTTAATATAACTATCTAATACAAACCGAATCGCCAAACGAATGCTTAATGCGAAAATAACGAACGAAACCTAGCCATCAGGCCAAGTTCGGCCGAACTTGGACAACCCAAGTTCGCCCGAACTTGCTCAGGCTATCAGAACTCAGCATATAAGCCAAGTTCGCCCGAACTGGCTTCCAAATCAATAAAATTCATCAAGTTCGCCTGAACTTCTGACAAGTTCGCCCGAACTTGATCATTTCCAGCTCATTTCTCCTTCACCTATAAATACTCAGCTCCTCTCCTTATTTGAACTTGCTGCCAGTTCGCCCGAAACCTCCAGAAACCGAAAACCTTTGATTTCCATGTAAGAATCAACCCGTTTTCATGCAAACAACAACGTTTTACAACGATTTTACACAAGGTCTAACCTTCAATTTCATCAAAACTCTCTGTTTACGAATATCTTCATCTTTTCTACAAAACTTCTCTTTTTCACTTAGATCTACACTTAGATCTAAGTAAAAACTTTTAAACATCGATTTTTACACAAAATTAGGGACTAATGGCGTATGTTTCGTTCACTATGAAGTGGAACGAGGAGTTATCAAGCAAGATCTCAGATCCGGACGCACAAGGACGAAATCGTCACTTTACACAAGCTGCACTAACTCGTACAAACCATCAAGTTCGCCCAGATTAGTCCAAGTTTCTCTAAAATTGCTAAAACTCGCTCCAAAAGACCTCTCCAGCCTAGGTTTTGCTCAGGAGCTTAAGGTTGGAGGGATGGACACTCGATTTCCTCAGCAAACGACGCAAAAACGCACGAATTGGTGACCAAAACAGTCAAGTTCGCTCCAAAATGACCAAGTTCGCTCGAAGTTGTCACATACATGTGACCAACTTCGGCCGAACTTGTCAAATTTCCAAGAAAATCAACCAAGTTCGCTCTAACTTGTATGGTTTCCAAGGAAACCAGACAAGTTCGCCCGAACTTGTATCAAACTTAACCAAATTAAGGCAAGTTCGCCCGAACTTGTCCAGTTTCTCAGGAAACCAGACAAGTTCGCCCGAACTTGTACCTCCAGTAAGTCAAAACAGACAAGTTATTTGGTACAACTTCGCCCGAACTTGTACTCTGCTCCTTCACGTTTTGACCGTTTCAGCAATCCGGAAGACTGATGCACTTCTGTTCGTTTACAGGCTGATCCGGCACACTCCTCAACCTACATCAGATCCCGTCTCTCTCTCTCTAAATCGCACCAACTGTGAGTATACTTGAACCCTTTTACGCTTAAACGCACTTTTGTGTGTCACATATGTTCGTATATCAAATCACATCACACAAACTCAAACACATATTCGTAATCCCGCTAATACATGACTATACGTGAAATCTGCTGAATTGTATGTGTTACTTGATTGCTTGTACGCCACCCTTAACATGATAGCTTGCTAGAGGTTGACCCGCCACCCGGAGGCCCGGGGTTGTTAAGGCTCGCATTTTATTTCTCAATTATTTTCTCTTTAGGACGCGGACACTTGTTCGCGTGCCTCGCACTTGCGGTTTGTTGGTTTACTTGAATCTAAGTAGATACATAGTTCACATTTCTTACGTAATGTCATGCGGTGTATGCTAAATGCTTTTATATCTATTATGTACGCAAACTTGTTTGCTCACCTTTACTTAATTGGATTGACGTTTTATTTTAACATATGTGGTAGGTTGATGACTTCTTGCTGAATTGGACTTAGGATCCTACTTTTTAAAACGCATTGTAATAAAATCTAAGGGAGATCGAACTTGAAATTTTTATGAGTTTACTTGGTATTTTGTAACTTATTTGAGGATCATATGTTGATAGTATAGGATATTGACGCTTAAATATTTTCGCTTAAATAGTGTTATGGAATTTCTCATGAGACAATCCGGTTCGCCTAGTGCCACGCTCCGATGTTTCCGCCATCAGTTGGGGTGTGACAGCGGTGTAACGGCAGGCAGGGCGGCGGCGGCGGTATTTTCGCGATTCTGGTTCCAGGTTCGAGTCTCGGTCAGAGCATCGATTTGAGTCACTGGTTTTCCGGCGAACCCGACGGAGACACCATCAGTTTCAGGTCCAGGTTCGAGTTTCTTGTTTTTGATTTTATTTCCGATTTGGTCAGCTTTTCGTGTCTCAATTCGCGTACCGGTTGTTTTGTTATTTCAGTGGCTCGGTTCCCATAACGCGGGTTAACTCGGTTCAAGATTTGGAGCTCGGTTCAGTTTGGTGTGACTCTGTCAGCTGTCGGGTCAAACCTGGTCAACTGTCGGGTCAACGGCTTAAACACGAGATTCGATATATTATTGACGCATATATTAATTCTAGTGTTTCATAATCGAATATTGTTTAATCGCGAAACCGAACTCCTTATAACTTATAACAAAATATAAATATGTGTATATAAGCATATATTGTATTGTTTTTGGTGCGTTTTGAAAACATTTAATCGACAATTTGCATTGTCGGGGCCGTCCAAAAGCAGAGGAAACTCTGACCGTTTATGGACAAAATATTTATTTATTTATTTTAGTTTTCGACAAAATACATTTAAATATCTATTATACCATTCGACAAAATATATATATATATATATATATATATATATATATATATATATATATATATATATATATATATATATATATATAGTGTACTTTTTGTAAATATACATATATACACAAATATATTCTTTATAGTAAAAAACTAAAGATAACGTATCGAATTCAAATAAATTTTTATATAACACTAAATATAAAGGTACATATATTTATTTATTATTTTTTACAACATTTCTATGACACTTTTGATGAAATTAAATTTAGAATAGTTACATAAACTACGTTAAATATATACGTACATCCTAACTTCAATTCAAATCCTCCGTTGTATTTTCGTTTACTCATACACCTTCGTCTGCCCTATAAGGTGACCTCAGTGTCCCATTCTCCAACTCATCAACTCGTCGCGGTATTTCCAAAGAAGACATAGCAATTTTGTGAGTACACTCGACCCATTTTCATTTTATCACTTTTGGGTGTAACATGTTTACCTTATACAAAAATCACAAAACTTAAACTTTATGAAATGCACGAAACAATCCAATATACATGAGTGCTTTGATACGTTACTTGATGCTTATATCTTGGATCGTTCTTATGTAATACCATAGTCATTAGCTTATCTTAAGCATCCATTTGACGCTATAGGAGTAATGCCCACCCACTCGTGAATCTAGAGGTCATGTTAAATTATCGTTATTATGCGTAAGCAAGAGGATTGACTAGAAATATTACATGCCATGTATAATGCTCTTGTATAAACTTAGTTGCCATGTGGATTCGTTTTAAAACCTTATTCGTATACGTATGCTTATGCTTAAACTTGTGTACTCGTCTTTGCTTTTGCATTGAACTTTATTTAAACATGTTACAGGTTGAGAAGGATGATGCTATGAAATCGAAGTAGCATTGATGCTAGATACAACATAGACGTTTTAGGTTTATTAATGTTGTATCAATTTTGTCTTTGTTATTGTTGTTATTTGAGATTTCCATGTATTATAATGACAATTTACTTATGAAATGAAATTCGGTTTAATTAATTATTGTCACCAATAGCGTTGTGAGCAATGAGCAATCTTTTTCGTGCCGTCTCGATGTTTCGTCATCGGTTGGGGTGTGACACTTGGGGGTTCTATGGCCAAGGTCGGACACAACAATCCACCACAGGAGGCAACAGGGTGGAAATAGTTTGGTAGAGGTGGAGATGATTTGGTTGGGGTGGGGTGATGATGGCTTTGGTCAACCAAAATGAGTTTGGTCAAACTAATACTTATTATAAAGATGATCAGAAAACATATAGAGAGAGTGAAAATTGGAGGTTTTGTTATTGGCGGTTGATTTTGATGGATTTGGTGTCGGGTCGTTGATGGGGGTGGGTAGGATGGAAGTTGTTAACGGTGGTGGTGGCAGGTGGGCTGATTGTGTGTGAGAGAGGGAGAAAGTTGTAGGGAGAGAAAGAGTGGTAGAGCGAGATAGGGTGGTGGTGGGTTGATGGTAGTGGTGGTCGGTTAATGGTGGTGAGAGGTGGGAGGTGGTGATGAGTTCTAACTGTGTATGAGAGAGATTATGGTAGAGAGAGAGAGTATGGTAGAGAGTGAGAAAGAGAGAGCTGTAAAGAGAGAGAGGAGATTGAGACAGAGATACTTTTTAAAAATGTTTTACTTATTAATATAATATTAAATGAAGGGGTAAAAAGACTAAAATATCCTTGGGTAACC
This sequence comes from Scalesia atractyloides, assembly GCA_947069175.1. Classification (NCBI taxonomy): domain Eukaryota; kingdom Viridiplantae; phylum Streptophyta; class Magnoliopsida; order Asterales; family Asteraceae; genus Scalesia; species Scalesia atractyloides. The sequence goes on from CAMTDV010000019.1 coordinate 54,151,106, forward strand.
AGACTTAACAAAAAAATCTAACTGGGTTAGAGTCAAAGGACAAAACGTGCAACAAAATTTCCTATAAAGGACAAAACCTGTCAAATCCGTTGAAAAGGACAGCGCCTACAAAACGGTATCAAGATAAAGGACCAAACTTGTAATTTTTCCAAGAAAAAGACAACATAGCACTATTCATTACGGGTTCAAACCATAGATAAAAATTACCAATCGCAAATGGACATTTTACGTAAAGGTAAAAAACCATGTCACGAGGTATATTCGAACGTCACAAAAAGTTATCAGTTCAGTTTGTGATGGTAGGTATCGCCACTCGTTATAACCATAAAAATAATACTTTTCGAAACGTGAATAAAATAACATACTTATAATGGTACGTACGAAAGTTAGAAAGAAACCTTGAGAAAAAAACTAAAAAGAAACATAATAAATAAGTAAAAGGAAAAAAAAAACTAAAAGTTTAGGGTCTAAATAATAATTAGAATAAAATGTAAAGGGAAAACTAAAGTTAAGGGTCAAGTATGATGGTAATAAAAATGTAAGGTTGAAATGAAAACAATTATTAAGATTAAGGACCTAAACATGTTTATCTAAAGTAGAGGGGCTATATAATAAACTTATTAAAATTAAAGGATGTAAATGAAAATTCTATTATAATGGTATTTTAGTAATTAAACCTAAAAATAAAACTTTTTATTACTGTAACTAATGATGTAAATAATTATAGTATATATATATAATATATATATATATATATTATATAATATAGAAGAAGGGTAAATTATTTTTTTAGTTTTTAACTTAGGATAGTTTGGTCATTTGGCAAAAGTTAACATAATAATTATAACGACCTTAAAAATTTTGGACTAAAAAAATTATAAATGAGAATTTAGGTGTAGAGGAAGTTATACTTTTTAATATTGAATTTAGACAATTAAAAGCACTAACACAAGAACTCAAAAATAATATACTCTTAAATAATTGACATCTATTTTTTTTATTTGTTTGATATCTACACCGTACAGGCTTAAAAAGAGAGGACATGATATTCGAGTATAAAATAAAGAAAGAGTCGATGCATTTGGTAATTTATGAGCACTGTTATGATTTAAACAATTTCTATTTTAGTTTCTTTCTATCGCTTCATACTTTTCACATGTAACTATGTAACACCCACAATTAATGATTATTTTTTTTCATTAAATAGTCTGAATATTTTAATCATGACTGAAGTAATTGGAAATATTATTTTCTTTCCACAAATTTGATTTCAAGATACAAATTCAACTATACACACTTGTGAAATAAATTGCATTGCAACCTCCTAGATTCTTGGAGGATAATCAATCTTAAAGAATCATAGACATTGTCGAAAAATGAACACTTATTGCAAAGAACCCTTAATTAACATTGTGGAAGATCTTTTGGTGGAGGACGAACCGCTTGATCCTTTCCTGGTCCATCTTCTACCAAAAATGCGGTTTTCAATCCCCATCCAGTGTGCAACTCCAAATGACAGTGAAAAAACCAAACACCTAAACAAGAGTTCATTACATGTTTAAAAACATATGATGATTAGAATAATTGATATTGTTTAAGAGAAAGAGAAGATAAAATAGGTTGGTTAGGTAACATGTTCTCATTAAAATGATTGATTTTAAAACACTTGAATCAAATCAACTCACTTTTGTTTCTTTTAACGCTTTTGAATTTGTATATATTTAATGTATTATATATATTATACAAAAGCTATGTTATTTAATTAGTGGTTCCTTGTGTGAATATATACAGAAAATTTAAAAACATTTTGAATAACACTCCATGTTGACTCACTTGAAAAGTTTTAAAACATGTTAAATTGTGTGTGTGGTTTTTTATTTGTAGTAAAATCGAATGGCGGCCCAACCGCCAGTAGGAACACCAATAGTGTTCCTCTCCGGAGGATCAACCAAGTTATACTTGGCTGGATCCTTTGTTGGGTCGAAGTTGCCAATGCCCGTTTCAACACAAAGAAATTGAAACCATGAAGGTGAAAAGGGTGAGATTCAACACTCAACAAGTTGGTATCTTGTATGACCAACTCTACAGTAGAATTAAAGGTGATTTTACTCAACCGTGTCCCCTTAGCAGTGAAAAGATTTGCTGTGAGGGGGGCACCGGTGTAGTTAAAGGCCTTGGGAGGATTATCAGGAAAATCGGCTCTAAACACGCCTTTGACATCAAAGTAATGCGCTTGAAGAAGCGCCACTTGTGGCATAACAAATGTTATGTTGTTCAATGATGCCGAAAGCCTAGTACAGTTAATGCACGTAGGACAAACACTCTTTCCTAGTCCTATGGTGAAAAACAAGTGTCGATCAACTTTTAATGGCACATTCGCGGGAAAACTAGGGGTGTTCAGGCTCAAAAGCTTTTTGTTATAGCTTAAAGCGAATGCGGTATCATTTGGTAGTGGTAAATGCGGGAGTGTAAGGATGATGGTAGTGGGAACATTTTTATATTGAAGAATTGCGGGGTTTTGTTGTCAACTGGAATGGGAACATCTTGGAAGGGTCGGACCGCCAAGAAGTAGCGCCCTGGAGCTTGGTTGGCCGACACGATAACATTCGTTGTTTGGCCTGGAGCGATTAGTATAGCGTTTGTGGTGAAGGGTTTGGTGTAAACCGCATCGATCTCTACCACGGTCATGTTGTGCCCGGCAATGGCAAAAATAGCTCGTCGTTGAGGGCAGCGTTGACGATTCTCAAAAGGTACTTCTTTCCTTGTTCAACCTCCATTGCAAAAGTATCTGCAACGCATAAACGATAAAAACAAATGTTAAACATGCCGAATCATCAACCTGTTTAAATAAACATATCGACCCATTAACTTGTTTAAGACCCGTTTAACGTAATCTTTTTACAACCCACCAACTTGATAAACACGTTTACACACCTTGATTATTACCTGTCAGCCCGTTTGCCACCTTTAGAAAAACAGGTTAAACGAGTCGTGTTTAGGTTACATAATTTTAAGTATGTATAAGTTAGGGTTCATGTTTTTTTGACATGAATAAAAACACGAATCATGTTTAGGTTCAATAATTCAACTTTTCAATTCGACATAACTGACACCCCTAAATTACCCATATGTAACGAGTGTTTACGTTTTTCGGAACACGGGAAAAGTGGGCCGGGTTTTCCATTGATCGTGTGACATCGGACATATTTGGAGGTAGGCCTAAAGCATTGCCTTGCTTCTCGACCTCTTCAACATCGGCATGCCATAAATTCACCTGCATAATACAAATAACTATAGTTTATACTATAACAAAGATATAAACATATCATTAAATACTAAAGATATAGGACAACTCTCAAAAGAGAGTTGGATAGTAACTAAAAACAAGTAACCTGTTACTTTTTAGTCTTTTAAATAGCTTATATGTCTAACATGTTTGATCTATATAGATGAATTCTTTCTTACCAAACACAATAACTTGTTCTCCATCGGGTCGTGGGAATGGGAACAACGTCGCTTGTTTTGGTAAAATGACGATGCCCCATACACCGTTGCTCTAAGCCATAAGATATGAGCATGCCACCACAATGTCCCTCTTTGTCCTGTGATTGTGAAGTCATAAACATAGTTATTCCCGGGCCTAATCGGGCATTGTGTGATGTATGCTGGTCCATCCGCCCATCCATTTGCATATTGTTTCAAACCATGCCTAGAAACGACAAAGTAAATATGATTACAAAAAATATATGTATTGTATTATACACAATATACATCATTACTAATAAACGTTACCAGTGAATAGACATATTGTATTGCGCGCGATTTGTGACATTGATAAGAACTCTATCGCCTTCTCGTGCATAGACCGTTGGACCAGGAAACATTCCATTCACAGTGACAATCAGTTTGGCGTGGCACAATCGGCTAACATTCTTCACTTCAACCTTTTTACCACGTAAAAGAAAACACACAATAAAAATTCGTGACATGGAGTCGTGTAGGACGTTTCAACAACAAAGTAAAAACCTTGGACTTACGTTAAATTGATATTTCTTTGTGGCGGCCTTGACCTCAATAGAGAGCAACAAAACAAACACGAAAATGCAAACAACCAAACGATACTTCCACGAATCGAAAGCACGATTGGTTGACATTTTCGAGTTTGATGAAGATACGAGATACAATAGTATATGTGGTATATATATACATGTATTAGGTAGTGAGGTGAAGTGAGGAGGGTGTAAGTCAAAGCTTTTAAGTTAAACATGTGAATAAAGCATGAGACTTGAAGGCTTCGGAAACCAATTACTCAACAGGAACAAACAAAAGAAAGTATTATTTTATTAGTTTTAATATAATGGAATTTATATATAATCTTTTAATTTATTATATATGTAAAGAGTGTATTTTATTTATGAGTTTAATCTATTTTTGGGGAATTTATCAAGTAAATTTGAAGATTTGTACATGAGAGGTACACTATGCCAACTTTTGTTCGGGTGCCTTGGTGAGCTTTACCGTTAAGGAAAAGGAATACAATACGGAAAGGGAATACCATGAAATAAGAGTGAATATACTTTATATAATTTAAGAACTAAATTATATAACTTAGTGTGTCAAGTTTATATAATTAAGAACTAATTATATAACTTAGTGTGTCAAGTTTTTTTTCTTTTTCATTTATAAAAGATTTCATTAGCACCCTAAAAAGCCGTTAGGGACATATAAATAAAACTATTATTATTATAATAATAATATAATAATAATAATAATAATAATAATAATAATAATAATAATAATAAAAATAATAATATAACAATAACAATAACAATAACAATAAAAATAATAATAATAATAATAAAGAGTCAACTGATCCTTGGCTATAGGTGCAATCGATAAACAAAAACATAATTGTAGCTCCTTGACGTCTTTAAATCAAAGAAATATTCATTTCAAAATCTAAAATGTGACCGTGACATCTATGTTTTTTAAGCAAAATATATGGTAGCGCCCGGTCTTCAGAAAACTCAACTCATAGCCACTCACTTCACCATCGCAGTGGACGTCAGGTGGTCCAAACTGAATTCAGAGTAACAATCAAAAGCCAAATGGTTGCGCCATCGCCACCATGTCGGACAAACACCCTCTCGTTTTTGCTGCCTCTCATGTATGGCTTCTTGATAAAACCTCTATCGTGCTTTCGATTATGGATCTTCGTTTTGAAAAAGAAGCAAATAAATTAGGTTTGATTTTGAAAAGACCAAGAATGCAAAAGCTTGGCCCGCAGGAATGTGTATAGCATTAAGTTGGTTTATTAATATAAGGATAATTAGCCTATAGTGTCATTTCTACCGCCCTTTGGATGATTTGACGATTTTGAAAAGGTATGGCCAAGTGAAAAATATTACGTGATCCTCAATCGGTGAAACTCTTCCAAAGAACATGAAAAGGTATGGCCAAAGTGAAAAAAAATTGTGTCCGTGTGGTGGCCGTGGCAACGACAAGTAGTGCCACCGGTGGTGGTGGTGGCCGCGACAACGATATTGACGAGGGATGATGCCTGGTCTCTGACGTAAACCAAGTTTTATTCCCTACTCTACCCAGTTACACAAGGTAAGGTTTTTTATTCAACTAGTTTTAAGCATTGCTGTGTTGCAGTGGGGGTATAAAACCATGCCAAATAACACCAATACCACATCACCGTCAGCAACCACCAACATTGAAGTTGCGGCGTGTTAATGCGAACAAATTAGACTGAAGCGTAAAAAGTAGAAAATAATAACTAAGTCGATCTAGTAGCCGCACGTTACGACAAACCTTTGAAATGGGAAAAATAGATGACATAAAAACGTTGAACCACACACGCACATTGCATCGTGTTAACTCGTAAAATTTAGAATGTAGCATAAACCGAAAAGTAAAAACATTGAACCACACTTGCACGTTGTGCTGTATTACTTGGAAAATTTAGAACAAAGTATAAGACGAAAAATTTGCAAAAGAAGAACAATATAGAGAACCAAAGTTGAAGGTAAAAAAGTTTTAAGGTTAATTTAAAAAGATGAAAGTTTTGGGTGAAAAGTAAAAAATCAAATATTTTTGGGTTAAAAGTAAAAAATCAATTTCTTTTTTAAAAATCCATTAAAAATCAAGTACAAATGTTGCTAATTTATTGTAGGGGTGTTCATCGCTTCAGTTTATGGTTTATTCGGTTCGGTTTATTCGGTTTTCAAAATTTTGTACCACAATTCAAACCAAATTAAGAATATACAAACCGATCCAAACCAAACCAACTTCAATTCGGTTTGGTTTCGGTTAGAAACCAAATAAACCAAATCTAACCAAATTGTACCTAAGTACTTTTTTTCCTCATTTATATTTGTGTTTGTGTTCCAACTTCCGAACATTGCAATTAATTTACACCTAATAAGTGGCAACGACAAGTAGGGCCACTGGTGGTGGTGGCCGCGACAACGATATTGACGAGGGATGATGCCTGGTCTCTGATGTAAACTAAGTTTTATTCCCTACTCTACCCAGTTACACAAGGTAAGGTTTTTTATTCAACTAGTTTAAGCATCGCTGCGTTGCAGCGGGGATATAAAACCATGCCAAATAGCACCAATACCACATCACCGTCAGCAACCACCAACATTGAAGTGCGGCGTGTTAATGCGAACAAATTAGACCGAAGCGTAAAACGTAGAAAATAATAACTAAGTCAATCTAGTAGCCGCACGTTACGACAACCCTTTCAAATGGGAAAAATAGATGACATAAAAACGTTGAACCACACACGCACGTTGCGTCGTGTTAACTCGTAAAATTTAGAACTGTAGCGTAAACCGAAAAGTAAAAACATTGAACCACACTTAGTTGTGCTGTATTACTTGGAATTTAGAACAAAGTATAAGACGAAAAATTGCAAAGAAGAACAATATAGGAACCAAAGTTGAAGGAAAAAAGTTTTAAGGTTATTTAAAAGATGAAAGTTTTGGGTGAAAAGTAAAAAATCAAATACTTTTGGGTTAAAGTTAAATATCAATTTCTTTTTAAAAACCATAAAAATCAAGTACAAATGTTGCTAATTTATTGTAGGGATGTTCATCGCTTCAGTTTATGGTTTATTCGGTTTTCAAAATTTTGTATCCCAAACCAAACCAAAAAGGAATATACAAACCATCCAAACCAACCAATTCAATTCGTTTGGTTTTGGTTAGAAACAAATAAACCAAATCTAACCAAATTGTACCTAAGTACTTTTTTTCTCATTTATATTTGTTTGTGTTCCAACTTCCGAACATTGCAACTAATTTACACCTAACAATATATAAATAAAAGAAAATTTCATCAAGAAATAAAAAAACAATCCATATATTAGTCGTAGACACAACCACAAAGTTAAAGCTTCAAAACATAGATCATAAAACTATAAATAGTTAACAAGTCTAATGGTACAGAATATAAATAATCTTTAAACATGAGTGGGTTTGAGTTGGCTTTTAGATTTATATTTGGTATTTTAGGCTAATAAATTGTGTGTGATTTATAAAATATTATTATTTTTATCTAATAATTAATTAAGTTAAACGGTTTATTCGGTCATCCAAATAAACCGAATAAACCAAATAAAATAAAACGTGTATCCATAACACCAAACAAAAAACCATATTCACAGTTCGGTTTCGGTTAGAAACCAAACCAAAAACCGAATTTCGTTTATTTAGGTCGGTTTGTTTGGTTACGGTTAAGGTTCTGTTTACGGTTTTTATTTGGTTACGGTTTTTTTCTGGACACCCCTAATTTATTGTGTTTAAATTTAGTGTTTAAATACCGGGTGTGTATGTGAACCGGTTATACCCAAACCCGGTTTTTGTCCTCTTTCACGATACTTGCAACCGGTTCCAAACTGAAACCGGATATACAATAACCTCTCTCTTCCACCAGTAATCGCGCCACAGTCTTCTCCACCGAACCAATTCCATGGAGCTCAATGGCTACTAAACTCACCACCCACTTCACCCTCAACAATGGCGGAACCCTCCACCGGACCACCACCACCATACACTCTATCATATACCGACAACAAACCACCACACCGCCACCACGACGACGAGAATCCGTTCGACGGCAAATGCTCCGCCTTAACGGTAGCCCTATGCCCCTGTCTCGTCTGTTTTATCCTCGTAATTATTATAGTCTCCATCGTACTTACACTCAAATTCCATTTACTTTGTCATACTCCCATTGGATCTGTTCTGTACAAGAACAAATGCTAGTAGGTTCAACTTCAAACCCTAGGGGTAATAGTGTAATTTCACATCTAAGGTTGATAATGTTTCCTAACCCTAGGGCTTGTTATTTAAATTTGAAATTGAAATATGTTGATGTTTTGAGGAAATTGAGTCCACAGATTAGGGGTGTTTGTGGCGTTGTCGGTTCGGATGTCGAATCGAAAGGAGAAGATGTGTTAAGTTCGAGCTCGATGATGTTTATGAACGCTAGGGCTAATCGTGTGGATACAGTTTCAGTACTTGCTTCGAATCCGAAATTGAAAACTGTTGGTGTTTTGATACAAGTGAATTCGCAAATTAGGGGTTTTTGCGGTGTTGCGAATTCAGATGGAGATGGTGAGTTTGTAGGTGTGAAGTGTTCGGCGGATGAAAAGGATTTGGATCGAGATATTTGTGTAAATTCACATGCAGGCTCCATAATGCTTGCTAACCCTGGGCTAATCCTGTGCATAGTGTTTCGTTACTTGCTTCGATCCGAAATTGAAAATTGTTGGTGTTTTGAAACAAGTGAATTCACAAATTAGGGGTTTTTGCGGTGTTGCGAATTCGGATAAAGATGATGAAGGTGATGATGAGTTTGTGGGTGTGAAGTCTTCAGCAGATGCAACGGAAGTTGAACGTGTTTGTAATGTGATTGAGGAGTTGTTTGCGTTGGATCGAAATATGGAAGCTGTGTTAGATGATTGTGGGATTAGTTTGACTCATGATCTGGTTGTTGATGTGTTGGAGAGGTTTAAACATGCGAGACGACCGGCTTTTCGCTTCTTTTCTTGGGCTGGGCAACAATCGGGGTTTACTCATGACTCGAGAACATATAACATGATGATGAGTATACTTGGAAAGACGAAGCAATTTGAGACTATGATATCTTTGCTTGATGAAATTGGTGAAAAACGGTTGCTTACGCTCGAGACGTTTCAGATTTGTATCAAAGCGTTTGCAGCTGCTCAACAAAGGCGGAAAGCGGTCGGAATCTTTGAATTGATGAAGAAACACAATTTCAAAGTCGGGGTTGATAGCATTAATTGCTTGCTCGATAATCTCGGTAGGGCAAAGCTCGGGAAAGAAGCTCAAATTCTGTTTGAGAAGTTGAAAGGTCGGTTTACGCCTAATATACAAACGTACACGGTTTTGCTAAACGGTTGGTGTAAAGTCGGGAACTTGTTAGAAGCAGGGAAGGTGTGGAATGAGATGATAGACAAGGGTTTGAGCCCGGACATTGTGGCGTATAACACGATGCTTGAAGGGTTGTTAAAGGTCCACAAGCGGTCCGACGCAGTTAAGTTGTTTGAAGTCATGAAGGCAAAGGGTCCATCTCCTAAAGAACGAAGCTACACGATCATGATCAGGGATCTATGCAAGCAAAAACGGATGAAAGAAGCTGTCGAGTATTATGAAAACATGCTTAGTTTTGGCTGCAAGCCGGACGCTGCGGTTTACACATGTTTGATCACCGGGTTCGGAAACCAAAAGCAGATGGATAAAGTATTCGGTTTGTTGAAGGAGATGAAGGAAAACGGGTGCCCGCCTGATGGGAGGATGTATAACGCGCTGATTAAACTAATGACCAACCGCCAAATGCCAGATGATGCGGTTAGGGTATACAAAAAGATGATTCAGAATGGCATTGAGCCAACTATTCACACTTATACATGATGTTGAAATCTTTTTTCCGGAGTGAAAATTATGACATGGGTCTTGCGGTTTGGGAGGAGATGAGTCAAAAAGGCGTTTGTCCGGATGATAATTCGTATACGGTGCTCATAGGCGGGCTTGTTCGACAGGGAAGATCAATGGAGGCGTGCAAGTATCTTGAAGAAATGATAGAGAAAGGCATGAAGCCACCGCAACTTGATTACAATAAGTTTGCGGCAGATTTTTCTAGAGCTGGTAAACCTAACATTCTTGAGGAATTGGCTCGAAAAATGAGTTTGGAAGGTAAGGTAGAGGTTTCGGATATATTTGCGGGGTATGCTGAGAGTTTGAAGAAAACAGGTAAACACTTGACTTTTGTTAGGAACAGAGTTGTTTGAGTGTTTAAATTATATTTTTCTTAGTATGTTGTTTAGCTGATAGTGTGCTTGAGTTGATTTTTGTACATGGAATTATTAAGGCGTTTGGTTTATTGGAATTCGAATATGAATTTTCCAACTCCTTTGATGAAAATGTTTTGTACGGTAACTGCCATACACACACATTATTTACTTCGTATATAATTATGTGACTGGTGTTAACTTGATAGTGAATATTTGTGTCTCACCGATCATATGTTATTAGCACTATTTTTACATAGATCCAACAACAATAACCATAAAAGGGCTAATTACACGTTGCACATTTGAAATCTCATAAATGTCAACATGCTAGAAGAGGTTAAACTTTTAACTTGATAGAAAGATCACTCCACCCTATATATGTTTCTTATAACGAACCGCATTGGCGAAATGCTAAAATGAGATTGATATGCATATGATGCGAGTTTTATTTTCAACTGGCATCTTCTAGAGTTGTTAACGTAATTGGCACTCCGCTCTTTAGTCTAGGGATGTGCGATTTCTTTTCTAGGCTAAGATCTTGATCGTCGACTGTCCACCTGCAGAGAATAAGCAAAAACTGTTACAAAAACAGTAGGAAAAGTAAGATTACGAATATCAAACACTCGCAAGAAAAAGGAAACTTTATCTCACTTGTATCCACTTGTTAGCCTATGCAAGAACACCAACATTGTCACCTTTGCCATATTGATTCCCAAGCATGTCCTAGGTCCTGATCCAAAAGGTATGTAACTGTATGGCTTCTGTGCTTCCTGCAGACACATAGCTAGTTTCAGTTTCATTACTTTGATCTTGATCTTCATCTACATATAGTTTGTTAAAAAAGTTGGGCATTTTGATACATCAAATCTTGATGGATTGAACTGCAAAGGATTCTTGTAAAGTTCTGGATCATAGTGTATGTGAGTAGCATCAATATCAACATGCCATCCTTTCTTTATCTCAAATCTGCATTAACAGAATCAAGATTAATTAAGCAAGCATTCTGCGACACCTAAGTCAAATCACACATCGTTCGGTTATGTCCATATGAGAGATACTAGCCATAAGGAATGTCCCGTCTCATAAACAACCAACGCTTTTTGAGCGCATTGGCTGTGGATGAGAGGAGAACTACACAGTTACGCATACGTGCGTGAGAGCCCAAAAACAAATTCGTGAACTCTTTATCGGCAAAACGGACAATATTGGTTGGTATGAGGGGTTAAATGTTACACATAACACATTCATTTATCATTATCAGTATTGATAAGTACTTACCCTGAATTTTGCAGTCATCAAGCGCGACACGAGGGAACCATAGCAACACATTTGACATTCGTAACGTCTCTTTCATGACCTGAAAATGTCTCGTAAACCATAGACCATGTTAAACAAATCATCCATCTTGATACGTATAAACAAGAAAAGGAAAAAAAACTGGCATGTAAGTCGTAACCTTTAAGCTGTAAGACATCTTGTTAAGATCCTCGAGACAAAGTAAAGCCCCTGCTGGTTTATTTCTGCGTATCGACAATTGTTCTTCCTGTAATTTTACTGTTATGGGTGCAAAATGTTAATCTTGATGATGTGTATTGGTACTTACTCTCAACATGTTTTGGACTTCTTTGTTCTCATCTAAGAACTTAACACTCCACATCATTGCGGCCGCAATTATCATTGTTAACATGTTATCCATAATCTCTGAATCATCAAGCTTCTCGTCATCCAACGGATCTCTGTCTAACATGGAGTGCAAGAAGTCTTCATGACACACGTTGCTACCCCGTCTACTTTTAATCATTTCTTCAAAAAATTTCATGAGACTTTCGCGTGCCTGCATCAATATTACTTGTTTGGTCACAGACTAAATGTATGTGCTCGGTTTGTAAATGAACCGAGCCCGAGCCAAGGTAATCTTGCTCATTGGCTTGCTCGTTTGACGTGTTTAAATTTAAGCCAAAATTTCAATCGATATAAGTTATTACCCAAAGTTCATATGTATACATTATTAATTTTGTAGCTTAAAAATTTTGCCTTATGTATATGTTAAAACTATTCTTTTTGTTTTTATGTATATCATTAATCATTGTCTGTAAAAAATACAAAAACTAAAAGAACATAAAAATGAACAAGTAGGCTCAAGGTGTTAACGAACCAAGCTTGAGCTTAACATTTCTGTTAGTTAAGATAAACGAGCCAAACCGGTTGTAAAGGAGTAGAGCCCGAGCCCAACCTGGCTTGGCTTGGCTTGGCTCGGCTCGTTTATAGCCAATTGAAATACATGAAATGCCAAGCATTTTATTACCTTAATGCCTTTGTAGTATCTAGTGCCAGGAATCATGACTGGGATAGAGAGCATTGCATCAGAAATAGCTGTGCACTCTTTTTCTATTTTGTTCAACAAAGATTCATAGGTGATGCTCATCAACATGTCGCACATTGCATCGAATGCTATCTGAATCATCAAACGTCAACAGAACGAAACGAAAAGCAAAAATATGGGGCTGTTTGGCAACTTCTGAATGGTTATGTGCTAAACCAGTAAGTGGTCTGAACTATTAAGAGCTTATGTGCTGAGCCAGTATAATACTTAAACGTCCAGAGGCAAATGTCTGATCAATTCAGATTAGAGGTCTTAACAATTCAGACTCAGGATAATGTTTAACCATTCAGAGGCAAATGTCTAAACCATTCAGACATCTGCTCGCGAAACAAACAGTCTGAACCGTTAAGTGCTGAACCAGAAAGAGGTCTGAACGATTAAGAGCCACCCGTTAAAAGCTAAACAAACAGCCCCTATGTCTGGGGAAAACCGAAAAAGTGACTCCAATCGTTACCTTCATGTTGAAGTCAAGAACCACAAAAGACTTGCCACTATCAGCCAACTTTTTGAATCTTTCGGAGAGCATGTTATCGAATTTCTGAACGAATTTGGACAACGAATCCATGGAGAAAGGACCAGACAGAAGGCGTCTGATTCGTTTATGACTCTCGACTGGTACACATAGTAAACTGTTCTTTCCAACAGCATCTGCCATTGATTTAACATAGCCTTTGTTGAACAACTGAAAATCATTTGCGAATATTGCTTTTGCACCCGCGACACTCGGGACGAATACATGAACTTTGCCAAACAGTCTTGTTTTGAACCACTTTCCATACCTGTAATAGACAGTATCATCATCTCTAGTTTAGTTAAACTAACAAATCCATGTTGATGGTTTCATCTATCCAATGTTTTAAAAACCGGTTTCTAAGTGATACCGGGTTGGGCTCTAAAATGGTTTAATCGGTTAACCGAGTTGTATCGGGCGGTTGAACCGGGTTACTAGTTAACCCTGTAAATTTCATAGAATACAAATTCATCTAAAAAACTATCAAATCTCAACTAGGATGTATGTAACTAATCATAATTTTATCTAAAAACAACTATTTCTATTGTAAACTATTAAACATTTAAGAATATTTTTATTAGTTATAAATAATATTGCATTGTACGAAGTGGGTAACAATTTCAATAATGATGAAATATTGAAATAGAAGACACTAGCTTAATTACCAGAAATATGGAAGATCAATATTACCTTAATATTGTATTTTATTAAAATTAAGAAATCAAATCTTAAGATAATGCAAACCGTTTCAAAGGTTTGAACCGGTAGAACCGGATTTACCGCCTGTATATAAGACAGACCGTATTCGGGTTTTACCGACCTTTATCGTACCGGACTCGTGTCCAATATCCAATTTAACCGATATAACCAGCTGGTTCATACCAAACATTGCATCTATCTGCCCAACAACTACTTCACTTGATAGTTGCTTCCACTAATATTATTTTTCTTGTAAAATATATATATATATATATATATATACCACATATTTGGAAAAAAAAATGCATGATTCAGTAATGGGACAAAACATGTAGGGTTGGATCGACATGCAAACAACTTTTTTTATACACAACACAAAGGCGGATTCACAAATTTTTGTAGTGGGCGAACGTCGTATGGGTCAAACTTGAATGGTGTTAGATTCGGCTCGGGTTTGAAATAGAACTTTTTTTAAAAAAGTTCTAGCTCTAATAGAAGAATAATTAACATAACCAAGCAAAATAAACAAGATATAATCAGTTAAACAAAAATATCTAGATGTAGAAATAAAAGGAATAAACATTCAAACAAAATAAAACTAAGATTGTAAGGTTGGAAAAGTGATAATTAATTTCTAAGGTTGGATCCGCCCATGATAATATACAAAATAAAGGGTTAATATGATAAAAAAATAGTTAGTAATAATAAAGGCTTAATATGATAAAAAAAAATAGTTAGTAATAACTAGCATTTAGGACCCGTGAGTTGCGACGGGATCAACAACAGAACGAAAAGTAGACGGAAAAAGGTTAAACCACGCACGCCCGTTGCGGTGTGTTAACGTGCGAAAATTAGAACGAAATGTAAAACGTAGAAAAATAACTAAGTCTAATACTTGCGCGTTGCGACTGGACCGTTTGGGGGAAAATAGTTTTTACCAAACACACACACGTTGCAACATGTTAACTCGCAAAATTTAGACAGAAACGTAAAATGAAAATTTTGTAAATACAAAAAGTATATGAGACCAAAGTTGAAAGTGATCGGCATTCAAGTTAAAAATGAAAAATTGGTTGTGATAAATTTATAAAAGATAAAGTATAGGAGGTTAAAGTAAATAACCTATATGAAAGTTTAATAAAAAGAATGACACTGAAAAGCAAATAACCTATATGAAAGTTTAATAAAAAAACAATACACATATTATGTGGTGAAAACTATTTTGAATAAATTATATGGTGTGAGCCAAATATTTAATAATAATGAAAGTTGCATAAATCAGTTGCAACATATGCATTAGATTTTGTACAACAACAACCTATGACTAAACAAAAATTATTGTGGGGTTCTATGTTTAAACTAGACTTTCGTGAAGCTTAAAATCCATTTTACTCAGAACCCATTTTTGCCAAACCTTATAATCTAACCTATTTGATATAAAATAAAATGATCAAACACTAGTTTTCATATATTCTAGTTTGACATATATATCTTTTTAGGAAGATGAAGATTAAAGAACAACATGAATACAAACACACATATATGAAAGAAATATATTACTTTTGTCTCCGAAGTCGAACGAAATCATAGCACCCTTTCGCGCTATTAGTAGCCGAAAGAAAAGACAATGTTTCACCAACAAGAGGAAGACCTAGGCGTCCGGGTATGGCATCGGATGATTTCCTCAGTTTCTTGGTAATAAAACTAGTGACCAACCCTGAGAGCAGTATAGCCAAGATTATCTCATAATTGTTTTTTACAAGTAAGTAAAGTTCCCCCCTTTGCAAACTCATCATCATCCTCTTGTATGGTAACACACAATATCATACAAAGTGGGAAAGAATAAAAACGTTAAGATTACTTCTCAAAAACATCATTGTAGTACAGATGGCCGGCCTATGAGCATAAATGATGTACTGGTTTGTTGTTTTATCGATGACTGTTAAAAGAATATCAATGTCTCAGATATTAAAGATTGAGTTTATCTATTTAATTATATAATCTGTTTCGGTCAGTGGTAAAAGATCATTAGAAGATAAAAGTTTAAGGACTATATTAAACCTGTAAATTAAATGGGCTGTAGTTCTGTTGGTTATTGTGCTGACATGTATTGCTCAAGGGTTTCCAAATGCTTCAACATGCAAGATCAGGAGGGTTCACAATTTGAAAGAATACTCAATACTCAACAATGGTGCTATTAATAATAAGTACTTTGTGTGTAAAGAATGTCAGAAAACCTTTAATAATATTGGCAGTTTGGCACACTAGATGACAGTGTTGGTGTTGTTTATCACAATAGATTCTTTGTTTTTGTATTCATTACAAACTAAATTTGGAAACACATATGTTTTATATTATAAAATAATAACACAAGTTGTAATAGGATGTGTTTTGTACTATTTAAATATGTATTGCATTTTAACAATACTAACATTGTTGTGCTGTTTTTTTATTGTATATTTTTTTTTGTAGGTTCTTTGTAGACAAATGGATATTGTAATTACACGAAGTTGAAACAGGTACAAGCTGTAGTGTTTGCTCTATACGGATACTTTTTTGTGCTTCATGACCTTGTCGTATTAAGGAGTTCCCATAAAATTTTGTTATAAAAAGATGGACTAGGGATGTTGTTTCGAATAACTCAGTGCACTCTTTTGTTACTTGGGATGGTGTTGGTGACAACATCGAGGATGTTGATAGCACGATCCATGATATCCTGTATTCAACTGAGTATATTTTCAGCATGCTGGTGACGAATATCGACCACTATCGATTTACAAGGATCAAGTAAAGGATATGATGTCAAGGTGGATACTTTATTTGTTACTTCAAAAGAAGGGGAAAAATGAAAGGTTTTCAAATATTGTTTCGGGTAAAATGTCATTCTTCTGTAACCATTAAAAGACCTACTCGAATTAGAACCAAAGGGAGTGGTTAACGTTTGATGTATTTTTGTGAGCTATCAATTGATGGAGAAAATGAAAAAATCAAGGAGGTGTTTAATATGTACATAGCCTGCACACAATAGTCGAAGCTGTTCAAAATTTTAAGACTTAAGTGCTGGTTCTTCTAATGAAAATCAAAATGCTACAAAACATGATACCTTTAGTTCTAGAAGTTAGTGTTGCTTTTACATATGTAATTGGCCTTATGTCTTTGTTTTTTCTGTACCGTCCAAAATGTAATCTTCATTACTATTTTAACTTCACAATATATAATACATGCCCTGTTTATGATGTTTACATAACTAGTGTTTTTTAAGTCGTGCGTTGGGGCGAAACCGAACAAGTGATTATGTAAAATAGACATGATTTGAATATATAACATGTTGTTTAGAAAGTCAAACCATTAGAAACAGTTTAATTTATCATCGTACCGTTTTATGATGCTAAATAAATACTTTATTTTGAGTACAACTTCGTTTATAACAAAACTTATAACGGAATGTCGAGAGAAAAAATAAGCACAACTACATGCGTAAGTTTTTAGAAAATAAGTTATAAACGTAATTTATTAAAGAAGTGGCAAATTAATTGATAGATTAATATATGTTGTAAAAAAATATTAAAAAAATTGGTAAAGAAAATATATGGTTTAAAAAAGGAAAAAATTAAAAATATGTTATTAAAGTAAATATAATAATAAACTATTATAATATTAAAAATAATACTAAAAACTATATATTATAAAAATAAAGTTACTATTCATGTCCCTACTTAACATATATATATATATATATATATAGGATTCGGTTCAAGAGAGAACCAACGTCAATTGCGAGAAACCATGAGAACTCCTATCATCCAATACATATTTAACATCACCCATAACCAAATTAAATCAAAAGGGTATTTTAGTCTTTTACTTCCCATGTCACATCTTTTCTCTCTTTTCTATTTAAAAGTCAACATGTCACATTTTTCTCTCTCTTCTATTTAAAACCCAACATGTCAGATCTTTTCTCTCTCTTCTATTTAAAATTCAACACGAGACATCTATTGAATCGTGATTTTGGGTGAGTTCGTTTGGTAAGATACTCAAATTTCGTAAACCCGAAATTGAGGTGTTGGGATGTAAAAAGATGTTTGGCGTAAAAAAAAATTTTTGTAAAAAAAGTAAAAATAAAAATTGTAAAAAAGTTTTTA
The DNA here is from genome assembly GCA_947069175.1 of Scalesia atractyloides. Lineage (NCBI taxonomy): Eukaryota > Viridiplantae > Streptophyta > Magnoliopsida > Asterales > Asteraceae > Scalesia > Scalesia atractyloides. The sequence goes on from CAMTDV010000019.1 coordinate 54,169,174, forward strand.
TAAAAAAGTTTTTTTGGTAAAAATAAAATATTTTTGTTTAGCGTTTAAAAAATTTTTTTTTTAAAAAAGTTTAAACCCGCAAAAAAATTGTTTTTTTGTAAAAAAATTGTTTTAAAGTTTAAAACCACGCGTAAAAAAGTTTAAACTCAAGCGTAAAAAAAGTTTAAAACCGGCGCGTAAAAAAACTTTTATACTGGAGCGTAAAAAATTTAAAGCGCGTAAAGAAGTTTAAATCGGCGCGTAATTTAACGGTAAAAAATTTAATACCGGCGCGTAAAAAAATTTAAAACCGCGCATAGAAAAAGTTTCAAACCGGCGCGTAAAAAATAAAAAAGTTTTAAACCATCACGTAAAAAAAGTTTAAAACCGCGATAAAAAAAGTTGAAAACAGGTGCGTAAAAAAAGTTTAAAACCGGCGGTAAAAAAAGTTTAAAACCGATGCGTAAAGTAACGCGTAAAAAAAGTTTCTAAAACGCCGCGTAAAAAAAGTTTGAACCCGCGCGTAAAAAAAATTGTAACCGCGTGTAAAAAAAGTTTAAAACCGGCATGCAAAGAGAATTTTAAACCGACACGTTAAAAAAGTTTAAAACCGCGCGTAAAAAAAGTTCTAAACCGGCGCATAAAAAAAGTTGTAAACCGGCGCGTAAAAAAAGTTTAGGACCGTGCGTAGAAAAAGTTTAGAACCGGCGCGTAAAAAAATTTGAACCGCACGTAAAAAAAGTGTAAATCCGGGGTAAAAATATTTAAAACGGCGCGCAAAAAATGTTTGAACCCCTACGTAAAATAATTTTCTGCATGATTCAAAATAACATTAATTAAATCACAAACATTAACTAAGCACACTGATTACAACTTTAATTACAAATCATTAAAGAGTTTATAAAACTACCAATTTACCTTTATCCCACTAAAAACAAAAACTCATTAATTAAAGCACAATGATTACAACTACTTTAAGTCTTTTAATCTCATCCATTAAAACACTTTTGATCAATGACTTATATTAGTTCCTACGGTTCTCACAACTCAAGGTGGTTCTCATTTTACTCATCCCATATATATATATATATATATATATATAATATATTATTTGGGATTACTAAAATGAAAACCACACGAGTTGCGAGAACCGTGAGAATTTTTTGATCCGTGGCGAGTTAGGCCAAAAAAATTTTTCATAGACGTAGATGAATATATATTATAAATACATATGTAAAAAAATTTGTCGTGTATGTAGTTTTGACCACCACACGTTTTTTTTTACAGTAGCGTATTTTACGCTACCGTGTGAATTACGCTACCGTAAAAAAAACTTGTGGTGGTCAAAACTACATACACGCAATTTTTTTTACAGATGTGTTTATAATATATTCATCTACGTTTATGAAAAAAAAATTTGGCCTAACTCGCCCCGTATGGTATAGTTCTCACGATTCTTGCAACTCGTGGTGGTTTTCATTTTAGCGGTCCCCTCTCTCTCTCTCTCTCTCTCTATATTATATATATATATATATATATAGGAAGTGTAAGATACAAATCCTCTAATCATACATTCCATACGCGACACCACTAGCCCTACACGTGTCCATGATTTAGTTTTCATAATTAAGGGTATATCAGACATTTTATTCCATCTACGAAGGGCAGATTAGGGATTTCATTCAATAGCGAGGAGTTCATTACACCAATATCTCGGTAACTATGAATCGTATCAGTTTCAAATATTCATAATTTTTAAAACCTATACATTGCGGTTTTCATTTCTATGAGATTTTGGTTTAACTGATTTGTTGTTTTCAATGGATCCACAGAGCAATACCAGGCGAAATACAGATGTTGATTTTGTAGATGCTGAATTCGATAGTGAGCATGTTCAATTGGGTGGTGAACAGACAGTTACGATTGAAGAAGTTAGAAATCCTATTTCTTCAAATCCAAATGTTTTAATTGATGGTTCCAATAGTAAGTTTCAGATGTTGTTTAAATTTTCTAATTTTCTATTTTATGCGTAGGAGTTGGTGATTGATTTTAATTGTGTTTGTAAGCTTCGTTTTTGTTATTAGAGTGTAACTGTCTATGGAGAGGGTACATAGTGAATTCGCATATCATAAGACATACAATTCGCATGTTATTTACTGTTAGTCTGGAGAAGAAATAGAGTGAATTCGCATAGGATGTTTTCGTATGGCAGGACACATTAATTCGCATGTAGTTTAGTTATAATTTTTTGTTTTAATTTGCAGATGAAAGGCTATATATTCCAGAGGTTGAAGCATCAGTTATACCAGTGGTTGGCATGCAATTTACTTCTATCGAACAGCTTACGTGTTTTACCAAACATATGCGAAGTTATTAGGTTTTTCTGTTCGTAAAGGTGGTGAAAACATAGGCAGTGATGGCATAACTAAGACTAAATATTTTGTGTGCACAAGAGAGGGCCATAAGCCATTGGTTATTGATGATGCTTATTCGAAGGCACAAAAGCCATACAAAACAAGGAAAAGATGAACCGTTAGATGCGGGTGCAAAGCCCAACTTATGGTTAGTTCGGAGGATGGGATATCATGTACTGTTAAGAAGTTTGTCGATAGTCATAATCACACGTTTGTATGTCCCAAAGATCTTCATTTGCTACCCGCTTACAGGCATTTGTCAGAAGTCCAAGAAGAAATGATATGGGAATTAGGTACTCTAAACCTTGGCCAGTGAAAGCTTTTCATATCATGAGAAAACGATATGGTGGTTTTGAGAAGGGTGGCGGCACTGTCGATGATTGCAAAAATTTTAGAGCTCGAATCAAAAGTTATATATGAGAATATGACGCAGACTTGGTGATCAATAGGCTGACCGATAAAAAAATACTTAGTGGTTATTCTTTTGAATATTCTGCAGACGAGAACAAGAGGTTAACCGGGGTTGTTTTGGGCGGATGGGTTATGTAAGCGAAACTTCATGGAGTTCGGCGGTGTAAATATCGTTTGGTGCTACTTTCAAAACAAACAAGTAAGTGTTACCTAAATGTTTATCATATTTAATTTCGCATGTAACCTGAATTAATATACTATGTCAAAATCGCATATCAATCACATTATGTAATGTTTGCATGCGAACTGTTACTTTGACTTAGGTCTTTAATTTTTCCTGTTGTGTAGGTATAAGATGGTGTTTGTACCGTTTACTAGGATAGACAACCATTGTCGGAATGTAACCCTCGGAGCTGGGTTGTTAGCTTCGTAAGTATTGACTCTTATAAATGGCTTCTTAATTCATTTGTTAAATCATTCGGACGTCAGCCGAAGGTTGTAGTAACTGACCAGGACCCGGCGATGAAACATGCTATCAGGGGGGGGGTTACTATCAGTCAACATAGGTTGTGCATGTGGCACATAATGAAAAAAGTGGCAGACAAGGTTCAGTATGCTATATCATGTGATATTAACATTTTATTTTTACATGGTTTCATCCATTATTGATAGTAAACCTTTCATTTGTGTAGGTTGGACATGAGTTGTGCAACAACGAGAATTTTAAAAGAAGAATGTGTGACATTGTGTGGACAGATTCGATTAAGCCAGAAGTATTTGAGAAGGAGTGAAAGTTGGTAATGAATGAGTTTGGTCTTACTCAAAATAAATGGATCGATGACATGTTTGTGATGAGATCGATATGGATTCCTGCTTTTTATCGGCATGAGCCAATGTCTAGACTTATGAGAACAACATCGAGATCAGAGAGTGAGAACCATTTTTTGCCAGATGGCGAACTCACAACTCACTCTTATAGAGTTTTTGAATCATTCTGATTGGTCCATGGATGTCCAAAGGTTCAACCACAGGAAGAATGATCATATATCAAGATATGTTGAGCCCGACGATTGGTCCAAATCTACCCTTGAGGCAGATGCGAAAAAAGTGTACACCAGGTCTATCTTCTTCGATCAGTAGTCAGAGATATACGCAACCACCGATGAGTGTTTGTCTATGGAGACAAAAATAGAGGGTGACCTATTAAGGATATCGATCAAAGACTTTAAAGCACACAGAGAAGGGTGTTTAGAGGTAATAAACAACATATTTACGTTGGAAAAAACAAGGGATTTTTAACAACATGCGAAATGGATAAATAACCATGCGATTTATTAAACTACCATGCGATTTTAAGTTTATTGAATCTTTAATGGTGTTAGTTGAATAACCATGAGATTTATTACTGTTCCTTGCGATTTTATTAATTTGGTTTTTAATATTTTGTTTTATGTAGGTGTGTTTCAAGAAACTCGCAGGATATGTGATTGCACAATGTAGTTGTTTGCATTTTGAACAGTATGGGCTGTTATGTCACCATATATTTTGTGTTTTCAAGATATTTGGAGTCAAAGAAATACCAATAAAATACGTTATGAAGAGATGGACAAAAGATGTCGTTCCAAATGAATTAAACTCCACGTTTGATATAAAGGTCGATACAATGGACGAGCAATACATGGCTAAACAGATTGCTCATGAAATCATGAATACATGTGAGTATCTGGTTAACAATTTGACTACTAACCTTGATTAACTCATCCTAGTTAGAGATCAAATGAAGGGTATTAAAAATAAATTGGACGAGAGTCGCATTACTAAGTCGCTTGATCCAAAGTATGACCGGTTCTCAAAGTTAATTGGTTCGCAACAACCATGTACTGATGCACCGCCTACTGTCCGTGTCCCAACTGGTATAAGAAACAAAGGTCGTGGGTCACATAAAAGGATCAAATCAAAGAAGGAACAAATGATCAGTTGAAAAGGAAAGAGAACGAGAAGATGTAGTGTTTGCAAAGGAAAAGGTCACGATATTCGCACATGTGAGGAATTGAAAGGCAGTTAACAAAAGAAGAAGAAGGGAGTCCAGATTGACAAAGATCCCTGCCCGGTTGAAGATTTGATGATAGTGGGGAGAATGACGAAGAGACGTATGGCGATGATGATAGTGATGAAGATGAATGGGAAGAGGTTTCAGAAGATGAAGATTAAAGCATGTCAATGAACATGATATCTGTTTTTATCATATGCAATATCATAGGAGTTTTGGTGTTATCATATGCGATATCAACATGATATTTTGTGTTTATCGTATGAGAAAATACATTTTTTTTATTCAATATGCTATTTGAGCTTTTCAATCCCCAGATTTGTTAAATGACTTTATCTACATTTGTTAGTATGCAACATTAACCATCATAGATTTCATATGTTTTGCTGGGTTTTGTTTTCCCTTGCGATTTTGAATTGTGTGCTATGCCATTTATTACCTCTAAATATTGAATCTGTACTAAAAACACCCAACATATTTACTGAGTTTTGTTACCAAATCCTCATAGCATGTGACCAAATGCCTATTTCGCATAACTGGAAACCCCTAAACCCTTCTAAATAGCATATTGAAACTGTTTGAAAACACCCAACAGAATAGTACATCGATTTCACATATTGTTGTGTGAATGAAAACACAACAATATTAGATGTTTTAACTAGTACAAAAACAGATATAGATTCAGATTGCAACAAAATATTATATAACAACTTGTTCTTATAAAACAACCTAGTTCATACTTATATCACAACCATCTAAACATCCAACCTTCAAAACATCCAACACCAAAAACCAGCACAGTAGGATAATAAACATATTAAACATACCAAAAGTTCAATACCCAAAGATCAAGTTTGCTATTTTGTTGCAAATAGATTTTCACGTTCATTCGAGCTGTACTCCATTTTGTCTTCACCGAAACCAGAGCATCCTTGAGGAAAGAGTACACCTAGTTGTTAGCTCGAGATTCTTCTTTGATTTGTTCGAGTGCATTGTCCTTAAAGCTTGAAGGGGATTCATCCAGGAGTTGTTCCCAAATGTGTTGATTCTTATTCCTTGATTCAAGAACACGCCCCTGCACATCAAGAATAAGGTGAGAAGAGTTTATATCAGTAGTTGATCGCAAGGTTCCTTATCTCTTCCGATGACATTGTTGTGTTTGTGTGTGTGAGAGAGATTGTCACGCCCCAACCGATGGCGGAAATAACGAGGCGGGACGAAAGAGATTGCTCATTGATCACAATGTTAATAGCGACAATATTTAATTAAACCAAATTTCATTCATAAGTAAACTTGTCAAGTACAATACATGGTAATTTCAAATACAACAATAACCCAGACAAAATTTGATACAACATTAATAAACCTAAATGTCTATGTGTGTATCTAGTCATCAATGCTACTTCATTTTCATAGCATCATCTCCTCAACCTGAGACATATTTAAAATAGAATTCAATGCAAAAGCAAAGGCGAGTACACAAGTTTGATGATACATAGCATAAGTATAAAAAGTATAACTCGAATCCACATGTTAATCGTTATGTAAGGTAAAATGCTAATCATGCAACACTAGATCAAACCCCGAGTTTCCACAAGTATGATGAGCTTCCCTCGTCAAAAAAGCAACGAGACTAAAAAGTATGTATAAGCTTAACATAACCCCGACGGGTGGTGTCCTACTCCTCTAGCGCTATATATGTCAAGTTGGGCTAGCTAAGTTAATGATCAAGCATGTATAATTCTAGCATGCATCTAAGCATAACAAGTAGCATGTATTAACGAATTGAGCATGTAAAACATAAGTTGTGATTTGTGTATTTTGATAGGTAAACATGTTACAACCCAAAAAGTGAGAAAGCGGTAAATGGGTCGAGTGTACTCACGGTTTTGCAAGCGTTCCGACTTGTTAATCCGTGAAGGGTTGTTTAGGTTGCGGGATGAACGGCGAGTTATCCTACAAGAGGAAAACGTGGGTGTGAGTATTTGGATGATTTTGGTAGATTCGGGATTGGGAATAATACATCACAAAGTAAAGTATACGAAAATACTCACTAAGGCCTAGCACTCGTTTTGACACTATGGGAACCCTCTAGGGTTTATGTGATTTCATAGGTTATACACCTATTAGAATCATAACGAGGAACTAAACACTATTAGTGATTAAACTTAATAGCTTGACACATGTTTATATAGTCATTATCAAGGTTTCGGTTTTTAAGTATATATTATGTAGTTTATAATATAGTTATAACATAAGTCCACAGGATGTCATAGAAGTCATGTAGGAGGTAGGAAGATGGATCTTCAATTTAGGAACCTCTTAAGAGTTCACCACTACACAAGTTGTCATAGACAACAAGGAGGGTCAAGAACAAATACAAGAATAATAAGAATTGAAATACAAGTTACTATACACTAAGTGGCCAAGTAATCTACAACCAGGTGAGCTGGCGTCGACACTCGTCGAAGGCTAGACGGGGTTATGTTACTTTTAACTAGCAAACCACTTAGGATAAATGAGAAAACATCAAGTGTTTTGTGGACTTTAGTGTAGGATAGCCCAAGCTAACCTTGTAGTCACACTAACCTCAAGTTCTTGACTTGGCAACACTTGTGAGCTTAAAGCTCATTGAAAACAGAAAGTTTAGGGTGTTAAAACAGCCCTTAGTTCATGTAAACAAGCTTGGTTAGGCTTCATTAATCATAAACTTGATTAGGAGCTCAAGAACACAAGGTTGGTTGAAGTATTACATAAGTTTTAAAAAGATTTGTATAAAACAGAAAGTTTGGAGCCCTTTAGGTGAACTTCCAAGTCTGGATTCTCCAAGGAGGATCCGTGGAATCGAAGCTAAGGATTATCCAAGAAAGTAGGAAGAAGAATCAAGTGAAATGGTTAAGAAATGAGCAAGTTATGCTCACTTTAGTAAGGTTGCAAGAATCTGTCCGAATTCTGATGTTGCAAGTGATTTGAGAGAGTTTAGAGAGTGCTGAAAGTGGAAAATGTGTGGAGGAGGCTTGGGTTTTATAGGAAAAGGATTACGGTTAGTTTAGGGGTGTTTAATGGGGGTTTAAGGTGATTGGGGGAGGTGGAAATGTGTGGATTCGTGCCAAGTTCGCGGCTAAGCAACATTCTGCCCGCCCAGACACCCCATCCGGACCGCAACCACAATCCCATGCGGTCCGCATGGGCCGGGTCAGGGCCAACAATTTTATTTTTTTGTTTTGGTGGATTGGGCCTTGTCTTAGGTGTTTATATAATACATGTTTTGGCCATATTAAGACTTTTAAGCATAACAAGCATGGTCTAAGGTTCACATATGATTAAAATGAATACAATTAAGTATGAGATTTACGTATAAGTCTCGTGTGAAGTACGATTGCCATGTATTTGCAAGTTGTCACATGTTTACGAATATCAAGCAAGAATGTATGAATAAGTATAAGTATAAAATGATTATGAATAAGCATAAAACGAATAGCAATAAAATACAAGTTTTCATTATGATTTAAGTCTCGGTTTACAACGATTACAAAGATTACAGTGATGAACGAATACATGATACAAAAGTTTTCAAAAATAGAAATACAACACGAGCTTTCTAAATATGAAAAGTATGAAAACGTGAGGCGTTACAGCCTCCCCTCCTTTAGGAATTTCGTCCCGAAATTTAGGAAGATGCAACGAAGAGATGTGGATACTTAGTCTTCATATCACTCTCGAGTTCCCACGTAAATTCAGCGCCACATTTTCCTTCCCATCGGACCTTGATGATAGGAATTCGACTGCGCCTTAATTGTTTGAACCCTCGGTCCATGATTTCAACTAGTTTTTCCATAAAATGCAATGTCTCGTTGATTTGAAGGTCCTCGAGTGGAACTTGAAGTCCTTCTTCAGCTAGACATTTCTTGAGATTCGAAACATGAAAGACTGGATGAACATTGTTGAGCGCTTGAGGTAGGTCCAGTCGATATGCTGCCTTGCCAATCCTTTCGAGAATCTTGAAAGGACCTACGTAGCGAGGAGCAAGTTTGCCTTTCTTACCAAAATGAACAACACTCTTCCAAGGGGATACCTTGAGAAGTACTTGATCACCAACATTAAATTCTAAAGGTTTGCGTCTCTTGTCTGCGTAACTCTTTTGACGACTTCGAGCCTTAAGGAGGTTATCACAGATTTGTAGGATCTTGTCCGTCGTCTTTTGTATTAATTCGGGACCAATGATCTGAACATCTCCAATCTCGTGCCAACAAATAGGCGAACGACACTTACGACCATACAATGCTTCAAATGGAGCCATTTGAATACTGACGTGATAACTATTATTGTATGAGAATTCTACCAAAGGTAAGTGCGAATCCCAATTGCCGCCAAAATCGAGTACGCAAGAATGAAGCATATCTTCCAACCTTTGGATTGTACGCTCTGTTTGACCATCAGATTGCGGGTGAAAAGCGGTGCTAAGGTTAAGACGAGTGCCAAGGGCGGATTGAAATGTTTGCCAAAGGCGGGGGGTGAAACGAGCGTCGCGGTCAGAGATAATATCGAGAGGAGTACCATGACGACTGATGATTTCCTTCGTGTAGATACGATCAATTTCTCGACTTGGTAATCTTCATGAATGGCTAAGAAGTGCGCGGATTTGGTCAAACGATCAATGATGACCTAAATGTTGTCATGACCAAAAGGAGTACGAGGTAACTTGGTGATGAAATCCATAGCAATACTCTCCCATTTCCAGACAGGAATTTCTGGTTGTTCGAGCAAGCCAGAGGGGCGTTGGTGTTCAGCTTTCACCTTGGAACAAGTAAGACACTTCGAGACGTAAAGGGCGATATCTTTCTTCATCCCAGGTCACCAATAAGATGCACGAAGATCATGGTACATTTTATCAACACCAGGATGAATGGAGTATCGGGATTTGTGGGTTCGTCCATCAAGGTGTTTCGAAGGTTGAGACGATTGGGAATCCAAATGCGATCATGGTAGTAAAGGATACCATCGGGCTTAGCTTTGAGTGGGTTTTTGACTCCACAATTCAACTCGTTATCGAGGTTACCCTCGTTGATGACGGTAAATTGTGGTTGGCGAATTAACTCGTTAAGTTTTCCCACGATTTGGTAGCAACGAACACTCTTAACATGAGTCTTACGACTGAGTGCATCGGCCACAACATTCGCCTTACCAGGGTGGTAGCGAATGCCACAGTCGTAGTCGTTTAACAATTCTACCCAGCGACGTTGACGCATATTGAGTTCCTTTTGATCAAATATATGTTGGAGGCTCTTGTGGTCGGTGAAGACCGTACACTTAGTACCATAAAGGTAGTGTCACCAAATCTTTAACGCAAAAACAACTACACCAAGTTCAAGGTCGTGCGTAGTATAGTTTTTCTCATGGATTTTGTGTTATCTCGACGCGTAAGCGATAACCTTGTCTCATTGCATAAGAACGCAACCAAGACCATGGTTTGAGGCATTGCCATACATGACGAAATCGTTGTTTCCATCGGGTAGTGTGAGGATAAGGGCATTACAAACCATGTCCTTGAGAGTTTGAAAAGACTCCTCTTGTTCGGGTCCCCAAACAAAAGGTTTATCTTTTTGGGTTAAAGACGTTAAGGGAACGGTGATCTTGCAAAAGTTCGAGATGAAGCGGCGATAGTAACCAGCTAGGCCAAGGAACGAACGAATTTCAGAGGCGATTTAGGTGTAATCCAATTCTTCACCGCTTCTATCTTTGCGAGGTCAACATGAATACCGAGTTCATTGACGGTGTGACCAAGGAATTGAACCTCTTTTAGCCAAAATTCACACTTGGAAAATTTGGCATAAAGACGTTCGGTACGCAAAAGCTGAAGGATAAGTTGCAAATTTCGCCCATGTTCTTCTTTCGTCTTGGAGTAGATGAGAATATCGTCGATGAATACGATTACGAAACGGTCAAGAAAAGGCTTACACACGCGGTTCATTAAATCCATAAACACCGCGGGCGCGTTAGTCAAACCAAAAGGCATGACCACGAACTCATAATGTCCATATCGTGTGCGAAAGGCGGTTTTAGGTACATCTCCCTCGAAAACTCGAAGTTGATGATAGCCAGAACGGAGATCGATTTTTGAGAAATAAGTCGTGCCTTGAAGTTGGTCGAAGAGGTCGTCAATACGAGGAAGTGGATATCGGTTTTTGACTGTAAGTTTGTTGAGTTCACGATAGTCAATACACATCCAAAAGGATCCATCTTTCTTCTTGACGAACAAAATGGGAGCGCCCCAAGGAGAAGTACTAGGGCGTATAAAGCCTTTATCAAGAAGCTCTTGAAGTTGGCTCGATAGCTCTTGCATTTCCGAGGGTTCTAAATGATAAAGAGCCTTCGCAACAGGAGTTGCGCCAGGCATGAGGTCAATACGAAAGTTAACGGATCAAGGAGGCGGAGGACCAGGAAGATCCTTAGGAGAAACATAGGGAAATTAACCAACGATGGGAACATCACTTATGCTTGGGCCCTTGTCTTTCTTTTCCACAACATGGGCGAGAAAGGCAAAGTACTCCTTATGTAAGTACTTGTTCGCTTGAATACATGACATAAGTTTGAGACCTTTAGAAGGTTCTTGCCATAGACGTGCAATGAGTTATTGTTAGGAAGAGGGAGGCGAATGAACTATTCGGAACAAACAACTTCAGCACGAACTCGCCTAAGCCAATCCATGCCTACTTTGATATCGAAGCTTCCCAATTGCATGAATTGAGGTCAATCGAAAACGTATGATCATTAAGATTCAAGGAGCAATTAGAAAGGACGGAATCAACGGTGATGGATTTCCCGTTAGCGACTTCAACAGAGAAGTGATTAGGCAACTTGGAACGTTCGCACTTAAGTAAAGGTTCAAATTCGACAGACACAAAACTTTTATCGGCACCAGTATCAAATAGACATGAAGCATAAATATGGTTGACAAGGAATGTACCAGTGATGACGTCATTGGAGCTTTGAGCCTGAGCAGAGGTGATCATGAAAGCTCTTCCTTTTGAAGGCTGAGGCTACTGTTGCTGTTGGAGTTGTGGACAAACGTTAGCGAGATGGTTGAGATCGCCACACTTGTAACATGCTCGCATAGGAGCAATCTGTTGTTGAGGTTGAGGTTGGATGGGAATCAAAGCTTGGTCTTGGGTGGTTCTGAGGGGTTGACGACAACGGTTGGTGAAATGCCCAAACCTGTTACAGTTCTCGCATTTGCGGCACAGGGCGGTTGCAAGATGGGGGTAGGTGCACCGTTCACACCTGGGCCAAGTTCCGGTGTAGTTTCTCTGGGGTGGCTCGGTATTTCGGGTAGTGGATACGAAGTTCAATGGTGCTGGGTTGGGCGGAATAACGACCGCGCAATTCTGAACAGAAGCCTTCTGCTTCTTGTTCCGGTTGTTTTGTTTCTTGGCTTGAGAGGGTGAGAGTTCAGTAGTGGTGGTATTGGTGCTAGCTTGGTGCGCGTTCTTTGTGGAGGCCTTGTCATAGGCTCCATGGAGAATGCAGTTGTGGTTGAGCTCGATAGTGATGCTATAAGCATCTTCGATGGTTTTGGGGCTTGCGGCGGCTACATGGTTCATCAACTCAGGGGAGAGGCAACGAATAAACTTGGCGATTGCCTTGGGAACAGTATCCACTTGTCCAGGACAAAGGATACTCAAATGTTTGAAGCGTGCGACCAGTCCTTCGGCGTCGCTCCCCTTCTGGGCAAGATTCCAGAATTCGTTTTCAAGTTTCTAGGTTTCGTGAGGGGGCAAAATTAGTCCTTCATAAGCTGCCTTAGCTCTTCCCAAGGTAACGCGTTGGCTACTTCATTGCCATGTTTGTTTCTCTCAGCGATCCACCACTCGAGGGCTCTCTCACGAAAGACCCACGTGGCGTTTAAGGTTCAGAGCTCATCAGGGCATCCACTTTGCAAAAAGGTGAGTTCGACCGCGTCGAACCAGTTCATCATGGCAGTAGCGCCATCATTACCAGTGAATTCCATGGGCTTACAAGCCATGAACTGCTTGAACTGGAATGTTGCTTTGGGAGGGTCCACCTTTGAGTCAATGGAGGATTTGGTGGTATCATGGATGATCTGGATTTGGCTCACGATGTTGGGAATAATCTTAGCCATCTGCTCGTCCATTTGTTCCGCTACTAACCCTACCAATTCCTGCTTGGAGATAGAGTCCCCTTGGTTGTTTGAACCCTTCTTGGAACCCTTGGATTTATTTGAAGAACTTGGAGAAGACATCTAAGGTTGAAATAGAAAGGAAAAGGATGAGACTTGATCATAATGTAAAAATAAGTTTTTGCATGGATAATTCACGTATGTTGCATGTATTTGACGAGTATTCAACATGTATTCAATAAGCATAATCCCGTATGAATGCGTATAAAGAGTATAAATTTAGTTTGTTCACGAGGATTATTATTGTTTTTGGTTGCGAGAGACGTGCAAATTGTGTATGGTTCGAAACGAATAAGGTAACAAGTATAAAAACCACATAAAAATTGAGATAACATAAAAGATTGGCTCAATAAAACATGGGATTTTGTCGGGTAGAGAAACGTCGACTATTCCAAACTGATTCGTAAGATCTTTCGAGTTAGGGAACATGCTTTGGCCTAATAGGTAAAACGCTCTCGTCGAGAAGCGATTAACAGCGTTTTACCCTTCCAGTTACTACATGTCCCGAGTCGATCGAAATTCGAGACTTTGGCGAGATTGAAAATCGAAGAACGGGACTTAATCGACAAGGTGCGGGTTTCACCCCTAACTTGACGATTTCGTATCCTAAGTGTGGTTGTTTCTTACTAAACGAGGAGCATATTCCGACTCATTTGTAAGATCCACTAGAGTATGAAATGGATGTTTTCCATCAAGATGTGGATATCACTCCTAACTTGATGGTATAACTTCGTGAAAACTCGAATACGCGGAATGAGGGATTCACCAAAAATTGTAAGTCATTGGACCTATCTTGGTGCAAATCGCCTCGTTTGCATCATGAGCGTCTTCAAGTCTTCAAGTGTATTGTGTAAATGTCTTAGGAAAGACATTATGTAAGTATTAAGACCAAAGAAAGGAAGAAGCAATGAAGGTAGAATAAAGTTTTAAGCATAAGACAAGAATGGTAAAAAATGGGCACTTAAACTATAGGCTAAGTTGAACATGGCAATTCTACCAAATTCCCAATAGTTATGGCTCTGATACCAATCTGTCACACCCCAACCGATGGCGGAAACATCATGCCGGGACGAAAAAGATTGCTTATTGCTCACAATGTTAATAGCGACATTATTTAATTAAACCAAATTTCATTTCATAAGTAAACTTGTCAAGTACAATACATGGTAATTTCAAATACAATAATAATCAAGACAAAATTTGATACAACATTAATAAACCTAAACGTCTACGTGTGTATCTAGTCATCAAAGCTACTTCATTTTCATAACATCGTCTCCTCAACCTGTGACATGTTTAAAATAGAATTCAATGCAAAAGCAAAGGCGAGTACACAAGTTTGGTGATACATAGCATAAGTTTAAAAAAGTATAACTCGAATCCACATGTTAATCGTTATGTAAGGTAAATGCTAATCATGCAACACTAGATCAAACCCCGAGTTTCCACAAGTATGATGAGCTTCCCTCGTCACAAAAGCAACGGACTAAAAAGTATGTATAAGCTTAACATAACCCCGACGGGTGGTGTGCTACTCCTATAGCGCTATATATGTCAAGTTTGGCTAGGTAATTTAATGATCAAGCATGTATAATTCTAGCATGTCATGTATTAACGGATTGAGCATGTAAAGCATAAGTTGTGATTTGTGTATTTTGATAGGTAAACATGTTACAACCCAAAAAGTGAGAAAGCGGTAAATGGGTCGAGTGTACTCACGGTTTTGCAAGCGTTCCGACTTGGTAATCCGTGAAGGGTTGTTTAGGTTTCGGGATGAACACCGAGTTATCCTACAAGAGGAAAACGTGGGTGTGAGTATTTGGATGATGTTGGTAGATTCGGGATTGGGTATAATACATCATAAAGCAAAGTAAAGTAAACGAAAATACTCACTAAGGCCTAGCACTAGTTTTGACACTATAGGAACCTCTAGGGTTTATGTGATTTCATAGGTTATACACCTGTTAGAATCATAACGAGAAACTAAACACTATTAGTGATTAAACTTAATAACTTGACACATGATTATATATTCATTATCAAGGTTTCGGTTTTTAAATATATATTATGTAGTTTATAATATAGTTATAACATAAGTCCACAAGGGTGTCATAGAAGTCATGTAGGAGGTAGGAAGATGGATCTTCAATTTAGGAACCTCTTAAGAGTTCACCACTACACAAGTTGTCATAGACAACAAGGAGGGTCAAGAACAAATACAAGAATAATAAGAATTGAAATACAAGTTACTATACACTAAGTGGCCAAGTAATCTACAACCAGGTGAGCCGGCGTCGACACTCGTCGAAGGCTAGACGGGGTTGTGTTACTTTTAACTAGCAAACCACTTAGGATAAATGAGAAAACATCAAGTGTTGTGTGGACTTTAGTGTAGGATAGCCCAAGCTAACCTTGTAGTCACACTAACCTCAAGTTCTTGACTTGGCAACACTTGTGAGCTTAAAGCTCATTGAAAACAGAAAGTTTAGGGTGTTAAAACAGCCCTTAGTTCATGTAAACAAGCTTGGTTAGGCTTCACTAATCATAAACTTGATTAGGAGCTCAAGAACACAAGGTTGGTTGAAGTATTACATAAGTTTTAAAAAGATTTGTATAAAACAGAAAGTTTGGAGCCCTTTAGGTGAACTTCCAGGTCTGGATTATCCAAGGAGGATCACTTGAATCGAACCTAAGGATTATCCAAGCAAGTAGGAAGAAGAATCAAGTGAAATGGTTAAGAAATGAGCAAGTTATGCTCACTTTAGTAAGGTTGCAAGAATCTGCCCGAATTCTGATGTTGCAAGTGATTTGAGAGTGATTTGAGAGAGTTTAGAGAGTGTTGAAAGTGGAAAATGTGTGGAGGAGGCTTGGGTTTTATAGGAGAAGGATTAAGGTTAGTTTGGAGGTGTTTAATGGGGGTTTAAGGTGATTGGGGGAGGTGGAAATGTGTGGATTCGTGCCAAGTTCGCGGCTAAGCAACATTCTACCCGCCCAGACACCCCATGCGGACCGCAACCACAATTTCATGTGGTCCGCATGGGCCGGGTCAGGACCAACAATTTTATTTTTTTGTTTTGGTGGATTGGGCCTTGTCTTAGGTGTTTATATAATGCATGTTTGGGCCATATTAAGACTTTTAAGCATAACAAGCATGGTCTAAGGTTCACATATGATTAAATGAATAAGATTAAGTATGAGATTTGCGTATAAGTCTCGTATGAAGTACGATTGCCACGTATTTGCAAGTTGTCACACGTTTACGAATATCAAGCATGAATGTATGAATAAGTATAAGTATAAAATGATTATGAATAAGCATAACACGAATAGGAATAAAATACAAGTTTTCATTATGATTCAAGTCTCGGTTTACAACGATTATAAATATTACAAAGATGAACGAATACAAGATACAAAAGTTTTCAAAAATAGAAATACAACACGAGCTTTCTAAATATGGAAACTATGAAAACGTGAGGCATTGCAGAGATGATCGCCGAACTCAGGTGTGTATTTTGGTGGGATTCTTTGTCTTATTTGGGAAGATAAGATCACTTATAATACTAGTAAATTTTGATGGTACTTGTGATGGTAAGTGTTGTATTTAATTTAAAGTCATTACTAGATATCCTTTCACATCAAATCAAGTCCTTATTTTTTATTTTTGTTATTTGATTTATTATGTTATACATTTTAGCCAGATTATTTGGGTGTAATATATTTGTGATAAAAATAATCATTATGTGCGAATTCACAATGTTTTAACATAATAATATGCGAATTCAATAAAAATCAATATAACGTTATGGAAATTTAATGGTATGCTATTTTAATAACTGATTAGCTAACACTGTGCGATTTTTAATTTTGAGCACGTCGATGCGAAATCAAACATACTACATGGCACATGTCTTATAATATTAATAAAAGTACATATATCTTGATTCTTATCACTTCGCACGGTGTTTTTTTGTTTTTATATTGACCTTTTTCTTTATAACTACCCATACCACCATTTGTTTCTTATCCTCACAATAGAATGGCAGACTCACCAACATCCGCCTCTGCCTCATGTTCTTCTGGTTCAAGCATCAAAAATGCTTTGAAAAAGAGGATTCGGGAGCAAATAGAAGAGGATAGATCATGCAAACAGAATGGAAACCAATATTTTACGGGTAAGGGAGAATATGAAGAGGAGAGAAGAAATCGTGAACTTGGTTTCACAAATGGAAGAATGTAGCCTTCAAGAAATCGCTGTGATGTTCATGGTTGACCTAGGTGAGAGGGATGAGAAGCAGTTGAAAGAGCTTGCAAATGCAATAACTGTTTTAAGATGCTCCATGGACACGAAAATGGAGTTCCTCTCCGCTTTCGGATGAATGAGCTCGATTTGAATAATCTAGTTGGGTTGAGGGAGGTGTCTGTCTATTTTCGCACAAGTGTGATGTTTTCTATTTTTATGGTATTTGTTTTTCAGTATGTATTGTATGGAACAAGGGATTGTTTTGTATGTGTTATGTAGCTTTGTTTTTAATAAAATAAACCATTCGAATTGTGTTAAAATATCTAACAACGAAGAAGATGAAAAACTTACCGCAATGTAATTCAATAACAGTTTTAAAATTTACAAGCGTCGATCAAAATAAAACATAAGTATTTTCAATTAGTACTAGCTGGTTTTCCAAAGAAAGTATTCAACCTAGCTGCGATGTGCAGGTCCAAATTTTGCATATATGCGTCCCTGTCTGGCCTTTTATCGAATGCCTTTGACTCTCTAATTATTTTTTGACGTAGATTATAGTCGGACAGAATAATCTTACTAAGATATATGTGTCTTATGAGATGGAGTTGTGTCTATTGTCCAATGTTTAAATCATTTTCTTTGACCAACCCACATGTCCACGGTGTTTTTCCCTTATATGTCTCCATATGTCGCATGGTAAATATTCCACAATCAACACCGTTACTAAGAGTTCTCCAATCCATCTCTTTTCTTACTATAGCGTATTTTTCAAGCTCTTTGATAGCTGGTGTAGCTTTTAAGTTATGTTTTAGGTATAGTATCGGGACCCTTTTCTGTAACAAAGCAACATTTACTTAGTTATTTTGCATTAACATAACATGTATATGAACAAATATGTTATTACCAGGGTGTTTGGAAGCCCTTTGTATCTATCATCAAAGTCTTGTTCCGCCGCTGAGTTGTCAAGTATTTCAATTTGCCTGGTTTTCATGTGGAAGCATATGCAATAGAAATGGTCACCCTGAAGTATGGGAATAAACAAAAGATCAACCAACTCCAGTTTTTTTACCTCATATTTCTTTAACATGTCTTCGAGATTTGAGCTAAATACGTTTAGCCGATTTTGGTCGCTATAGTTAGGCCCGTACATGGTGCTTGGCTGTAATTTTAAGTAAATACATGTAAGGTCAATTAATATACAATTTGTTACCCTTGCGAAGATGTGTAAATAGGCCATGCGAAATCTATAGATGTATACATGCTAAATTGAACATGTCATGCGAAATTGTTAGAAGTATCCATGCGAAATTGATTGCAATGTTTTTAATCAAAAAAATGCAAATGCTAAATCATAATGGCCAAAATTAGAAACATGCCAGCATTGTACTATGCAGGAAGAGCCTATACGGAGATGATATTTTATCCCTCTTCTTCTCTTCATGGTTGAGCACGTCCACAAATGCATCGATTCCGTTTGATGCTACATACTGATTTTGAAATAGAAGCTTTCGAAGACAACTTTGTATGCCTCAACTCCAGTCTTTGATTGGTAAAATAACGATCTGCCATTCAAATATTGTATAATTATTTTTCTATTGCAGCATATATATACATGTTTTTAAGTTGATGTAATGGTATACTTACTCCGTTCCCGCAAGTGTAGCAAATGTGTATCTAACCACACTCAATTCACGATCTAGGAGTGCTTCTTTCACGTTAACCACTTTGTTGCAGTAAGGGGAACAAAACGCCTCTCCAAGGTCTGAATACCTTTTCCCGTTCCGAAGTTTTGCACTTTCTATTGTTTTAAGAACTAACTCATTTAATCCCTTTGGTTGGACATTTTTTTGTCCCCCGTGTCCTTTTTTCTCCGCTTTCTGTTTTGCAGGCGGGTGCTTTTCAACTTGTTTTGAGCCCCTTTTCCCATTAGGTGTCTTTCCCTTGTGTACTCTAGTCGTTGTATCCACCATTTGGGGTTGTTCCTTAGATGGAGGTGGTGCGAAAAGTGTTTCAACATAGTACAATTCTTCAGCTGTCACCTCAGGGTATATCATATTATCGTTACCTGAATCATTTTCTTGCGGCTACTGCTGTGTACTGGCTGCTAAATCAACTGCCTCTGCTTCGGTTTTAGAATTATTATCAGCGTTGAGCCCATAATCTGCAAGCGGTTTCCTTTTGTTTCATTAATAATTCTTAGAAGTTTACGTATTTTATTGTAATAAGACCTATTACCACTGGAACTAATTGTTTCTTGAACTTTTTGTGTAGATTCGGCTAGATTCACTACTTCCATCACAATGTCACCAACTTCTGGAAGCAAGTTCGATGTAAAAAAAAAGGTTTTTCTCCTTTTGTTTTATTGTTATAAAAGCGTTGACCTTGCACCGATGACTCGTTGTAAACACATATATACCCGGTGCCACAGTTTGCAATCTTGCAATACAGGTGTCTGTCACCCCATCCTTAGTTGTTTGCAGCAGACCTACACACCATCGATTTCGCATGTTATATTGTCAGAATTGCATGGTTATTCATCAAGTACATGTGTATATGTATTCACATTTTTTACCTTCTGTTCTTTGTCCCTCACACTGTCCCTATTGTTGTCCTCATTGTTGTCTTGGACTTCTTCAAAATCTGCATTCTCTCTACAATCTATATCTTCATTGTGCGTGTTATCTACTTGATCAACATTATGAGCTGCGGAATCAGTCTCTTGAACATAATTTGGCTTACTAACAGAAGCAGGCATACAAACTGTTATGGTGCAAAGTGTGTCTTCCCATTGTTTGCAGGCTTGCATAATTTCTGGATCCCAAAAACATTTGTTTTTGTATCCAAAACCAAGTTGTTCATCTCTGAAACAATTGTATTGTACTTCTTCATATTGCTCGGCATTCATTTCAACAGATTCTGCAATTTGATTGTACAATAATCAGATTAGAATATAGTCAATTTTGAAATACACATGAAAATAAGATTGTATGGGTCATACCCGTTTATTGATGTTTGAAGCCTCTCGTTGCCGTTGCTGTTCAGAACTATAAATGACGCTAGGAGAGAGTTGAACAGGAGTGTTGCAATAATCCAACATTTTCTGCATCTGTGTCCCAACTCCCATCACAAGGTTCAATTGCGACGTTTCCAAATCAAGCATATCATCTGTCATGCTGCAAGGTTCCTCTCTGTCTTCTATTGAAGATGTATTTCCTTTTGTGTAGCATTTTGAGGGGTCAACGGGTGGTATTGTACACTCTTCCGTTGAATGATCTTGCTCTTGTTCACAACATTTTCATTTTCATTATCCGTAAGAGGACCTTTATCGCTGACATGCTTTTCCAACTGATCAATAAGCGTAGACGTTATATAGCGAATAACTGGCATTTTTACGACGACTTGCTTGAAAAGCCGATGCCTCTTGTTGAATTCATGCGCGTACAAAAGCTGTTTAATATAGTAAAAAGGCAATGTTTTAGGGTGAATTTTACATATTAAAGTGCAAAGTTATAGCAAAACTTACCGTAAGAAAAGCGATGGGTCCAACGTATTGTATTTTTGGATTTTTCCATCCGCTTCTTGTCCGAAGTAGACATTCCAAAACATACGAGCACCAATCCAAGTGTGGTATATCTTCAACAGTGGCTACGCCCAGCAAACGCTTATCATCCGCAGTGTAACTTCCGTGATCTCGACAAAAATTGTCATAAAATATACTAGAAAATTGATTTTAAACAAGATTCCAACATCTCTTTGTTCAGACATGGATGTTGCAATCGAGCCATGAGTAATCCTCTCATTTTCGGCCCATTGGTTCCTGAACAGATCCATTATACTATTCCCACCTTCGGGTTCGTCATTTTTTTAAATTTTTCAGCTTTTTTTACTTTTCTCTTATCAGCAGTTGTAACAACCGCTTTAGAACCTTTTGGTATCCCAAATACCTCGTAAACTGAATCTGAAGTAATTTTTATCCTATGATTTCCTATGTTAAGCTCATCGAACTGCTCATCAAAATTTCTAACGAGCCAAAACCCCAAATGTGTTGAAATATGATTAAGTTCTATATCTAGAACGGATCTGAACCCCATACTTTTCACGTCAGTGACTTGTGCATCTGAAAATCTCCTAATAGTTTCCTTGTACGGGGTAGGTTAACATTGCAACATTATTGACTCGTGATATTCGAAGAAGGCCCTAGGCTCTGTCCTAGGTGGTTCTGGTTGGCTCTGATTTTTTCCTTTTTCGGGAATTTTCAATCGCTTATTTTTTTGTATTTTAAATTTGTTAGCCGGCTGGTGACATTCATCTTCCTCGTTATTGTGTGAATTAGGACGTTTTTTCCTTTTCACACCCTCTTTCTGATACTTTGTATTCGGAACAGGATCTACGAAGTCATCATCATCATTTTCTTTTTCTATGACCCTATTTTTACTCGTTTTCTCCTTATATGTGCTAATTGGTAACTCAAAATCATCATCACTTTCAGCGTCTGCAATATCAAAAGAAATTGTTAAACTGCAGTATAAACTATGAATACACACAAACATGTGTAAACTGTCCTAAAACCTGCCATCAAATTCGCATAGCTGGTGACCAAATGCCTATTTCACATTGCTGGAAACCCCTAAACCATTCTAATCGCACATTGAATCTGTACTAAAACACCCAACAGAATGCATAGCTAATAAATGAATATTTACATCGAAATCGCGTATTGTTGTATGAATGAAAACACAACAAACATTACCTAATCATAAATTCGCATAGCTGCTAACATAATGCCAATTTGCATAGCTGAAAAACTCCTAAACCATTCTAAACCACATACGTAACTTGTACCATAACACCAAACAGAATAGGTCGTCGATTTCGCATATATTGAAAACACAACAAACATTGATTTTGCATATCATTGTATGACTAAAAACACAACATTTAAATCTAAAACCCAAATTACATGAAATTGCATTGTATAATAAATCTATAATCAAACCTGGATTTATCTTCTTCATTTGTGGTCTTTCATTGTTCTTCTTGCTCGGTTTCTCTGCCATAGATCAAAATCGCATCAGTTATGTCTTCAGTATAGTAAACAATAGTAATAAATCAAGTTACGTTACCTTTCGAAGCTGTATTCGTCGTCGTTCAATGATTTTGCACTGTCTATAAAGCAACGGCGGTTGGAGAAGAAGGGTAAGAGGTTTTGATTTTGATTTAGGGTTGAAAAGTCTTTTAATTTTTGAAAAATCACCACTTAATTACCGGGATTCTTGAGATGGAAATTGTCGATTTTAACCTTTCTAGCTTCTAATTACGTATTGTAATTTCATTTTTTTTTGTATTAATTAGTTTCTCCGTGTTTAATGGGTGCGAGATCGGACTGCTGAGGTGATCTCGTACCTAGTGTAGGATAAGGCGTAATTTATGTTAACCGGCCTATATATATATATATATATATATATATATAATGTGCTAGTGTATAAACAAAGTGATGAAGATATAATAGAATGTAATGGCTTACAAACTAAGAACTCAAACTGTACAACCTTATATTATGTAGAATAACAATGTACCAGATTTGTACAAACATATCTATGTACATAACTAGTACATTTCCTCGCGCGTTGTGACGAGTCCAAATAAAGTAACTAGGATTTGTATAGTAAAGATACGAATCATTTCAGAACAAAAGTTACATTAAAAGGTAGATTGTACATAAAAATAAGCATGGAAACACATTATATATAGCCCCACTTATTTGTGAAAGAAATTTACATCGAACACCAACATGAACTTATATCGACATGTACAAAAAAATAAGAAACCGGAAGTTGCGATGACGCCGAAAAGTAAAGTAAGTCAAACTTATAAAGTCTAATGAAAATATTATCTTTTACCCCACTCGTTGTAAAATAAAATTATGTCAAAACGTAGATTAACTGAAAACGTAAAAAATAAAAAACCTGAACTTATACCAACATGTGCATAAATATAAGAAAAAAATGTTTTAAAGTTAAAATGGTACCACGCATTGTGTGACGCTGAAATATAAGCATGTAAAAATAATATAAAGTTTTTAGAAAGTTAAAGGGTTATAAGTACTAATATGAAATATTGAAATGTAAAATAAAAAAACAAAAACTTATTAAAAACTAAAAAAATTAATAAAGAAAGATAGCCATTGACCTAGTGCCATGCAGGAGCATGGCACAGATCACCCAACTTCTTGTTGTAAGGTTATACAATATGTGTGTGTGTATTTAAGCATTCACTTGCATGTACTATATTTTAATCTTTACCATACATAATATTGTATATTGTACTGGATTTAAATATGCGTTATTTTTAACAAAGATGTGTTGTTTTATAAACTAAGTGTCACACCCTAACCGATGGCGGAAATATCGGGATGAGACGAAAATGAGATTGCAAGAGACTTCATAACACTAATTATGACAAGTATTTAATAATTGCTTTTTACGTTGCTTGAACTAGAAACACCACAAGTTTAAAATGAAGAATGTATAATAAGTATTCAAATAAATAATTTCATTTCTTTAAAAAATTATTTTTGTACAAGAACTGAAATCGAGATACAACAGGATTGAAAATAAATTACAATACAACGACATGAAAATTTAAATGCGTTTCTAGGCAATCCTACTAGATTCATCTGTCACAATCCTGCAACATGTAATAAAAGCATGGATCAGTACAAAAGCACTGGCGAGCATACAAGTTTGAATATAAGTATACGTATAAAAGTTTGTCTCAAATCCACATGGCATTTTATATTCAAGATGAACAAGCATACATAAACAACTTACGCATAGCAAATAGTATATAATCAAAATCCTTAACTAGCATGCATAACAATCTAAGCATAACAATATCATGATTACAAGTTGAAACTAACAAGCATAAACAACCTAAGCATAACAATGAACGTATTCGATGGTTTGAGTATTTAATTATAATCGATTGCGTAAAGTGGATTTTGTATACATGTTGCACCCAAAAATGCGTTAAAGCGTACAAGGGTCGAGTATGCTCACAGTTTTGCAAAGTTTCCTTTAGTGATTCCGTGAAGAGTTGGAGGTTAGAGCTTCAAAGCTTCCTTTAAAACACTTAGTGTTTTCTTTTAAAACTCTTAGAGTTTTCTTCCTTGCTTGGAAGATTTGAGAGAAGTAGAAAGGTTGAGAGAAGAATGGTTGGAACACTTAGTGTCTTTTTAGAATTCTCAAAATTCTTGATTTAGAGAGATTGAGAGAACTAGAGAGATGGAGAGAAGAATTGTGTGAAGAAAAATGGTAGAAGAAGGTTGGTATTTATATGTAGAGAAGGTGGAAAATAGTGAAATATGATTAGTAAAGAAAGTGGAAAAGGATTGAAAAAATGATTGGTGGAGAAAGGAGGTAGAAAGGGTGAAATATGATTGGTTAAAGAAGGTGGAAGAGGATTGAAAAGATGATTGGTGAAGAAAGGAGGTAGAAAATGGTGAAATGTGATTGGTTAAAGAAGGTGGAAGAGGATTGATGAGGTGGAAAGATGATTGGTATATTTCTTTGTATTTCTTAAGTATATATTATGTAATTGAGTTTATAAAAAGTATAAAATTATAATTCAAGTATAAAAGTAAAATGATAGCTATAATCATATCTTGGCTTTCGATTATTATATATATATGAGATAATAAATAGTCGGTCATGCGTATAATTTGGGATGTGTGGGTAGGCCCAGTCAGTTGAAGGGTTTCTTTGAAACGATGTAATATATTTAAAAGTAGGAGTCTAGTGGGTGCCCGCTTTAGGAGCTGTGACAAAGCTGAAGCTATGGAAAGCATAAGAGGTACGTCATAAGTAAAAAGCTTATAAATTTTTCCCATTAAATTGCACACCTGTCATCCGAAACAGTGTGGCGCCCGAGAAAAAAAAATTCCATTAATTCATTAGAGCTGTATGTCGAGGAAAAAAAATGAACAAAAAAGCCTATAGTATTACTGCGGGGATAGCGGCTCATGCGGTACATACCTTGTAGGTGAAGTTAGTAAAATATGTGAGGTTTATGGCATTAATCACGGGGATGGTGACTCATGCGAGGTATGTCCACTAAACTAATCATATAGAAAAGCATGCAAAGCTCATAACATCATCCATCTATCCATCACAAAGTTTAATCGGAATAATATAAGGGTTTTTATATAAGACGGTAGATTATAATCTTTTAACCTTATCAGCTTGAAGTGCGAATAGGATCCATAGATAACTATTAATTATTTGAACATTAACTGAATTGTGAATAAGGGCTCGGAAGCTGGTGGTTGGGTTTAAGTGGATCCTATGCCTACAATCGTGATTAGCGTGTGGCTAGATTTGTTTTAATAAAATAATCGAATATATTGAATGCCGATGTGTTGGATTGTGATTCCATTGCAAACAATTTTTCGGGGACGAAAAAAGATAAGTGTGGGGATTTGATCGGTGCAATTTAGGCACACTTTAATTGATATTATTTATAATCTAAATGGATCGATATTGTCACAAAAGATACTAGTTTGATTGGTTTCTATAACTTGGTTTATGAAGATAAAAAGTGCTAAAATGATGAAGTAATAAAATAGAATCTCTAAAAAAGTGAACTATCATTTACAATATGTTAAATAGAGTTTTCTACTATAATTAAATGCCTTTGATAATTGTATGATGGAAATAATTAATGGGGATGAAAAGAATTACGTAACATGGTCATAAATACCATTAATGAGTTTTGAGAATTTAATTAAATATGTTAGTCAAATTTGATTGTTTGTGAATTACATGGCATATTGGCAAGGAACAAATGTTTTAGAGATTGGATTCAAAAGTCAAAAGTAATCTAGTGGGCTGGCGGTTAATTCCCAACGTGAACAAGAAATTATATGGTCAAAAGAGTTGTTTTTTTGGACTAAAAAATAGACTTTGGGCTTGGGCTGAACTATTAAATGGAAAGGAACGTCGGTGGACAAAGAAAAAGGAGGAAGCTGAATTATTTAAGAGGGGGATCGCATATGAGGAGTGATTCGACAAACAGAGGGTTGTTCGGGAAGGCTTTTTGACGGCAATTGTGGGAGAACGAGTTCTACTAAACAAAAAGCAACAAGATGAGAAGCATGAGCGGCTAGGCTCTCCGCGGCTTCCTCCTGGTGGACGGTTTTGTAGGGTTTTCATGTCTAAGTTTTATATACTTTCAATCTTTGTTATTTATGTGGCAGATATTTAACTTGATTGATTCGGTTGACATGTGATTTGTTTATATTTTGAGTTCCTTCTTTACAACGTGTTCGGTTGATGACAAAACTTTGAGCGGGTTGGGTGTGATATAAAGAGGGTAGACTTGATATAATTAATTGCTAGTTAACTAATTCATGAACTGGTTGTTACAGACTTTCGTTATCTTATATTCACTTGCTTTATCTTTCAATGGCCGAGAGTTCTAGTAATTGGCTTATATTAGAGGGGTAGGTGGATTGGTAACGTGTAGTTGGTAACCCCACGCTGTTAGGTCAGTCTGGGAAAATGGTCCTTAATTATCACAACTGGTAAATAAACGTTAACAGAATTATGTCTATGTGGTTCTGTTAAATTAATTAATTCAGAACGTGTCAAATCTAGAACCTGAAATCTGGAGGGAGTTGCTTTGTTTTATTATTGTTTCAGCCGTATAGTTTAGTTTTTTTCTATAATTATGTAAACCGCTCAGTTTTTACTTTCAGTTTATTTTAGTTAATCAAATAGGAGACTTAACTGACCACATACTCCCCGTGGATACAATACCCTACTTATGCTATCTACTTAGTTTAATTAGGTTTTTGCATGACCCTTACGACAGTCATCAAAATGGCGCCGTTGCCGGGGAGTTAGTGCGCTTAGTTTAGTTTTCTTATTTTAGTAAAAAAACCTAAAGGATTTTTTTTTGTTTTTATTTGGTTTTTTACCTTGTTTATTCGTGATTTATGTGGGTAGTTGAGTCGTGTTTGTGGAGGATGACAGATCTTACTATATTTTGCGGCTCTTCTACATGCAAGTTGTGCGGGGAACCACTTCACCCGTTTATTGGTTGCCACGAGGCCCGATTTAGACGGAAAAAAGCGAAATTGGAAGAAACACTGATGCCTTTCTATGAGAATCCTTCCCATCCACCATATTTCTATGATTCTGATACAACAGTGGAGGATGGTTATTACTCTAACAGATGGGATTGGGACGAGAATGCTTATTATGAGCCAAGAATGGATGGACGATGTTTCTGTTGCAGTCGTGATCATACTTATGATTATGTTGTGTGCTCGGTTGTATGATTATGTTGTGTGCTCGGTGTATTAGGAAAATCCAAAGTATTGGAATAAAAAAATGATGGACGCGTACATCCCAAGACCGTATCAGGGATACCAACAGTATCATCCCGAGGAATATTCTGAGCCCGAGGGTGCCTATACTTATCAGATCGAGGAGGAGAAAAAGCTTGTTACGTTGGAAGTGATTTTGTCCAAACTCGAGCAGTATTTATCAGCGTCCAACCTTTCCGATGAAGATCGAATCAGCTGTCTAGTTTCCAAGTGTTAGAAGTTAAAAATGAAGATAGAAATAGAAGAGCGTCTTTCACCATTACCTAATGATATTATAGATTATTCTCACATGGAGGAGGAGGTTGTGGAGGATAATACCACACCAATGAATCCTTTATCTGATGAAGGGTCACTGGTGGATCAGATGGTGTGTGAAGATGAAGAGGCAGAGCAGTCTGATGAGATGAATGTGTGTACCGAACCTCTTCCCATATCAATCATTCCAATTAACAAGTGTGGGGAAGAGGGTTTGAGGAAGAAGATGAAAAGGGGCGAAGCTACAAGACATCAGTGTATATCTCGTGAAGTGGATCAGCGAAACCCGCATGTGCTTTCTAAACATGCCAATTATATCGACGAGCTTATGGAGATGGCATGTAAAGTTCCGGGCTTGGAAATACAGTGGGTATGTGTGCATTGAGACAACCGTAGCGCATATCAGGTATGGTCTGGCTGAAGACCTTAAAACTTAGCGCTCTCGGGAGGCAGGCCGAGGATGTAGAGTAGTGTATTTTTGTTTTGTTTTGTGTGTGTGTTCTTGCAGGCTATCAATTATTAATTATCTCCATGAATATATTTACCTAAGTGTGGGGATGTTTGGCGAAATCCCATGTACGTTTTAGTGCAAGTGAGAGGACAATGCACGGGATTTAATCGGAACTGTCCATACTCAATCTCCATTTGGACGGGGATGATTTAAACACCACTTGTAGAGAGCGAACAGAGTCTTTGCTTAATGCAACCGCGAATGAAATGCTATACGGTCACTCTGGAACACGACTTACGAGGCTTCAACCGCGTTAAACCAGGGAGGCTGTTCTATTTTTGTTGTTGTTGTTGAATTTTAATTTTAATTTTTTTAGTTTAGTAGTTTCTAGCTCCATTGAGGACAATGCAGAATTTAAGTGTGGGGAGGGGAAACTAGCGTTCTAGTTTGTGTTGTATATAGGTTTTAGTTGTAAAAATAAATAAAAAAATTGAAAAAAACAAAAAATTAAAAAAAATTGTGAAAAATTGAAAATGTCCCGTAAAGGTTTTTGCATATAATGTAAAATGATAGGTATAATCATACGATTACTATATATATGAGATAATAAATAGTCGGTCATACGTATAATTTGGGATGTGTGGGTAGGCCCAGTCAGTTGAAGAGTTTCTTTGAAACGATGTAATATATTTAAAAGTAGGAGTCTAGTGGGTGCCCGCCTTAGGAGCTGTGACAAAGATGAAGCTATGGAAAGCATAAGAGGTACGTCATAAGTAAAAAGCTTGTAAATTTTTACGATTAAATGCACACCTGTTTCTTTTTTGTGAAAACAAATCCGAAACAGGGTGGCGCCCGAGAAAAAAAATTCCATTAATTCATTAGAGCTGTATGTCAAGGAAAAAAAATGAACAAAAAAGCCTATAGTATTGCTGCGGGGATAGCGGCTCATGCGGTACATACCCTGTAGGTGAAGTTAGTAAAATATGTGAGGTTTATGGCATTAATCACGGGGATGGTGACTCATGCGAGGTATGTCCACTAAACTAATCAATAGAAAAGCATGCAAAGCTCATAACATCATCCATCTATCCATCACAAAGTCTAATCGGAATAATATAAGGGTTTTTATATAAGACGGTAGATTATAATCTTTTAACCTTATCAGCTTGAAGTGCGAATAGGATCCATAGATAACTATTAATTATTTGAACATTAACTGAATTGTTAATAAGGGCTCGGAAGCTGGTGGTTGGGTTTAAGTGGATCCTATGCCTACAATCGTGATTAGCGTGTGACTAGATTTGTTTTAATAAAATAATCGAATATATTGAATGCCGATGTGTTGGATTGTGATTCCATTGCAAACAATTTTTCGGGGACGAAAAAAGATAAGTGTGGTGATTTGATCGGTGCAATTTAGGCGCCTGATATTATTTATAATCTAAATGGATCGATATTGTCACAAAAGATACTAGTTTGATTGGTTTCTATAACTTGGTTTATGAAGATAAAAAGTGCTAAAATGATGAAGTAATAAAATAGAATCTCTAAAAAAGTGAACTATCATTTACAATATGTTAAATAGAGTTTTCTACTATAATTAAATGCCTTTGATAATTGTATGATGGAAATAATTAATGGGGATGAAAAGAATTACGTAACATGGTCATAAATACCATTAATGAGTTTTGAGAATTTAATTAAATATGTTAGTCAAATTTGATTGTTTGTGAATTACATGGCATATTGGCAAGGAACAAATGTTTTAGAGATTGGATTCAAAAGTCAAAAGTAATCTAGTGGGCTGGCGGTTAATTCCTAACGTGAACAAGAAATTATATGGTCAAAAGAGTTGTTT
The DNA here is from genome assembly GCA_947069175.1 of Scalesia atractyloides. Classification (NCBI taxonomy): domain Eukaryota; kingdom Viridiplantae; phylum Streptophyta; class Magnoliopsida; order Asterales; family Asteraceae; genus Scalesia; species Scalesia atractyloides. The sequence goes on from CAMTDV010000019.1 coordinate 54,199,419, forward strand.
TTTTGGACTAAAAAATAGACTTTGGGCTTGGGCTGAACTATTAAATGGAAAGGAAAGTCGGTGGACAAAGAAAAAGGAGGAAGCTGAATTATTTAAGAGGGGATCACATATGAGGAGTGATTCGACAAACAGAGGGTTGTTCGGGAAGGCTTTTTGACGGCAATTGTGGGAGAACGAGTTCTACTAAACAAAAAGCAACAAGATGAGAAGCATGAGCGGCTAGGCTCTCCGCGGCTTCCTCCTGATGAACGGTTTTGTAGGTTTTTCATGTCTAAGTTTTTTATACTTTCAATCTTTGTTATTTATGTGGCAGATTTTTAACTTGATTGATTCGGTTGACATGTGATTTGTTTATATTTTGAGTTCCTTCTTTACAACGTGTTCGGTTGATGACAAAACTTTGAGTGGGTTGGGTGTGACATAAAGAGGGTAGACTTGATATAATTAATTGTTAGTTAACTAATTCATGAACTGGTTGTCACAGACTTTCGTTATCTTATATTCACTTGCTTTATCTTTCAGTGGCCGAGAGTTCTAGTAATTGGCTTATATTAGAGGGGTAGGTGGATTGGTAACGTGTAGTTGGTAATTTTGAGATAACCCCACGCTGTTAGGAAAATGGTCCTTAATTATCACAATTGGTAAATAAACGTTAACAGAATTATGTCTATGTGGTTCTGTTAAATTAATTAATTCAGAACGTGTCAAATCTAGAACCTGAAATCTGGAGGGAGTTGCTTTGTTTTATTATTGTTTCAGCCGTATAGTTTAGTTTTTTTTCTATAATTATGTAAACCGCTCAGTTTTTACTTTCAGTTTATTTTAGTTAATCAAATAGGAAACTTAACAGACCACATATTCCCCGTGGATACGATACCCTACTTATGCTATCTACTTAGCTTAATTAGGTTTTTGCATGACCCTTATGACAGTCATCATGGATGTGCGTATAAGTATTTATACATATAATTGTGTCGGTTTGCGTATAAATACGTATTTAAATGAGCGGTCGCATGATTAATGAATATGTAATAAGATATATATGTATATATATAGTATAAGGTTAGATAGAAAACCCTAAAAATTTAAGAAAACCCTAGAATACCCAATTTACCGACATTTTTTTTTTGAAAAAAATAACACATATAATAAATGTTTTTAAGAGTTTTGAGCCAAAAAAATCAAAAAAGCGCCGAGTGGATATTCTAAAAAAAATAAACAAGTTTCAGCAACTTTCATCACTAACATCTGTTAGACAAAAGTTGTGGAATTTTGTTTATTTTTTTTAAATATCCACTCGGTGCTTTTTTGTTTATTTTTTTTGCTCAAAACTTTTAAAAACATGTATATTACATGTGTTATTTTTTTCAAAAAAAAATGTCGGAATGTTTGGTTTTCTCAAATTTTTAAGGTTTTCTATAACCCTCCCATATATATATATATATATATATATATATATATATATATATATATATATATATATATATTATGATTAACTCCTCGATACGATATAAATAAAAATAAGTTATATATATTATGATTAACTCCTCGATACGATATAAATAAAAATAAGGATACTAAAATACGAGGCATTACACTAAGAGATGCAAATTATAACAAAACTAGCAAAATGTCTCACACCCCGACCCGCAGCGAAGATGGTGATCAGGGCATGATTGGGTTTTCATCAAAGCTCATGACATTTACTATAAAGTTTCATATTTATTATTTCTTTTTAAAGAAGAACATTACAATAGACATACAAGTACAACATGATCAAATACATATTTCATGACTTTATTATTTTTCTTCTAAGGCAATTTCCTATGTGTTCCTTGCTTCAACCTGTCCACCTGTATCATGTGTAAAATAGGGTTTTGGGTCAACAAAAAGTTGGCGAGTGAATCTTATTTAAACATTTGAAAGGATTAGTTATGTTGGTTATTTGAATAAAATTGTGCATAACCAAATATGAGTAAACGTAAATGTAAATTTAATCACAAAACACATAATATCAAATAATACACACGCACACAACAAATGAATGATTTTGAGGCACACGATGTTCAACTCGTCTCCCACGAGGAACTGATGGGCCTAATGAATGATTTTGAGGCACGCGATGTTCAACCCGTCTCCAACGAGGAACTGATGAGCCTAATGAATTGATTTGCACGCAACTTGACTAAATGTAAACACACATTACAACAAACAATATTTACATTATAAGTTTAGATCATATAATGGTAATAGCACGAGTTGAATAAGTGAATTAATTAAAGCGACACATGATACACCCCAAAACATGAATAAAAAGGGGAATTTGTAAGAATTCACTCACAGTGGGTGCGTTCCTTGATGACGATGAATGCGCACGAATTTTTGGATTTGATCGACGAGGAAAAACTAACCTAAAATAATAACGAAATGGTTCGGTAAATAAATGGATTTTATTTGAGATTAATTATTTTAATTCATAATCTTAATAGGATTTTTAGATTTATTTTTGTGAGTTTAAGGACATTTTCTAACTTTAAAAATATTATTTTTAAGTATTTTTAAATAATTTTCTAATAAAAAAAAAATAAATAAATAAATAAAAAATGTTGACTTTTTGACCGTTGACCGTTGACCGTGTTTATTCTATGCGCTGAGTGAGGTTCGAACTTGTGAACTCTCGTTTGTGTGCACGCGGCTCTTCCAACTGAGCTACGTGTCTAACCCGTTAGAGTTATGATTTTTATTATACTTATATACTTACTGATTTGATCCAGAATTTATTTTAATTAAAAAGGTTTGAAATTTGTCGAACCGGTGAGGGAAAAACCCGACTCGAACCTGGGCACAAGCGATGTTTTGCACCCAGCCCAACCAACTGGGCTGGGTGTCTAACCCGACTATAATAGAAATTTAAGTATACTTAAACACTTCTTATAGTTCATCTTCTACATTATTCTGATTAAATTTAGAACTGAACTCGACACATGTATATAACAATTTTTGTTTCTCCGATTACGGCTAGATACAAGAAACATGAACGTAGGAGGTTTAAGATTCTTACCACAGGAAATAAAGTAGGGTGCCCGGTTGCCGATGACTGATTCCGGCGAAAGCAGGTGTGTTTTCCGGCAAAACAGAGAAGTTGATTAGAGAGCTTAGAGTGGAGTTATGGAGGAATGTGCGAGGTATTTGTGTGGTGATTCAGTGCTATTTATAGTGTGATTTTCTGGTTTTCGGTTATAACTAAACATCTCTCGGTCAATTCATAAATCTGGGCGGTTTTCATCAAACTAAAATCAGTTATAACTGTCATCGGTTATGCTAAATATAAGGAATCAACGGTAATTGCTTTGATTTGTAAAAATTATGCATCTTGACCGTTACTGGTTTCCGCCCTTTTTGAATGGTAGGTTTGACCTTCGTTTGTGTATATCAATTAAATTTTTTGAATAAAAACCAATCAATGTGTGTAGCTCAGTGGTGAAAACCGAGTGTGTAGGTATGGGGACCCGGGTTCGACTCCCGGTTACCCCCTTTTTGTGATGATTTATTTATTTATTTATATATATTATTTTATTTAACTTTTATTGATTTGTATTATTTTTATTTATTGGTTATCTTTTTAAATTATGAGTTATTTATTAATTATGAATATTAATTAAATAACCAACACAATAAATACGCAACGAACCTTTAACTGAATATTTGATTGCTAAACGGTGCGGGTTTTTGAAACCCGATTTTCATGAATGTTACAGTATCCCCTACTTTTAGAAATTTCGTTCCGAAATTTAAGTAGTGGTATGTTTGACTCGAAAGGAGGGTGGTTTTGACAATTACATACTTGGAAGGGGGTGAGCGTTTAAAATTTTATTTGAGGCGGTAACGTTCCTGGTAAGGGTTGAATACCCTGCTACAGGAATCGCTTTTTGATGCCTAAAGTATAAGAATGCGGAACAAGGATAAACAGAGTTGATTGACTAAGCATGATTTTTTTTGCGTATGAGTTTTGAGAGATTTGATACGTTTGGAAAGATAAGGTTATATCATATAAGAAAACTTCAACCATGACTATACTAAAACCTACATGGAACCTCTCATAACCGCCTGACAATGCTGTTGGTCCTTTGACAAGAATACTTATATATAGGAAGTACCAGCGGCGTATCCACCATATTCTTGTCAAATTTTCATTGGCTTTGTCAGTAAGTTATGATTAGTTCTATATGACTCTAAAATCTACAGAACAAACACAACAGCCAAAGCTTGAGTCTCAAATCTGAAAGGATACATGATTGCATGATGACAGTACCTCTATCGTTTGTTATGATGAAGGGGTTAGTCTATGTAAAAGTGAGACACAACCCAACTTCTTTGAATGATGAGATTGAGATACGTCGAGATGTATGATGATATGAATGGTAAATCAGTGAGTATAAAACAAAACTTGAAATAGTAATACGCATTAAGATTCTTGGATACATAAATTTCAAATTTATAATTGAGATACGTAGAGATTGAGATAACATAAAGAAAACATAAAACTAGACGATTGGAGTTGAGTCTTGATTCTTGGTGAGGGAAAGCTAGTTGGGTGATTCGTTTGGGCCGTTATTATCTTCAACAGGATTGGCGTTGATGTTGTAAGCTCTTCCTCTTGCTGGCGGTGGAGCTGGGTTTGCTTGGTTTACTTGGTTAACTGGGTTTGCTTGAGCTTGGGCGTTTATGATGTTAACCAATCGAGGGCACGTGTTTCTAAAGTGGGTAGGGTCGCCACAATTAAAACAAGCTCGAACATATGGAAACATGGGGTATTGGGGTTGTTGATATGTTTGGATCATGTTTTGAGTAGGGGGTGAGGTTTGGTTTTGAGAGGCGCGACAAGCCTTGCTCAAATGACCATAGCGTCCACAATTCGCACATAGTCGACAAGGTAAGTTAGATGGATGGTGATAAAAACAGGCGTTGCATTGAGGGTGAGGTCCAATGTAAGGTTTCTTATTTGGGTAAGTTGAGTTGGGTGCTACTTGAGTGATTGGGATAGCTTGGAGGGGTACGGCTTGTGAAGCTGGTTGATTGTGTTGAGTGACAACGAAAATTTGCCCATCTCGTTTTCTCTTAGAAGTGGTTTGAGAAAGGGATTCAGTTTGGGTGGAGTTTGAGGTTTTGGTTGATTCTTTATCCTTCTTCTTCTCCTCCGTGAAGTCTTTATTCCGTATGCGGTTTTCGGTGAGCTCTGTAGCTAACTCTATTGCTGCTTCCAAAGTTGCAGGTGTGGTACTTATTACAGGGTCTTGAATTTTTGAAGGGAGACCTCGAATGTAGTGCTCGATCAAACGGTAGAGGGGAGTGAACAAATTGGGGACCATTTGATTTAACTCAAGGAATCTCTTGTTGTATGTGGTGTGGTCGCCCTCTTTTTGTTTCAAAGAATAGAACTCATCTTCCAATTTCTTGATTTCGCTTCTTGGACAGAAATGTTTTGTCATGATTTCCTTCAACTCTTCCCAAGTCAAAGTCATAGCATTCTCAGTACTTCGCTTGGCCTTCTCTGTATTCCACCATGTAAGTGCTACTCCAAACAAACGACCGGTAGCATATCGCACCTTGCGATCATCGGGACAGTCGCAATTGAGAAAAGTGTTTTCCATCTCCTCAAACCAATGGAGGAGAGCGGTGACACCTTCGGTCCCTTCGTATTTTGGAGGATCGCAGGATTTGAAATGCTTGAAGGTGCATTTAGTGGCTTTTGGAAGAGGGTTGACAATGTTTTGATCTTCTTGGTTAATTGGGTTGACGGGATTAGCGGTAAGGGCCTGTTGAACTTGAACCACGATGTTGGGTATTACGGCAGCCATTTGTTGAGCGATTTGGGCAGCCATGCGCTCGCGGGTTTTTCCTGATCTCATTTTTCTACGAGAGAGGCTAGAAGACATCTACAAGAAATACGTATCAGGAGTATGAGCTGGACGTTTTAGGGGTCATGTGTTGTATTTAGGAACGGACATTCATAAAATAAATGAAGAATAATAAATTTATTACATCCATAGGATGTCTTGGGCTTTGCTCGTAATTGGGCCTTGCATGCCGCCATACTTCACCTTCGTAATCACGTGGGCTCCCATGATTACCGGGTCTTACATATGGTTCGCATGTTTTAGCCTGGTAACGTACACTAAAACCCGGAGAAAATCGAGAAATATGTATGTAACGTATGGAATTCGGAGTGCATCCAGGTGTGGACACGGTGACACCTCAAAGTGGGGTTAGTTCGAACGACGTTTGGTGTGGCATGCTTTGGCCTAATAGGTCCTTCGTACTCTCATCGTTAGTCCCCAGGTAGGAAAACTGGTCCGTTATATTGGATTTATACGAATGCCAACCTAGACAGGACGTTCCGACTACCGGTACTTGTACCCTTACAGTTACTACATGCCCGTCGTAGAACTCACTTTGATGAGATTGAAAAACGAAAAATGCGACAAAATCTTGAATAAAGGAATATGAGGATGACTTGAATATGTGAACATTGAAATAGGCATGATGAATGTATATGTAAGCTTGTTATGTTTGACAATAAGTATAACTCATTAAATATCTCACAATATGATAGTGGAAGTGTTTGCATGCATTTGTGTGTGTAATAAATATGAAACAAATAAACATCATGAGTTTGCATGTAACCACATAAACAATTAAAATCTAATCAACTATAGTATAGGCTCTAAGGGTCTAATAACCTATCCTATATCCCTATAGTCAAAAGCTCTGATACCAATCTGTCACACCCCGACCCGCAGCGGAAATGGTGATCGGGGCATGATTGGGTTTTCATCAAAGCTCATGACATTTACTATAAAGTTTCATATTTATTATTTCTTTTTAAAGAAGAACATTACAATAGACATACAAGTACAACATGATCAAATACATATTTCATGACTTCATTATTTTTCTTCTAAGGCAATTTCCTATGTGTTCCTTGCTTCAATCTGTCCACCTGTATCATGTGTAAAATAGGGTTTTGGGTCAACAAAAAGTTGGCGAGTGAATCTTATTTAAACATTTGAAAGGATTAGTTATGTTGGTTATTTGAATAAAATTGTGCATAACCAAATATGAGTAAACGTAAATGTAAATTTAATCACAAAACACATAATATCAAATAATACACACGCACACAACAAATGAATGATTTTGAGGCACGCGATGTTCAACTCGTCTCCCACGAGGAACTGATGGGCCTAATGAATGATTTTGAGGCACGCGATGTTCAACCCGTCTCCAACGAGGAACTGATGGGCCTAATGAATTGATTTGCACGCAACTTGACTAAATGTAAACACACATTACAACAAACAATATTTACATTATAAGTTTAGATCATATAATGGTAATAGCACGAGTTGAATAAGCGAATTAATTAAAGCGACACATGATACACCCAAAAACATGAATAAAAAGGGGAATTTGTAAGAATTCACTCACAGTGGGTGCGTTCCTTGATGACGATGAATGCGCACGAATTTTTGGATTTGATCGACGAGGAAAAACTAACCTAAAATAATAACGAAATGGTTCGGTAAATAAATGGATTTTATTTGAGATTAATTATTTTAATTCATAATCTTAATAGGATTTTTAGATTTATTTTTGTGAGTTTAAGGACATTTTCTAACTTTAAAAATATTATTTTTAAGTATTTTTAAATAATTTTCTAATAAAAAAAAAATAAAAAAATAAAAAATGTTGACTTTTTGACCGTTGACCGGTCGGACCGTGTTTATTCTATGCGCTGAGTGAGGTTCGAACTTGTGACCTCTCGTTTGTGTGCATGCAGCTCTTCCAACTGAGCTACGTGTCTAACCCGTTAGAGTTATGATTTTTATTATACTTATATACTTACTGATTTGATCCAGAATTTATTTTAATTAAAAAGGTTTGAAATTTGTCGAACCGGTGAGGGAAAAACCCGACTCGAACCTGCGCACAAGCGATGTTTTGCACCCAGCCCAACCAACTGGGCTGGGTGTCTAACCTGACTATAATAGAAATTTAAGTATACTTAAACACTTCTTATAGTTCATCTTCTACATTATTCTGATTAAATTTAGAACTGAACTCGACACATATATATAACAATTTTTGTTTCTCCGATTACGGCTAGATACAAGAAACATGAACGTAGGAGGTTTAAGATTCTTACCACAGGAAATAAAGTAGGGTGCCCGGTTGCCGATGACTGATTCCGGCGAAAGCAGGTGTGTTTTCCGGCAAAACAGAGAAGTTGATTAGAGAGCTTAGAGTGGAGTTATGGAGGAATGTGCGAGGTATTTGTGTGGTGATTCAGTGCTATTTATAGTGTGATTTTCTGGTTTTCGGTTATAACTAAACATCTCTCGGTCAATTCATAAATCTGGGCGGTTTTCATTAAACTAAGTTTAAATTCATCAGTTATAACTGTCATCGGTTATGCTAAATATAAGGAATCAACGGTAATTGCTTTGATTTGTAAAAATTATGCATCTTGACCGTTACTGGTTTCCGCCCTTTTTGAATGGTAGGTTTGACCTTCGTTTGTGTATATCAATTAAATTGTTTGAATAAAAACCAATCAATGTGTGTAGCTCAGTGGTGAAAACCGAGTGTGTAGGTATGGGGACCCGGGTTCGACTCCCGGTTACCCCCTTTTTGTGATGATTTATTTATTTATTTATATATATTATTTTATTTAACTTTTATTGATTTGTATTATTTTTATTTATTGGTTATCTTTTTAAATTATGAGTTATTTATTAATTATGAATATTAATTAAATAACCAACACAATAAATACGTAACGGACCTTTAACTGAATATTTGATTGATAAACGGTGCGGGTTTTTGAAACCCGATTATCACGAATGTTACAAAAGGACCCGCGCGTGTTGCAGTGCTGGTAAATCGTAAACGTTTAATGGATTAGTTCAAACGTTTTGTGATGTATTAACTGTAACACCCCGGCCCGACTAGGGCTGACGTGTCACTATAACGGTAATCAGAATCAAACATAATTCCATTAAATAATTTAAAACTTTACAACAGTTTACAATAGTTACAAAACATCAGTAATTTTATAAAACTCTTGTCAGTCTTTAGTTCCCCAGATGGTAAACCTGTAACCTAACGTACATAAAAGACATATGCACGCCTGAGTAAAATTTACCCAGTGGGACAACAACTTGACATGTATCATGTACACCAAACATATGATAAAACATCTAAATCATATCGGTTTCAGAGTAGCACGTTCAGATTTCACCTTCAGACTTCACATTCAGATTTCAGATTTCAGAGTTTCAGATTTCACATTCAGACTTCACATACGGATTTCAGATATCCAGATTCAGAATAACAATTCGGTACCATATAATAATAACCATCACGTATTAACAAATTTAGATATTCTACTACGAAGTAAAGAAGATCTAAATCCGTACACATTAAGTTGTTAAAGACTTCAAACCTTTATTCGTCAAGCAACCGCAAAATAATTCAAAGCGCTTCACCAAAACTCGTTGAGCATGCCTCTTTACCAGACCACCGTCCAATACTTTTATTTTCAATCGTTTGTGTATCAAGATAAAAAAAAGTTCCGTATAATATGTACACATAGTTGGTGGTATATGATTATAAAAAAAGGTAAGAGAATATCCTTTGTATTTCAAATTCAAATTAAAAGATATTGTTTCTATCTCAATATCAAAACAACCGTGATGATTATTATAAATAAACTAATATAATTCATTTTACTTTCTAAAATAATAATAATAATAATAATCTAACGTGCTCACACAAAAGAATCGGATTACTAATAATTATTATTATTTTCTTATCATAAATAAATTTCAAAGGTTGTATAAAAGATAACTTATAACTAAAAAAAATAGATAATTCATTTAAAATTTCAGGTTGTTACATTAACCATATGAAAACATGCGTTTCAACGTATCCGATTAAACTCAATGTAACTTGTATAAGCACTGTGGTTGAATCAAACCGTAAAGTAAATCGAATTCATATCGTACAATCATAACGTAATATATGTGACCCGACTCATACATAGAAACATAACTGGTATGAAGGAAAAACTGACACGTGTAATTAAAAGGGATTAATTAGAGCTTTTAAAAAAGGGAAAATTAAGAAGCCACAATTTGACTCCACTCGGTTTGAAACATATATAAAATAAGCATGAAAACAAATATGACCTATGTAGCATGGGAATGGCTAAAGGACTGGGGTACGGGGGCAATACGGGTACGGGGAATGGCAAAACTCAAAAATCCAAGGACGGTATGGCACCGGCAAAAAATATAAAAAATATAAAAAATATAAATGGGTAGTTGATGATCCTTGTGTTTCTTGAGAAGCGATAATCGATGATGAATATAGATGATGATTAATACAAATGATGATGAATTGAGAAGAGAAGGAACTGAAAGGCCGACGTTATGTATTACTGAATGTTGATCGGGTTTTTTAATCGAAAGGCCGACTTGTTTGTTATGGAATTGAAAGGTTTAAAAGATAAAAACCCTAAAAATTTTAGGATACATCCCCAAAACTTGTATTCACCGTCCCGGAAACGTGTAGTCGCCGTCCCCAATACCCGGGAACGTTTAGGGGATGTCCCCATGGCGTCCCCGTCTCCAAAACGTCCCCGGTACGGGTACCCAATGGTTCTAGGCGTCCCCGTGCTACATAGAATATGACTCATTTCCTAAAAAGGTTTACGTCGAAATATAGAACAACTTGAATTTATACCAAAACGTACATAAAATATGCACGTAAAAATGGTTTCCATAAACGAAAACGTAATATATTAGACCTGACTCATTTCCAAAAAAAGGTTTACGTCGAAACGTAGAGCAAATCATATTTATACGTACAGGTACATAAAATATGCATGTAAAAAATTAGTTTTTTTAGTAAAAGAAGTATAAGGGTAAACCGAAACAAAATATTAGTAAAAAGTTTAATAGGCTAAAAACGTTTGTAAAATTGTGCTAAGTAGCACCTAAGCCACACCACTGGCAGCGACCCTCAATATCGGAAAAACTCGTAAATAAAATAGATAAAATGGAAAAATTACACCGAATGAAAAAAGATGTAAAATAATTGAACCACGCATACTTGTTGCGGGGTGTTAATGTAAAAAAAATTAGATAGAAACGTAAAACGTAAAAAAAGAATAACTAAGTCGATGTAGGATCTGCCCGTTGTGGCGCACTTGCCAAAGGGGGAAATAGAGACGTTGTGACATACATGTCAAACGTGAAAAAATAGACCAAGAACGGCGAACCACACACGCACGTTGTAACGTAATAACTCGCAAATTTAGAAGGAAATGTAAAACGAAAAACTTGCGAAAGATAAAAATATGAGGGACCAAAGTTGTAAATAAAAAAGTTTTGGGTTAAATTACAAAAGAAGAAAATTTTGGGGTTAAAAGTAAACAAATTAAAAGGGTTAAAATACAAAGATGAAAACCTTTGGGTTAAAAGTGAAAAATCACAATTTTTTAAGTACCCCCATGCTTGGGGTACAACAACACAATGCGAAAAACTTGCGAAAAATAAAAAGTATAAGAGATCAAAGTTGTAAAAAAAAAGTTTTGGGTTAAATTACAAAGTTAAAAGTTTTGGGTTAAAAGTAAACAAATTAAAAAGATTAAAATACAAAGATGAAAACATTTGGGTTAAAAATGAAAAATCACAATTTTATTTTTGAAAAACCTCCCATGCTTAGGGTAGAACAACACAATGCAACAATGTGTTGCTAATTAATATTATGAAAATATGTTGGTTGATAATTCAAATTGTGTTGTTTTATATTTGTTACAAACAAAAGAACTAAAATATGAACTGTATATGAACATTGACAAAACAATGTGTTATTGTACTGGATATAAAGATGAAGATGATTTTGTATTGGAATTAAACATATAAAGATTTGTTGGTTTTTAAACTGAGATGCAAAATATAACAAAATGTTTTCGTTTTTTGTTAATCAGAAACAAAGAACCAAAGTTATACATTTTTACATTCATCCAATCTTTCCTATAGATTCCTTGAATCTCCTTCAGTTTTGCTATATTTTTTATGCAAAAATATAACGGAATGTGCTATTGTATTGATTTTTGTTAATTGCAAACAAAATAACCTGAGCATGTACTAGATTTATACAAACAAGGATGTGTTGGTTTTAGATAACATAATGTGTTATTTTTATAATTCAATGTGATATGTGTACTCCATTTAGATATAAGTGAGTACCAGATTTATACAAACAAAGATGTGTTGTTTATAAACTAATAAAATATAACAATTATGTTGGGTTATAATCCAAATTGTGCTAATCTATCCATACATTCATCCGGCCAGTCCAAAGATTCCTTCGATCTTGCTTATGAGTTTTTATTAGCATCTACTCTCATTTAATTTTTTTTTACGGCTTCATCTAATTCTTCAAAGTCTTGGATACTTGATATCACCTCATCGCGTAGCACGTTGATGTCTACTAAGAGTATCTTTGTCATATATTTGAGTTAAGGTCAACCAGTTCAACATTTTGTTGTTACTTCTATGTTTGTGGGAAACTTTTCGAGTAACTTCGTTATTACCATGTTCTCTTTGGAATTATTTCCCCTAAACAACAACAATATTCTTTCATAAATGAAAGTTGACAGACATAGCAATATGTATTGTATATGAATCTTCACACTATACAATATATGGTATGTACTTTATTTTATTACAACCCAAATCAGAGACAGAAATAAAGCACATACTCAGTGAAAAGGAATATAGCTTGTAGGTACTGTTTTTTTTTAACACAATGGTCATATATATGTAGATGATGATTTGATAATGTTGAAATCATACCAGCATATTACATAGGAAAAGAAAACCTTGCAGGTGAATCATTGCTTCGAGATTGTTCCTATAACTTAATAGTTGCATAAGCAAATAAGTGTTTAAGTGAACTAGGTGTTTCAAGAAAGAATGATCGTTTCTCCTGATAAACATTAGTTGGGACTATAACATTTGTTTTTTTTTCTGGATTTGAATTATCTTTTATATCAATTTCCTCTTTTACTAGTGATACTCATGTGTACCTTTGACGTTGTAACACATGTAACAACTATATGTAACATGTGTAACATGAATGTATAAGTGTTATCCTCTAGTGTAACACATGTTACAAAACATGTGTTACGTATGTTCAGCCTCTTTGTTACTAAAACGGGTTGCTGTAAATATAAGTAACTTATGTAACCAATTATGCCAGAAAAAAACACAACTTTTTGTTTGTTACCCCACATTTTACACTCATTTTTCCAACCAAGTGGCCTTTATGATAATTTACACCCAACATTAATATAAAAACAACCGAAGCATTCAAAACTTCATTGAAAAATTTAAAAGGAATAGAGGAAAAACAAATGCAAAATTTAAAATTACACATTGATATTCAAATCAAGCATCAACCCACTATGTCGGAATCAAAATAGTAATCCCATATACACAAATCAAATCTAACCCACTGTGCAACAATTTTTATTATTTTTATTGATGATAAACATAAAAAATTTAACCTATTTCACCTAAAACGCACTCTCTTCTTCATCGTCATTTATCGTTCGCCACCATATCGACTCCGATGTTTGGATAAATCACATATAGATTCGGAAAAACAGATCTAGACTCGCCATGGACACCTAGTTTCAGATCAAGATTTAGACTAGAAAAGGAGTTACCATACGAACCTGGTCTTCGGTTGATTCCGATGGAGTTTGTAGGTTGTTCTTCTTTATGACTCGTCATGGACACCTAGATGCGACAACTAGCTTTCAAATTTGTATGAATTTGTGTTGGGGTTTCAGATCTAAAAGATGAAGAAATAATGATTAGAGATGAAAGAGAATGGGGTGGTAGAAATATGGAATTGAATATAAAAATGAGGTGAAAGAGGATGTGGTGGGAACATATCAGATCTAGGGGAGTGTTGTTGACAAACTAGAGCATGTGTAAATGACCATTTTATCCACACAAGATCTCTGATACTATGGTGATTTGGATGAATCTAGACCATACAAAGAGGTTTGTTAAGTTTTCTCAATTAAAATGCTTTTCTCCCAATACTTGTATATATATATATATATATATATATATATATATATATATATATATATATATATGATACTAAAAATTGGTTTAAATATATATGTGACGTGGTCAGAGCGTAGGTATAATTTTTCATATATTTTTTTAACACTTTTACTCGTTTATCAAGCTTTAAATTTATAAAACACGATATAACACTATCTCTCTCTACAACACGTTAGGGCAAGTGCACCCATCGTTGGCATAATATAGTGATGGTAAGATACCGAGTTCGTCCAAGGACACAAGAGCTTTTAATATCGGAATATCGTCAACGTCTATAGTGTCAAGAACGAGTGTTACATCTTAGTGAATACTTTCGTATCATAATACTTTATCAAACTTATTTTTAATCATGCTCGAATACTCCTAATCTCCCGTTGAAACTCTATACTTATACGCCTTGTTTCCTCTTGTAGGATAATTCGCGTCATCCTCGAACCAACGTCTTCACGGATTGTCAAGTGTAGAAAAGACTTAGCAAAACCGTGAGTACACTCGACCCACTTTTGTTTATAACACTTTTCGGGTGTAACATGTTTCCATATACAAAATCACGAACACTTAAACTTTATGAAACACACAAACGATCCCATATACATGAAAACTTGAATCTTATACTTGATGCTTGTCTTGGATATTCGTTATGCCATGCTTTAGTCATTAACTATTTTTAGCCTTCGTTTGACATGCTTAGCGCTATAGGAATTCACGCATCCACCTCCATCGTGTTATTCGTGAGGTCATGTTAAAACATCGTGATTGCGTTAAGGGTTTGATTATTAGTATTGCATGCCTTGATATTGCTCTTGTATAGATTTGGTTGCCATGAGGATTGTTTAAACTTATTCGTATACGTATGCTATGCCTAAACTTGTGTACTCGCCTTTGCTTTCGTAATGACATTATTTTAAAACATGTTACAGGTTGAAGGAGATGATGCTATGAAAACAATTTAGCAAGGACTAGATACACACAAATTAGACGTTAGGTTTAATGTCGATGTATCAATTTTGTTATGACTTTGCAAATGTTATGTTGTTTCTTTGTTTTGTTACATTAATGTATTTGACAATCCTTATAAAATGAAATATGGTGTAATTAATTATTGTCACTTATTAATGTTGTGAGCAATGAGCAATCTCGTTTTCGTCTCATCCCGATGTTTCCGCGATCGGTTGGGGTGTGACAGATTGGTATCAGAGCCATAACTATAGGGAATTAGGTAGAATTGCCATGTTTGACCTAGTCTATAGTTCTAAGTACCCGTTGTGACCATTCTTGATTATACTTAAAACTTTATGCTTCCTACTTTGCTTCTCTCTTTCCTTTTGGTCTTAATATATATACATGGTGTCTTCCTAAGACACTTTTACACAATACACGTTTGGACGCTTGAAGACACTCGTAATATAAACGAGACGACTTCACTAAAATAGGTGTGAAAACCGCAATTTAGTGAACGACTCTCAATCCGCTATACTTATTCTTTTTGCACGCAATTATGCCATCAAGTTAGGAGTGAAATCCAAACCTTGATGGAAAATTTCCAACTCAAAACTCTAGTGGACCCTTACCAACGAATCGGAATTTTCTCTTCGTTTGGTAAGTACCAACCACACTTAGGGTACAAAATCGTCAAGTTAGGGGTGAAACCCGTACCTTGTCGATTAAGTCCCATTCCTTGATTTTCGCTCTCGCCAAAGTCTGATTTTCCGATCGGTAATAGACGTGTAGTAACTGGAAGGGTAAAATGTCGTTAGTCGCTTCTTGATGAGAGCATTTTACCTATAGGCCAAAGCACGTTTCTCTAATTCGAAAAGATCTTCGATTAACTTTGGAATTGTCGACGATTCTCTACCCGAATCATTCCCATGTTTTACGAGCCTATTCTTTTTATGTGACTCAAATTTTATGTGTTTTGATACTTGTTACCTCGTTCATTTCAAACCGTTACACACTCGCACGTTTATCACAATCAAAAAACAATACTAATCCTCATGAACCAACTAAATTTATACTCTTTATTTGTATTCATACGTGAGTATACATGTTATACTTGTTGAACTCATGCAAACTATGTGAACCATACTTGATGAACACATGCTTCTTATGTGAAACTTATGTGAATTTTATTAATACTCATGCATGCAAAACCTATTTTCTTTATTACAATCAAGTCTCATGCTTTTGTCTTGTTTACAACCTCTAGATGCCTCCTTTCTGTAACTCGTTGAACCGCCTCAAGAAGTCCAAGAAGACGGATTCCCAGAAGGAATCCAACAACGAGGACTCGATATCGAAGCAAGAACTGATTGGGCTCGTTTCGGAGCAAATGGCCGGGCAATTGGCTAAGATCATACCCGACATTGTTAGCCAAATCCACACCATACACGCCGAAGCCACACCTAAATCATCTGCTGATTCCAAAGCCGATATCCCCAAACCATCTTACCAATTCAAGCATTTCATGGCTTGTAAACCAGTGGAATTCACTGGCATGGACGGTGTTACCGCCATGATCAATTGGTTTGATTCAAAGGAGCTTATCTTCCTTCAGGGCGGCTGCCCTGAGGAACTCCGAACCCTTAATGCCACCGGGGTCTTCCGCAAGAGAGCCCTCGAGTGGTGGACCACCGAACGAAACACGCGTGGAAACGAAGCAGCCCATGCGATGACTTGGGAAGAGCTTAAGGAGCTCATGAAGGAGCAATTCTGTCCTCCCCATGAGACCCAGAAACTTGAAAACGAGTTCTGGAATCTCACACAACAGGGGAGCGACGCTGAAGGATTGATTGCGTGCTTTAAACAGTTAAGTATCATTTGCCCTGGGTAAGTCGATACTGTTCCCAAGTCAATCGCCAAGCTCATCCGTTGCCTCTCACCGGTGATCATGAACCATGTTGCCGCAGCCAATCCGAAAACCCTCGAGGAAGCCTATACCATAACCCTCCAACTCAACCATAACTGCATCCTTCAGGGGGCCTACGACAAGGTCCCTACGAAGCATACGCACCAAGCCATTGCCCACACCACCGAATCACCTACCCTTCAGCCAAAAAGCCCCACAACAAGAACAAGAAGCGGAAGGCTTCTTCTCAAAACAATGATGTAGTCACTCCGCCTACCCAAAACACCAACCAACCTGGACAAGGTTACATTGGCTCTCACCCCAAGTGTACCACTTGCAACTACCATCACCCTGTTGGCCCCTCATGCCGAAAATGTGCCAACTGTAATAGGTTGGGACACCTCTCCAACTACTGTCGCCTACCCCAGAACCAGCAAACCCAAGCCCTTTTACCCAATCCTAACCTAAACCGTCAAACCCAAGCTACACCTGGTCGAACCTGCTACAATTGTGGCGATCCTAACCATTTCGCCAACGTTTGCCCGAAGCGCACCAACAACCAGCAGCAACAACAAACCAAACCTGCGAAAGGACGAGCTTTCGTTCTCACCTCAGCTCAAGCCCAAAGTTCGAATGATGTCATCACTGGTACGTTCCTTGTGAACCATATCTATGCTACTTGTCTGTTTGATACAGGCGCGGATAGAAGTTTTGTATCCGTTGAATATGAACCCTTGCTTAAGTGCGAACGAACTAAAATGCCTAATCCTTTTGCTGTCGAAGTCGCTAATGGTAAGACCATCTCCGTTGACTCTGTTCTTCTGGTTGCTCCCTAATCTTAAACGATCATAAGTTTTCCATCGACCTCATACCTATGCAAATGGGTAGCTTTGACATCATAGTAGGCATGGACTGGCTTAAGCGAGTTCGTGCTGAAGTCGTTTGTTCTGAGAAATTCATTCGCCTTCCCCTACCTCAAGGTGACTCTTTACACGTCTATGGTGAGAAACCTTCTAAGGGTCTCAAGCTTATGTCATGCATCAAGCGAACAAGTACTTGCGTAAGGAGTACTTTGCCTTTCTCGCCCACGTTGTGGAAAAGAAAGACAAAGGTCCTAGCATAAGTGATGTTCCTGTCGTTTGTGAGTTCCCTTCTGTTTTCCCCGAGGATCTCCCTGGTCCTCCACCTCCTCGAGCTGTCGATTTTCGTATTGACCTCATTCCTGGCGCAACTCCTGTTGCGAAGGATCCCTATCGTTTAGCACCCTCGGAGATGCAAGATCTATCAAGCAAACTTCAAGAGCTTCTTGATAAAGGCTTTATACGCCCTAGTACTTCCCCTTGGGGCGCTCCCATGTTGTTCGTCAAGAAGAAAGATGGGTCTTTTCGGATGTGCATTGATTATCGTGAGCTCAATAAACTTACAGTCAAAAACCGACACCCACTTCCTCGTATTGACGATCTCTTCGATCAATTGCAAGGCGCGAAGTGTTTTTCAAAGGTTGACCTCCGTTCTGGCTATCATCAAATTCGGGTTTCCGAGGAAGATGTACCCAAAACCGCATTTCGCACACGTTACGGACACTACGAGTTCGTGGTCATGCCTTTTGGTTTGACCAACGCTCCTGCAGTGTTTATGGATCTCATGAACCGTGTGTGTAAGCCTTTTCTCGATCATTTCGTCATTGTATTCATCGACGATATCCTAATCTACTCCAAGACGAAAGAAGAACATGGACGACATTTGCGTCTTATTCTTCAGCTTTTGCAAACCGAACGTCTTTATGCCAAATTCTCCAAGTGTGAATTTTGGCTAAAAGAGGTTCAATTCTTAGGTCACACCGTCAATGAACTTGGTATTCATGTTGACCCTGCAAAGATAGAAGCTGTGAAGAATTGGATTGCACCTAAGTCGCCCTCTGAAATTCGTTCGTTTCTGGGCCTAGCTGGGTATTATCGCCGTTTCATCTCGAACTTCTCGAAGATTGCCGTTCCTTTGACTTCGTTGACTCAAAAAGATAAACCTTTTGTTTGGGGTCCCGAACAAGAAGAATCTTTCCAAACGCTCAAGGACATGCTTTGTAATGCTCCTATTCTCACTCTCCCCGATGGGAACGACGATCTCGTCGTGTATTTCTAACCAGGGTCTTGGTTGCGTTCTCATGGAAGGGGACAAAGTAATCGCTTACGCGTCGAGACAACTCAAAATTCATGAGAAAAACTATACTACTCATGACCTTGAATTTGGTGCAGTTGTTTTTGCATTAAAGATTTGGCGACACTACCTTTATGGTACAAAGTGTACGGTCTTTACCGACCATAAGAGCCTCCAACACATCTTTGATCAAAAGGAAGTCAACATGCGTCAACGTCGTTGGGTAGAATTGTTAAACGACTACGACTACGATATCCGCTACCACCCTGGTAAGGCGAATGTCGTGGCCGATGCACTTGTCGTAAGACTCATGTCAAGAGTGCTCGTTGCTACCAAATCGTGGGAAAACTCAATGAGTTGATTTGACAAGCACAATTTGCCATCATTAACGAGGGTAACCTCGATAACGAGTTGAATTGTGGAATCGAAAACCCACTCGAAGCTAAGCCTGATGGTATTCTTTACTACCATAGTCGCATTTGGATTCCCAATCGTCTCAATCTTCGGACTACTTTGATGGACGAAGCTCACAAATCCCGATACTCCGTTCACCCTGGAGCTGATAAGATGTACCATGACTTGCGCGCATCCTATTGGTGGCCTGGAATGAAACATGATATCGCTCTCTAGGTCTCCAAATGCCTTACGTGTTCCAAAGTCAAAGCAGAACATCAACGTCCCTCCGGTTTGCTCGAACAACCAGAAATTCCTGTCTGGAAATGGAGAGCATAGCCATGGATTTCATCATGAAATTGCCTCGTACCTCGTCTGGTCACGACATCATTTGGGTTATCATCGATTGTTTGACCAAATCCGCACACTTCTTCACCATTCGTGAAAATTACAAAGTCGAGAAATTGGCTCGTATCTACATGAGTGAAATCATTAGTCGTCACGGTACTCCTCTTGATATTATTTCTGATCGCGATGCTCGTTTCACCTCCCGCCTTTGGCAAACTTTCCAATCCGCCCTTGGCACTCGTTTGAATCTTAGCACCGCTTTTCATCCTCAATCTGACGGTCAGACCGAGCGTACTATTCAAACTCTAGAGGATATGCTTCGAACATGCGTAATCGATTTTGGCGGCAACTAGAATTTGCACTTACCCTTGGTAGAATTCTCGTACAACAACAGCTATCACGCAAGTATTCAAATGGCTCCATTTGAAGCACTGTATGGTCGCAAATGCCGTTCGCCTATTTGTTGGCACGAGATCGGAGACGTACAACTCACCGGTCCCGAACTTATACAAGAGACGACGGACAAGATCCTACAGATTCGTGACAACTTGCTCAAAGCTCGAAGCCGACAAAAGAGCTATGCTGATAGAAGACGCAAACCTTTGGAATTCGACATAGGTGACCACGTACTTCTCAAGGTTGCACCTTGGAAAGGTGTTGTTCGTTTTGGTAAGAAAGGCAAACTCGCTCCTCGCTATGTGGGTCCTTTCAAGATTCTCGAAAGGATAGGCACGGTAGCGTATCGACTGGATCTACCTCAAACGCTCAGCAATGTTCATCCTGTGTTTCATGTTTCGAATTTGAAGAAGTGTCTAGCCGAAGAAGGACTTCAAGTTCCACTCGAAGATCCTCAAATCAATGATACTTTGCACTTCGTGGAGAAACCGGTCGAAATCATGGACCGAGGAACCAAGCAACTGAGGCGCAGTCGTATTCCTATTGTCAAAGTTCGATGGGAAGGTAAACGTGGCGCCGAATTCACTTGGGAACTTGAAAGTGATATGAAGACTAAGTATCCATATCTCTTCGCTATGTCTTCCTAAATTTCGGGACGAAATTTCCTAAAGGAGGGGAGACTGTAACGCCCCGCTTTTCTATACTTTCTATATTTGGAAATTTGTATCGTACTTCTATTTTTAGCAAGCATTGTATCTTGTATCCGTCTTTCGTTGTAAACATGGAAAACCGAGACTTGAATCGTAATAAGAAACTCGTATTTTAACAATATTATGTTAATTATTGTTATGTTAGACTTATACTTGTTCATACTTTAAACGTGTAAACGTATTCGTGGTACTCTCAATCGTAAACGTGTGATAACTTGCAAACATGGTATGTATGCGTAATCGAGACTCAAACGTAAAACTCGTTATCATTAAACTAAATTCGTTACGAAAATATAATTATCTATTCATTTATTAAGTTAATTAATTAAGTTAATTAATTAAGTTAATTAATAAAATTAGTTAATAAAATTAATTAATTTATTTTTACAAAAATAAAAATGCTATTTTATAAATATATTAACATTTAGGATTAAAGGTTAACAAATACATATATAATATATATATATATATATATATATATATATATATTATATATATATATATATTTTTTATAGAGTCCAAGGTCTAAATTGTAATTCTTGAATTCTTAACTTCAGGGACTAATCTTGCCATTTTTGGTAAATTGTTTAAAGGGTTTTAATTAAAATAATAATATATATAAATAATATACCAAAACCGGGATCCGCGGGTTTCGAACCCTGGATCTCCGGTTCATCATGCAACAACTCCACCACTCCACCAGCCGTCTCGCATTTGAATGAACCCGGAAACAAAAGCTTCTTATGCTTTGTTTCTGGTCGAAGACTGGTCGCGAGCCAAGGCGGACAGCAGCCATTTGGGCGGGTTTTTGGTTAAATTTTTGAACTTTTAACCATTAATTACCCACTTAAACCCCACCTTACTAACCCTTCCCTTATAAAACCCACCTCTAATCCAAACATTTTTACACTTTAATCTCTCTTAAATCACTCTCAAATCACCTCAAGATCCTTGCAAAATCAGAATTTTTGAGCAGAATTACTCATCTTCACTAAAGTGAGTGTAACTCAATCATTTCTTAATGAAATCACTCCATTCTTTTTCCTACTTGCTTGGATAAACTTTGGGTTGAATTCTTAGGGTTCTCCATGGAGAATCCAGACCTGGAAATGCCCCAAAATGTCCACAAACTTTCTGTTTTGTCTAAACTTTTATCAAACTTGTGTTTTAACTTCAACAAACTTGTGTTCTTGTGCTTACAATCAAGCTTATGATTAGTAAAGCCTAACCAAGCTTGTTAACATGAACTAAGGGCTGTTTTAACACCCTAAACTTTCTGTTTTTGAAGAGCATTAAGCTCACAAGTGATGCAAGCTATTATGCTTGTTCATGTGTGTCCACAAGGAAGCGTGGGGTATCCTAACTTGAGACCACACATCACTTGATTATTTTCATCAAGATCCCAAACTAGTTTGCTAGACCTAAAGTGTCTCAACCCCACAAAGCCGTTGACGATTGTCCTCGTGTGCTCGTCGGGTTGTTGAATACTTGGCTACTTGGTATCTAGATGACACCTTATCATTCTTGTCTTTACATTCTTGTATAGTATGTAGTTCTTGTACCCTCCTTGTTACCAATGGTAACTTGTGTAGTGGTGAACATAATCCGAGGTTCAAAGTGGATGGTTTAACCTCCCACCTTATACTTGACATACATGACACTAGAGGTTACAAAGTGGATGGTTCATCCTCCCACCTCCTACATGATTATAATGATATATATATAACTATATTACAATTCTAAAACCGAAACCTTGATAATGAACTTATAATCACCTATCAAGTTATTAAGTTTAACACTAAAATATGTAATTCCTTGTCACGATTCTAATAGGTCCCGAACCTATGAAATCACATCCAACTCGTAAGAGTTACTATAGTGTCAAGAATGAGTGTTACATCTTAGTGAATACTTTCGTATCATAATACTTTATCAAACTTATTTTTAATCATGCTCGAATACTCCTAATCTCCCGTTGAAACTCTATACTTATATGCCTTGTTTCCTCTTGTAGGATAATTCGCCGTCATCCTCGAACCAACGTCTTCACGGATTGTCAAGTGTAGAAAAGACTTAGCAAAACCGTGAGTACACTCGACCCACTTTTGTTTATAACACTTTTCGGGTGTAACATGTTTCCATATACAAAATCATGAACACTTAAACTTTATGAAAACACACAAACGATCCCATATACATGAAAACTTGAATCTTATACTTGATGCTTGTCTTGGATATCCGTTATACCATGCTTTAGTCATTAACTATTTTTAGCCTTCGTTTGACATGCTTAGCGCTATAGGAATTCACGCATCCACCTCCATCGTGTTATTCGTGAGGTCATGTTAAAACATCGTGATTGCGTTATGGGTTTGATTATTAGTATTGCATGCCTTGATATTGCTCTTGTATAGATTTGGTTGCCATGAGGATTGTTTAAACTTATTCGTATACGTATGCTATGCCTAAACTTGTGTACTCGCCTTTGCTTTCGCAATGACATTATTTTAAAACATGTTACAGGTTGAAGGAGATGATGCTATGAAAACAATTTAGCAAGGACTAGATACACACAAATTAGACGTTTGGTTTAATGTCGATGTACCAATTTTGTTATGACTTTGCAAATGTTATGTTGTTTCTTTGTTTTGTTACATTAATGTATTTGACAATCCTTATGAAATGAAATATGGTTTAATTAATTATTGTCACTTATTAATGTTGTGAGCAATGAACAATCGCGTTTTCGTCTCATCCCGATGTTTCCGCCATCGGTTGGGGTGTGACACAAGTGAACAAACACCTCTATTTATAGCCGGAAATAGACCCTTCACACGGTCCCGTGTCTTTTTTTCCTCTGTCTTCATTTAATAAGGTGTGTCAGTTCATATGCACACACGACTCGTGTGTTAGAGGGCACGACCCCGTGGTCTTGTACTTGTTGTACTTTGGGAGATTTTGCATATATGGTAGTTGACCACGACGTGTCCATGGGGACACGACTCAGTGTCTCTTGTCTGCTTCTGTTTGTCATTTTTTTCATGGACTATGGAGTGGGGCACGACCCCATGCCTTGGTGGCTCGGCCCCATGTTTGTCTTATGATTTGTTGTTTTTGGTCTTGAGGTGAAGCTTGGATGGTAGGCATGGTGTGTCAACTTCTCTTCTTTTATATTTATGTTGGTTTTTGCTGTTAATTTGTTCCTTTTATACATTTAAACTCTTTTAATTCTGAAAATCAAAAGTATACAAAGAAACACACTTTTTCCAACATTAGTATATAAAAAGGTTGATTTTATATCTTTTTTGATGAAATTTATATATAGCATTTTGCGCATATCAGTATGATATTTAACAAGTTTATGACAAATATTTTCTTATTTATGTGTTCGTTATTCTGTAATTGAGATTTGTAACGTTGGTAGAATAGATGGAATACACCAATGGTACGAATAAGAAAACTAACAGACGTACAATTTAAATATATCACAAATTGATTGACAATCTATCAGAAAACGAGTACCACATTGTAAATTGTCGCCGCCATCGAATCGCGCAGATTTCCTACTAGCATACACACACTCTTAGTTGTTGATCATATGATTGCTGCAAACCGTGTAAATTGGCGATGATGTTTAATTTATGGGTTTGTAATACCTAGATGGCTTGATACAAGCAACCAGTAAAACATAGGCTTCTTAGCCAAGAAAATCATATTTACAAATTGGTTATGCGTATAAATGTTATGATCATATAATTTTAAATGTTTTGTTTATATGTACTTTTGATTGTCGCATGTTATTTTTATTCAGATTAACTACTTTTTTGGGACGATGATCAATCGAGTATCTATATACGAGCCTCTTTATAAGGCTATTAAATTCAGTTTTAGTTTATTTAATTTGTGGTTAAAAGTTGTTTAAATTTTTGGTTAACTTATAGGTTTGCAATGTCTACCTCCAATGAAGACATAAGTGTTTTCAAACAATTTAGGTGTGTGTTAGATGAGGTGGTGAAGTCTGATCCTACGATTAGCCATCGACGAGCTAATGGAGCGTGCCGTCATAACACGTGAGAAACAAGTCAAGCTTCACTTTGAAATCAACGTCTTTTATACGCGTTACGTGCAATCGTTATGTAGTAGCAAAAATTTAATAATATGCACAGTATCTTTAGTCGTTACTCGTAAATTTGTAACTTTGATCTTAACAATCATCAATATATAAAAATGTAAAATGTTATCGCTGCAGAACCCTGCGAGGCTATATCCTAGTCTTAAGTTTTAGATATCTATGAACTTAAGCTACTGAGCTCACCGACCTTAAGCCACGTGTCTGTCTTCTGCTTTTAAAGCGGTCTACAAAACCCTAACTAGTGCCACGTGTAACCCTATGTCACATACCTGCATCTTTATTTCACCACGTATACTCCAATTATCCATTCATCACCTCACTCTCTTATATATAAACCCATTAGATTCTCATCAAATTCATCCTAAGATCAACCAAAAAACAGATCACAAGTGTTAAGTGTGCTACATCATACATTATTATACCTTTGTTACAGTGAAAAAAAATGGCGCAATACGGAGGAGATCAGCAGTACGGACAAGAAGTTCGCCAGGTCGATGAGTACGGAAACCCGGTTCGAGTAACCGATGAGCACGAGACGGTGGTTCGGTCCTCTGCCGGTGGACGATATGAACGTGAAGTTACGCACACAGA
This sequence comes from Scalesia atractyloides, assembly GCA_947069175.1. NCBI lineage: Eukaryota > Viridiplantae > Streptophyta > Magnoliopsida > Asterales > Asteraceae > Scalesia > Scalesia atractyloides. The sequence goes on from CAMTDV010000019.1 coordinate 54,225,201, forward strand.
TGAGTATGGTAACATTGTTCATATAACTGAAGAGTTCCAAAACCAGCCGGTCCATTCAACCACTGGCGTGGGTGATTATGGTACCGCCAGCCACCAAGGGTTGGGTGCAACTATTGGGCATGCCCTAGCTGGGGGCACAGGGACGGATCATGCCTCTGGCGGTCGTTCCACCGGTCAAACCGGGTACCAGGGCTTGGTTACAGATGCAGGTTAAACTAGTTCTACTCTTTACTATTATTATTGTTGATATTTGTTTTCCCTTGATTTATTATATGTTGTTCTTATTACTGCTACTGTTGTAACTAGTTGTTAACTTGTTATTAGTTTTATCACTATTAGTATTTGCTATTGTCTGTATTTTGTATATATAGTATTATACTTCAGCACTGTTGTTATTTTTGTTCGTATTTTGTATATATAGTATTATATTTCAGCACTGTTGTTATTTTTGTTTTGGTTTTGGTTTTTAATCCACATCGCCCTCTGTTTTTTTGTGTTTTTTACTTTAATATATAAAACAGAAGTATAACCAGTATCATTTGTTTTTTCTGTCTTAATCATATCATGGTTGAAAAAGTAATCGCTTCCTAGTCCGTCGACTAGTCGGTCGACCGAGTAGTTATCACTCGGCCTAGGCAGAAGAGGCGGAAGGAGTATCTAGACATGTTAAATTATACTAAAGAAAATTGATGTTTGGAAATTAATTTTATGATAAATTAAATAACATAAATTTGCTAATATATATAGTCGGTCGACCGAGTAGTTATCACTCGGCCTAGGCAGAAGAGGCGGAAGGAGTATCTAGACATGTTAAATTATACTAAAGAAAATTGATGTTTGGAAATTAATTTTATGATAAATTAAATAACATAAATTTGCTAATATATATTTATAACAAAACAACACTATACGTGAAAATGATATTTATTGTTTAATATAATAGGCATAGATAATATTTTTTTAAGTCAACTCTGCCCGAGTTAACCTTATTAGACCCGATTTTGGTTGAGATTGTCGCATTTAATAGATTCCGAGTAATTAGGCGGAGTTAAAGAAAGTCGTATCGGCAGCCTATTTTGTACCGACTTCTCGGAGAGTCCTCACCTTCTTTTACAACCATGCTCTTAATACAAACTTCCATGTTATTTGTACTTAAACTTGATACTAAAAAGGGTTTTTGACTTTTTTTTGTGTTTGTTTTCCTTATGAACACTATTTTTTTTTTCATGTTACTCAATTTGTTTGTTTGTTTAGGGCACCACCAGGGATTAGGTCAAGCAAATAGAGGGACAGGAACCGGAACTTATGGTATCGGCCAAGACCAAGGATTGGGTACGAAAATAGTTCACGGCACAAGCGGTACAGGAACCGATTATAATGCCTCTGGTGGTCGTCCCACCGGCCAGACAACGTCTGGATTCTACCAAAGCGTACCTAGCGCTACACCTATGGGCGGTGCCGGCATTGGAACCGGGACTAAAGATGTTTATGGAGGTACCGGCATTGGAACGGGTGGTCATGGTCATGGAGAAACTCATGAGAAGAAAGGGATGATGGAGAAGATCAAAGAGAAGCTTCCGGGCGGTCACAGTACCGATGAACAGACGACTACAACTGGTTATGGAGATACTCGTGAGAAGAAAGGGGTGATGGAGAAGATCAAAGAGAAGCTGCCCGGACATCACTGATTGAATTATGTGAAGAAGAAGGATGAATGGAAGTATAATATAAGAGAGAATATTAATAGTAACCTTGTGCATCTTTGATCTTGTTGAAGTTCTTTCATTTTTGTCTTGTTTTGTGTTGCTCGAATTTTGTAAATATTTTGCGTTTGGATGACTTGTTAAAGTGTTTTTAGTATTTTGTATTGCTTGTAGTTTGATTTTGAAGTCTTACTAAGCACTATGAAGGTGTTTAATTACGTTTTGATTATACTGTTTGTTTTTGGCAATCCAACGATAGACTGACGTGTTGTCTAGGTAAAAAAAAATTAGGTAGAAAAACCACACAAAATAATGTATAGGAAAATCTAAAATATTATAAAAATATAAAGAAAAAGAAAACACTACACAAAACAATGTAAAAGAACCAAGCAAAATAACAGTACTTTTCTTTCGTTTTGAAAATCTAAATAAATAGTACAACGATGTAAAAAAGAACACCCAAAACCATTTACTTTGTTTCTTTTTAAATCTAAAATGCTATAAGTTTGAAGTTTAAAAATCATAATACTTTCGCTTAAGTTGATGAAATAGAAATGATGTATTTAAATAATTTAAAAATTCAAAATATGAAAAGCTATTAGAAAAAAAGAAAAAAACATTTTATACCTTAAGAAAGTACAATGAAAAAGTTCAATCATATAGTTCCTTTAATTTTACTATTTTTAACTTTTAGATTTAAAAATTTTGTTTATTGCATTGATTTTTTCTTTTATTTGTATCATTGTATTTTTTTTTGCGATTCATTTTCTTTTTTTTAGGCATCGTGTTATATCTCTTGACATTGTCCTATATTTTTCGATCTATTGTATTTTTCTTTTGCGATTCGTTTTTTTTTTTAGGCATCGTGTTATATCTCTTGACATTGTTTATATTTTTCGATCTATTGTGTTATATTTTGCTAGCATTATGTTTTTATACCTTTCTAATTTTAAGAGACTAACCTATACCTTGAACTTACTAATGGAATACGAAAGTTCAAAATTCGAATTTATACTTGGCATTTCCAGATAGGTAAAGAGTAACCGACTCACCAATTTGTTCCCTCTAGTTTGTGTTTGGCAGACAAAAGAAAGAGAGCAGCCATAGAGTGAAATCGACAGGTGGTTAGGCAAAGGTGGTGAGCTAATAGGCGATGTCATTGAATTTTGGTCACATGGGCATGAAACAATTATATATATAGGGAATGTGCATTTGAGAAAAAATTAATATGAAAAGAAAAGAAATGTGAAAAGAAAAGAAAGAAAGGATATATTGGTGAGAGTAAATTGTCATTTTCGTCCTTGAGGTTTGGACACATTTGTCATTTTCATCTAAAATGACACTTTGGTACCATTTTGCCTCTCATGTTTGTAACTTTTTGTCATTTTCGTTCAAATGCCTAACCTAGTTACTTTATAACATTAGATGGGTTATTTTGAAAGAGTAATTGCCATTTTCGTCTATGAGGTTTTGGCACATTTGCCGTTTTCATCCAAAATGATACCTGCAACTCCGACACCGTCTCCGGCACAACCTGCTACTTCGGCACCGTCTCCGGCACAACCTGTTACTCCGGCACCACCTACAACTCCGGCACAACATGCAACTCCGGCACAAACCTGCAAGTCCAACACCGTCTCCGGCACAACCTGCAAATCCGGCACAAACATGGAAGTCCGGCACCGTCTCCGGCGCAACCTGCAACTCTGGCACCACCTGCAACTGCCGGAGTTGCAAGTTGGCCGGAGACGGTGCCAGGCTTGCAGGTTTGTGCCGGAGTTGCACGTTGTGCCGGAGTTGCAGGTTGTGCCGGAGACGGTGCCGGAGTTGCAAGTTGTGCCGGAGTTGTAGGTGGTGCCGGAGTTGCAGGTTGTGCCGGAGACGGTGCCGGAGTTGCAGGTGTCATTTTGGATGAAAACGACAAATGTGCCCAAACCTCAGGGATGAAAATGACAATTTACTCTTTCAAAAATAATCCATCTAACGTTATAAAGTAACTAGGTTAGACATTTGGACGAAAATGGCAAAGTTACAAATGTGGGGGGCAAAATAGTACCAAAGTGTCATTTCAGACGAAAATGACAATTGTGCCCAAACCTCAGGAACGAAAATGGCAATTTACTTTATTGGTAAAATACTAATTCAATTATAACACTCTCATTAATTTTCTCTCTAGAAACTCCCCACTCCCCTACTACTTCGCCTGAAACAAGTAACAAACCCACTCCCCAGTTCCACCGTTTAAACTCATGTTTTTAACCGCTACATAAGTAGTTGTCATCGGTTATCACCAGTTATCTTGAAGTTTCAAATGTTTTGCCCCATGTTCTCCACCTCCCGTGATTTCAGGATGCTTCTCCTTCTCACCCATAAAACTACCATCCATATCCACCCTGCATCAACAAATCAAAACGCAAAACGCGAAAATGGGTTAATGAAGAAATTTAAAACTCGTCTTGAGATTGAAGGAGATCTAGGTTGATTTGCAACAGGTAATGTTCATTCTTTGGTTTGATTTTTTCATCTGTGAACTTTTTTTTTTTCACAAATCATCTTTGGAATTAAAATACCAAAGTAACAAATTACAAACAAGTGGCAGGTAAACGGCAACAAGCTGCGCCGCAACCCCCTTTTGAATTGCAAAACCAATCCTACTAAAGACGAAACGGCCCTTAAAGGTTGAAAGATTACTATTCACAACCTGTTGGACCCTGTTTAGAAATTCCACAGCCTCTGGGGCGATGGACCCAAATGTATTAAAAGCGAATGGGATAAACACGTGTTGATTCTCTAAACAAGCCTTCTCGTGTTTAGCGACCTTGCCTGATTCCGCCTTTAACGCAGCCTGGCCAGCAACAAACCCATTATTCCTGAGTCCAACAAGAGGGGACACTCCTGTAAGGTCCACATAGGCGTGTTTTCCCTAGCCCACCCAAACACAAGAATTTCAGCTGGCCGAAGAGTAGACCTCCCGTCGAGCGGATCCGTCAGAAAGTTCACCGGAGCCTCCTTTTTCGCCGAAATCCCTGCCCGCTTTAGAACATCATAGAGAATATCCCTTACCAAATCATGTCGGTATTTAAAACCAGGTAACTCCTTACAATGGGCCTCATGTTCGCCGAAAGTATCTAAACAAGCCTTGCGACAAACTGGGCAGGGCTCATCAACCGGAAACAGAGGAATCATTAGCCGGTACTTAAGAATTGCCCGGTATTCCACTGCTGACATGTGTTGGCCTAGTCCTTCGATGGGGATAACTGTCAGAATATCCTGAGAATGAGGTGCCCGGAGACAATCAAACACAGCTTTCTGACGAGGGGATAGACTAAACTTCTCTCCCAAACACTGGACAGTTCTACTAAATAGGGCACTCGCTAAAGCATTTTGGGCTTTAGGGGGGGGGGGCGGGTGTCCTTATTAGAGAAACCACCAAGATCAAAATCCAGAAGGGACATGTGCATGCAATCCAACGCGCACACATAATCAGAATCTAACCCAACAATACCACAGTCTCGAAGAATGTGGTCCTGTAAACTCCAAGATTGCGCCCTCGAGGCCACAAAACCATACGTGGATACATCCTCAGCCGAACATAAACCCAAACCCCCAAAACGGGTCGGGAGGGATGCAAGCCTCCATTGAAGATCCCCAAAAAACGGACCCCCACATACCACGATATCCTCGATAGCTCTCCGAAGGCCTTTGTCAAAAACTAAAACAGCCTCCCCAACAAATGTGGGTTGGCACATTCTGAGGCCAAACAACAACTTAGCAACACCAATGCAAGAGCGCAGCAAGAGAAGCTCGCATTGAGGGTCCCACAGATGTGGAAGATAGCTCATCAGATCCACTGCACAAGATGCCCTTTTCACGGCCAACCTACTGATGAAACCCGCATCGCGACTAACAGCGCCCCCGAGGAGTTTGACACCCGACACCGGCCTCCCAATCCCACTAGGAAACAAACCCTTTTGCTTCTTAACTCCATTGCACGATGGCCAAAAAACTTCTGTTTTCTTAACGTTAAGTTAAAGACCCAAACATGGCCCCAAGGACCTGATGATTTCTAAAGCTTTAGCCACCTCTTTAGCATCACCTATAATTGTACCATCATCCAAGTACCAAGCATGGAAAAGTAGCTTGCATCTATCTCGTATCTGATGAATGAGGGGATGCAAAACTAAGGCAAAGAGAAGAGGCCCCAAGGGGTCTCCCTGTTGAACCCCAGTGGTGGACCAAATATGATCGTTTCCGACATATAATCTAGCCGGCTGTCCATATAGAAAATCCACCCATAAGGAAATGGAGGGGCATCGGGTTCGAACTTCTGACAAAAGGGCGGTTCTATTCACTAAGTTGAAAGCATTAGAGAAATCAACAGTAATCATGGCTAACGACCCATCCGAGTGGAACACATTTAAAAACTTGTTCGCACTATGGAGCACAGCCTCCGCCCCGCTAGGAATACCCACCCCAAATTGAAAATCACCGAGATATTTAGCCATCTCTTTCCCGACCCTCTCATAGCCACCTTAGAAACTAACCTCCTCCAAATTGCGCCCACGGCAATAGGCCTAATCCCGTTGTCTGGTTTAAGTAAAGGCGTGAGGGGTGCAGAAGCAACAAACTCTGACAAGACCCTAGGACACCTCCCCCCAAGCACAAGTTGACTACTCAGAAATGGCCCTAAGCACCCCGCATGCGATCACCAACCCCTCCCCACAAAGAGCATCCAAAATGTGTTGAGCCCTCAACCCATCCCTCCCACAAGAGGTCCCTTTGGGGAAAGATTTAATGCACCCAAGGACGTTATCAACATCCACAGTAAGGGGTGGTTCCGATAGTAAGGACTCAGGCATAGCCGGAGGAGGTAGGACAGGATGTTTAGCCACCAATGCTTTCATAGTATCCTCACCAAACGGTGCAACCCCCGAAGAACATAAAACTTTAAACCGCCGCAGTGAAATGGCCATCTGCAACTTTCCGTAAACATTGTTTAACGTTGGTGCTCACCCTAGAATTATCAGACCCATGGGGATGCTCATCAGGGCGCGAAACAACCTCTGATGGTTGGGCAAAGAGTGATAGGATGAGTTCAGCAAAACCATCCCCATTACCCCACGCTGCCAGGGCCTGTTGAATACTAAGACATTGTAAGGACTTCCTGTTCCCCGACCTGCGCTCCTGACGATTAGAAGGCCTAAAAACCCGCAACGTGCAACGTGGCAACAACAAAAGTCTCACCCACGCCTCAACAGACTCTGGCGCAGTCACCACCTTGCATAGAGATGTCGTTAAAGCCTGGGAAAAGGCCATGCGACAACTATGGGGGATGCTCTTAACTGTTTTGATAGGAAGGGAGAAGACACGATCAAGCAGACCCACGTCCACCCCCATACCTCCAAAAGAAACAATCTCCTTTCCAACATTCGGCGTAGGAATCCCAACAATAAACTCCTCTGCATTTCCCGTAACCAACTTGAATCGTGTCACCCCATCTGCATGATGGCACCCCCGACTGAGAGCATGTAAACACATACACTCCCCACATAACCATTGGCCTGAAACCTTAAGAGCCTCACCAACCGAAACAAATAAATCCAGATCCGCGGATACAGCATCGCACATGGCCCACTTTTTGTCATCTGAAGACAAATGAAGCCGCTTGATATGGGCCAACAACCTCGGGAACCCCTTGGCCCCTGCCTGTCCATCGGGGCAATAATGAAAGCCCTTAAAAGGACACAACCAGACACCCCTTGAGGAACCAACACCCCCCTCCTTGGATGGAGCCCCACAAACAGTTAAAGCCCCAGACAAACCCCCCACTCTAGACCCGGGCATCAACTATTCAAAATACAAACGAAGTTTAAGGATAACTCGCGCTAAGCTTGGAAAATAAATGACGAAAACTAATGGGTTAGCGTGGGCAACGGCAAGTTGCCCCACCCCCCTTTAAAGCACACCACACTCAATCCATTGCGGGCTTCCAAAACGAAAAACAAAATAAATCTTAATCTATTTTTTGGTGTTCCAAATCCAACGGAAACTATTTGAAACAACTCGTTATTCAACCAGTTGTAGTAAACAACTGATATCCAGCCTTAAAATAAATGGTTTTTCTTCTAGACATTTTATCGAACACCTGGCGTGCAACTTTTAATAACGAGCTTCATAAACCAATACTGAAATCTCAACTGCCCGGTTGGAAACAAATTGTCGTTCTTTGGGTGTTTGATTGCAACAATTCACGAGAAGGAAGGCAAAAGATTCCAATTCGCATATTTGCGTTTTGTGGTTGGTCTGAATCTGTACGAATTTCATGTACCGAAGATCGAAAGGAGATGTCGGGACAAGTAGCAATGGAAACGGCAATTGGAGCGGTTTGATAAAGGAGAAATTTAATTACAGAAGTTATGTAAAAGGCCTCAAATCTGTGAACATATACAGTTCATATATTACATGATGGAGGGTGGCCCAAATTTTGTTTAGGGTTTTCAGCAGATGAACGCTCCACCATATTTCGTACTCCATTGTTGGAAATTTACAGGCGAACGCTTCAATCAAACGTTTTGGATGGGGTAGGGTTATGAAGGTGAAAGGGAAAATTAGACATCTGTGAACCCAATTCGAGGTTTGTTTTATCTTGTTTTTCACTGCTTTTGATTTTCTTTTAATAAACAAAGCTTATAGTCGGTAGAATTTGACTCAAATTGGATGATAGGTGAAACTGGAAATTATCCTTGAGAGTCAACCGGAAGAAATAATCGACGACGGAATTTATTTGCATCACTAAAGAGATTCCTTTGGGTATGACAAAAAGTTGCATACTTTAGGCGTTTTTGGAGGTATGTTTAAACTTTTTACATACTATTCATTCATAGAAAACATTTACTTGACTTGTGATTACCCAATAGTGGGAGGCAGAAGATTATGTGGCTTCTTGTGGTATCCTAAACGAAGATTGATGCCATTCTCATAGTTGCACCTTAACAATCGAACATCCATTGCCCTCGCTTTGAGGACTCCTGCAATTTGATATGTTTTGTTCTATTTCACAAAACCAGGTAACAACTGAGCCCCCTCTTCGATTCGTTAATGATTAGGGTAATGTTTATTTGTGAGTTATGTTTTAACAAATAGACTGATAAAGCTTTAATGTTGGATGAAGCCATTGATTATCTATAGCAGCTTCAACTTCGATTGCAGGTATGCTGTTCTTCAATTACCAAGGTCAGTTGATTGAAGCTTGCTTGGTTATGTGTTGGCTTTCTTGGGATCGTTTGAACTTTGAGTTGTAGTGTCACACCCCGACCCGCAGCGGAATAAAAGTCGGGGCATAATTGGGTTATCACCAAAGCTCATGATATTTACTAAGATGTTTCATATTTATTAAATTCAAATTACAAACTTAAATATCCAAAAACAAAATTCATACAATTACAAAGGAAATTGAAATGATATATTTATTCCAAAACATTAACTTGTTTATTCTTCTAGGCCATCCTAAGTGTTTCCTGTCTCGGCTGAATCACCTATATCATGTGTAAAACAGGGGAGATTTTGGGTCAACAAAAGTTGACGAGTGAACCCTGATAAAACATTTTAACTAATTTCTTGTTTTATTTATTAAAGAAAATTCGTGCATTAATCACATGTGAGCAAACATATATATGTAAACAATCACAAACCACATTGGATGAGTATATGACATGAATGATGATTATTTGAGATCAAGGCTCAATCAAACGGAGCTGATCTAATGAGGCTCCTGATGCTCAACCCGTATCCCACGGGGAACTGATGGGCCTAATGAAATGCGTGCACTGAAATGATAAATTTAATCTACATATAATTCACACAACAATCAATACACATATGATCACGGATATGATGTATGCACAAGTGTTTAAATAAAATAAAAGAATAGTACGACACATGATACACCCCAAAACATGATTAAAACGGGGAATTGGTAGAGATTCACTCACCATGGGTGCGTTTCTTGATAATGATGAATGCGCACAAATTTATGATTCAACCGACGAGGGAAAACTAACCTAAATAATAACGAAATAATTCGATAAATAAATAAATTTTATTTGAGATTAATATTTTTAATTAGTGCTCTTAATGAGATTTTTAGATTTATTTTTATGAGTTTATTGCAAATTTTTAACCTTAGGAATCTTATTTTTAAGTATTTTTAAATAATTTTAAAACTTTAATAAATAAAAATAAGAAAACAGATTTTTAAAAAAATGTTGACCTTGACAGGTGTGACCGGGTCTGACCGGTCGGATTACATGACATTCAGGCGGCGAGTGAGGTTCGAACTCGGGACCTCTTGTATACGTGCACGCAGCTCTACCAACTGAGCTACGTGTCTAACACGAAATATTCTCTGTTTTAATTATATATATATATATATATATACTAACTAGCTTTAACCTTATTTAGTTTTTATTAAAAATGATTTAATATGGCCGAAACTGGTTACAGAACCCGGAATCGAACTCGGGACCTTCGGTTCGGGTGCACACAGCCCAACCAGTTGGGTTGTGTGTCTAATCTGTATAAACACTGGATTATATTAACTTTATATATATGCTGTGAATTGATCTGAATAAGTTTAAAAATGTTGGTTTTATTTCAGAAAGTCGGAAACATGTGTGATTCGAACCCGGGACGTGTGTTTTGTATTTGCACACAGTCCACCGCTGGACTGTGTGTCTAACCCGGTTAAATACCCGTTTTTTATTTATATTAAGACACTAACTCAACTTCATCTTTTTCGTCATTCAAAAATCCCGACAGTGATCCCGGCTGAATGAACTGATTTAACAGTTTTGATTATTGTTTTGAGCAAATAAATTACCAATCAAGAGATAGCAAGGAGGTTTAGATAATTATACCGTCTGGAGAACAACTGCGGTTTTCTGGTTAGAAATTCCGGCGATATTCCGACGAGTGCGAAAGTCTCCGGCAACGTGCTTTGAAAGAATTAAAGTTTCAGGAAGAGAGTGCGGTTCTGAGCGAAAAGTTACAAGGAATCGAGTGGGTATTTATAAGATGGACAGGCTGATTGGTTTCGATTTGGAGACCAAAATTCACGGTCAAAGATTTCAATTCTCAAAAGAAACGGTTTTGACTCAATTGTGTGTTAAGCAACGGTTATAACCGATGTCGAATCAAGTTTACGCGTTTCGATCTTGGGAAAGTAGCCACATTTGCGGAGTTTCGGTTTTTCTGGCGATTTCGAGTTCTGGGCGCGCTGATTTACAGGTTTTGACTTTCGGTTTTACCATAAATGTTATTTGTTTAAGCATTTGAACACAAATAAGTGTGTGGCGGAGTGGTGTGATGTGGGTGTGTTTACACGGGAGACCCGGGTTCGAGACCCGGGTTCGAGACCCGGCTACCCATTTCCGTTTTATTATTATTATTTTTTTATTTGATTTACTTATCATTATTATTTATTAATTATGGTTTTAAATTCCAAAATTTTATTAATTTGGTATCATTTAAAATAACCGGCACAATAAATACGCAACGAACATTTAACCGAATATTTGATTATTAAACGAAGCGGGTTTTGAAACCCGTTTTTCGACGAATGTTACAGTATCCCCTACTTTTAGAAATTTCGTCCCGAAATTTAAGTAGTAGTGGTAACTGGAAAAAGATGCGGGTATTTTTCCTGCATTGAGTCTTCACGTTCCCAAGTAAACTCGGGTCATCGCTTTGACTCCCAACGTACTCTGACAATTGGAATACGACTTCGCCTTAAACGCTTCTCCCCGAAATCCATGATTTCCACTGGTCTTTCAACGAAGTGCATCGATTCATCGACTTGAATGTCTTCTAGAGGAATATGGAGGTTTTCATCGGCGAGGCACTTTTTCAAGTTTGATACGTGGAATGTGGGATGAATTCTATTGAGCCCTTCTGGTAGGTCAAGCTTGTATGCTACAGGACCTACTCTTTCGAGTATCTTGAAAGGTCCTACGTAGCGTGGTGCTAGCTTGCCATTCTGGCCAAAATGAACCACTCCCTTCCACGGTGATACTTTTAAAAGTACTTGATCACCAATGTCAAACTCCAAGGGCTTGCGTCGTTTGTCAGCATAACTCTTTTGACGACTTTAAGCCGCTAGAAGATTGTTTCGAATTTGAAGAATCTTGTCAGTTGTCTCTTGAATTAATTCTAGTCCGGTGATTTGCGCTTCCCCAATTTCGTGCCAACATACTGGAGATCGGCACTTACGACCACATAAAGCTTCGAAAGGAGCCATACCGATACTTGAATGATAGCTATTGTCGTACGAAAACTCAACTAATGGTAGGTGAGCGTTCCAGTTCCCTTTGAAGTCTATGACACATGCTCGTAGCATGTCTTCAAGGGTTTGGATGGTGCGTTCAGATTGACCATCAGTTTGAGGATGAAAAGCGGTACTGAGGTCTAATCGTGTACCCAAAGCGGTTTGTACGGCTCGCCATGTTCGTGAAGTGAAACGACCATCACGGTCTGAAATGATGCATAATGGTACACCATGACGGCTTACGATCTCGCTGATGTAGATACGAGCTAACTTCTCGTTCTTGAAGTCCTCGCGAATCGGAATGAAGTGAGATGACTTTGTAAGACGATCGATTATCACCCATATGGTGTCATACCCACTGGAGGTGCGAGGTAACCCGGTAATGAAATCCATGGTTATGTTTTCCCACTTCCATACAGGTATTTCGGGTTGGACTAGAAGTCCTGAAGGTCTTTGATGTTCAGCTTTTACTTTGGAACAGGTAAGGCACTTGGAAATAAAAACAGCGATATCCTTTTTCATGCCAGGCCACCAGTAGGTGTATCGTAGGTCTTGATACATCTTGTCGGCTCCTGGGTGTACAGAGTATCGTGTTTTGTGCGCCTCATTCATGAGGAAATCACGAAGGTTATCGCGATCAGGGATCCATATGCGGTTTAAATAGTATAGAATACCGTCGGATTTGGTTTCGATTTTGATTTCAGCTCCACATGACAGCTCATCGCGTACATCATTTTCTATTACAGAAACATGTTGAGCTGCCCGGATTCGATCTTTGATGTCGGTTATGATTTGCGAACATAGAAGACGAAGGAGTTCGCATAACCTTTTCGACTGAGCGCATCGGCCACCACGTTTGCCTTGCCAGGATGATACCGAATTTCACAGCCGTAGTCGTTGAGAAGTTCGACCCATCTTCGTTGCCTCATATTCAACTCCTTCTGGTTGAAGATATGTTGGAGACTCTTGTGGTCAGTGTATATTTCACACTTGGTACCGTAGAGGTAATGTCTCCATATCTTGAGAGCGAACACAACGGCTCCAAGTTCCAGGTCATGGGTGGTGTAATTCTTCTCGTGAACCTTGAGTTTCCTAGAGGCATAAGCTATCACTTTTCCTCTTTGCATCAATACACAGCCTAGCCCATGCCCTGATGCGTCGCAATATACCACAAAGTCATCGCAACCCTCAGGGAGTGTGAGGATAGGTGCGTCACAAAGTTTTTGCTTTAGAGTTTGGAAGGCCTCCTCTTGCTTAGGTCCCCATATGAAGGGTTTTCCTTTATGAGTCAAGGCCGTGAGTGGTACAGCAATACGGGAAAAATTGGCAATGAAGCGTCGATAGTAACCAGCCAAACCAAGAAATGACCTAACTTCGGTAGGGGTACGTGGTGCTTGCCATTCCTGTACTGCCTTGATTTTTGAAGGATCGACATGAATTCCCTTGTCATCGACGACATGTCCAAGGAATTGTACTTCTCCTAACCAGAATTCGCACTTTGAGAACTTAGCGTAAAGCCACTAAATGCACTTTCAAGCATTTCAAATCCTGCTATCCTCCAAAATACGAAGGGACTGAAGGTGTCACCGCTCTCCTCCATTGGTTTGAGGAGATGGAAAACACTTTTCTCAATTGCGAATGTCCCGACGATCGCAAGGTGCGATATGCTACCGGTCGTTTGTTTGGAGTAGCACTTACATGGTGGAATACAGAGAAGGCCAAGCGAGGTACCGAGAATGCTATGACTTTGACTTGGGAAGAGTTGAAAGAAATCATGACAAGACGTTTCTGTCCAAGAAGCGAAATCAAGAAATTGGAAGATGAGTTCTATTTTTTTGAAACAAAAGGAGGGCGACCACACCACATACAATAAGAGATTCCTTGAGTTAAATCAGATGGTCCCCAACTTGTTCACTCCCCTCTACCGTTTGATCGAGCACTACATTCGAGGTCTTCCTTCAAAAATTCAAGACCCTGTAATAAGTACTACACCTGCAACTTTGGAAGGAGCAATGGAGTTAGCTACAGAGCTCACCGAAAACCGCATACGGAATAAAGATTTCAAGGAGGAGAAGAAGAAGGATAAAGCATCAACCGAAACCTCCAACCCAATCCAGACCGAATCCTTTTCTCAAACCACTCCTAAGAGAAAACGAGATGGGCAAAATTTCGCTATAACCCAAGGCAATCAACCAACTTCACAAGCCGTACCCCTCCAAGCTATCCCAATTACTCAAGTAGCACCCAACTCTACTTACCCAACACAAGAAACCTTACATTGGACCTCATCCTCAATGCAACACCTGTTTTTATCACCATCCGTCTACCGTACCTTGTCGACTGTGTGCAAATTATGGGCGTTATGGTCATTGGAGCAAAACTTGTCGTGCCCCTCAAAACCAAGCCTCACCCCCTACTCAAAACATGATCCAAACATATCAACAACCCCAATACCCCATGTTCCCATATGTTCGAGCTTGTTTTAGTTGTGGCGACCCTACCCACTTTAGAAACACGTGCCCTCAATTGGTTAACATCATAAACGCCCAAGCTCAAGCAAACCCAGTTAACCAAGCAAATCAAGCAAACCCAGCTCCACCACCAGCAAGAGGAAGAGCTTACAACATCAACACCAATCCAGTAGAAGATAATAACGGCCCAAACGAATCACCGAACTAGCTTTCCATCACCAAGAGTCAAGACTCAACTCCAACCGTTTAGTTTTAATGTTTTCTTTAAGTTATCTCAATCTTTACGTCTCCCAGTTATAAATTGGGAATTTATGTATCCAAGAATTTTAATGCGAATTGATATTACAGTTTTGTTTTATACTCATTGATTTAACATTCATATCATCAAACATCTCGACGTACCTCGATCACATCATTTAAAGAAGTTGGGTTGTGTCTCACTTTTACATAGACTAACCCCTTCATCATAACAAACGAGAGAAGTACTGTCATCATTCAGTCATGTATCCTTTCAGAATTGAGACTCAAGCTTTGGTTGTTGTGTTTGTTTATGTTTTAGAGTCACATAGAACTGATCATAATTTACTGATAAAGCCAATGAAAATTTGACAAGAATATGGTGGATACGCCACTGCTACTTCCTATATATAAGTATTCTTGGCAAAGGATCAAAAGCATTACCAGGCAGTTATGAGAAGTTCCATGTAGGTTTTAGTATCGTCATGGTTGAAGTTTTATTTTATGATATAACCTTATCTTTCCAAATGTATCAATTCTCTCAAAACTCTTATGCATAAAATCATGCTTAGTCAATCAACTCTGTTTATCCATGTTTCGTATTCTTATACTTTAGGCATCAAAAAGCGAATCCTGTAGCAGGGTATTCAACCCTTACTAGGAACGTTACCGCCTCAAATAAGATTTAAACTCTCACCCTCTTCTAATTATGTAATCGTCAAAATTAAAACATCCTCTCTTCAAATCAAATATACCACTACTACTTAAATTTCGGGACGAAATTTCTAAAAGTAGGGGATACTGTAACATCCGTCGAAAAACGAGGTTTTCCAAACCCGCTTCATTTATTAATCGAATATCCAGTCCTAATTTTTCATTGCACATTTATTGCTCAAATTAATTTTAAACGATACATAATTAATAAATATATTAGAATAAAAAAACTATAATTGATAATTAATAAAAAATAAGTGAATAAAAAATAAATAGGGCTGCCGGGTTTCGAACCCGGGTCAGCCGCTTCAACAAACACACAACACACCGCTCCGCCACTTGCCTTCTTTGTTAATATACTGAAACAAATAATACTTAAATTTAAACTCGAAATCAAAATCCGGAAATCAGCGCGCCCAATCCGCAGTCGCCGGAAAAACCGACTATTTCGCAAATCACGACCGTTTTTCTTTGACTGAAACGCGTGAACTAACTTCGACATCGGTTATAACCGACGTCTAACCCCCAATTCCAGTCGTAACCGCCGGAAAAGTTTTGACCGCGAATCAAGACAAAATTCCGACCCAATACATCCTGTTCTACCCTATAAATACCCCCCTCAACCTTCCGGGAATCCTTTCGTTCAAGACCGCACACTTTTTCGTAGTTGAAATGCTCAGAAACTCGTCGCCGGAGATTTCCAATTTCGTCGGAATTGGTCACCAGAAAACCGAACCCATTTCATTTCTTTGCCTTACTCTAAAATAAGACTTCTAGAGCTCAGACAGAAAGCACCGCACTCACCTCAAACTTCTGGTAGAGCCTTTGTCGCAAGTTACAGTTCGCCGGAATTTCTTTCAGTCACCGGAACTTCATCGGAGATCACACCTGTTCGGTACAACATCCTTAAATCTTTTTCTGTTTAAATTATTTTCGTTATCAGTAATAATCAATCAACTAATTCAATAAGATTTGATTAAACAGTCGAGTTATGATTCTGGGTATTAATTCAGTCGAAGAAGATGAAGTTTATGTTGTATATATATAATATAAATCGGGTTTTATAACCGGGTTAGACACACAGTCCAATGGTGGACTGTGTGCAATTACACACGTAAGACAAGGGTTCGATTCACGCATATGAACGGTTTTCAGAAATTCAAATTTTTTTTTTAAGCTACGCAGAGCACCCTGTGTAAGTTCATAAGATTAATAAAAACGGTAAAACAAATGGGTTAGACACCCAGCCCAACCGGTTGGGCTGGGTGCAAGGGCTGGGTGCAAAACATCGCAGAGGATCCGGGTTCGAATCATGTAGGGGGTGCCGGTTGTTTGATTTTAAAACCTTTTTAACTAGGGTTATTCTGGATTAATATAACAAGTATATAAATATAATTAAAATCAGAAATATTTCGGGTTAGACACGTAGCTCAGTTGGTAGAGCTGCGTGCACGTATACGAGAGGTCACGAGTTCGAACCTCACTCAGTGCATAGAATAACACGGTCCGACCGGTCAACGGTCAACGGTCAGAGTCAAAAAGTCAACATTTTTTTATTTATTTATTTTTATTTTTTTATTTAACCAGAAAATTATTTAAAAATACTGAAAAATAATATTTTTAAAGTTAGAAAATGTCCTTAAACTCACAAAAATAAATCTAACAATCCCATTAAGAACACTAGTTAAAAAATATTAATCTCAATTAAAAGTTTATTTATTTATCGAATTATTATGTTATTATTTAGGTTAGTTTCTCTCGTGGTTAAATCCCAAAACTCGTACGCATCCAACGTCATCAAAAGAACGCACCCAATGTGAGTGAATTCTTACAAATTCCCCTTTTTTATTCATGTTTTGGGTTGTATCATGTGTCGCTTTAATTAATTCGCTTATTCAAACTCATGCTATTACCATTATATGATCTAAACTTATAATGTAAATATTGTTTGTTGTAAGGTGTGTTTACATTTAGTAAAGTTGCGTGCAAATCAATTCATTAGGCCCATCAGTTCCCCGTTGGAGACGGGTTGAACATCGCGTGCCTCAAAATCATTCATTAGGCCCATCAGTTCCTCGTGGGAGACGAGTTGAACATCGCGTGCCTCAAAATCATTCATTTGTTGTGTGCGTGTGTATTATTTGATATTATGGGTTTTGTGATTAAATTTACATTTACGTTTACTCATATTTGGTTATGCATAATTTTGTTCAAATAACCAACATAACTAATCCTTTGAAATGTTTAAATAAGATTCACTCGCCAACTTTTTGTTGACCCAAAACCCTATTTTTACACATGATACAGGTGGACAGGTTGAAGCAAGGAACACATAGGAAATTGCCTTAGAAGAAAAATAATGAAGTTATGAAAAATGTATTTGAACATGTTGTATTTGTATGCTTATTGTAATGTTCTTTAAAAAGAAATAATAAATATGAAACTTTATAGTAAATGTCATGAGCTTTGATGAAAACCCAATCATGCCCCGATCACCATTTCCGCTGCGGGTCGGGGTGTGACAGATTGGTGTAAGAGCTTTTGACTATAGGGATACAGGATAGGTTATTAGACCCTTAGAGCCTATACTATAGTTGATTAGATTTTAATTGCTTATGTGGTTACATACAAACTCATGATGTTTATTTGTTTCATATTTATTACACACACAAATGCATGCAAACACTTTCACTATCATTTTGTGTGATACTTAATGAGTTATACTTATTGTCAAACATAACAAGCTTACATATACATTCATCACGCATATTTCAGTGTCCACATATTCAAGTCATCCTCATATTCCTTTATTCAAGATTTTGTCGCATTTTTCGTTTTTCAATCTCATCAAAGTGAGTTCTATGACGGGCATGTAGTAACTGTAAGGGTACAAGTACCGGTAGTCGGGACATCCTGTCTAGGTTGGCATTCGTATAAATCCAATATAACGGACCAGTTTGCCTACCTGGGGACTAACGATGAGAGTACGAAGGACCTATTAGGCCAAAGCATGCCACACTAAACGTCGTTCGAACTAACCCCACTTTGAGGTGTCACCGTGTCCACACCTGGATGCACTCCGAATTTCATACGTTACATACATATTTCTCGATTTTCTTCGGGTTTTAGTGTACGTTACTAGGCTAACACATGCGAACCATATGAAAGACCCGGTAATCATGGGGGCCCACATGATTACGAAGGTGAAGTATGGCGGCATGCAAGGCCCAATTACGAGCAAAGCCCAAGACATCCTATGGACGTAGTAAATTTATTATTCTTCATTTATTTTATGAATGTTCATTCCTAAATACGACACATGACCCCTAAAATGTCAAACTCATACTCTTGATACGTATTTCTTGTAGATGTCTTCTAGCCTCTCTCGTAGAAAAATGAAATCAGGAAAATCCCGCGAGCGCATGGCTGCCCAAATCGCTCAACAAATGGCTGCCGTAATACCCAACATCGTAATTCAGGTACAACAGGCCCTTACCGCTAATCCCGTCAACCCAATTAACCAAGAAGATCAAAACATTGCCAATCCTCTCCCAAAAGCCACTAAATGCACCTTCAAGCATTTCAAATCCTGCGATCCTCCAAAATACGAAGGGACTGAAGGTGTCACCGCTCTCCTCCATTGGTTTGAGGAGATGGAAAACACTTTTCTCAATTGCGACTGTCCCGATGATCGCAAGGTGCGATATGCTACCGGTCGTTTGTTTGGAGTAGCACTTACATGGTGGAATACAGAGAAGGCCAAGCGAGGTACCGAGAATGCTATGACTTTGACTTGGGAAGAGTTGAAGGAAATGATGACAAGACGTTTCTGTCCAAGAAGCGAAATCAAGAAATTGGAAGATGAGTTCTATTTTTTTGAAACAAAAGGAGGGCGACCACACCACATACAATAAGAGATTCCTTGAGTTAAATCAGATGGTCCCCAACTTGTTCACTCCCCTCTACCGTTTGATCGAGCACTACATTCGAGGTCTTCCTTCAAAAATTCAAGACCCTGTAATAAGTACCACACCTGCAACTTTGGAAGCAGCAATGGAGTTAGCTACAGAGCTCACCAAAAACCGCATACGGAATAAAGATTTCAAGGAGGAGAAGAAGAAGGATAAAGCATCAACCGAAACCTCCAACCCAATCCAGACCGAATCCTTTTCTCAAACCACTCCTAAGAGAAAACGAGATGGGCAAAATTTCGCTATCACCCAAGGCAATCAACCAACTTCACAAGTCGTACCCCTCCAAGCTATTCCAATCACTCAAGTAGCACCCAACTCTACTTACCCAAACAAGAAACCTTACATTGGACCTCATCCTCAATGCAACACCTGTTTTTATCACCATCCGTCTACCGTACCTTCTCGACTGTGTGCAAATTGTGGGCGTTATGGTCATTGGAGCAAAACTTGTCGTGCCCCTCAAAACCAAGCCTCACCCCCTACTCAAAACATGATCCAAACATATCAACAACCCCGATACGCCATGTTCCCATATGTTCGAGCTTGTTTTAGTTGTGGCGACCCTACCCACTTTAGAAACACGTGCCCTCGATTGGTTAACATCATAAACGCCCAAGCTCAAGCAAACCCAGTTAACCAAGCAAATCAAGCAAACCCAGCTCCACCACCAGCAAGAGGAAGAGCTTACAACATCAACACCAATCCAGTAGAAGATAATAACGGCCCAAACGAATCACCCAACTAGCTTTCCCTCACCAAGAGTCAAGACTCAACTCCAACCGTTTAGTTTTAATGTTTTCTTTAAGTTATCTCAATCTTTACGTCTCCCAGTTATAAATTGGGAATTTATGTATCCAAGAATTTTAATGCGAATTGATATTACAGTTTTGTTTTATACTCATTGATTTAACATTCATATCATCAAACATCTCGACATACCTCGATCACATCATTTAAAGAAGTTGGGTTGTGTCTCACTTTTACATAGACTAACCCCTTCATCATAACAAACGAGAGAAGTACTGTCATCATTCAGTCATGTATCCTTTCAGAATTGAGACTCAAGCTTTGGTTGTTGTGTTTGTTTATGTTTTAGAGTCACATAGAACTGATCATAATTTATTGATAAAGCCAATGAAAATTTGACAAGAATATGGTGGATACGCCACTGGTACTTCCTATATATAAGTATTCTTGGCAAAGGATCAAAAGCATTACCAGGCAGTTATGAGAAGTTCCATGTAGGTTTTAGTATCGTCATGGTTGAAGTTTTATTTTATGATATAACCTTATCTTTCCAAACATATCAATTCTCTCAAAACTCTTATGCATAAAATCATGCTTAGTCAATCAACTCTGTTTATCCATGTTTCGTATTCTTATACTTTAGGCATCAAAAAGCGATTCCTGTAGCAGGGTATTCAACCCTTACTAGGAACGTTACCGCCTCAAATAAGATTTAAACTCTCACCCTCTTCTAATTATGTAATCGTCAAAATTAAAACATCCTCTCTTCAAATCAAATATACCACTACTACTTAAATTTCGGGACGAAATTTCTAAAAGTAGGGGATACTGTAACATCCGTCGAAAAACTGGTTTTCCAAACCCGCTTCGTTTATTAATCGAATATCCAGTCATAATTTTTCATTGCACATTTATTGCTCAAATTAATTTTAAACGATACACAATTAATAAATATATTAGAATAAAAAAACTATAATTGATAATTAATAAAAATAAGTGAATAAAAAATAAATAGGGCTGCGGGGTTTCGAACCCGGGTCAGCCGCTTCAACAAACACACAACACACCGCTCCGCCACTTGCCTTCTTTGTTAATATACTGAAACAAATAATACTTAAATTAAAACTCGAAATCAAAATCCGGAAATCAGCGCGCCCAATCCGCAGTCGCCGGAAAAACCGACGATTTCGCAAATCACGACCGTTTTTCTTTGACTGAAACGCGTGAACTAACTTCGACATCGGTTATAACCGATGTCTAACCCCCAATTCCAGTTGTAACCGCCGGAAAAGTTTTGACCGCGAATCAAGACAAAATTCCGACCCAATACATCCTGTTCTACCCTATAAATACCCCCCTCAACCTTTCGGGAATCCTTTCGTTCAAGACAACACACTTTTTCGTAGTTGAAGTGCTCAGAAACTCGTCGCCGGAGATTTCCAATTTCGTCAGAATTGGTCACTGGAAAACTGAACCCATTCATTTCTTTGCCTTACTCTAAAATAAGACTTCTAGAGCTCAGACAGAAAGCACCGCACTCACCTCAAACTTCTGGTAGACACTTTGTTGCAAGTTACAGTTCGCCGGAATTTCTTTCAGTCACCAGAACTTCATCGGAGATCACACCTGTTCGGTACAACATCCTTAACCTTTTTCTGTTTAAATTATTTTCGTTATCAGTAATAATCAATCAACTAATTCAATAAGATTTGGTTAAACAGTCGAGTTATGATTCTGGGTATTAATTCAGTCGAAGAAGATGAAGTTTATGTTGTATATATATATAATATAAATCGGGTTTTATAACCGGGTTACACACACGGTCCAATGGTGGACTGTGTGCAATTACACACGTAAGACAAGGGTTCGATTCACGCATATGAACGGTTTTCAGAAATTCAAATTCTTTTTTAAGCTACGCAGAGCACCCTATGTAAGTTCATAAGATTAATAAAAACGGTAAAACAAATGGGTTAGACACCCAGCCCAACCGGTTGGGCTGGGTGCAAAACATCGCAGAGGATCCGGGTTCGAATCATGTAGGGGGTGCCGGTTGTTTGATTTTGAAACCTTTTTAACTAAGGTTATTCTGGATTTATATAACAAGTATATAAATATAATTAAAATCAGAAATATTTCGGGTTAGACACGTAGCTCAGTTGGTAGAGCTGCGTGCACGTATACGAGAGGTCACGAGTTCGAACCTCACTCAGCGCATAGAATAACACGGTCCGACCGGTCAACGGTCAACGGTCAGAGTCAAGTCAACATTTATTTATTTATTTATTTTTATTTTTTTATTTAACCAGAAAATTATTTAAAAATACTGAAAAATCCTTAAACTCACAAAAATAAATCTAACAATCCCATTAAGAACACTAGTTAAAAAATATTAATCTCAATTAAAAGTTTATTTATTTATCGAATTATTATGTTATTATTTAGGTTAGTTTCTCTCGTGGTTAAATCCCAAAACTCGTACGCATCCAACGTCATCAAAAGAACGCACCCAATGTGAGTGAATTCTTACAAATTCCCCCTTTTTATTCATGTTTTGGGTTGTATCATGTGTCGCTTTAATTAATTCGCTTATTCAAACTCGTGCTATTACCATTATATGATCTAAACTTATAATGTAAATATTGTTTGTTGTAAGGTGTGTTTACATTTAGTAAAGTTGCGTGCAAATCAATTCATTAGGCCCATCAGTTCCCCGTTGGAGACGGGTTGAACATCGCGTGCCTCAAAATCATTCATTAGGCCCATCAGTTCCTCGTGGGAGACGAGTTGAACATCGTGTGCCTCAAAATCATTCATTTGTTGTGTGCGTGTGTATTATTTGATATTATGGGTTTTGTGATTAAATTTACATTTACGTTTACTCATATTTGGTTATGCATAATTTTGTTCAAATAACCAACATAACTAATCCTTTGAAATGTTTAAATAAGATTCACTCGCCAACTTTTTGTTGACCCAAAACCCTATTTTTACACATGATACAGGTGGACAGGTTGAAGCAAGGAACACATAGGAAATTGCCTTAGAAGAAAAATAATGAAGTTATGAAAAATGTATTTGAACATGTTGTATTTGTATGCTTATTGTAATGTTCTTTAAAAAGAAATAATAAATATGAAACTTTATAGTAAATGTCATGAGCTTTGATGAAAACCAATCATGCCCCGATCACCATTTCCGCTGCGGGTTGGGGTGTGACAGCATGGGTTGCATCATGGGGTAGTTGGGTTGGTAGTAAGGTTGGGCTGCGTGTTGTGAAGGTGGTAGAAGTAAGGGTTGTTGGGTTTGGCCCACTATCTGATTTTGGGTTTGGGTTGGAGGTTGATTGTGGTTCATTCGTTGAAGGGTACGGCAGGTTTGGTTGGTGTGACCTGCACGGCCACAGCTTGTGCAATGTTGGCAGGGGTTTTCGGGAGGGTGATGGTATTGACAGCGGTTGCACTTTGGGTGTGGGCCAGTGTATGGCTTTTTGAATGGTGCAGCTGGAGGAGCAATTTGGGTGATTGGTGCAGCAATGATAGGAGGGTTGGTTTGAGTGACAGCAAAATTCTTGCCATTTCGCTTCCTCTTACCAGCAAACTTCGAGGATGAGACTGGGTGGTTTGGAGTTGGGGTCTCAATGGGTGTTTTCTTCTTATCATCTTTGAACTTGTCGTTTCGAATGCGATTTTCAGTGAGTTCTGTAGCTAACTCCATTGCGGCTTCAAGTGTTGCAGGCGAAGTGCTTAAAACCGAATCTTGGATTTTCGAGGGGAGGCCTCGAATGTAGTGTGGTCTCCTTCCTTTTGTTATATGAAGTGTGGTCTCCTTCCTTTTGTTTCAGTGCGTGGAATTCGTCTTCCAGCTTTTTGATTTCGCTTCTTGGACAGAAGCGTCTTGTCATGAGTTCCCTTAACTCTTCCCCTGTTAAGGCCATGGCATCTTCAACTCCTCGCTTACCCTTTTCCGTGTTCCACCAGGTAAGGGCTACCCCAAACAGTCTTCCAGTTGCGTAACGTACCTTACGGTCCTCGGGACAATCGCAATTGAGGAAAGTGTTTTCCATTTCTTCAAACCAGTGAAGGAGGGCGGTAACACCTTCGGTCCCTTCATATTTTGGGGGATCTCAGGATTTGAAGTGTTTGTAGGTGCACTTGGGGGTTTTGGAAGGAGGGATGGCGACGCTCTGGTCTTCTTGGTTGGGAGGGTTGATGGGATTAGCGGCGAGATCTTGTTGAACTTGAAGCACCATGTCAGGAAGCACTGCGGCCATTTGTTTAGCAATTGTGTGGCCAAGCATTCGCTTGACTTTCCTAACTTTCTACCTCCACGTAGTTACCTAGCCGACATCTACGGGAACATATATAGGAAGATTGTGAGTTTAAGAATTTTCTAGGTGTCATGTGTCGTAAAAAGAATGAAAAACAACATAACTGACAATAATTTAACTACATCCATAGGATGTCTTGGGTTTGCTCATGTTTGGGCCTCCAAATGTCCCCCATACCATTGCCTGTGTAGTCATGTGGGCCCCCATGACTATTGGGCTTGGTAGGATTCACATTGGTGTCGGCGGGTTAACACTTGCACCACCCGAATGAAAATCGTAAAACATGATTGCGAGATGTATAGTCGGAGGGTGTCCAGGTGTAGACACAATGACAACTCAAAGTGGGGTTAGCTCACACAACGTTTGGTATAACATGCTTTGGCCTAATAGGTCCTTCGTACTCTCTTCGTTAGTCCCCAGGTAGGCAAACTGGTCCTTTATTTTGGATTTATAAGAATGCCAAGCCTAGACAGGACGTTCCGACTACCGGTACTCGTACCCTTCCAGTTACTACATGCCCCTCGTGAAAACTCACTTTGATGTGATTGGAAAAATACAAAAATCATTGCAAAAATCATGGAAATCGTAAGGTGTGTGCTTTCATAGATATGACATGTTATGAGGATATGAATCATGATGAGCATTGCATATTAACATGTACTTGTGAGTGTGCTTGCATAATATCAGATGTGAAAATAAACATGAAACATATAAACATCATGAATTTTGTATGTAACACATAAACAATTAAAATTTATCAACTATAGTATAGGCTCTAAGGGTCTAATAACCTATCCTATATCCCTATAGTCACAAGCTCTGATACCAATCTGTCACACCCCGACCCGCAGCGGAATAAAAGTCGGGGCATAATTGGGTTATCACCATAACTCATGATATTTACTAAGATGTTTCATATTTATTAAATTCAAATTATAAACTTAAATATCCAAAAACAAAATTCATACAATTACAAAGGAAATTGAAACGATATATTTATTCCAAAGCATTAACTTGTTTATTCTTCTAGGCCATCCTAAGTGTTTCCTGTCTCGGCTGGATCACCTGTATCATGTGTAAAACAGGGGAGATTTTGGGTCAACAAAAGTTGGCGAGTGAACCTTGATAAAACATTTTAACTAATTTCTTGTTTTATTTATTAAAGAAAATTCGTGCATTAATCACATGTGAGCACACATATATATGTAATCAATCACAAACCACTATGGATGAGTATATGACATGAATGATGATGTATTTGAGATCAAGGCTCAATCAAACGGAGCCAATCTAATGAGGCTCCTGATGCTCAACCCGTATCCCACGGGGAACTGATGGGCCTAATGAAATGCGTGCACTGAAATGATAAATTTAATCTACATATAATTCACACAACAATCAATACACATTTGATCACGGATATGATGTATGTACAAGTGTTTAAATAAAATAAAAGAATAGTACGACACATGATACACCCCAAAACATGATTAAAACGGGGAATTGGTAGAGATTCACTCACCGTGGGTGCGTTTCTTGATAATGACGAATGCGCACGAATTTATGATTCAACCGACGAGGGAAAACTAACCTAAATAATAACGAAATAATTCGATAAATAAATAAATTTTATTTGAGATTAATATTTTTAATTAGTGCTCTTAATGAGATTTTTAGATTTATTTTTATGAGTTTATTGCAAATTTTTAACCTTAGGAATCTTATTTTTAAGTATTTTTAAATAATTTTTAAACTTTAATAAATAAAAATAAGAAAACAGATTTTTAAAAAAATGTTGACCTTGACAGGTCTGACCGGGTCTGACCGGTCGGATTGCATGACATTCAGGCGGCGAGTGAGGTTCGAACTCGGGACCTCTTGTATACGTGCACGCAGCTCTACCAACTGAGCTACGTGTCTAACACGAAATATTCTCTGTTTTAATTATATATATATATACTAACTAGCTTTAACCTTATTTAGTTTTTATTAAAAATGATTTAATATGGCCAAAACTGGTTACAGAACCCGGAATCAACTCGGGACCTTCGGTTCGGGTGCACACAGCCCAACCAGTTGGGCTGTGTGTCTAATCTGTATAAACACTGGATTATATTAATTTTATATATATGCTGTGAATTGATCTGAATAAGTTTAAAAATGTTGGTTTTATTTCAGAAAGTCAGAAACATGTGTGATTCGAACCCGGGACGTGTGTTTTGTGTCACACCCCGACCCGCAGCGGAATAAGAGTCGGGGCATAATTGGGTTATCACCAAAGCTCATGACATTTACTAATATGTTTCATATTTATTAAAGTCAAAGTTACATTTCCAAATATCCAAACATGTTCATACAATACAAAGAAAATAAACCAAACATAACAATCCCAAACTCTAAAGCATTTTATTCTTCTAGTCCAATCCTATGTGTTTCTGGCTGCTGCTGGTTCACCTGTATCATGTGTAAAAAAATGGGGGTTTTTGAGTCAACATAAGTTGGCGAGTGAACCTTATTAGATAAACATTTATTATAGATTTACTTGTTAGTTTATCAATGAAAAATTGTGCATAATCATAAATGAGCAAATGTAAATAATCAGGCAGTGGCAATAGCAATCACAACTATAACATACAATAACATATGATAGCATACATAAACATACCAACATCATACGATAAATAACATAAATGAAACTGTGCGATCAAGGCTCAATCAAACGGAGCCGATCGTATTGCATGTACTGAAAATGAAAAATGTCTGTGCGATCAAGGCTCAATCAAACGGAGCCGATCGTATGTGGGCACGCCAGGTTCACGCTCATAATGAAATGGGGAACATGCTCAACGCTCATAATGTAATGGGGAGCGGCGGCCTATGAAATTGCATGTACTGAAAATAATAAATTGCATCTAACAATAACTACACAACAGTTGAAACAAACTGAATACACATGTTCATGATACGATGTATGCACAATGGTTTAAATATAATATATATAACAAGACACATGATACACCCCAAAACGTGATTAAAACGGGGAATTTGTAAAGATTCACTCACATTTGGTGCGTTTGAATGGAGATGATGAGATGCGCACGAATCGGGAGAATTGAACAATGAGAATTTCTAACCTAAATAATAACGGAAAAATATAGTAAATGAGTGGATTTTATTAAGGGTTTTAATGAAATTTTTAGATATATTTTTGTGAGTTTAAGGCTATTTTCTATCTTTAAAAATGTTATTTTTAAGTATTTTTAATTGATTTTTAAATTAAATTAAATAAATAAAAATATAAAAAAAATTGTTTATTTTGCGTTGACCGTTGACCGTTGACCTGTTGACTTGTTGACCGGTTCGGTCAACGAAATTGTTTGCGCCGGGTGAGGCTCGAACCCGAGACCTCCCGTACGCGTGCACGCAGCTCTACCAACTGAGCTACGTGTCTAACCCGAAATAATCTTGTTTTTAATTATATTTATATACTAATTCGGTTTAACCAAAATTCTTTTAATTTCAAAAACATTTTAATTCAACGAACCGGTGCCAGTATTAGGTTTCGAACTCGTGACGTGCGATTCAGTGTTGCACACAGTCCACCACTGGACTGTGTGTCTAACCTGATTAATATCTCAGTTTTTATTATACTTAACAACTAACGGAGTTAACCCGGTTTAGTTTTAAACAAAAAGGCATTTTATTACATAAGGAGTGCGTGTATCAGGAATCGAACTTGTGACATGCGACTATGTTTTGCACACAGTCCACCGCTGGACTGTGTGTCTAACCCGTTCATATTACTGATTTTAAATAAACTTATAACTTAACTAACTTCGTCTTCTACATTCAAATTACAGTCAACTGATTCACTAATTCGTTTCTTGTTTTTACGATTAACAAACATTCTTAAGGCTAAAATGAAATGGCGGTGTTGGAAGTAACATACCGTAGGAATGATATATCACAAAATTTTCCGGCAATGCGTCGGCTCTGTTTTTGTGCACCTCAACTAAACCAAACAATTAACCATTTTGATTAGCTAATCGTGAAATTGAGGTGATCAGCAAATGTTAACAGAGGGTTTGAATGCCCTTACCGATTCTCAGATGAACATAGAGATTTTCAGAACTTTTCCGGCGAACTGAAATTAGCTGAATACAGTGCCTGAATTCGATTTCAATTGAAAGGTTTAAGTTAGAAATAGCCTAACAATTGTTGAACTACAACGTTATTGAAAGATTTACCATTTTGAGGATGAATACGGTTTTCCGGCGAATCTTGCAGAAATTTCCGGCGAGTTGTTTTAAGCGCTCTGACGGACTGAAAGTGTGACGAAAGTGAAATGGAATGTTGGTATGATGTTTCTGAGTCGCGAGAGGGGTCTTGAGTTGAAGTAATTGGGACTTGATTATTTTCGGTTATAAAAACCGATGATGATGACAATTAACGTTCATTCAATCTGAATTGATGAGAAAACGTCGGTGCATCGGTTATAACCTGAATGTGCGAGTAAACAAACGATTTGACGATTGAATTACCGATTTCCGTTTCTCAATTGGCGCAACCGGTTTAACCGAGTTTGAGTATAAATGTTATTTGTTTCCTAGAGATGACAGAAAACAACAAGTGGCGGAGTGGTGATGTGTGTGTGTGTTAAGTCATTGAAACTGTGTACTGGCTGACCCGGGTTCGAGTCCCGGCCGCAACATTTCTTTTTTATTTATTTTGTTTTCACTTTTTATCAAATATAATTTTTATAGTTTAGTTTGTTTATTAATTATGTATCATTAAAAACCAAAATAACCATAAATACACAACGTGACATTTATAACTTGATATTCGATTACAAAACGGAGCGGGTTTGGAAAAACCCGTTTTTGACAAATGTTACAGTATCCCCTACTTTCAGGAATTTCGTCCCGAAATTTAAGTAGTAGAAGTAGTAGGAAACAGATGCGGGTATTTTTCACGCATTGAGTCTTCACGTTCCCAAGTAAACTCAGGTCCCCGTTTCGACTCCCAGCGTACCCTAACAATTGGAATGCGACTTCGTCTTAGACGTTTTTCCCCGAAGTCCATGATCTCTACAGGTCTTTCAATAAAATGCATAGATTCATCAATCTGAATATCTTCCAGAGGAATGTGGAGGTTTTCATCAACGAGGCACTTCTTCAAGTTCGACACGTGGAATGTGGGATGAATCCTGTTGAGTTCTTCTGGTAGATCAAGCTTGTATGCTACAGGACCTACTCTTTCGAGTATCTTGAAAGGTCCTACGTAACGTGGTGCTAGCTTGCCCTTTTGACCAAAACGAACTACTCCCTTCCACGGTGATACTTTTAGAAGTACATTATCACCAATGTTAAACTCTAAGGGCTTCCGTCGTTTATCTGCATAACTCTTTTGACGACTTTGAGCCGCTAGAAGATTGTTTCGAATTTGATGGATCTTGTCTGTGGTTTCTTGGATCAATTCTGGACCAGTAATTTGAGCTTCCCCAATTTCGTGCCAACATACAGGAGATCGGCACTTACGACCATATAAGGCTTCAAAAGGTGCCATGCCGATGCTTGAATGATAGCTGTTGTTGTACGAAAATTCAACTAATGGTAGGTGGGTGTCCCAATTTCCCTTGAAGTCTATGACACATGCCCGAAGCATATCTTCAAGAGTTTGAATGGTGCGCTCAGATTGTCCATCAGTTTGAGGATGATAGGCGGTACTGAGATCTAATCGCGTACCCATAGCGGATTGTACTGTTTGCCATGTTCGTGAAGTGAAACGACCATCACTATCAGAAATAATGCTTAACGGTACCCCATGTCGGCTTACGATTTCGCTGATATAAATACGAGCAAGCTTTTCGTTCTTGAAATCTTCGCGGATAGGAATAAAGTGAGCTGATTTTGTAAGTCGGTCTATAATTACCCATATAGTGTCATACCCACCAGAAGTGCGAGGTAACCCGGTAATGAAATCCATGGTTATATTTTCCCACTTCCATACGGGTATTTCAGGTTGAACCAGAAGTCCTGAGGGTCTTTGGTGTTCAGCTTTCACCTTGGAACATGTAAGGCACTTGGAAACAAAAACAGCAATATCCTTTTTCATTCCAGGCCACCAATAGGTATATCGTAGGTCTTGATACATCTTATCGGCTCCTGGGTGTATAGAATATCGCGTTTTGTGAGCTTCATTCGTAAGAATTTCACGAAGATTGTTGTGGTTAGGAATCCAGATACGATCTAGGTAGTACAGAATACCGTCAGATTTAGTTTCAATTTTTAGCTCAGCTCCACAGGACATCTCCTTTCGTACATCTTCTTCCGTTATTGAAACATTTTGGGCTTCTCGAATTTGATCTTTAATGTCGGTTATAATTTGCGAACATAGAAGACGAATGGAGTTCGCATAACCCTTTTGACTAAGTGCATCAGCCACCACATTTGCTTTACCAGGGTGGTATCTAATTTCACAGTCGTAGTCATTTAGAAGTTCGACCCATCTTCGTTGCCTCATGTTTAACTCCTTTTGATTGAAGATATGTTGAAGACTCTTGTGGTCAGTGTATATTTCACACTTAGTACCATAGAGATAATGTCTCCATATCTTAAGAGCGAACACAACGGCTCTAAGTTCTAGGTCATGAGTGGTGTAGTTCTTCTCATGCGTCTTGAGTTGTCTCGAAGCATAAGCTATGACTTTTCCTCTTTGCATTAGAACGCAGCCTAATCCTTGCCCTGACGCGTCGCAATAGACCACAAAATCATCACAACCTTCAGGAAGAGTGAGGATTGGTGCATCACAAAGTTTTTGTTTAAGAGTTTGAAAGGCTTCTTCTTGCTTGGGTCCCCATATGAAAGGTTTTCCCTTATGAGTTAAAGCCGTGAGTGGTACAGCAATGCGAGAGAAGTTTGAAATGAACCGACAATAATAGCCAGCTAGACCAAGAAAAGATCTTACTTCAGTTGGTGTACGTGGAGCTTGCCATTCTTGTACCGCTTTGATCTTTGAGGGGTCGACATGTATTCCCTTGTCATTGACTACATGTCCGAGGAATTGCACCACTTTTAACCAGAATTCGCATTTGGAGAATTTGGCGTAAAGCTTTTCCTTCTCTAGAAGTGCAAGGATGAGTCGAAGATGACGCTCATGATCAGATTTAGATTTTGAATAAATAAGAATGTCGTCGATGAAGACTATAACAAATCGATCAAGATACGGTTTGCAGACTCTATTCATTAGGTCCATGAAGACAGCTGGTGCGTTGGTTAAACCAAATGGCATGACCATGAATTCATAATGGCCATAACGAGTTCGGAAAGCAGTCTTTGGGACGTCTTCTTCATGCACTCTAAGTTGATGATAGCCAGATCGAAGGTCAATTTTTGAAAAGCAGTTGGCACCTTGAAGTTGGTCAAGAAGATCATCAATGCGAGGTAAATGATAGCGATTCTTTATTGTTAACTTGTTGAGCTCTCTGTAGTCGATGCACATACGAAACGATCCATCTTTCTTCTTTATGAAAAGAACAGGTGCACCCCAAGGCGATGAGCTAGGACGTATGAATCCCTTGTCAGTCAACTCTTGTAATTGACTGGCTAGCTCTTGCATTTCAGAGGGGGCTAACCTATAAGGAGACTTTGCAACTGGTGTAGCACCAGGTATAAGATCAATACGGAATTCGACTTCTCTAACTGGAGGAAGTCCTGAAATGTCGTCAGGAAAAACTTGTGGGAAATCTTTTACTACAGGAATGTCTTCAAGTTTCTTCTCCTTGGTTCCCTTTTTGATGATATGAGCTAAAAACGCGTCATAATTCTTGCGAAGATATTTTTGAGCTTGAAGACATGACATTAAGCCGAGTCCTTTCGACGAGGTTTCTCCAAGGATTCGAAGAGTCTGACCGTTTAAAAGAGGAATACGTATGAATTTTTCGCGACATACAACTTCTGCCTGATGTTGACTGAGCCAGTCCATACCAATTATGATATCAAAACTTCCCAGCTTCATAGGAATAAGGTCGACAGAGAAATCGTGGTCGTTTAGGGTGAGTGTACAGTTGCGTATAACAGAGTTTAATGAAACTGGTTTCCCGTCAGCAACTTCTACCGTTATGGATTCCGTGAGCTTATCCCGATTTTTGTTTAAGATAGGTTCAAATTCAAAAGACACAAAGCTTCTATCCGCACCAGTATCAAATAACATAGATGCATATCTACCATTTATAAGGAACGTACCGTTAACCACATTGCCGTCAGCTCTAGCCTGATTAGCGTTAATATTGAAAGCTCTTCCTCTTGCAGGTGGAGGAGCTTGGTTCGCTTGATTCACCGGGTTGGCTTGGGCCTGAGCATGAATAATGTTTACCAACCTTGGACAAGTGTTTCTGAAATGGCTTGGGTCTCCGCAATTGTAGCAAGCCCGCATAGGTTGGCCCATAGGATAATTGGGTTGGTAATATGTTTGGGCTAGGTGTTGGGTGGGTGGTAATAGTAGGGGTGTTGGGCTTGACCCATTATTTGTTGGTGGGGTTGGGTTGAAGACTGGTGGCGGTTCGTTCGTTGAGGCATGCGGCAGGTTTGAACAGTATGACCTGCACGACCGCAGCCGGTGCAATATTGGCAAGGATGATCAGGAGAATGGTGTATTGGCAACGGTTGCATTTTGGTAACGGGCCAGTGTAAGGTTTTCTGTATGGTGCGGGTGAAGGAGCGACTTGAGTAATGGGTGCAGCAGGAATTAGGAGGTTGGTTTGAGTAACAGCGAAATTTCTGGTGTTGCGCTTCCTCTTGTTGGCAAACTTAGAGGAAGAAATGGGATGGTTTGAAGTTTGACCCTCAATAGGGGCTTTCTTTTTCTCTTCTTTGAACTTCCCGTTGCGAATTCGGTTCTCGGTCAGTTCAGTTGCTAGCTCCATAGCAGCTTCAAGTGTTACTGGTGAAACGCTGAGAACTGAATCTTGGATTTTCGAGGGAAGTCCTCGAATATAATGCTCGATCAGACGATAAGTTGGGGTGAACAAATTTGGAACCAATTGGTTCAACTCCAAGAACCTCTTGTTATAGGTGGTATGATCACCCTCCTTTTGCTTTAAAGAATGAAATTCGTCCTCCAACTTTTTAATTTCACTCCTAGGACAGAAACGCCTAGTCATGATTTCCCTTAACTCCTCCCAAGTTAAGGCCATTGCATCTTCAGTTCCCCTCTTCCCTTTCTCAGTATTCCACCAAGTGAGAGCTACCCTAAATAGTCTCCCGGTAGCGTATCGAACCTTGCGATCCTTAGGACAATCGCAGTTGAGAAAGGTGTTTTCCATCTCCTCGAACCAATGTAGGAGAGCAGTGACACCTTCGGTCCCCTCAAATTTAGGAGGATCACAAGATTTGAAATGCTTGTATGAACACTTGCTGGTAGGAGGGTTGTCGATGTTCTGGTCATGTTGTTGGGGAGGGTTAGTAGGATTTGTAGCGAGGGCTTGTTGCACTTGGACCACAATGTCAGGCAGTATCGTGGCCATTTGTTTCGCGATTTGGGTGGCCAAGCGTTCCTGAGACCTTCCTGATCTTTTACCCCTTCGTTGTTGTCTGGACGACATCTGCAGGAACATACATGAGAAGATTGTGAGTTTATGGTGTCTTTTTAGGTGTCATGTGTCTTTAAGAAAATGAAAATAACATAAATATCAATAATGCAACTACATCCATAGGATGTCTTGGGTTTGCTCATGTTGGGCCTCAAATGTCCCCCATACCTTCACCTATATAGTCATGTGGGCCCCCATGGCTATTGACTTGGTAGGATTCACATTAGTATTAGCGATTTAACACTTGCATCACCCGAATGCAAACCACAAAATATGTTCATGAGATGTTTGGTCGGAACGTGTCCAGGTGTAGACACAATGACAACTCAAAGTGGGGTTAGCTCACACGACGTTTGGTATAGCATGCTTTGGCCTAATAGGTACTTCGTACTCTCATCGTTAGTCCCCAGGTAGGCAAACTGGTCCTTTATTTTGGATTTATACGAATGCCATCCTAGACAGGACGTCCCGACTACCGGTACTGGTACCCTTCCAGTTACTACATGCCCGTCATGAGAACTCACTTTGATGAGATTTGAAAACACAAAAATCATTGTAAAAGCAATCATGATGTGGTGTGTGCTTTCATGGATGTGATATGTTATGAGTATATGATTCATAATAGGCATTTTATGCTAATATATACTTATGAACATGCTTGCATAATATTGAATGTAACATTTAACATAAAACATATAAACATCATGAAATTTGGCATGTAACACACAAAAATCTTATAAGTTTCTAATCAACTATAGTATAGGCTCTAAGGATCTAATAACCTATCCTATATCCCTATAGTCATGGCTCTGATACCAATCTGTCACACAGCGGAATAAGAGTCGGGGCGTAATTGGGTTATCACCAAAGCTCATTACATTTACTAATATGTTTCATATTTATTAAAGTCAAAGTTACATTTCCAAATATCCAAACATGTTCATACAATACAAAGAAAATAAACCAAACATAACAATCCCAAACTCTAAATCATTTTATTCTTCTAGTCCAATCCTATGTGTTTCTGGCTGCTGCTGGTTTACCTGTATCATGTGTAAAAAAATGGGGGGTTTTTGGGTCAACATAAGTTGGCGAGTGAACCTTATTAGATAAACATTTATTATAGATTTACTTGTTAGTTTATCAATGAAAAATTGTGCCATAATCATAAATGAGCAAATGTAAATAATCAGGCAGTGGCAACAGCAATCACAACTATAACATACAATAACATATGATAGCATACATAAACATACCAACATAATACGATAAATAACATAAATGAAACTGTGCGATCAAGGCTCAATCAAACGGAGCCAATTGTACTGCATGTACTGAAAATGAAAAATGTCTTTGCGATACACCCCAAAACGTGATT
Organism: Scalesia atractyloides; assembly: GCA_947069175.1. Classification (NCBI taxonomy): domain Eukaryota; kingdom Viridiplantae; phylum Streptophyta; class Magnoliopsida; order Asterales; family Asteraceae; genus Scalesia; species Scalesia atractyloides. The sequence goes on from CAMTDV010000019.1 coordinate 54,260,665, forward strand.
AAAACGGGGAATTTGTAAAGATTCACTGACATTGGGTGCATTTGAATGGAGATGATGAGATGCGCACGAATCGGGAGAATTGAACAATGGGAATTTCTAACCTAAATAATAACGGAAAAATATAGTAAATGAGTGGATTTTATTAAGGATTTTAATGCAATTTTTAGATATATTTTTGTGAGTTTAAGGCTATTTTCTATCTTTAAAAATGTTATTTTTAAGTATTTTTAATTGATTTTTAAATTAAATTAAATAAATAAAAATATAAAAAAATTGTTTATTTTGCGTTGACCGTTGACCGTTGACCTGTTGACTTGTTGACCGGTTCGGTCAACGAAATTGTTTGCGCCGGGTGAGGCTCGAACCCGAGACCTCCCGTACGCGTGCACGCAGCTCTACCAACTGAGCTACGTGTCTAACCCGAAATAATCTTGTTTTTAATTATATTTATATACTAATTCGGTTTAACCAAAATTCTTTTAATTTAAAAAACATTTAATTCAACGAACCGGTGCCAGTATTAGGTTTCGAACTCGTGACGTGCGATTCAGTGTTGCACACAGTCCACCGATGGACTGTGTGTCTAACCTGATTAATATCTCGGTTTTATTATACTTAACAACTAACGGAGTTAACCCGGTTTAGTTTTAAACAAAAAGGCATTTTATTACATAAGGAGTGCGTGTATCAGGAATCGAACTTGTGACATGCGATGTGTGTCTAACCCGTTCATATTACTGATTTTAAATAAACTTATAACTTAACTAACTTCGTCTTCTACATTCAAATTACAGTCAACTGATTCACTAATCCGTTTCTTGTTTTTACGATTAATAAACATTCTTAAGGCTAAAATGAAATGGCAGAGACGGTGTTGGAAGTAACATACCGTAGGAATGATATATCACAAAATTTTCCGGCAATGCGTCGGCTCTGTTTTTGTGCACCTCAACTAAACCAAACAATTAACCATTTTGATTAGCTAATCGTGAAATTGAGGTGATCAGCAAATGTTAACAGAGGGTTTGAATGCCCTTACCGATTCTCATATGAACATAGAGTTTTCAGAACTTTTCCGGCGAACTGAAATTAGCTGAATACAGTGCCTGAATTCGATTTCAATTGAAAGGTTTAAGTTAGAAATAGCCTAACAATTGTTGAACTACAACGTTATTGAAAGATTTACCGTTTTGAGGATGAATACGGTTTTCCGGCGAATCTTGCAGAAATTTCCGGCGAGTTGTTTTAAGCGCTCTGACGGACTGAAAGTGTGATGGAATGTTGGTATGATGTTTCTGAGTCGTGAGAGGGGTCTTGAGTTGAAGTAATTGGGACTTGATTATTTTCGGTTATAAAAACCGATGATGATGGCAATTAACGTTCATTCAATCTGAATTGATGAGAAAACGTCGGTGCATCGGTTATAACCTGAATGTGCGAGTAAACAAACGATTTAACGATTGAATTGCCGATTTCCGTTTCTCAATTGGCGCAACCGGTTTAACCGAGTTTGAGTATAAATGTTATTTGTTTCCTAGAGATGACAGAAAACAACAAGTGGCGGAGTGGTGATGTGTGTGTGTGTTAAGTCATTGAAACTGTGTACCGGCTGACCCGGGTTCGAGTCCCGGCAGCAACATTTCTTTTTTATTTATTTTGTTTTTACTTTTTATCAAATATAATTTTTATAGTTTAGTTTGTTTATTAATTATGTATCATTAAAAACCAAAATAACCATAAATACACAACATGACATTTATAACTTGATATTCGATTACAAAACGGAGCGGGTTTAGAAAAAACCCGTTTTTGACAAATGTTACATTTTGTATTTGCACACAGTCCACCGCTGGACTGTGTGTCTAACCCGGTTAAATACCCGTTTTTATTTATATTAAAACACTAACTCAACTTCATCTTTTTCATCATTCAAAATCCCGACAGTGATCCCGGCTGAATGAACTGATTTAACAGTTTTGATTATTGTTTTGAGCAAATAAATTACCAATCAAGAGATAGCAAGGAGGTTTAGATAATTATACCGTCTGGAGAACAACTGCGGTTTTCTGGTTAGAAATTCCGGCGATATTCCGGCGAGTGCGAAAGTCTCCGGCAACGTGCTTTGAAAGAATTAAAAAGTTTCAGGAAGAGAGTGCGGTTCTGAGCGAAAAGTTACAAGGAATCGAGTGGGTATTTATAAGATGGACAGGCTGATTGGTTTCGATTTGGAGACCAAAATTCACGGTCAAAGATTTCAATTCTCAAAAGAAACGGTTTTGACTCAATTGTGTGTTAAGCAACGGTTATAACCGATGTCGAATCAAGTTTACGCGTTTTGATCTTGGGAAAGTAGCCACATTTGCGGAGTTTCGGTTTTTCCGGCGATTTCGAGTTCTGGGCGCGCTGATTTACAGGTTTTGACTTTCGGTTTTACCATAAATGTTATTTGTTTAAGTATTTGAACATAAATAAGTGTGTGGCGGAGTGATGTGATGTGGGTGTGTCTACACGGGAGACCCGGGTTCGAGACCCGGCTACCCTTTTCCGTTTTATTATTATTTTTTTTATTTGATTTACTTATCATTATTATTTATTAATTATGGTTTTAAATTCCAAATATTTATTAATTTGGTATCATTTAAAATAACCGGCACAATAAATACGCAACGAACATTTAACCGAATATTTGATTATTAAACGAAGCGGGTTTTGAAACCCGTTTTTCGACGAATGTTACATGTAGTTCCTGGAATTTCTCTTTTTTTACAACACTTTTATGTAGGGATGAGCAAGGTACCCGTTCGGTACCGAACCGGTACTAGCACCGAAATTACCAGTATCGAAAAACGGGAAAAGTGGGTACCGGTACCGGTACGAATATACCCGGTACGGTTCGGTACAGGTACCCGGTACCAAACGCTCATCACTACTTTTATGCATGTTCTATTTTTTTTTTTTGAAATTCATTAGTTTAAAGCACTTGATTTCTCTTTTGGCATGAGTTCATCGACGTTGGGGTCAAGTTCTTTAATTATGTTATCGCGTATGGCAATTGTTTCTTGGATTGGGCAAAGACTAATGCAAAAGAAAATTTTTGCAGTGTTAATGAATGCTTTAGCTTGTCAAATAGTAAAAGGTGTATTTGAGTTAGCACTTAGGTCCGACTAGCATTTCAGCATGTCAGTTGTTGTTTAGATAATTATTTGATCTTATGAATTTAATGGTATACCTGTTTGCAATGTAAGTTGTGATTAAACTCTTTCAAAGTCTTTGTATAGGCCCACTGGTTTGGAAGATGGCAGTTACAGTCGTCCAACGGGATCACAAGATGGGTGAAGATATAGTCACTAAGCTTGAAATCACTCCAACATTTTGAGCAACAACTTGATACTCAACTCAAGAATATCCGCATAAGAAAAGTACGAAAGCACGCGTGTCTAGAATATTTATTTTTTTTTACATATTGTAGTTTTAGATCATGGATTAACTGGATGTTTTTTTTCTTGAAGAACCAACTCCTTCTTGAATCAATGAGCTTTAGAAAAACGTGGCCATTTCTTTCCTTTAACTTTTACTTCTACAGTGTTTTGTGATTTATTATAATCTCTAATGCATAAAGAACCACCAGGGAAAGGCCATACAAGAGCAGAACACTATTTTGACAAAGCAAGTGAGTTGAGATCATGCTCTTATTTGAGTTAAATGAAACAATAAAACAGTTGTTATGTTTACATTCTTTGATGTTCATATACCATTTCCATGCATGTAGATTAAGTTTTCAAAATTTTGTAACTATCAAATGATCATTACTTGTATAGATCAAGGAGATGGAGAAAGACAAGACGCAACCACAAAATGTGCAATGGGAACAACATAATTAGGTGGACCATGATACTGCATTCCTCTTGCTACCGCCACATCTTGCTCTCATTTTGGGGTATAGTCATCTATTTGATTTCTAGGCGCCCTTGACATTTGATTTTTGTTGAGTTCGCTACCCTGGGTAGCAGGTAGTGAACTTCCTAGAAACCAAAGATGTTTCAAAAGCATCCTAAAGTACATCTCAAAAGCCTAGACCACCAAAATTTCTGACAAATGTGTATAAAAAGCAAACTATATTGTTATTCTTTTTCATTAATAGAAAAATGTAACGGTACCACCAAAATTTCTAACAAAATGTGTATAAAAGGAAAAATATATTGTTATTCTTTTTCACTAATAGCAAAATGTAACGGTTTGTGTTTTTGTGCTAGCTTTTGGCTAACTGTTTTTATAAATTCCGTCGTTCAAAAGAATAGCAAAATGTAGACTTACTAAATTATATTTAACCTTTTCAATATGTGGTATAGAGGAGATTACCACCAACCTCCTCTTCCTGTTGTTGCTGCCGGTGAAGAAAGGACCACCCAGCTGGACCTTAGTCTACAGCCGATATATTCATGCTACTAGAGGTGTTTTACTTCAACAGTTTTTGGATCTCTTTGGTGTTTTTATATAATGGAAGTTTATTAGGTATCATCTTGCATTTTGTAGGGTTCATGATTTGTCCTCGGCTCTTGAGCAACCACAACAGGAATATTAATTCAATATGTGGTATAGAGGAGATTACCACCAACCTCCTCTTCCTGTTGTTGCTGCGGTGAAGAAAGGGCACCCAGCAGGACCTTAGTCTACAGCCGATATATTCATGCTACACCGAAGTGACCGAAGTCGTAACATAGTGCCCCTCGTCACCGAGGTCGTAAAATAGCGTCCATCGACACCGAAGTGACCGAGGTCGTAACATAGCGTCCCTTGTCCGAAGTGACCGAGGTCGTAAAGTAGCGTCCTCGACACCGAAGTGACCGAGGTCGTAAACTAGCGTCCCTCGTCACCGAAGTGACCGAGTTCATAAAATGGCGTCCCTCGACACCGAAGTGACCGAAGTCGTAACGTAGCGTCCCTCGTCACCGAGGTGACCGAGGTCGTAACATAGCGTCCCTCGTCACCGAAGTGACCGAGGTCGTTAAATATCAAATCGCATAGAAATTGGGATAGCATAAGAGAGAGGCTTGATAAAATATTGGAACGTTTCGGGTTGAGAAACTTCGACTATTCCAAAGTGAATCGTAAGTCCATTCGAATTAGGGGGCGTGCCTTGGCCTAATAGGTAAAATACTCTCGTCGACAGGCGATTAATGGTATTTACCCTTCCAGTTAATATGTCCCTAATTTGATCGAAATTATGAAACTTTGGCGAGATTGAAAATCGAAGAGTGGAACCAGTCATCAAGGTGTGGATATCAATCATAGCTTGACAATTTCGTCCCCAAAACGTGGTTTATTGAACGAAACAAGATAAAATCTCGAGTCATCAATAAGCATCCACTAGATTATGAATTGGAAATTCCCATCAAGATATGGATATCAATCCTGACTTGATGGTGAAATTCGTGCAAAAGTATCATGTAAGATGGATTGAAATTCGTCACCAACGGCGGGATTCACCCCTGTTTTAATGAGTCCTTTCGATTGTGCAACAAGAGTATTCTCAAGAGTGTGTATTGTGTTTTGTATCTTAGGAAAGACATATTGTAAGTTTTAAGACAAAAGAAGAGGTAGAAACAAAGTAGGAAGAATTAATCATTTTAGCAAGAATAAAAAATGGTCAAAGTTTGATACTTAAACTATAGACTAGGTCGAACATGGCAATTCTACCTAATTCCCTGTAGTTATGGCTCTGATACCAATCTGTCACACCCCAACCAATGGCGGAAACATCGGAGTGAGACGAAAACGAGATTGCAAGAGACTTTATAACACTAATTGTGACAAATATTTAATAATTACTTTTTACGTTGCTTGAACTAGGAACACCACAAGTTTAAAATGAATAATGTACCACAAGTATTCAAATAAATAAACTTCATTTGGTTACAATGATTTTTGTACAAGTATTGGAATCGAGATACAACATGATTGAAAATAAATTACAATACAACGAACATTAAAATTTAAATGCGTTTCTACGAAATCCTACTAAATTCAACTGTCACAATCCTGCAACATGTAATAAAAGCATGAATCAATACAAAAGCACTTGCGAGCCTACAAGTTTGAATATGAGTATATGTATAAAAGTTTGGCTCAAATCCACATGGCATTTTATATTTAAGTTGAAACGAGCATACATAAATAACTTATGCATAGCAAATAGTATATAATTAAAAGCTTTAACTAGCATGCATAACAACCTAAGCATAAATGAGAATACAAGTTGAATCTAACAAGCATAAACTACCTAAGCATAACAACGAACGTGTTCGATGGCTTGAGTATTTAATTATAATAGATTGCGTAAAGTGGATTTTGTATACATGTTGCACCCAAAAATGCGTTAAATCGTAAAAAGGGTCG